>OU343222.1:136793458-136860915 GCA_910596185.1 Chrysanthemum makinoi | reverse complement strand
TACATATCAAACTTTTTTTACATAATCAAGGATCTATGATCTTCACCATGCATTTAAAAGAAATCACTTCGCATGAGATTAAAAGATTTTATTATTTCACATATTTTTTATAATTTAAACATCTCTTTAAACCGTTAATCGTTATAAAATAGTTTATGATTTATGATGAAGATTTAATTATCTTTCTATAGACGGTACTGATATACTTCAAAAAAGAAAAAACGTTTTTTTCATCGCTTTTTCGTTATTTTTTCGTTTTTTTACTTTACCCAATACATAAAATCATATATGATAAAACATTCAAATGAATATCACATGACATATTAGTGTTATAATCATATGATATGGTCATCACATGTGATATTATATGTAATATCATATATGATATTACACCAATATCACATGTGATATTACATATCATATATGATATTAATACCTAATATCACATATGATATTCAAATTAGTGTTTTATCATATATGATTTTTCAATGAAAATTTCAAGAACGTAAAAAAACGAAAAAACTTAAAAAAAAAACGGAAAAATACTCTAAAAAAAATTTTGTCGAAAGTATATCAAAGTGTGCATCTATAGAAAAATAATTAAATGCTCGTCGTAATGGTACATATTTTTTTGGCTTAACGATTAACGGTTTGAAAGATGTTAATATCTGAAAAAATGATGAAAGTGGGTTTTAAAATTGTTGGAGATTAATCTCATCCATTGATCAAATAAAATGAATGGTGGAATTGATCATATCCCTTGGTATGTAAATAATCTTTGTCCTCAATGATCTTTTATCTATGTTTTATATAGAAACAACATTTTGGTCTTCATCCATAGATGATCAATCATAAAAATACATATTATATTCTGCGTGTTGTTTCTAGAATTTGAATGTGTTCTTGTCTTATCTCATATGAATTTCGTGTAACCCAAGACACCAAATAAGGTCAAAATATGTATATTCGGAGAATAGATTATACGCATTTAAAAATTATCCAAGCAATCATTTGATTATCAAATACCCTAATACCAACATAACATTTAGATTATCTGTGAAAACAAGATATTACGTCATCACACGTTATTTTAATGAGATCAAAGTGCATGAAAATATCGGAGAAGTTACATATTAAGTAGCTTCATCAACAATTGTATCGTATAGAAATTAGTCTAATTAAGGTAACTATGGGTAAACCTCGATGAGAGACCTTAATCCCAAAATCTGAGTGATTTTGTAATCACTAAAGCCGGCATCAAGAAATAGTTTTGCCCAATCCTTTTCATTTCGCTCTCTTCCCGTTGCCAATGCATCATAAGCATATCGAGAAAAGCTGTGTCTTGAGAGATTCATCATCACCCCCTTCGTCATTCTTCACAACCATGTCTATGATGATTAGTTTTCCTCCATGTTCTTTGCTAGGATAAGCCTCTTTGCATAAACTTTAATATCTTTAAGCATTCCTCATCATTCCAATCATGTAGTATCCAGCTAGCGTGAACATGAAAGATAAATATATTACTGTATGTACACTCAGGTGGTCAATTAATAACTTTTTAGTAAGCTAAACTTCGATGGTTTTGTTTAAGTCACGTCTTTGGATAATCATTACGGGTTAAAGTAAAGATCAATCGATCATTTTATTCAGAAAAAAGATAAATAAATAAAAAAATATACCTTTACCAAAAGCGCATCGACTTTGGGAATGGCTGAACATGTCTCCACCAATATAGCTCAAATTTTCACTTCCTATCAAACCATTAACAACATGAGGAAGATCGAAACCAATGCAACTAAGTTTAGGAAAGCGTTGGCAATGGCTTTAGCCACCGTCCCAGTACCACCTCCAACATCAACAATAGAATTTAATCCTTCAAAGCTCTCACAATGCTTAAGAATGACACTTGAAACAAGTCTTGCATCACTAGCCATGGCTTCATTAAAGAAATGATTCAACTTTGGCTCTCTGGCACGCAAGATCCCAAAACATCTTCCCATGAGCCGTGTGAAAAGGGGTGACATCGTTGTTTTGGAACCATTTGCTCATGTGTTGCCATGGATCCATCAATAATGGATCCAACATGGCTAGCAAAAAGGGTCTAATGCTTAATGGCTCTTCCCATGGATTAGAAGAAAGCGAGAAGCAGGAGCTAGCAAATAGCCTTCACTTTCTTCCTCATTTTTGTCTTCGATTGTGAGTATTCTTTGTTTCACAAAGAAGCCAGAGTGGATAAGTATGCGCATAAGTCGATAGACAAAATGGGATCTCTCTTTGCTGATCGAAAGGGCTTGTACTAAATCGGAGAGCAACATCGGTGCGCCATGGCGTTCAATGATATCGGGTATCTGTAGCTGGATTGCACATTTGAGGGACATGGAGTTTATGAAGCTGAAAATGTGGTTCCATATGTGAGACTGAGAACGTAACAACTCAATAGATTGCTCACCACTTTGGAATGCCATTTTTTTTTATCTTCTTTCCTTCTTATTGTAATCTATATGTGAGATATTTTGACATGGTTTAATCTTATAGACCTCAACTATTTATAGGCATATGATAAAGGAATTACATTATTTTGAAGTGATTTTGTTAATTCATTCTTATTGAAAAAATAATTGGGTCAATAGGGAGAGCTTGATTGCCACATAAGCAAAATCGTGTGATGTAATGGGTTAATAAAAGTCAAAATTGAATTGATTTTGATCAACCTTTAATTAATTTGGTGGAGAAATTTGGTTGAGAAGAAAAACACTTAAAAACATAGGTGTCAAATTTGTGAAAAAAAAATTAAAAAAGAGGGGTAATTAATAAAATTTTAGTAGTTAAATTTTTAAAAATTGCATAGAGTTAAGTGTAATATTATAAATTTCCATGTTTTTTAATACTTTGAAAATTAAACAAATACCCCCTTATACTTTATACCCCTATACTTTATAACTTAAAAATACAATATATATGTTGTTTTAAAAATCCAACATATAAATATATATAAGATTATAAATATCATTTTTTTTACTATATGTTAACTAATGACTCATTTATTTTATATTAAAAGTATGACAAATGTGGAAACGAATTTGAATATTAAATACGGTTAAATTATTGAAAACAAGAATATATTTATCAAATTGTATGTACGAGTTTCTATAATATAAAAAAAATGTGATTGTACTTATAACAACTACTCATGTAATTTTTATTTATTTATATAAGGCATGTAGAAAAACATTTTTAAAAAACTTTAAAAAGTACATTTTAACTTCATCAACGTTTATTATGTGCAACTAAACTCGCATCTTGTGTACATCATAATATTAATAGTAAAATTTAACTATGAACATTAACATCTATATCAGCTAAATATTGTTGAATCTTGAGTTATCTAACAAATTTTTTTACAAAATTCTAATGGATATTAATGGATAATGAAAAGCTCGTGCATAAATATATAATTATATGTAATTACATTTAAAGATACAATATTCGTGGTCCGCTTGGTTCAAAGTGGGGAAAGGGAAAGGGAAAGGAATGCAAAGGAATGAGTGAGGTGGGTAATCAATACCTTACCCCCCAATTTACTCTATAATGGTTCATTACCCACTACGGGGTAATCAAACCCTTACCCCTCCCCAACCAAGCATCAATTTATTTGTGATGTGGGCCTTTTTGAATACTTTACCCATTCCCCACCCCCCCTTAACCCCTAACCAAGCACGCCCTCAGCGTTGATACAAAATATTTTTTTTTTGTCAAAATCCTGTGCGTGCACAGGTATTATAACTAGTATATTCAGAAAACGAATATACTAGTTTCAAGAAAGCGAATACCTGTTTCAAGAAACGAATACCCGCTTTCAAGAAAGGCCACTATAACAAAGTAGTTAAATATTCACCATGTGATCACCACGAGAACAAAATAGTTCAATATTCACCATGTGATTTTTTATTTTATTTTATTTTTTTTTTAGCAAATTCACCATGTGATTAACACGGGAACAAAATAGTTTAATATCCACCATGTGATCAACACTAGAACAAAATAGTTGAATATTTACGGTAATTAATGTTACTCCGTAGTTAATAAGGTCGGTCAATTTGTGTCGCCATTAGCCCATCAATAATTAAGGCATCGTTTTTTTATTTTGTATATTTATAGGTTGCTTGTATAGACTTTTATTATCAAGTAATATGAGTTGTGGAAGCGAGTTATTTTGCAAACACATAAAACAAAGGCTAATCCCATTTTACAATATCGTTGATTCAACAGATAAAAAGTTAAAAAAAAACACGGAATGACCAAACTTGTCAATTCTCCTAACTCCCTTCAAACTAACCTCACAAAATTCGAAGTGTTGTTATCAAGATATTCCCGCATCCCCAACCACACAAAAAACACGTTTTCAACTTCCTCTCCCTCCTCAATAACATCATACTCAAAACCATCAAAATAAAAAAATCAACAGTGATTTAACCGTTAAAATTATATAAAACACATAAAATGGATGAATCAACGCTCTGCATAAATGGTTCCTAGAAAAAATGGTGAAAATGAATCGATTTGATTGTGAAGATAGTTTTGAAAATATGAGAGATTAGAAATTAGGTTTAACTAAACACAAGAGATATTATGCCTATAAGATGTTTTTGTTAGATTTTTTAAATATTTGTGTTGATGATGATTAGTTTGTGATATTGTGATGATTGTTGTGAAAATATGAGACATTAAAAGTTAAGTTTAAGCGAGTACAAGAGATATTCCGTTTTGTAAAATGTTATGATTTGTTATAGTTTGGGTTGAGAATAATTACTTTGTGATATTTTGTGATACTATTATGACTGTGGTGAAAGTATGAGGGATTAGTTAGGTTTAACTAAACACAAGAAATATTGTATTTATAAAAGTTTCTATTAGATTTGTTGTAGATTTGAGTTTTTAATGAATAGATTGTGTCTATCTAAATGATTTAACAGCGGTGTAAAATGACGGTAGATAGATATAAAAAAACAAGTGAAATGTTATAAGTTTTGTAATTGGTGTGAGCATTGAAAATAATAAATAGTAGTCTAAAAATGAAAATACTTTACTCACAGCGAATAAAATTTACACTTGATCGATCATGTTTGATGCCATTGCAAGTATTTGTAGCTATTTATAACCTCTATATCTCATGCTTCATGAATAACCATGATAAATCTGAAAGCAACATGCTTTAGTTAACAAGACGCATACAACACCATTAAGACACCCTTTAAAAATATCAAATATGTCATATCAAAATATAAGTCGAACAGAATTAAACTTAATCTATATTTATGGGCTGTTTGTTTGAGGTAGTTGGTTTCATACTTTCATAGATTGAGAATGGGACAAAAGTAAAATGTTTGGTATGAGTATATGGAGCTCAAAATAGTGTGAATCCACTTATATTTTGTCATTGACAAAAATTTTAGCCACATATAAAAAATGTATTTTATATAATAATTAATTTCTAAAACATACTCTCTCCGTCTCGAAATTATTGTCCGTAGATAAAAAACACACAGTTTAATAAAAGTTTGACCACTACAAATTTCAATCACTCAAATAGAATGTTCCCTCACTAAATTATCTTTTTATTACTTAATATGAAAAATGAATAATTATTTTGAGACATCCAAAAAATTACTGTAAATATGGACAATAATTTCGAGACGGAGAGAGTATAAATTTTTTAAATAATAATATTTGTTTCTCTCTCATTCTTTCACTTCAAACCTACATCAAATCCAAATCTAAACTCAACCACAAACCAAACAGGCTCTATATCTATCTTATTACATAAATCATTTAAGATGTGGTTCCCAATAAAAAATTAAGGCATAATTTCATGTATATCCTTGTAAATTTCAAAAATTACATATATATTTTTTTTACCAGTTTTTAATGCATAAAGTACAATGCTTTTAATGCATCAAAAGGATATATATGTAATTTTGACTTTTGCAAGGATATATATGTAAATGCCCCAAAAATTAATATAAGGAGATGCGATTTTGACCGTCCATCTCATTCTTTACAAATAGTAAGGAATCGCATCAGAGAGTAACATGTGTCCCTTTCAATTAAAATTGACATTTATTTTCAATTTGAAATACCTTTTAACTTTTTGGGTAAAATACACCGTTTGTCCCTGAACTTCACCCGCTTTCCCATTTGGTCCCGGATAATGGGATCGCGGATGATCCCTAATGTGGCCTTTTGGTGTTCGTTTGTCCCAAGAGCCTGCCAGTATACATAATGGCAGTTATTTCCTTTTTACTTGACTTTTCAACATGGGTACTTCCGTCTTTTCGTCCAAAACTTATTGCACCGTTGGTCCCTACTTGGTCGTAAAACAGAACTGCTACCTTTATCTTTTGTTGTCTTTTTCCTATTACATTGTTGGTCCCTGAACCCTAAAAGTGTACCTTGTACTTTGTGGGTTAATTTTCCCGACCATATATGTACATCTGCCAAGTATATTCATCAGAAACCAAACATCACCAACAGTTACATTTCACTTATCCACAAGCTCTTCAAATATATAACAATGATGACTTCCCAAAACTCTTGGCAAATATTGACGCTGAGTTAGAGTCAGGCACTGAAAAAATGAAAGAGAAGCTTAGCCCGGAAAAAGATAGTCAAGAGAAGGCGGTGGGAGAGTTAAATCGAACATTGGACAACATCCTAGAGAAACTAAGTTAGGATCCTATTGAGATGCCAAAGGAACCATTTTGAACAAAGGTTGGATGATGACCTTTTTTAGTTTTATGTATGACACATTTGATGATGCTAGTATTAGTGGTAAGGAATGTGAGCTGCATACATGGATGTCACTAGAGATGGATCAACAAGACAATGAAGTCGATTGGCAACATGATCCATACCATGGAGTTGATGAAGTTGAAAACTTGTTGTTGAGTTAGATCAAGCAACTAAGGATATGCTTGTTCAAAACAATTATCTACAAGAACATGTTATTGATCCAGTTGTTTATCAAGAGGTTTTTGAAGAGGTGGCTGATCTAGTTGATCAACAAGATGCTGCAGAGGTTTACCTAGGAAGAGGATTAGACTCAAACAAGATGAGATGGTTAAGAAAAAAAATGGAAAGAAGGGTTGGTAAAGACCCATTCGTATGACTGGTTTTATGTCTCTCTTCAAAAAACACTTTATCTTTTGTTATGTTTAGTGATGTAATAGTTAAGATGAAATATTTGGTACTTGATCTTTTGTTCTGTTTTGTGGTGTGATAGCTAAGTAAAACATGCATCTTTAACAAACAGGGATTAAGAACATGGTCAAATCAAAAAAAACAAACACGATACATAAATACTAACATAGATTAATTAACATCTTAAACTTTGTACAACCATCTCATATATTTAGGACATGCCCCAAAATCAACCACTACCAAAAGTTGGAAACATTAAAACCAAGATCAACAACATAAAAACCACAAAAGAGCCTACCCACCATCATCACAAACAAAAAATAACCACAATAACCACAACCCGTCCACATGCACCTCATAACAAGTAAAAAAATCAATCTTTATATGCACTAAAGATGAATTTCTGCGATCATTTCCTCAGCTCCAACAACTTATTCACATCATTTTGTCCCAATTTCTTTAGAAACACAACATAGTGCAACGACATTACACCACCCAAAGCTTGCAGCTCAACTATGAAATGATTCCTTTCATTGACACGATTATGCAACGCTTCTCAAAACTTGCTTAATCCCGATGCAAACTCAAAATCTTTAGACATATCCATTTCTATATAAAACGACATTTAAGCAAAGGCATTTGAGTTGTAGCACGGGCGAGCTTCTCTCTAGATGTGGGTAACGAGCCATTTTTAATATTGTTGAGGGGCCTCCTATGCAAGGCACCCCATAGGATATAAAAATAGGGGGTGTTTGTGTTTTCTCTCTCCTAGCCAATCATTGGGTACATAGGTTTTCGTGCCAAAATTTGAAGTATTTTGTGTTGTGTTTGTAAGAGTTAGTTTTTTTACCTTTTTTTTACAACTTTTTTCAGTTTTACAAGTTTTTTACAAGTTTTTTATAACTTTTTTTAGTTTTACAAGTTTTTTACAAATTTTTTTTTGTGTGAATCAGTTTTATAACTTTTTTCATCATCGCCTCGGAAAATTTTAAGGCTCAAAAGTCATCATCGCCTCGGAAAATTTTTAGGCTCAAAAGTCATCATCGCCTCAGAAAATTTTTAGGCTCAAACCCGAAGGTTGCAAAGTGAGATTTGATCTCACTTTACCGTCCATTCGGTTTCGGTTATCACCATCACCTCGGAAAATTTTAAGTCACAACTGCACAAAGTCACCAGTTCATAGTCTAACTGCACAAAGCCACAAGTCTAACTGCACAAAGCCACAAGTTTAACTCACAAGTCTGAAACTGCACAAAGTCTCACAAGTCTAACTGCACAAGCCACAAGTATTCAGGACACAAGCCTCACAAGTTCAACAATATTCACAAGCTACACGTTTTCAGCATGAATGTGGTAAGTAGGATTCCAAAAACTGCAAAAGTTCACAAGAATGAACTAAGATTCTCAAAGGGGAGCTGCATAGCAGGCACTTCAGGCTTATATGCCACATGAAAGCCACAACACCACAACACCAACAGCACCAACAAGAAAGCTAGAACACAAGAACCAAATAATCCAGTTACCAAGCAACAACAAGAAAGCAACAACCAACAGCACCAACAAGAAAGCTATAACACAAGAACCAAATAATCCAGTTCCCAAGAAATAACAAGAAAGCAACAACCAACAACACCAACAGCACCAACAAGAAAGCAGAAAACACAACAAGCAAACACCACAAACAACCATGTCTGGTTTACCATTTGACACACAAGAGGTAAGACTCAGATTATTAGCTCTTTATGAAATATAAACAATCATGTTGGCTGCAAATATGAATGTTGCAAAGTGAGATATAAACTCACTTTACCGACCATTCATATTTGCCATGCCAAAACTCTTTAAGATTTTTTTTAATAAAAATCATCATTGCCGCGGGATGGGCACATCTGTTTGCTCAACGACATAGCATATTTAGAAGGACGTAGTATAGACATATGTTGCAAACGATTACTGATTTATTGAAAACGATTATTGATTTATATTGTAAATGACAAAACATGTATAGACGATTACTGATTTATATTGTAAACGACAAAACATGTATAGACGATTACGGATTACTGGTTTATAGTAAATGATTACCAATGTTGCAAAAATCGGTCAACTCGGCCGATTAATCGTTAATCGGCCGAGTACCTTGTCGATTTTTGAAAATCGGTCGAAAAATCGCCTAGGATAAAAATCGACACTAAGCAGTCAAAAAATCGGCCGCATCGGTAAAAATTGGCCGAATCGGGCAAATCGGTCATTTTAAAAATAGTAATAATTTAGGCATTATATTTAATTTGGGGATCGTATATTTCACTTATAACGCACAATGGGCATCATAATTAGAATTGGAGCCTTTTATTGAGGTTTGGAAACATAGCAGGCTTGGAATCGGTTAAGATTTTAGTTTGGTCTCCGAAATACCAAAAATTGCAGGAAATGCCAATCCATTAATCACCGATTAATCCCGACTTGACCGATACTCCGCAGGGGTGGTCAACCGCCCGACTACCGATTCAATTTTGCAAACATTATTTTCCATTGTTTATCAGTTTCGATACGCTTCGGCTTTAATGTTTTAACCGGACGAATATGTGTAAAATGGACAAAAACGTTAAAAAACTCGATGCAAAACGCAAAAAACGGACAAAAACGTTAAAACGCAGACAAAACGTAAAAAAAAGGACGAAAACGTGTAAAACGGATAAAACCAAAACTGGACGAAAACGTAAAGCGGACAAAACGTAAAAATCCTATTGAAAAACGTAAAATAGACAAAACGTTAAAAACGAAGAAAACGAAAAACATCAAAACGCGGCAAAGGCGACAAATACGTAAAAATAGGACAAAACGTGAAAAAATGGGCAAAACGATAAAAACTAACAATAAAAACGAAAGAACGGACAAAACGTAAAAAATAGACGGAAACTTGTAAAATGGACAAAACGTAAAAACGCATCTAAAACGTCTAAAATGGATAAAAAGGAAAAAAACGGACGAAAACATGTAAACGGACAAAAACGTTAAAAACCCCGACAAAACGTGCAAAACAGACAAAACGTAAAAGAACGTTAAAAATGGACGAAAACGTAAAAAAGACGAACGTAAAAAACCGGACGAAAACGTGAAAAACGGGCGAAAACGTAAAACGGACGAAATCGTGAAAAAACGGACGAAACGTAAAAGCGCTAAAACGTAAAAACGGACGAAAACGTAAAAAAACGGACAAAAACGTAAAAAACAGACGAAAACGTAAAAAAATGGACGAAAACATGTAAAAACAGACAAAAACCTAAAAAAACTAACGAAAACGTGTAAAAACGGATAAAAACATAAAAAACCGGACGAAAACGTGTAAAACGGACAACAACGTAAAAAAACGGATGAAAACGTAAAAACAGACGAAAACGTGTAAAAACGGACAAAAACGTAAAAAAGCGGACGAAAACGTGAAAAAACGGGCGAAAAAGTAAAAAAAACGGACGAAAACGTATAAAAACTGATGAAAACGTATAAAAACGTAAAAAACGAATGAAACCAGACAAAAAACGGATTAAAACGGATGAAAATATATAAAAACGTTAAAATACAAACGAAAACGGATGAAAATGTATAAAAACTGAAGAAAACGTAAAAAAATTGATATTGAATACTTTTTGTCTTTGTTTACGGTAATTAATTATTATGTTCCATGATGAATTAAAAAAAACTAGCAAAACCCAAAAAAACCCGACCGACCGACTCATACCCATTTATACTATACCATCTAGTCTCATTCTTTCAAATGACCCATCTAAACCCATACCCATCTAGACCCATACCCATATAGACCCATACCTATCTAAGACCCAATACCCAACCCAACCATTTTGCCATCTCTAATCATTCCAATCATGTAGTATCCACTGCGTGAACATGAAAGATAAATATATTACTCCGTATGTACACTCAAGTGGTCCATTAATAACTTTTTACTAAGTTAAACTCGGTGGTTTTTGTTTAAGCCACGTCTTTGGATAATCATTACGGGTTAAAGTAAAGAGATCAATCGATCATTTTCGGAAAAAGATAACTAAAAAGAATTATACCTTTACCAAAACTGCATCAGCTTTGGGAATGGCTACGAACATGTCTCCACCAATATAGCTCAAATTTTCACTTCCTATCAAACCATTAACAACATGAGGAAGATCGAAACCAATGCAACTAAGTTTCGGAAAAGCGTTGGCAATGGCTTTAGCCACGGCCCCGACTCACCTCCAACATCAACAATAGAATTTAATCCTTCAAAAGCTCCGCCACAATGCTTAAGAATGACACTTGAAACAAGTCTTGCATCACTAGCCATGGCTTCATTGAAGAAATGATTCAGCTTTGGCTCTTGGCCTGCAAGATCCCAAAACATCTTCCCATGAGCCGTGTGAAAAGGGGTGGCATCGTTGTTTTGGAACCATATGTTGACGAGAGCAAAGATATCTCAAACTAATTTAGTATCCGATAAACATAGAAATTATTGTGTGTATTATTTAGCAATATATATTCCTTGTATAGCTCCTTAATTTACGGTAGTCAGTTAGTTGTATTCCTATATATGTATCATTGTTTATGTTAATGAGATACACAAGAATTATTCCCACAATTCGAATACTCTGTTACATGGTTTCAGAGCCTACCAACTAAAACCCTCGAAATCCCGAATCGAAAAGAAACAATCCCTCGAAGACCATGACAAACACAGAAACAACACCTCCCCCTCCTCCTCCTCAAGAAACCCGATATGTGATTCAGGATGCCCCGTTCCCAACAGGGATCATCCTGGATGACACGAATTATCAGTTGTGGTCACAACTGATGGAGATGCGAATTAGACATACCTATGAAAAAAATGAGAGGTATGATAAAAAAAATGTCTAGAGTTAGGAGATGATTATATGAAAGATGAAAGAACATTGGAGTGGCTTAGATATAGGCATGTGAGCATGGATGAGACAACGTAGGGGCACGACTTCGAGTCTAGCTACAAGACTCATAAATAAAGAAAAGAGCTTCGTGGGAGGCAACCCATGCTTAATTGTTTGCTTCTTTTGTTTTTCAATTTTGTTTGTGTGTTTATATATCTTTTTCATTATTGCTTATTCTCATATTAGACTTTGTGAAAATGCTTCATTTTGTTTTTAACCTCGTCTTAGTTGCATATAAAGGTATTTTATAAAAAGATAAGTGTTGGAAAGATCACATATGTTTTTAAGATCATGAACATGAGATTAATAATAATTAAAATTGTATATATTTGTGTGTTTGTTAAGTCAAATGCTTGTATCGAGTCATAATGGATGTTTTGCAGAAATTTTTTCAGGTTTTAATGAGGTAATTTTTCCAGAAAAACGCATCAGACCAATTTTTGTCAGGACAACCTGAGGGCGTCAGGATTAACACTTGACGACATCAGGCAATGTAGAAACAGAATGTTAGTTTCGTTTTCTGTCTAACTTGTAATTTTTGGAAATTCCCAATTCTTAATTTTCCAGAAAAACTGCAAACATCCATTCTACAAGCATTATATCTTACTCGCTTTCTAGTTTAGTTGTGTGTGATATATAGTTTTACCGCCGATTTTATGCCAAGGTTTCGTTTTTTTTCTTATAAGTATGTAGGTTATATTAGACAAGAAGAAGAAACACATATTGGAAGAAGCACTTATTACTTATTCATTCTTCTTGGAAGAGGATTTAACCGCAACTTCATACATATCCTATCGAGCTAATCAGGGGAGTACTAGTTTCTTTCTCTTTTGTCAGACCTTTAGTGATTTTTGCAAGTTCTTACTTGGTCGACTTATTTCGAGTATGCTTGGTCAGACCTTGGACCCGAGGCATAAAATGAGAACTAAACATGCTTTTGACTTTATTACTTGTTTACTATTGCCTTATACAGTCTCATAAAGTCTAAGAGTTGCATTATGCAATTAACGCTCGTTACTTACCTCTTGTCCTACTTAGTTACTCACTGGTCAGACCTCTGGTAAATAAGTGGGAGTGCAAGTTGGATCTTAGTCTTATTAGTAATTAATTGGGTAGTTAATTCTTTAAGAATCTAATTATCGAAAATACTAATTATTTGAACTTTTCTAAATTGTAGATGACTACCTCAGTCGGAAACAATTCGATACTCAGGAGTTTCTTTGAGAAACAAAAACTCACTGGACCTAACTTTATTGACTGGTATCGCCAGCTTCGCATTATACTGTTAGCTAAAGATAAGGAAACTTATTTGGAGCATCCCATACCTGTTGCACCTGTTGCAACTCCTGGCCACCCTATCCTTGTTGAGACTCTTGCAGCATACTACTTTGGTCAAAGGCTCAAAGGATATAGCTGCCTTCATGTTCATGACCATGGAGTTAGAGATCCAACGAAATCTAACTCATATTGGTGCTTATGACATGCTTCAAGAGTTGAAGTCCATCTTCTCCCAACATGCAGAACATGAGCTTCTACAAACTGCACGTGAATTTCACACTTGCAAGCAGGAAGAAGGTTAATCGGTTAGCTCATATGTTCTAAAGACGAAGAGCTACATTGACAATTTCGAACGTCTTGGTCACCCAGTTACTCTGAACTATGGAGTTAGTGTGATCTTAATTGGTCTCTCTAAAGAGTACATTTCGTTTGTGCAGAAATTTAATATGCACAACATGGGGAAGACTGTAAATAAATTACATGTTATGCTTAAGCAACATGAGCAGACATTGCCAAAGAAAGATGTTGCACCTGCACTACATAACATACGTGCGAGAAAGGTCCAGAAAAACCATAAGAATAATAAATCGTTTAAGGCTGCTAAGGGGAATCAAGGAAATGGAAAGCACAAGATGGCTTATAATCCTGAGTATAAACCATTCAATGCTTCCAAACCTAAGATTCCTCCACCACCCAAGAAGGATAATCCTGTGAAGGACGTAACATGTCACCAATGTGGTAAGATGGGTCATTGGAGAAGGAATTGTCCCTAGTATCTCGCCGAGTTGATGCAAAAGAAGAAACAGTCTCTTGCAGCTAGTTCTTCTAGTATTTTCACTATAGAACTCTACTCTTTTCCTAATACATCCTTAGTATATGACACGGGTTGTGGTACTCACATCTGTAATACTACTCAGGGTCTCAGGGGAAGTAGGAAGCTGAAGCCAGGAGCTTTAAGCTTGTACGTGGGCAATGGTCAACGGGCAGGAGTTGAAGCTATTGGTGTTTTTCATTTATGTCTCCCTAGTGGATTAGTAACTGTTTTGAACGGTTGTCATTATGCTCCCTTTATTACTAGAGGAATTATTTCAGTTTCTCGTTTGCATGACGATGGTTTTGTTAACCGTTTTGAATCGAATAATGCAATTTCAGTTTCTAAAAATAACGTTGTTTATTTTACTGCTATTCCTCGTAATGGTATTTATGAAATTGATATGTCTTGTTCAAATACATATGATAGTTCTATGTTTGTTGTAAGCAATAAAAGAGCCAAGTCTAACTTGGATTCTGCTCTCTTTTGGCATGGTCATCTTGGACATATTAGCAAGAAACGCATGGAGAATTTGCAACATGATGGACTTCTCAACTCAACAAACATTAAGTCACTTGAAAAGTGTGTTTCATGCATTTCTGGAAAGATGGCAAGAAAACCCTATACACATCAAGTGGAAAGGGCTAAAGATCTACTTGGACTAATACACACAGATGTATGTGGCCCTTTTAAGATTGTGTCAAGACAAGGAGCAAGTTACTTCGTCACTTTTACTGACGACTATAGTCGGTATGGTTATGTTTACTTGCTTAAACATAAACATGAAGTGTTTGAAACATTTAAGGTGTTTCAAAAGTAAGTAGAAAACCAACTCGGGAAGATCATTAAGTCACTACGTTCTAATCGTGGAGGTGAATATATGAGTCAAGAGTTTTTGGATCATCTAAAGAAGCATGGTATTATTGCCCATCGAACTCCTCCTTACACTCCACAGCTAAATGGTATGTCTGAGAGGAGAAATCGAACACTGCTTGATATGGTTCGCTCTATGATGAGTCAAACTACTCTTCCAAAGTCCTTTTGGGATTATGCCCTTGAGTCTGCTGCACGCATTCTCAATATGGTTCCAACTAATAAGGTTGATAAAACACCATACGAAGTATGGCATGGGCAAGCCCCTAAGGTGTCTTACTTAAAAGTCTGGGGTTGTAAGGCACTTGTTAAGCGTGATACAATTACCAAACCTAAAAAACTTGAACCCAGATCTGTTAAGTGTATCTTTGTAGGATACCCAAAGGAAACAATGGGATATTCTTTCTACCTTCCATCAGAGAACAAAGTTATTGTTGCTCGAAATGCTGAGTTTTTTTAGAGTAATCTCATGGATCAAGAAGCAAGTGGGAGTTTAGAAGATCTTGAATTAATTCAAGATGAAGATACAAATCCTTCTTTAGACACTAGCATTCATCATGATGAGGATGATCAAGAAATTGATGAACCTCAAAGTGATATTGTTCCAATTCGAAAGCCCGCAAGGACACGCCGTGCTCCTGATCGTATGTGCTTATACATCGATGCTGAGGAACATGAGTTAGGGGATCTTGGTGAACCCAATAACTATACAGCTGCATTGCTGAATCTTGAATCCAAGAAATGGCTTGATGCGATGAATGTGGAAATGCAATACATGAAAGACAATTATGTCTGGGTTTTAGTTGAGCTTCTTCCTAACTGCAAGACATTTGGTAGCAAGAGGCTTTTTAAGAAGAAAACCGACATGGATGGTAAGGTATACACCTTTAAAGCTCGTCTCGTAGCAAAGGGCTTCTCTCAAACCTACAGGATTGATTATGAAGAGACCTTTTCTCCTGTTGCAGACATTAGAGCTATAAGGATTCTCATAGCCATAGCGGCGTTTTATGATTATGAGATATGGCAAATGGATGTCAAAACCGCCTTCCACAATGGACATCTTTACGAAAAGGTCTATATGGAGCAACCTGAGGGTTTTGTTGATCCTATATATCCTAACCGTGTATGCAAGCTCAAGCATTCCATTTATGGACTTAAGCAAGCATCTAGGAAATGGAATAAGCGTTTTGATGATGAGATTAAGAAATTCGGATTTTCTCAAAATCAAGATGAACCATGTGTATATCAGAAAGCTAGTGGGAGTTATGTCATTTTTCTAATTCTATATATTGATTACATATTGCTCATGGGAAACAACATTCCAATGTTACAAGATGTAAAATCCTATCTTGGAAGATGTTTTGCCATGAAAGATTTAGGAGAAGCTGCATATATTCTTGGAATCAAGATCTATAGAGACAGATCTAAACGATTGATTGGTTTATGTCAAAGTGCTTACATTGAGAAAATCATGAAGAGATTTTGTATGGAGAATTCCAAACGTGGAGCTATCCCAATGCAAGAGGAGCCTAGGTTGAGTAAGTCACAAGGTGCTGAGACACCTGTTGCGAAAGAGCGCATGCAAAGAGTTCCTTATGCTTAGGCTATAGGATCTATTATGTATGCTGTGAGATGTACTCGTCCTGATGTTGCGTTCGCTCAGAATGTGACAAGCTGATTTCAACAGAATCCATGTGAACTTCACTCGACTACTGTTAAGAATATGCTTAAGTATTTACGCAATACTAAGGATATGTTTCTGGTTTATGGAAGGGAGAAGGAACAAGAGCTTAGGGTTTCTTGCTACATTGATGCTGGATATCTGACAGATGCTGATGACTTAAAATCTCAGACTGTATATGTGTTTGTTCTAAATGGAGGTGTTGTTGACTGGAAAAGCACAAAGCAAAGTATTTTTTGCTACTTCATCTACAGAAACTGAGTATATAGCTGCTTGTGATGCATATAAAGAGGCTGTATGGATTCGTAAACTCATTTCTGGGTTGAACATTATTCCCACAATTAAAGAACCCATAAATATGTATTGTGATAATACTAGAGCCATTACTATAGCTAATGAAAGCGGAATCACCAAAGGTGCTAGACATTATCGCGCAAAAGTTCATTATCTTCGAGAGACCATTGAAATGGGTGATGTGAAGATATCAAAGGTTCACACAAATGACAACCTAGCAGATTACGAATGCTTTAGCGTATCATAAGCACTCTAAATATTCACTAGAGATGCATATTGGATACCCCAACTTTCAAACATTTACTTTTGGATCCTTGTCATAAGTAAAATATTGAAAATGGTTTGTTAAAATCGTCCTTAGACATGAGATACAAGCAAGTTCTGTTATGTGTGGATATAACTTTTGTAAGTATAAGCAAAATGGTATCTGAATAAGGTAGTTATACAAGCTATATTTCGAAGTGATGTGAAGCAGCATCCACAACACTTGTAGTCAATAAAGGATTTGTTACTCCACTTGATATGTGCAGAAAAATACCATGGCGCCTCTTTATATTTAATCAGATAATTATTTGGCCAAACCCAAAGGGTAATGCAAGATGATTCTTGATTACATTTGGTATATCTGAATTGAAATCTATAACGAGATTCTAAATGGTTAAACTATATGAAATGAGTTCGGATCTATATCCATGGTTGAACGGTATCTATAACAAAGGATGATTAAAGCAAGACATTGAATGACCAAGCTACTGAGAAATTTTATGAAACTATATCTCAGACACTTTTAGTTAAAAAGCGATTGAGAGCGTTGCTAGGCGTTTCCATCGATGGTTTTGTGTGCTATACGCTACTCCAACTCCCAAGTGGGAGCTGTTGGTATGTGGGAGTTAAAACACGCGAAACCACTGAAAGTGTGTGAGCCTATGGGGGCACACACGTTAAACACGAGAGTACGTAAACGAACGTTACCCGTTTGCATGCATGAGACCCGATCACATTACACGACCCATTGGGTGTTTTCCATTCATACTTGGGTCGATTTTATGGTAGCCTTGGGCCTAGACCATGTTCACGATCGGGGGTGTTTGGGTTGTTTACTTGGAGCTCAAGTTTGAGTCCAAGTAAAACTAGGGTTATTACCCTATAAATACAAACATATCCTTGCTTCTAAACACACGAATTACTATCCCTAACTTCTGCCAAATCAATTCCTATACAAGGTTCTACCAAATCAGTTTTATCCCTAAATTCTGATTAGGGTTTGTTTGGTTTATTGATTTTTAAACGCTTGCATCACCTAGATCCAAGTGGTTGTTTAGTGTTTCATTCAGAGGTGTTTTTGCTTGGTTCCTGGTCGATCGCGTAAGCAAGACAAAGGGACGTTTTCTGTTCTTCTGGTTCTCGGACAGAAAGGTGTAGAATATATCGGACAAAGCTTGTCCGATATCGGGTGGTACTAAAAACTGTTCTCGGACAGTTTGTGTTCTTGGACAGGAAGAAGAAGTTGGTTCTTGGTTTTCTTGGTTTGTGGTATTCAAGTATTCAAGTGTTGATTTGGGTAAACGTTCTCGACTAGCTTAATCGAACGTACTTGTGGTTAAGTGTTTGTGTGTGGACTCGTAGAGATGTTTATTTTAGACACTTGGTTTCTTGTTTGTTTGTAACTTGCAGTTGACTACGAGGGTTAATTTCTATATCCCTTTTATTTATTATTGTTTAGTAATTACGTGTTTACCTAATTGCATAAACTAGACCCAATTCCGTTGCGTACTCGTGTGCGTTATTTGGTTAACTAGATTATAAAATCCCAACAACATGGACGGTTAAAAAGGTTGCGAATTTGACAGGTGAAATGAATCTAAAATCAAAGATTACACTAGAAATGGGGGAGGATTGTTGGTGATTTAGTTTTATCAAGCATTTTTGTAATTAATGTTACTTGAGACCAAAGTGATTTCAAGTTAAGTTATAATACAAGTTAGGAGTGACCGCACACTTGTATAAACCGGGTAACTTGATTTCGGATATGATGAATGACAAAGTTTGTGACAGAAACTTCGCTATTAAGATATTGCAACCATTCAATAGATGTGAGTGTTGTAAATAGTAAAAGAAAAAATTGTTGCTAATAAAGTGTTAGTATATTTTATATAAAAAGTATTTACTTTCCATCAAAAGGTGCAACAATTCATTAAAGTGTAGTGACTATTCATGAAAAGCCACTTTATGTTTTAGAGGAGAGTTATTTTACATATCAAACTTTTTTTACATAACAAGGGACTCATCTTCACCATGCATTTAAAAAGAAATCATTGGCTGAGATTAAAAGCATTTTATTATTTCACATATTTTTTATAATTTAAATATCTCTTAAACCGTTAATCGTTAAGTAAAAATATTTACACCATCGCGACGAGCATTTAATTATCTTTCTATAGACGGGTACTTTGATATACTTTCGAAAAAAAAAAAAAAAAACTCGTTTTTTTCACGTTTTTCGTTATTTTTTTTTTTACTTTATGAAATTTACATAAAAAAATCATATATGATAAAACACTAAAATGAATATCACATGTGATATTAGTGTTAAATCATATATGATATGTAATATCACATGTGATATTATATGTAATATCATATATGATATTACACTAATATCACATGTGATATTACATATCATATATGATATTACACTAATATCACATATGATATTCAAATTAGTGTTTTATCATATATGATTTTTCAATGAAAATTTCAAGAACGTAAAAAAAAACGAAAAAAACTTTAAAAAAAAACGTGAAAAATACGAAAAAAAATTTTTTGTCGAAAGTATATCAAAGTGCCTATCTATAGAAAAATAATTAAATGCTCGTCGCAATGATATATTTTTTTTCGCTTAACGATTAACGGTTTGAAAGATATTAATATTTGAAAAAAAATGATGAAAGTGGGTTTTTAAAATTATTGGGATTAATCTCATCCATTAGATCAAATAAAAATGAATGGTGGAGATTGATCATATCCCTTGGTATGTAAATAATCTTTTGTCCTCAAATGATCTTTTATCTATGTTTTATATAGAAACAACATTTTGGTCTTCATCCATAGATGATCAATCATAAAAATACATATTATATTCTGCGTGTTGTTTCTAGAATTTGAATGTGTTCTTGTCTTATCTCATATGAATTTCGTGTAACCCAAGACACCAAATAAGGTCAAAATATGTATATTCGGAGAATAGATTATACACGATTTAAAAATTATCCAAGCAATCATTTGATTATCAAATACCCTAATACCAACATAACATTTAGATTATCTGTGAAAACAGTATTACGTACTGTACGTTATTTTAATGAGATCAAAGTGCATGAAAATATCCAGAGAAGTTACATATTAAGTAGCTTCATCAACAATTGTATCGTATAGAAATTAGTCTAATTAAGGTAACTATGGGTAAACCTCGATGAGAGACCTTAATCCCAAAATCTGAGTGATTTTGTAATCACTAAAGCCGGCATCAAGAAATAGTTTTGCCCAATCCTTTTCATTTCGCTCTCTTCCCGTCACCAATGCCATCATAAGCATATCGAAGAAAAGCTGTGTCTTGAGAGATTCATCATCACCCCCTTCGTCATTCTTCACAACCATGTCTATGATGATTAGTTTTCCTCCATGTTCTTTGCTTGGAATCGCCTCTTTGCATCGCTTTAATATCTTTAAGCATTCCTCATCATTCCAATCATGTAGTATCCACTGCGTGAACATGAAAGATAAATATATTACTTCGTATGTACACTCCAGTGGTCAATTAATAACTTTTTAGTAAGCTAAACTCGATGGTTTTTGTTTAAGTCACGTCTTTGGATAATCATTACGGGTTAAAGTAAAGATCAATCGATCATTTTATTCAGAAAAAAGATAAATAAATAAAAAAATATACCTTTACCAAAACTGCATCAGCTTTGGGAATGGCTTCGAACATGTCTCCACCAATATAGCTCAAATTTTCACTTCCTATCAAACCATTAACAACATGAGGAAGATCGAAACCAATGCAACTAAGTTTCGGAAAAGCGTTGGCAATGGCTTTAGCCACCGTCCCAGTACCACCTCCAACATCAACAATAGAATTTAATCCTTCAAAAGCTCCGCCACAATGCTTAAGAATGACACTTGAAACAAGTCTTGCATCACTAGCCATGGCTTCATTAAAGAAATGATTCAACTTTGGCTCTTGGCCTGCAAGATCCCAAAACATCTTCCCATGAGCCGTGTGAAAAGGGGTGACATCGTTGTTTTGGAACCATTTGCTCATGTGTTGCCATGGATCCATCAATAATGGATCCAACATGGCTAGCAAAAAGGGTCTAATGCTTAATGGCTCTTCCGTTAGAAGAAAGCGAGAAGCAGGAGCTAGCAAATAGCCTTCACTTTCTTCCTCATTTTTGTCTTCGATTGTGAGTATTCTTTGTTTCACAAAGAAGCCAGAGTGGATAAGTATGCGCATAAGTCGATAGACAAAATGGGATCTCTCTTTGCTGATCGAAAGGGCTTGTACTAAATCGGAGAGCAACATCGGTGCGCCATGGCGTTCAATGATATCGGGTATCTGTAGCTGGATTGCACATTTGAGGGACATGGAGTTTATGAAGCTGAAAATGTGGTTCCATATGTGAGACTGAGAACGTAACAACTCAATAGATTGCTCACCACTTTGGAATGCCATTTTTTTTTATCTTCTTTCCTTCTTATTGTAATCTATATGTGAGATATTTTGACATGGTTTAATCTTATAGACCTCAACTATTTATAGGCATATGATAAAGGAATTACATTATTTTGAAGTGATTTTGTTAATTCATTCTTATTGAAAAAATAATTGGGTCAATAGGAGAGCTTGATTTCGCCACATAAGCAAAATCGTGTGATGTAATGGGTTAATAAAAGTCAAAATTGAATTGATTTTGATCAACCTTTAATTAATTTGGTGGAGAAATTTGGTTGAGAAGAAAAACACTTAAAAACATAGGTGTCAAATTTGTGAAAAAAAAATTAAAAAAAGAGGGGGTAATTAATAAAATTTTAGTAGTTAAATTTTTAAAAATTGCATAGAGTTAAGTGTAATATTATAAATTTCCATGTTTTTTAATACTTTGAAAATTAAACAAATACCCCCTTATACTTTATACCCCTATACTTTATAACTTAAAAATACAATATATATGTTGTTTTAAAAATCCAACATATAAATATATATAAGATTATAAATATCATTTTTTTTACTATATGTTAACTAATGACTCATTTATTTCATATTAAAAGTATGACAAATGTGGAAACGAATTTGAATATTAAATACGGTTAAATTATTGAAAACAAGAATATATTTATCAAATTGTATGTACGAGTTTCTATAATATAAAAAAAATGTGATTGTACTTATAACAACTACTCATGTAATTTTTATTTATTTATATAAGGCATGTAGAAAAACATTTTTAAAAAACTTTAAAAAGTACATTTTAACTTCATCAACGTTTATTATGTGCAACTAAACTCGCATCTTGTGTACATCATAATATTAATAGTAAAATTTAACTATGAACATTAACATCTATATCAGCTAAATATTGTTGAATCTTGAGTTATCTAACAAATTTTTTTACAAAATTCTAATGGATATTAATGGATAATGAAAAGCTCGTGCATAAATATATAATTATATGTAATTACATTTAAAGATACAATATTCAGGGTCCGCTTGGTTCAAAGTGAGGAAAGGAAAAGGGAAAGGGAAAGGGAAAGGAATGCAAAGGAATGAGTGAGGTGGGTAATCAATACCTTACCCCCCAATTTACTCTATAATGGTTCATTACCCACTACGGGGTAATCAAACCCTTACCCCTCCCCAACCAAGCATCAATTTATTTGTGATGTGGGCCCTTTTGAATACTTTACCCATTCCCCACCCCCCCCCCCCCTTAACCCCTAACCAAGCACGCCCTCAGCGTTGATACAAAATATTTTTTTTTTTTTTTGTCAAAATTCTGTGCGTGCACAGGTATTATAACTAGTATATTCAGAAAACGAATATACTAGTTTCAAGAAAGCGAATACCTGTTTCAAGAAACGAATACCTGTTTCAAGAAAGGCCACTATAACAAAGTAGTTAAATATTCACCATGTGATCACCACGAGAACAAAATAGTTCAATATTCACCATGTGATTTTTTATTTTATTTTATTTTTTTTTTAGCAAATTCACCATGTGATTAACACGGGAACAAAATAGTTTAATATCCACCATGTGATCAACACTAGAACAAAATAGTTGAATATTTACGGTAATTAATGTTACTCCGTAGTTAATAAGGTCGGTCAATTTGTGTCGCCATTAGCCCATCAATAATTAAGGCATCGTTTTTTTATTTTGTATATTTATAGGTTGCTTGTATAGACTTTTTATTATCAAGTAATACGAGTTGTGGAAGCGAGTTATTTTGCAAACACATAAAAACAAAGGGGCTAATCCCCATTTTACAATATCGTTGATTCAACAGATAAAAAGTTAAAAAAACACGGAATGACCAAACTTGTCAATTCTCCTAACTCCCTTCAAACTAACCTCACAAAATTCGAAGTGTTGTTATCAAGATATTCCCGCATCCCCAACCACACAAAAAACACGTTTTTCAACTTCCCTCTCTCCCCTCTCAATAACATCATACTCAAAACCATCAAAATAAAAAAATCAACAGTGATTTAACCGTTAAAATTATATAAAACACATAAAAATGGATGAATCAACGTCTGCATAAATGGTTCCGGCGAAAAAATGGCTGAAAATGAATCGATTTGATTGTGAAGATAGTTTTGAAAATATGAGAGATTAGAAATTAGGTTTAACTAAACACAAGAGATATTATGCCTATAAGATGTTTTTGTTAGATTTTTTAAATATTTGTGTTGATGATGATTAGTTTGTGATATTGTGATGATTGTTGTGAAAATATGAGACATTAAAAGTTAAGTTTAACTGAGTACAAGAGATATTCTGTTTGTAAAATGTTATGATTTGTTATAGTTTGGGTTGAGAATAATTACTTTGTGATATTTTGTGATACTATTATGACTGTGGTGAAAGTATGAGGGATTAGTTAGGTTTAACTAAACACAAGAAATATTGTATTTATAAAAGTTTCTATTAGATTTGTTGTAGATTTGAGTTTTTAATGAATAGATTGTGTCTATCTAAATGATTTAACAGCGGTGTAAAATGACGGTAGATAGATATAAAAAAACAAGTGAAATGTTATAAGTTTTGTAATTGGTGTGAGCATTGAAAATAATAAATAGTAGTCTAAAAATGAAAATACTTTACTCACAGCGAATAAAATTTACACTTGATCGATCATGTTTGATGCCATTGCAAGTATTTGTAGCTATTTATAACCTCTATATCTCATGCTTCATGAATAACCATGATAAATCTGAAAGCAACATGCTTTAGTTAACAAGACGCATACAACACCATTAAGACACCCTTTAAAAATATCAAATATGTCATATCAAAATATAAGTCGAACAGAATTAAACTTAATCTATATTTATGGGCTGTTTGTTTGAGGTAGTTGGTTTCATACTTTCATAGATTGAGAATGGGACAAAAGTAAAATGTTTGGTATGAGTATATGGAGCTCAAAATAGTGTGAATCCACTTATATTTTGTCATTGACAAAAATTTTAGCCACATATAAAAAATGTATTTTATATAATAATTAATTTCTAAAACATACTCTCTCCGTCTCGAAATTATTGTCCGTAGATAAAAAACACACAGTTTAATAAAAGTTTGACCACTACAAATTTCAATCACTCAAATAGAATGTTCCCTCACTAAATTATCTTTTTATTACTTAATATGAAAAATGAATAATTATTTTGAGACATCCAAAAAATTACTGTAAATATGGACAATAATTTCGAGACGGAGAGAGTATAAATTTTTTAAATAATAATATTTGTTTCTCTCTCATTCTTTCACTTCAAACCTACATCAAATCCAAATCTAAACTCAACCACAAACCAAACAGGCTTTATATCTATCTTATTACATAAATCATTTAAGATGTGGTTCCCAATAAAAAATTAAGGCATAATTTCATGTATATCCTTGTAAATTTCAAAAATTACATATATATTTTTTTTACCAGTTTTTAATGCATAAAGTACAATGCTTTTAATGCATCAAAAGGATATATATGTAATTTTTGACTTTTGCAAGGATATATATGTAAATGCCCCAAAAATTAATATAAGGAGATGCGATTTTGACCGTCCATCTCATTCTTTACAAATAGTAAGGAATCGCATCAGAGAGTAACATGTGTCCCTTTCAATTAAAATTGACATTTATTTTCAATTTGAAATACCTTTTTAACTTTTTTTGGGTAAAATACACCGTTTGTCCCTGAACTTCACTCCGTTTTCCCATTTGGTCCCCAGATAATGGGATCCGCCGAGATGATCCCTAATGTGGCCTTTTTGGTGTTCGTTTGGTCCCAAGAGCCCTGTTATACATAATGGCAGTTATTTCCTTTTTACTTGACTTTTCAACATGGGTACTTCCGTCTTTTCGTCCAAAACTTATTGCACCGTTGGTCCCTACTTGGTCGAAACAGTAACCGTTACCTTTATCTTTTGTTGTCTTTTTCCTATTACATTGTTGGTCCCTGAACCCTAAAAGTGTACCTTGTACTTTGTGGGTTAATTTTCCCGACCATATATGTACATCTGCCAAGTATATTCATCAGAAACCAAACATCACCAACAGTTACATTTCACTTATCCACAAGCTCTTCAAATATATAACAATGATGACTTCCCAAAACTCTTGGCAAATATTGACGCTGAGTTAGAGTCAGGCACTGAAAAAATGAAAGAGAAGCTTAGCCCGGAAAAAGATAGTCAAGAGAAGGCGGTGGGAGAGTTAAATCGAACATTGGACAACATCCTAGAGAAACTAAGTTAGGATCCTATTGAGATGCCAAAGGAACCATTTTGAACAAAGGTTGGATGATGACCTTTTTTAGTTTTATGTATGACACATTTGATGATGCTAGTATTAGTGGTAAGGAATGTGAGCTGCATACATGGATGTCACTAGAGATGGATCAACAAGACAATGAAGCTGATTGGCAACATGATCCATACCATGGAGTTGATGAAGTTGAAAACTTGTTGTTGAGTTAGATCAAGCAACTAAGGATATGCTTGTTCAAAACAATTATCTACAAGAACATGTTATTGATCCAGTTGTTTATCAAGAGGTTTTTGAAGAGGTGGCTGATCTAGTTGATCAACAAGATGCTGCAGAGGTTTACCTAGGAAGAGGATTAGACTCAAACAAGATGAGATGGTTAAGAAAAAAAATGGAAAGAAGGGTTGGTAAAGACCCATTCGTATGACTGGTTTTATGTCTCTCTTCAAAAAACACTTTATCTTTTGTTATGTTTAGTGATGTAATAGTTAAGATGAAATATTTGGTACTTGATCTTTTGTTCTGTTTTGTGGTGTGATAGCTAAGTAAAACATGCATCTTTAACAAACAGGGATTAAGAACATGGTCAAATCAAAAAAAACAAACACGATACATAAATACTAACATAGATTAATTAACATCTTAAACTTTGTACAACCATCTCATATATTTAGGACATGCCCCAAAATCAACCACTACCAAAAGTTGGAAACATTAAAACCAAGATCAACAACATAAAAACCACAAAAGAGCCTACCCACCATCATCACAAACAAAAAATAACCACAATAACCACAACCCAGTCACATGCACCTCATAACAGTAAAAAAAATCAATCTTTATATGCACTAAAGATGAATTTCTGCGATCATTTCCTCAGCTCCAACAACTTATTCACATCATTTTGTCCCAATTTCTTTAGAAACACAACATAGTGCAACGACATTACACCACCCAAAGCTTGCAGCTCAACTATGAAATGATTCCTTTCATTGACACGATTATGCAACGCTTCTCAAAACTTGCTTAATCCCGATGCAAACTCAAAATCTTTAGACATATCCATTTCTATATAAAACGACATTTCGTCAGCAAAGGCATTTGAGTCAGTAGCACGGGCGAGCTTCTCTAGATGTGGGTAACGAGCCATTTTTTAATATTGTTGGAGGGGCCTCCTATGCAGGCACCCCATAGGATATAAAAATAGGGGGTGTTTGTGTTTCTCTCTCCTAGCCAATCATTGGGTACATGGGTTTCCGTGCCAAAATTTGAAGTGTTTTGTGTTGTGTTTGTATGAGTTAGTTTTTTTACCTTTTTTTTACAACTTTTTTCAGTTTTTTACAAGTTTTTTATAACTTTTTTCACTTTTACAAGTTTTTTACAAATTTTTTTTTGTGTGAATCAGTTTTATAACTTTTTTCATCATCGCCTCGGAAAATTTTAAGGCTCAAAAGTCATCATCGCCTCGGAAAATTTTTAGGCTCAAAAGTCATCATCGCCTCAGAAAATTTTTAGGCTCAAACCCGAAGGTTGCAAAGTGAGATTTGATCTCACTTTACCGTCCATTCGGTTTCGGTTATCACCATCGCCTCGGAAAATTTTAAGTCACAACTGCACAAAGTCACCAGTTCATAGTCTAACTGCACAAAGCCACAAGTCTAACTGCACAAAGCCACAAGTTTAACTCACAAGTCTGAAACTGCACAAAGTCTCACAAGTCTAACTGCACAAGCCACAAGTATTCAGGACACAAGCCTCACAAGTTCAACAATATTCACAAGCTACACGTTTTCAGCATGAATGTGGTAAGTAGGATTCCAAAAACTGCAAAAGTTCACAAGAATGAACTAAGATTCTCAAAGGGGAGCTGCATAGCAGGCACTTCAGGCTTATATGCCACATGAAAGCCACAACACCACAACACCAACAGCACCAACAAGAAAGCTAGAACACAAGAACCAAATAATCCAGTTACCAAGCAACAACAAGAAAGCAACAACCAACAGCACCAACAAGAAAGCTATAACACAAGAACCAAATAATCCAGTTCCCAAGAAATAACAAGAAAGCAACAACCAACAACACCAACAGCACCAACAAGAAAGCAGAAAACACAACAAGCAAACACCACAAACAACCATGTCTGGTTTACCATTTGACACACAAGAGGTAAGACTCAGATTATTAGCTCTTTATGAAATATAAACAATCATGTTGGCTGCAAATATGAATGTTGCAAAGTGAGATATAAACTCACTTTACCGACCATTCATATTTGCCATGCCAAAACTCTTTAAGATTTTTTTTAATAAAAATCATCATTGCCGCGGGATGGGCACATCTGTTTGCTCAACGACATAGCATATTTAGAAGGACGTAGTATAGACATATGTTGCAAACGATTACTGATTTATAGAAAACGATTATTGATTTATATTGTAAATGACAAAACATGTATAGACGATTACTGATTTATATTGTAAACGACAAAACATGTATAGACGATTACGGATTACTGGTTTATAGTAAATGATTACCAATGTTGCAAAAATCGGTCAACTCGGCCGATTAATCGTTAATCGGCCGAGTACCTTGTCGATTTTTGAAAATCGGTCGAAAAATCGGCCTAGGATAAAAATCGACACTAAGCAGTCAAAAAATCGGCCGAATCGGTAAAAATTGGCCGAATCGGGCAAATCGGTCATTTTAAAAATAGTAATAATTTAGGCATTATATTTAATTTGGGGATCGTATATTTCACTTATAACGCACAATGGGCATCATAATTAGAATTGGAGCCTTTTATTGAGGTTTGGAAACATAGCAGGCTTGGAATCGGTTAAGATTTTTAGTTTGGTCTCCAGAAATACCAAAAAATTGCAGGAAATGCCAATCCGATTAATCACCGATTAATCCCGACTTGACCGATTACTCGCTGCAGGGTGGTCAACCGCCCGACTACCGATTCACGATTTTTGCAACATTGGTTTTTACGTTTTCGTCAGTTTTATACGTTTTCGTCAGTTTTTAATGTTTTTTAACCGGACGAATATGTGTAAAATGGACAAAAACGTTAAAAAAAAAACTCGACGAAAACGTGCAAAAACGGACAAAAAACGTTAAAACAGACAAAAACGTAAAAAAAAAAAGGACGAAAACGTGTACAAACAGATAAAAACCAAAAAACTGGACGAAAACGTGTAAAACGGACAAAAACGTAAAAAAATCCTATTGAAAACGTGCAAAAATAGACAAAACGTTAAAAACGGAAGAAAACGTAAAAAAACAGACGAAAAACGTGCAAAGGCGGACAAATACGTAAAAAATAGGACGAAAACGTGAAAAAATGGGCGAAAACGTATAAAAACTGACGAAAACGTAAAGAACGGACGAAAACGTAAAAAAAATAGACGGAAACTTGTAAAAATGGACAAAAACGTAAAAACAGACGAAAACGTCTAAAAATGGATAAAAAAAGGAAAAAAACGGACGAAAACATGTAAAACGGACAAAAACGTTAAAAAAACCCTGACAAAAACGTGCAAAAACAGACAAAAACGTAAAAAGAACGTTAAAAATGGACGAAAACGTTAAAAAAAAGACGTAAACGTAAAAAAGCGGACGAAAACGTGAAAAAACGGGCGAAAACGTAAAAAAACGGACGAAATCGTGTAAAAACGGACGAAAACGTAAAAAGCGGGCGAAAACGTAAAAAAACGGACGAAAACGTAAAAAAACGGACAAAAACGTAAAAAACAGACGAAAACGTAAAAAAATGGACGAAAACATGTAAAAACAGACAAAAACCTAAAAAAACTAACGAAAACGTGTAAAAACGGATAAAAACATAAAAAACCGGACGAAAACGTGTAAAACGGACAACAACGTAAAAAAACGGATGAAAACGTAAAAACAGACGAAAACGTGTAAAAACGGACAAAAACGTAAAAAAGCGGACGAACACGTGAAAAAACGGGCGAAAAAGTAAAAAAAACGGACGGAAACGTATAAAAACTGATGAAAACGTATAAAAACGTAAAAAACGAATGAAACCAGACAAAAAACGGATTAAAACGGATGAAAATATATAAAAACGTTAAAATACAAACGAAAACGGATGAAAATGTATAAAAACTGAAGAAAACGTAAAAAAATTGATATTGAATACTTTTTGTCTTTGTTTACGGTAATTAATTATTATGTTCCATGATGAATTAAAAAAAACTAGCAAAACCCAAAAAAACCCGACCTGACCCGACTCATACCCATTTATACTCGTACCCATCTAGTCTCATTCTTTCAAATGACCCATCTAGACCCATACCCATCTAGACCCATACCCATATAGACCCATACCTATCTAAGACCCAATACCCAACCCAACCATTTTGCCATCTCTAATCATTCCAATCATGTAGTATCCACTGCGTGAACATGAAAGATAAATATATTACTCCGTATGTACACTCAAGTGGTCCATTAATAACTTTTTACTAAGTTAAACTCGGTGGTTTTTGTTTAAGCCACGTCTTTGGATAATCATTACGGGTTAAAGTAAAGAGATCAATCGATCATTTTCGGAAAAAGATAACTAAAAAGAATTATACCTTTACCAAAACTGCATCAGCTTTGGGAATGGCTACGAACATGTCTCCACCAATATAGCTCAAATTTTCACTTCCTATCAAACCATTAACAACATGAGGAAGATCGAAACCAATGCAACTAAGTTTCGGAAAAGCGTTGGCAATGGCTTTAGCCACCGTCCCAGTACCACCTCCAACATCAACAATAGAATTTAATCCTTCAAAAGCTCCGCCACAATGCTTAAGAATGACACTTGAAACAAGTCTTGCATCACTAGCCATGGCTTCATTGAAGAAATGATTCAGCTTTGGCTCTTGGCCTGCAAGATCCCAAAACATCTTCCCATGAGCCGTGTGAAAAGGGGTGGCATCGTTGTTTTGGAACCATATGTTGACGAGAGCAAAGATATCTCAAACTAATTTAGTATCCGATAAACATAGAAATTATTGTGTGTATTATTTAGCAATATATATTCCTTGTATAGCTCCTTAATTTACGGTAGTCAGTTAGTTGTATTCCTATATATGTATCATTGTTTATGTTAATGAGATAAGAAAGAATAATTCCCACAATTCGAATACTCTGTTACATGGTATCAGAGCCTACCAACTAAAACCCTCGAAATCCCGAATCGAAAAGAAACAATCCCTCGAAGACCATGACAAACACAGAAACAACACCTCCCCCTCCTCCTCCTCAAGAAACCCGATATGTGATTCAGGATGCCCCGTTCCCAACAGGGATCATCCTGGATGACACGAATTATCAGCTGTGGTCACAACTGATGGAGATGCGAATTGGAGCCCGAAACAAACTAGGATTCCTCACCGGATCCACCGCGAAGCCTGAATCTGGAGAAAAGCAAATCGAAAATTGGTTGACTGAAAACAACCGTGTGAAGAGCTGGCTTATTGACTCCATGAGCCCGACTTTGATTCCAAGATTTATCCGTCTCAAAACAGCAACAGAAATATGGGATGCTGTTGCAAAGACGTTTTATGACGGGACGGACGAAACACAATTGTTTGAACTGAATCGAAAATCATTTAGTACCAGACAGAATGGCCGGCCTCTTGCCACATACTACAATGAACTCATTGGAATTTTCCAAGAAATTGATACTCGACTAAAGTTTCAAGAAGAAACTGTAACTCAGGTAGTTTCATTAAACCAATTCCTCGGACGTCTTCGTGTTCATAATTTTCTAGCAGGACTTGATGTGGAATTCAATCAAGCAAGAGGTGAAATACTAAGGAAAGATCCACCACTCGACATCGAAGCATGCTATGCATTTGTTATAAAAGATCAAAGCCAAAGATCCGCCATGAATGAAGGAAAACACGAACCAGATAGCTTGGTCAACCTTGCTACTCGAAACAGGCCCATGAAGGAAAGAAACTCAAGCAACAGAAACAATAATCTGATATGTGCGAATTGTGGAGAAGAAGGCCATTCGAAACAACGGTGCTACGAGATCATAGGCTACCCGGAATGGTGGGATTTCTCGAAGAAACCACGACGAAAAGTGAGTCAAGCCGCTGCAGCCTCAACAAAGAAAGATGAGACCACATCGATGGCAGCCCACACCGAATCAAACAAAAAAATTGGTATGCCAAACAACTCTAAAATCTCGAATAACTCTTGGATTATTGATACAGGGGCAACTGATCATATGACTAACGATTCAAAGAAACTCTCAACTCGGTCACTTCCAAAACGGTCATTGATCAAAACTGCAAATGGAGGAGTTGCAAATGTTACATGTGAAGGAGCGATTCAAGTTTCACACGAAATGAATCTTAATACCGTTCTTGTTGTTCCCTCCTTATCATCAAACCTTCTATCTATTAGCCAAATTATTGATCAATTTAAATGTTACGTAACCTTTTGGCCTACAAACTGTGTTTTTCAGGATCTAGCGACGGATCGGATAATTGGCTATGGTATTAGGAAAGGGAACTTGTACTATCTTGAGGAAGAAGAACATGATGCAGCCCACAACATGGAAACTATGCATGGAAATAAATCGCCTTGGTTATGGCATCGAAGACTGGGGCATTTATCGTTTAGTTATTTGAAAAAACTGAAACCGGATATTTTCGTTAATAAAATACTTGTTTTTAATTGTGGTGTTTGTGAAATGGCAAAAGGCTATCGAGTCTCATATGTGTCCAGCGAAAATAAGGCCAATGTTCCGTTCATGAAAATCCATAGTGATGTTTGGGGTCCCGCAAAAATACCTACACCGAGTGGGTTTCGTTATTTCGTTATTTTTATTGACGAATGTACTCGTATGATTTGGATTTCTCTACTTAAACACAAAGGAGAAGTATGTAATGCATTTCAGGAACTGTATGGACTAGTGAAATCACAATACCAAAGTAATATTATGGTGCTCCAATCAGATAACGGAGGCGAGTATATAAATCAATACATGGAACAATTTTGCAAAGATAAGCTAATTAGACATCAAACGTCATGTGCAAATACACCACAACAAAACGGACTCGATGAACGAAGAAACAAACAAATTCTGGAGATAGTTAGAGCTTCGTTATTTGACATGCAAGTGCCAAGGCAATATTGGGGAGAAGCGGTTCGAGCTGCAGCCAACATCATGAATCGAACACCATCAAGTGTTATTAACTTTAAAACCCCTTTACAACAGTTGCATGAAGTCATGAATGCTCCGATGGCTCCGAACCTTGAACCACGTGTGTTCGGGTGCACCACCTATGTATATCAAAACAATGGGAAGCTAGAACCACAAGCTATTAGATGTGTCTTCCTTGGATATGCGGAATTCAAGAAGGGTTATAGGTGTTATGACCCGAAGGAAAAGAAAATGTATATCACTAGAGACGTTAAGTTCCATGAAGATGTATCCTATTTTGAACCCGGATGTTTCCCTCAGGGGGAGATGATAACGTCTAATGATGAAAACATCCGAGAATTGGAAATAGAAAGTGAAATTGAAAATGTAACGGAAGATAATGGGAACATGGATGAAACGACAGAAGACGATACACCTCAAGATAGTACATCGGACCCTTTTCCAACAGCCGTTGAGCCAGATCCGACTCCAATGCAAGATCCGACACCATCCGAAGGTAACTCACCCACTCCGATTATACCTGCTACTCCTCCTATTATTGTTACGCAGGAAGAACATGTTGAAACCAGGTACCCCGTAAGGAAGAATCGAGGAGTTCCCAAGACGCAATACCAACCAGAGCTCTCATCTAGATCGAGGTATCCTATCAACAATTATGTTTCCTCCCATAAACTAGCGCAACCGCAGAGAACCATGATAGATGAACTATCAAAAGTTGCTATTCCAAAGAATATATACGAAGCACTCAAAGACTCAAGATGGAAAAAGGCTGTAAACGAAGAAATGGAAGCGTTGCAACGAAATGGAACTTGGGATGTAGTATCGAGACCTCAAGGAAAAAAATTGGTCGGATGCCGATGGATCTTTACTGTGAAGTTGAATGCGGAAGGAAGGATCGAAAGATATAAAGCACGACTCGTCGCGAAAGGGTACACACAGAAATACGGAGTTGATTATGAGGATACGTTTGCTCCGGTGGAAAAAATGAATACCATTCGAATTCTTGTATCAATTGCCGCTAATAAAAACTTGCCCTTGCTTCATAGAGGAGGAAGTTTATATGGACGCACCACCCGGATTGAACTGTGAAGATAAAGTATGTAAACTTAATAAGGCATTGTACGGTCTGAAACAATCCCCTCGGGCTTGGTTCGGACGGTTTTCGAATTTTATGAAAACAGTAGGTTACAACCAAAGTGACGCAGACCATACGCTGTTTGTGAAGATACATGGAAGCAAGACAGTTGCTCTAATAGTGTACGTAGACGACATGGTAGTTACCGGCAATGATCCCGATGAAATAAAGCGACTAAAATCAGTTTTAGCTACCGAATTTGAGCTAAAAGATATGGGCCAATTGAGGTATTTTTTGGGTATCGAAGTAGCAAGATCACAACAAGGTATTACTATGTGTCAAAGAAAGTACATTCTCGATCTACTAGCGGAGACCGGCATGCTTGACTGTCAACCAATAGACACTCCAATCGAAGTAAACCATGGTTTAACATTACAAACCGATCAAGTACCCGCAAATAGAGAAAGATATCAACGGCTAGTAGGGAAGTTGATTTACTTAGCACACACACGTCCCGACATTGCATACGCTGTGAGTGTAGTAAGTAGATTCATGCATGCACCTAATGAAGATCACATGAAAGCGGTGTATAGAATTCTTCAGTATCTTAAATCAAGTCCAGGAAAGGGATTATTTTTCGGAAGAAATGACAGTCAGGATGTTCATGGGTACACAGATGGCGATTGGGCCGGAGATAAGTCGGACGGAAAATCTACTTCGGGTTACTTCACATACGTATGGGGTAATTTGGTTACATGGAGAAGTAAGAAGCAAAAAGTGGTGGCTAGATCGAGTGCTGAAGCGGAGTATCGCGGTATGGTTCACGGAGTATGTGAGCTGTTATGGATTAAACGAATTTTAAGGGATCTTGGAATTGAAGTAAGCGAACCAATGAATTTGTACTGTGATAATCAAGCGGCTGTGAAGATTGCAAATAATCCCGTACAACACGACAGAACGAAACATGTAGAGATCGATCGACATTTCATAAAGGATCATTGGGAAAAGAAGACTATTAAGCTACCATTTGTGAATTCCGAAGAGCAGTTAGCGGATATGTTAACTAAAGCTGTGTGTAAAAACACCTTCTACAGCTCTGGACAAGCTGAGAATGACGAATATACATTCTCCACCTTGAGGGGGAGTGTTGACGAGAGCAAAGATATCTCAAACTAATTTAGTATCTGATAAACATAGAAATTATTGTGTGTATTATTTAGCAATATATATTCCTTGTATAGCTCCTTAATTTACGGTAGTCAGTTAGTTGTATTCCTATATATGTATCATTGTTTATGTTAATGAGATACACAAGAATTATTCCCACAATTCGAATACTCTGTTACACCATATGCTCATGGGTTGCCATGGATCCATCAACAATGGAGTTTATGTAGCTGAAAATGTGGTTCCATATGTGAGACTGAGAACGTAACAAGTCAATAGATTGCTCACCACTTTGGAATGCCATTTTTTTTTCTTCTGTCCTTATTGTAATCTATATGTGAGATATTTTGACATGGTTTAATCTTATAGACCTCAACTATTTATAGGCATATATAATCAGAAAACGAAAACCTATTTCAAGAAAGGTCGTATACATATTAGTTGCATGTTTTTCTCAGACATGAGCCATGTGATCAACACTAGAACGGGTTATGGGTCCCAATACCGTCTTCCACGGTGTATGGGGAGGTTAAGATGTAGACAGCCATACCCCTACCTAAGATAGATAGGCTGCTTCCGGTTTTACCAAAGGTAGAAAAGGACCTCCGGCCTTGCAAGGGGTGAGGATCGAACCCTTGACCTCTGTCTCAAGAGGCAAGGATGTTAACCACTTGATCCAAACTAGAACAACAACAACAGCAACAACAACATACCCAATCCCGCTGCAGCAGGGTATGGGGGAGGTAAAATGTAGACAGATCATACCCCTGCCCCAGGGAAAACCCAAAAGTAGAGAGACTGCTTCCAACGAGACCTTCGGCAAATGCAGGTGTGCGGGTGAGAAAGAAAAGGAAAGAGATCATAAGACAGAAAACAACAAGCACAAGTATGGAAAAAAGCAGTGCAAAACAAGGCAAGGCAGCAAAGAGAAGCGAAGAAAAGCTAGCAGCCTAAGAGGGCAACAGAGAGCAAAGCAAAACGACGACGGGCCTAAAGGTAAGGCAGGGCAAAGACAAGGCATCAAAAGAAAAAAAAACAGGGCAAGAAAAAGCAGGCAAGCCAAGACGGCACGAGCAAAGCAAAACAAACGCACGGGGCCTAAAACTACCGGAAAGCAAAAAAGGAGGCACCAAAAGCCGAGAAAACACCCGGGCAAAGCAACAACGAGGGGCCTAGATGTCAAACCCACCCAAAAACTACCTAAGCCTACAAAGCCCCGAGCTAAAAACTAGCCACAGATCCTAATCTTATCTCTCCACCATTTCCTATCTGAGGTCATGTCCTCCGACAAGTGAAGCACGAGAACAAATAGTTCAATATTCTTTTCACTGGCGAAAAATGTTCAATATTCACCATGTGATTAACACGAGAACAAAATAGTTCAATATTCACCACGTGATCAACACTATAACAAAAGAGTTACATATTTACCGTTACTAACGTTAGTAAATAAGGTCGGTCTATTTGTATGCCATTAGCCCATCAGAATTAGGGCATCATTTTTGTGCTTTGTGTATTTGTACGTCGCTTGTATAGACTTTTTATTTATGAAGTAAAGAGCTTCTCAGCCCCCTATTCTATTAGTCAAGCGCTAGGGCTACACAAGCGTTGTGGGGGCGATCCTATAACCACAATAAGATGATGAAACCTTAAATGAAAACTTGGTTAAACTTTGTGCTAATGACTTGAAAATTATCAAACTTGTCAATTTTTGTTGATTTTTTTTTTCTTTTTCCCTTTTTTTCCTTTGCTATTAAAATACAAAGCTCTCAAATTTCGATCCTTGTGTGTATTTTACAAACACATAAGAACATATAAACTAAAGGGCTAATCCTCATTATCCAAAATCTTTAATCCGATGGACCATATCAAAGGTTAAAAAAAACCCGAAAGGACTAAACTTGTCAATTCCCCTAACTCCACAAAATCCAGAGTGTCATTATCAAAATATGCCCGCATCCAAAAAAAAAAAACTACTTCCCCTCAACATCAAACTCAAACCCGTCAAATAACAATTTAACAATGATTTAACCGTTAAAATCACATAATACATATAAAAATGGATGAATCAACATCTGCATAAATGGATCCAGCAGAAAAACGGTTCAAAATGAACCGATTCAAAATCTGGATAAGGTGCTTATTTAGTTGTTATTTAACATTTTTTTGTGATTTTGTTCTTATTTTCTTATCTTATATGTTTTTTAGGCTATCTATGAAGAAGTTTAATTTTTATTCATTTATTTATTTATTATAGTTGTTTATTTGCATTGCTGTGATAATAGTTTTTGATATTTTGTGATACTGTGAAGATAGTTGTGAAAATATGAGAGATTAGAAGTTATATGTTTAACTAAACACAAGAGATATTTGCCTAAGATGTTTATGTTAGATTTGTTGAAGATTTGTGTTGATAATGATTAATTTGTGATACTTTGCGATACCCTGATGATTGTTGTGAAAATATGAGATGCTAAAAGTTAGGTTTAACTAAGCACAAAAGATATTGTATCTATAAGATGTTTTTGTTATATTTGTTATAGTTTGTGTTGAAAATAATTAATTTGTGATATTGTTACGATTGTTGTGAAAATATGAGGGATTAGTTAGGTTTAACTAAACATAAGAGATATTGTGCTTATAAAAAGTTTTTGTTATATTTGTTCTGGATTTGTGTTTTTAATTAATAGATTGTGTTTGTTTAGATTGTTTAATAGCGACATGTAAAATTACAGTAAATAGATATAAAAAACAAATGAAATGTTAGTTTACACTTGATCGATCATGTTTGATGCCATTGTAAGTATTTGTAATTCATAACCTCGATATCTCATGCTTCATGAATAACCACGATAAATCTGAAAGTAATATTTAAAAGACACATACAACACCATTAAGTCACCTTTATAATATATCAAATATGGCATATCAAAATATAAGTTGAAAAGAATCAAACGTATCTATAACTATATCTATACTATTATATAGATAATTTAAGATGAGGGTTTCAATAAAAATTAAGATAATAGGTCCGATTTTGACTGTCCATCTCATTCTTTACAATTGGTATTAGGGGTGTGCATTGTTCGGTTTGGGTCGGTTTTTGGCTAAAACCGAAACCGAACCACAATGTTCGGTTTTTGTAGAACCCAAAACCGAAACCATTCGGTTTTTTCGGTTTGTTATCGGTTTCGGTTTGGTTTTTCGGTTTTTTCGGTTTCTAACCGTTTATATTCGAGTATGGCCAAATTATACCAACAAACTTGTTTTACGTACAAAATTAATTATTCTTCTTTACTTTTTTTTTAATCTAAGCATAATAATGTTTATTGCGTAATTCTACAATTACAAACATATAAATAAGACATATACATACAAGTGAACATACACGTAGTATAATCATTATCGAATACTTATTGATATTTTTACACAAAACACGCGACACGACAAACACACATATAAATATAAACTTTAAGATAAATATATTATAAATCTACTCACAAAATGAATATGAATTTATAAATTTGATTTATTTAGTTATTTAATCATATTATATTAATTAAATATTATTATATAATAAAAATGGTTCGGTTCGGTTCGGTTTTTGCGGTTTGGTTTTTGGACGGAAACCGAAACCGAACCGCATTTTTCGGTTTCTGAAAAAGTAAAAACCGAACTATCGGTTTTTAGTTTCGGTCGGTTTTTTCGGTTTTCGCTTCGGTTTCGGTTTTTTCGGTTTGTTTTGCTCACCCCTAATTGGTATGGAGTTATATTCTAAAGTGTCACGTGTTTCTTTCAATTAAAATCCACATTTATTTTCAAATTAAAATACCTTCTTAAGTATTTACTTTCTTATGATCTAATTTTACCATATTTTTAAAAAATTTTGGCTCTTTAATTCAATATCCATTGTGATATACTTTCATGAATTTTTAGTTTCTTGCATTTTTAATCGATTTATTTTATTTTGCTCTAATTTTTTTTACAACTTTAACCGAATCGACACAACCTTGATTCGTCAAAATCATCAAGTGATTAAAGTTGAATCGTATCGATTTTTGGCGATTTTTGACATGTATAAAAATAGGACAGCATGTTGTGCATAAAGTTTGGTCAACTTTGAAAAATCGTAGAAAATCAACCGTTCGTCAGATTAAGTTGAGGTCAAAACTAAAATTGAGTCCTCTTATTCTACTTTCTGATGCAATTGGTTTCAGGTCCTAAGGCAAAGTTTAAGTGGATCAAATCTGCAATTTATAGCAAATTGTCTAAGAATCAGCATTTCAGCCTTTTTACAAAAGTTGTTTAAATGGTGAGTTAGCACCATATATGATTATGTTTATGTAGGTTAGACTCAAGTGCATGTTATACAAGTAAATTAGTAAGTTATAATAGCATTAGTATGATTATTATGTGTTTAGGTGCTCTTGAAAAGTCAAAGGAAGGCCTAAAATAACTATGAAAGCTAATGTAAGTAACTTTGATTATAATGTGTTTATATTGATGTTATCATATTATGTGTCATGAATGAAAGTGTTAAAAACATAAAAGTCTTGACTTAGATTGTATGGAAGTAGTAATGACGTAGCTAGTTGGATAAAAGAGTATTATTCCTTGGTTATGGACTAACCAAGGTACGTGTTGTAATAGTTACATGCTTGATGTTTGTCATAGCATGTTATAGGTGATGTGTTAAAGCTTAGTGATTGCTATAGTATTGTGTGGTTAAAGTGTGTCGCCTTGTTAGTGTTATAGTGTTATAGATGCATATGATGTATGGTTATAGACTTGGACTAATGGTAAACGTTCATAATGCGGATATGAGTAATTGATGTATTATACATTTCTAACCTGGTTACTTGCTAAGTGAAATCTTACGTTATAGTTGTTGACGTTTTTTTGTAGGTTGTGCGGCTTAAGTAAGGTCTCAGATTAAGGACCTATGGATATGAAATAGATATCGAAGTACGTTGGATTATGCTTATGAACTTAGGAGGCGTTTGGTTGGGGCAATTTGGAGGATATTGGAGGCATTTGCATTTTAATTCCCTTCAAATGTTGTGTTTGGTAACTCAAAAGGGGGCATTTGAAGTAATTTACAATTCCCCGAATTGCCAAAACGGAGAGAATAAGAATGCCTCCAAAAAGTGAGGAATTTTAATTTACTTGAAAAAAAATTATAAACTTTTTTTCTTATTTTTTTTATAAACTTTAAAATAGAATATTTATGATTTTTTTTATAAACTCTTTTTATAAAAATTTTATAAACTTTTTTTATAAATTTTTTATAAACTTTTTTTATAAACTTTTTTTTTATAATTTTTTTATAAATTTCTTATAAATTTTTTATAAACTTTTTTTTATAATTATTTTTATAAATTTCTTATAAATTTTTTATAAACTTTTTTTATAAATTTTTATAAACTTTTTTCATAAATTATTTATAAACTTTTTTATAATTTTTTAAACTTTTTTAAAAATTTTATAAATTTTTATAAATTTTTATAAACTTTTTTATAAATTTCTTATGAATTTTTTATAAACTTTTTTATAAATTTTTTATAAACTTTTTTTTATAATTATTTTTATAAATTTCTTATAAGTTTCTTATAAATTTTTTATAAACTTTTTTCATAAATTATTTATAAACTTTTTTTATAAATTTTTTATAAAGTTTTTTTATAAATGTTTTATAAACTTTTTTTTAATTTTTTTTTATAAACTTCTAAATAAAATATTTATGAAATTTTTATTAAAAAAATAAAAAAAAATATTTATAAATTTCTGTCAAACAAACATGCGAAGGTATTTTAAATCCAGAATTTTAAATTCTCAAGAATTTAAATTTTCTAGAATTTAAAATTCCGGAATTTCAAATTACCCCAACCAAACGCCCCCTTAGTATAATATATTGGGCTTGAATAAGTTAAACCCTCAAGAGTCGTTGAGTTATAGCCTTTTTGTAAATGAATTCTATAAAGATGTTTTGTTATAGTTTTAAAGGTAATTTGTAGAAATTAAAGTATAAATAAAGTGGGTAAAATGGGTGTTTGTAAAAATAAGTTATATGTTGTTTTAAAGAATACTTGAGAATAACAGAATGTCCGTTTCTGGTCATAACGTTTGAGTAAACTTTTTGTCAAATTTGGTTCCGGACGTTTCACTTACCAAACATAAACTTAAAAAAAAATAATAAAAATAATAAATAATAATAATAATAATAATAATAATAATAATAATAATAATAATAATAATAATAATGAAAACAACTACCTGTAACTATCACCCTCCTCTATCAGTTCTCAGCTTACGAGTAGTTATCAGCTTACATCGAATAATTTATAGCTAGTTTAACCAAACATACCCAAAGCCTTAAACCACATTATTTTCTAAATTTGTTTTTTTCTCTAGGTTTACTTAGAGCATGTGCAACGGGGAAACGCCGTTTGACATCGTACCAATGTGTTGATAAAGCCGAAATGGTCACCATTAGATCGTTTGAGGTTGTGCCTTTGTGGTCAGGAATATGATTTTGGGTCATTTTACCTTTGTGTTTTTTAGTTATTTGTTAAATGATATATGTGTAAAAGTACATTTTTTTGTTTCATAAGTGTTCACTCGTACACAATCTATATCTATACTACTTATAATGTATGATCACTTCTCTTTTATTAATTTTTTTTTAAAACTTTCTAATATAGATTTTAAGCAAATACAAATAAAAGAGCATAATTTACAACTATGTAAAACACAAATACAACTAAAAAAATAATATTCAACACATACAATTAATACACAATTTAAATCACCCCTTCACTAACATATACAATTATTTTACCACAATGTATAATATAATCAAGTTATTCTTAAAAATAAGGAATGAGATCCTCTCAAGTTGTGTTATACAACTTGACTCAAATTGGGGAACCCACCCATCTTAAAACTGCTGTTCCATTGTCTCCGTTTATGCATCACTCTGAATTGTCAATTTTTTCTTACTACAACTTCATTCTAACTTTTGACTAACATTTTCAATTGTTGGGTTAAAAGAAAATGTTACAATATTGAATGTTTTTTTTTCATACTCTTCAGTCTTTACGCATCTACACAAATAAACCACTGTGAGTTAACTTATAAAGAATTATCAACTTCAAGATGCCAGCTTTTAGGGGTTTCTAAACACAAAATTACCCAAACGAATATACATTTGCTAAAATTGGACAAAAGAAAAAAAAAACATTGTATACTTTAAAAAAGTTGCGTCAAATATTTTAGATGTATTTAAAATCCAACGGATCAAGCATGTAATAAACTAAAAAATAAATGGATCAAGAGTCAAACAAGTCAATACTCATCCTCTCAAAGGCTATAAACCCACCAGCGTCGCTTTATTTTTAAAAAAATGTATATTTTGTATTCCTAATGCATTTGTTTTAGGTGGCCATTGTGAAATAACTTATGATCTTAATCCATATTTATAGTTGTGACAAATAAACCACTTAACTTGAAATCATACCAATTTCTCAAAATCATAAACGAAAACAAAAAGTTTCAAATAAAATGATCTTGGGCTTGCTTTTCGAATTAATCAAATATCTTTAAAGATTCAACACAACCCATTATTAATCTTTACAAACCAAAAACTCAAGAATAAACAACCTCATTTCAAATCAAAACCTACATGGTACGAACTCATATTCAAGCAGCAACAAAAAGGGGTCTCGATATAAAAAGGTGTTTGTATTTCGAATTTTAGAGAAAGAACAAAAAGAAAGATAAGTTTTTTTAGTGGAGTTGTGTATAAAAAATGAGTTAGGTGTGGCTGGCTTCAAGAAATGAAATGAAATGAAATGAGTTTAGGGTTGTAGTTATTGATTAGGTTTTATTTATCAACTTTTAAAGTGGACCGATTATCTTATTTATTGGATTTGGGCCGAGTATTGTTTTTGTGTGGCAGAAATAGTTGGACCGTGTGATATTACAAGTGTTGTTGGGCCAAGTATCACTAGATAATTCTTGGGCCGAGTATTGTTAACTAAATTGTAATTATGGGCCGGGTACGAATGTTTGTTAGAATAAAATTTGCATTGTGTTGAGTATTATAAGTTTTAAGTTTGGACCGAGTATTACAAGTTATGCTGGGTATTAGCCAAATCATTTTTGGACTATCAATTTTTGTTTGTATCAAACCAAAACAAAAACCAACTCAAAACTCACTTGGGTCATGACTCATATCACATGGGTGGACTAATATTTTTATATGAAATAGTATGTTATTGCTTAACGATATTACAATAAAAAAATCTATTGTTCTATAAAGTTATTGTCACGTTAAACATATAATATTAAAATATTGTTTGTCAAAATTTTGAATCATATGCTACTCGCCGTTATAACGCGCGGGTACTATGCCAAGTTTAGTAAAGTATAATGAATTTTGCATTTGTTTTTGGATAAAATAAAATGGTAAATTGAAAAAAATATAAATCGAGTGGATAAGAAAGGGAAATCCAACAACATCAAATCAAATAAAAAAGAAAGAAAGAAGCGGATTCTTGTTGGGTTGAAACACAAACTATCACAAATGTCTTGTGTGACACGTGTAGCTATAATCTCTACTAATTCACATTTTCTACAATGTACCACTTCTTCTAGTAGGTGCAACAGAAACACATTTTGTTTCAACCCTTTAAAATCTAACAACAACACAACCAGAACCAGAAGAAGACTATCAGTAGTAGTTTTGTCGATGGCTGAATCCAACCGTAGCACTGTCCTCGTAACCGGAGCCGGTGGCAGAACTGGTACATATTATTTCATTTTTTAGATTAACAATTTATCAATCTTATCTTGAAAGAATTTCGGGCTTTTTTTATAATACTAGAAGATTAGCCACGACGGTGTATAGCAGCGTTTATTTGTGTGTGCAACTTCCTTTTTTTTTCTTGGTATATATGGTTGTGGATTAAGTTAAAAGTGAAAAAAGTTAGGGGCCGTTTAGTTGGTGAAATTTTTTCCTGTTTTTCCGTTTCTAAATTTAGAGAAGGGAATGTTTTTTCTCCTGTAGAGAAGAGTTGAGAAATCTGAAAATCCGTTTAGTTGGAGTTATATTTATCCTTTTTTTTAAATGAAAAGTTGTTTAGTTGAAAACTTGACGGTGGGCGGAGAGGTGGGCGACGATGGAAGGTGAAGGTGGAGGATGGAAGAGGCGTGATAAAAGTGTATGGTGAAAGGAAATGGTGTTATTATTTTGGAAATGAAAAAAGCGAGAAGGGTGTAATGGTATTTTCATTTTTTCTATTACAAATTGGAAAATGAGAATTTCATATTTTTGGAAAATTATTGAAAAAAAGTACGACTAAACGGATTTTCAGTTTTTCCCTTTTCATATGAAAAATTTTCTGGAAAAATGGAGTATTTCTCTCCAACTAAACGGCCCCTTAGGGATTTAAATTGTAATTTCAAAATTCAGTTTGATCACATTGCCCTATGATATTTAGTCTAACAACATTCTCACTTTTTAAGTTTTTGAGTTTTAAGCAAATGTGTTTTTTGTGTTTATATGTAGTATAAATATAGATATTAGTGGTTTGGTTTCCTTAAGTTTTTTATCTTTATTTGTGGCCTTATTTGAGATTGACTTGACTCGATTTTAGTCTAATCGAGCTTCAGCCATTTCACATTTGTGCCTTGGAAGTAACTGCTATGTGGATTCACCAAAGGGCTTGTGTGACAAATGGTACACCTTTGAGAATTGAGAAGCTCCTCAATCAAATAGTTTTGGGCTCAAGTCCATATATATGTGGTGTATATTGTGAGTTAGTTAGAATTGCTATTCAGAAAAAGAAAAAGAAAAAAGAAAAAAAATACTATGTGGATTCGAGCCGAGCTTGAATTATATAATGAATTGATGTTAACCTTGATTAACGTGATTAGTATTATATTAATACTTACAAATTACGAAGTACCTTTTAAGTTATAATTTAGTCAGCTAAAACTGTTGATTAATTAATATAGTTGGATTTTGGAAAGGCTCACTCAAGTAGAGTTTTGAGCTTCTGAGTTTTATAATCACGTCAAGCTCAAGCTTAGCCTTATATTCTGTTTGAGTGGTAGAAAGTAAGTTTAAAGTGGGTTTAAAGTGGTGTCAACAGGATTGGCTTTGGGTATTGTTGTTTTCAAGCTCAAGCTTAGCAGTGTGTCAACTCAGTTACACGGTTACACCTCTGTTTGAGTGGTAGAAAGTGGGTTTAAAGTGGTGTTTGGATTTATGCTTTTTATAATTCACTGTGAGTTTCTTTTTAGAACCAACAGTATGTTGCATAAATCGGAAAACTATTTATATTATGCTGCTTAAATTTGAAAAAAAGTACGGACTATAAATGAGAACACTTGTGAAAGTATCATGGCTATTACACGCCATTAAACAACTGAAATTGCAGTTGGAATGTGCATTTTAAAACACATTTAAGCTATTTGCATGTCAAAACAGACAAATACCCCTACAAAAGAAAACAAAAAAATTGTGACAGTAGACACCAAAACTTTGTTTTCTTTACATGGGGGTGAATTATTATCTCATTAGTGTGATGTTTTATAGGTCAATTAGTTTACAAGAAGCTCAAGGAGAGGTCAAGTGAGTATATTGCAAGAGGTCTTGTTAGAAGTGAGGAGAGTAAATCCAAAATTGGTGGAGCAGATGATGTTTTGATTGGGGATATAACAAAACCTGAGACTCTTGCTCCTGCTATTGAAGGCATAGATGCTCTTGTGATTCTCACAAGTGCAGTTCCTAAAATGAAACCTGGTTTCGATCCAACTAAAGGCGGAAGGCCCGAATTCTATTTTGAGGATGGACAATACCCTGAACAAGTACTATTAGCTTCCTACAAATGATATTCCTTTCACTATTAACCATTGATTTTTTTTATTATTATAAGCTGGTGATTGAACGCGTGTTTTAGGTTGACTGGGAAGGGCAGAAAAGTCAAATTGATGCTGGTAAGGGATACTCAGTTATATATGTTTATTTTCTGTATTTCTCGGCCTTTTTTTTATTTGATATTGGTATATGCAGCTAAAGCTGCCGGAGTGAAGCAAATTGTTCTGGTCGGTTCCATGGGTGGAACAAATATTAACCATCCTTTGAACAGCTTAGGAAACGGGAATATACTGGTTCGTATATATGTTTCTTAACCAAACACTCGTGCTTCTGTCTTCTAGTTTTATGAGTGATATCGTCTGAATAAATTTGCTTCAACTTTTTAAGAGTATTATACAAACTATACAAAAAGTTGGTTCTTTAAAATCGCCTGCATGTGACTGTTGGTGCAGGTTTGGAAGAGAAAGGCTGAACAGTATCTAGCAGACTCCGGTATTCCATACACAATTATCAGGTTAGACTCTTTCAGAAAACGAATCCTATAAAGAACATACTTGGTCTACCTCATGCAAGGCTAACATTTGTGTCCATTTAACTCGTTTATCTCGTCAATGCCATGCTGATGTTGACTAAATTACATAGTCGTGAGTTGATGGAAGAAAGCTGTTCATTGTTGTCCTTTAGATATGCTATCTTATATATATGTTTGGTTCAGTGTATAATAAAGCTGATCATGAACAACTCAAATTTTGGCTTCATTTTTTTCTGAACGGAATAACTTCTATTACTGAAACGGAAACTTGAGCAAGACATCGACAAGCAAGTAATTATCTAGACCATCTTGAAAGACGCCATTAGTATTAATCACTTAAACATTAAAAGAATCTACCACATTCGACTCTGTTCCATTTTGTTTGCTTTCAAACTCACGTCAATGAGCTTTGCTACCTCATTCTCATGGCTCTGCGCATGCTTTTAACAAATACACAATCCCTAAATCCTGGAAAAATCAGTACCATAAGACATTGTGGATTACTTTTTCAGAGCTGATATTCTTAGCCAGTAATATTTGGCATTTTGGCAACCGTTTCATAAGAAAGAACCAGAGACTTGATCTGCATAATACTCTGCTTACAAAGTCTGCTGCTGCTTTGGATTTCACAACCATTTGAATTGAATTAAATGTTCATCTAAACATACGTAAGTCAATGTACAGTGATCAATCATCAATGTTGCTTCCTTATGGCCATACTTCTTATTGCAGTCCTTTATCCCATTCCTTTTTTTGTTGAAACAATTAAAGCCTCCATGTGCTGTAAATTGTGGTTACGTATAATTTACCAAAACTGGAAGTGCCTGCACCTGCACGACCTTAGTCTTCCTGTATATTGACCCTTCTTGAACCAATACACAATTCAGTCTTTTAACCATCCTTCAAGATTCTTTTGTCTATATTAACAGCGTCTCTTGAAACACATGCTATGTTGATTTTAGTGTATTTGATCTCCTTTCTATTGACTGATTGGTGCATAGCTTCGTAAATTGCTTCCAGTCCAGCATTCACCATGGACGATGGCCCCAATGGTTTTCAGAACACACAGCAAATCATCCCACCTGCTCGTCCTTTGCTATTAAATCTCCCTACCACAACATCTAGATGTTCCACACACCCTTTCTACCATCTTCCTTTGTCCAAAGCATGTAAACTTTAATTTTTTTCAATAATGATTGAAACTAGCTTCTAATTACAGAGGACAGCAGCCAAAGAGAAACCCTCATCGCAGGTTAATCTATTCTATTAGTTATTACAGCAACAAAATGAAAACGGAAAAACAAAATATATGTAAACAGTAAATAGAAACGGTAAATCGTTATTCGTTGCCCATGCATCAATTTATTTTATCTAAAAGTTCAAAATTAAACAAACGTCGTCACAAATGATGATTAAAGTCCATGGCATGTTTTCTTTCATGTGATTCAAGTATGATAATGATGATGCAGGGCTGGGGGTTTGCAAGACAAGGAAGGTGGTATCAGGGAATTGCTTATCGGAAAAGATGATGAGCTCCTTCAAACTGAAACCAGAACCATTGCCAGAGCAGATGTCGCTGAAGTTTGTGTTCAGGTATATCTATATCTGTGCTAAAACATAAAATTTAATAAGCCACTTTTTCAAATGTAAAACTAAGATATGCGCTTCCAAACATTTAGGCACTGCTATTTGAGGAGGCGAAATTCAAGGCATTTGATCTTGCCTCCAAACCTGAGGGAACTGGAACGCCAACAAAAGATTTCAAGACCTTATTTTCTCAGATCACAACTCGGTTTTGAGGTACAACATCTTTATTAATTGTGTTCCATTAAGGGACATATCAATATACACTATAAGCATTGCAAGATATGGATGAGTTGTAATAATTTCGGATATTTTCAAATCTAGCCGAAATACATGTTCTGTATGAGGATGTATTCAGTATTTTTGTATTAGTATATGTCCTTGCATTATCTTTGTGCTTTGCTATAGCACTATGTACACGGCTTGCTCGCTGTAGCATTTGGTTTGGCCTACACTAATAAAGATCTGAACTTATCGTCTCCATGGGACAGCTTGATTAATACTTCCTTGAATGCTTTCCTGTCAATATACACAAACAATTAACTAAGCCTAAGTAGAGGTGGATATATGGGCAAGTCAGACATTCGTTAGATAACGAGTCAAACAGTGTGAGTCAAATTGGGTCACATCTTATAATTAGACCAAACTGGTCAGGCCAGGTTATGATGTTAACACTTGATCTTTTGGAGTTTTTAATAACCTTGCTCTTCTTAGCAACGATATATACGGGGTTTTAAGCATTTGTCAACACTTTAGGCAACCCATCTGAATTGGTATCCTGTTTAGCTTAAGTTTTAAAAGTTTGCCCATTTGACCCTGTGTTGTTTACAACAAACCCATATCAACCCAATTATAAATTTATAAGTAGGAAGTCAAAACTACTACATCTATGGAATCATTCACTAAAGATTCTGTTTGGAACATACCATGATACTAGAAGTCGCTCTGCTGAAAAGTATGAAGCTGTGTCTCCTGGTAACTTTGTTGGTCTTAGTCTTGGATTCAATAGAAATTAGGTCATCAAACGACGTATATGAAGAACAGCTTCTACTACTGCCACCTCCGCCACCACCTCGGCTACTGATATCCTGGAAACTATCCCAGCTCCATGAACTAAACTTGGGTGATGATGTCTCCTTGCGCGTGGACTTACCCCATGGCATCATCATGCACGTACTCTTACCAACCCTCCTCCTATTTGGTGAACTCAAAGAGCGCATGCCTCCATGAGGTCCATGTAATACTGTGGTGGGTGACGTTGCAGAAATGAACATTCTTGGAGGGAGATCTAAAGACCTGATAGACTTAGACTCTTGTACTGGCAGATCATTGGTAGTGGATCTTGGTTTTCCGGGTGTCAACTCCCATTGAAATGGGATGGTGGCTATAGTTTGTGGTGGTGAACTAAACCCATCAGGTAGGTCAGGTTTATTAAAACGTTGTGAAAGCAGTAATAACTTAGGTGGTGTAGTGTTCGGCTCTTCCAATTCCTCTTCTAACATCGTATTCATCTTTATTTCAAACCATACGTTCCTGTATATATATGGTTATTTGAGGTGAGCTGGAATGTCCTGAGAAGAAAAAGTGTAACTTCATTGTTTTTGCAGGCCTAGTTGAAATGTCAAAATTACCCTTCAAACTTTGCTAGTGTAGTTATTTACAATGACCAGGTATTTCTTTATGTTGCTAACAGCATCTTTTAAACGGCTTGTAGCCATAATCCAGGACATATGTTTGGAGTCATGAAAGAAGCAAGAGATGCTTTTTACAAACACTTCCATTCGAATGTGCTATTTTGGTTCCATCTCTTAAATGCCCTGAACTCAAATTTTGAAACAGTACACTCTTAATTTGAGAGAGTTGATATGCGCATCACAAAAAGTAACGTGCACACCACAAAATTACATTTTTAATGCATATTGTACAACACTTCATATGCATATTTGTGGTATGCACATCGGTGTGCATATCACATCCCTTAATTTGACACGAGAAATATATTTGTGTGTCAGCTATAGATGATAAATTAATAGATAAATAGCCAATCCTAGTGTATCTGAATACCATCTTCTTGTTTTCAAATAGTGAGAGTTGAGTTAGGAGCGTGATAAGATGGAAAAGGTTGGTGTGCTTTAGTGTTTTACTAATCACAATTATCTTTAGGAACCTGTTGCAAAAGCTTAAGAGCATCTTCAATGTGTACATTAAATTTTTACACTATCTTAGTACAAAATAAGAATAATTTTAAAATATGCTTGCACTAAAAAAATATCACTCCAATGTATAATCTTGCAATAAACTTTATTATGAATTTAAAGATGTAACTTGAAAAGAAAAATTATAGAGTAAACAGCAAAAAATAAACTTGAACTTTTCAAAAACTGCAAGCAATGTCCTTAAAAAAAAAGTGCAAGAAATATCCTTAACGTTTCATTTTTCTGCAATAATGGCCCGTGAAAAGTTACTGTAGTTGCAAATTCTTGTTTTTGGCTAACGCTCGTTAGTTTTTCATTAACGTAGCCTTGTGCAATGACTAAAAGTTAAAAAGTTGTACTTTAATGCAATGAATGATATAACACGATATTTAGTGTTTTTTAGCCTACTATTCATGGCACTAAGATAGCGTTTGTATTTAGTGCTAACATTAGAGTGAATTTGTTGTATTTTTTGCATTATCTTAATGCAAAAAGTACATTTAGTGTATACATATGCTCTCACAATAGAGCCATCACAATTTTGCATCTAAGAGCATGGGGTGTGGGTTTCATTGAATCTCGCCAGTGCCTACATGGCATCTCGTTGATTCACTTTGCTCCTCGCCACGACACCAAGTGGCTTCGCCACTTTCGGTTTCGCCGGTCCAACGACGAGGAAAACGACAACCAATATATCCGTTGCAAGATCCAAACATTACTACATTATCATTTTTAAAATGTAACGGTATGATTTAAAAAAAAAAAAAAAAAAAACTTTACCCACCCTCTTATAAATAATACCTCATTTTATAAAATCATTCACACTCTTTTCTTTCAAATCATTCACACACTAAGCAAAAAAAACATGAGTGGTTCAAATTCGGATTCCGATCTTGATGATTTACAAGATATCAAGATGATTCTGAAAGTTGCAGGTTATGGGCAATCGTTGCGTAAGATGAAGCTGAAAGTTCACGCAGCCGTAATTACATATGCCGTGACGTGAAATTGCTGAAAAACGTCTCATATCAGACTATTTTTTTGATTGTCCAAAATATCCGGACTACTATTTTAGGCGTCGATTTCGTATGAGCCGTGAACTATTCTTACAAATAGTACAAGGTATTGAAAATTATATTCAAACTGTTGATCCTCTTCCACCGCATTTTGATTATTTTAGAGTCCGACCCGATGCGTGTGGTGTAATGAGTATGAGTGTAATTATGAAATGCACATCCGACGTACGCCAATTGGCCTACGGCACCGCACCTGATGCATTTGATGAATATTTGCAAATGGGGTCACACACGACACGCGATTGTCTAGATTTTTTTACTATGTGTGTAATTGAATTTTTTATGCCCGAGTTTTTAAGAAAGCCTAATTTGGGTGACATTCAAAATTTATATAACGCACATAACACGGTCCATGGGTTTTCGGGAATGCTTGGGAGCATTAATTGTATGCACTCGGAATGGAAAAACTGTCCCGTTGAGTGGCAAGGGCAATTTCATAGAGGTGATAAAAAATATCCAACTATTATGCTTGAAGCCGTTGCATCATACGATTTATGGATTTGGCATGCATTTTTTGGGGTAGCGGGTGCGAATAATGATTTAACTGTTTTGAATAATTCACCGTTATTCGACGACCTTCTTGATGACATCGCCCCAAGGTTCCGTTTCAGCAAACGGTGCAACATTTGAAAACGGGTATTACCTAGCTGACGGGATTTACCCAACTTGGTCATCTTTTGTCAAATCATTCTCGACTGCATATTCGGAGAAAATGCCTTGTTTAAACAAAACAAGAAAGTGCTCGCAAAGACGTTGAAAGAGCTTTCGGGGTCCTCCAAGGACGTTGGCATATTATAAGCCAACCGGCGTGTGCTTGGACTATCAACAAGCTACGAAGAGTCATGTACACGTGCATCATATTGCATAACATGATTTTGAAAGATCAAAAGTTTGCGATATCCGAAATGAACGAAATTTATGTTTGTCCGCGAGCAAATATACAACGGACATGGATTGAGCGATGCGATATACAACGAAAGAATGCCAAAGAACTGCGTGATAAAGAAACGCACGCAAGACTTCAACGAAATATCATTGAGCATGTTTGGCAACTACATCAGCAACAACAAGATTAGTTTAAATTTCGTATGTTTTTTTATTTCGCAATGTATTTTAAATTTCGTATGTTTTTTTTATTTCGCATTGTATTTTTTTATGTTGTATTTTTATTTTAAATGAATGGAATGAATTTAATTGTGTTTGGAAAATATGGAAAAGAAATAAATTGAGGGTGGGTGGGGCCCAAATGAAGAGAAGTAAGTAAGTTGTGATTGGGGGGTATTTTTTAGTTACTGTGTTGGAGTGATGTGGAGGTGATGTGGCACACGTGGGCCCAAATGAAGAGAAGTGGGCAACCCACGACGTTGGAGTGATGTGGAGGTGATGTGGCACACGTGGGGCTCAAATGAAGAGAAGTGGGCAACCCACGACACCCCTTGCTCTAAGTCATTCTCATGCTGTATAATGTATCAAAAAAGGTCATTAGCATAAGTGTTACTCTAAACTCTTAAAACTCTTATTATGAAGTATGAACATTATGGTATGTGATGTTAGAACTTGTAGATTGTGGAACTTTGTGCAAAACATGTAAACGAAAAGGAACATATTATTGATAGAGTCAATTGCATATATACCCACTAAAACTTGTATATTTGTATATATACCCAAAATATGCTTAACTTGCATTGTACATCATGCATTAAAAACTTGTATTTTGAGGAAATATGCAAGTTTTTAAGTTTTAGTGGGTATATATGCAATTCTCCCTTATTGATATTGATATTGATATGAAGTCCTAGTCTTATTTACTCCTTTGTGTTCCCCTATTTTCAAGTGTCCATAGTACTATGAACTTAAGGGTAAAATAGGCAGTGACGAAGGATGGCTTCAAAAATGAGAAGTGCTACACTCACATAATTTTTACAAAAATAAATTTACACATACATATGTCACTTAATCATTGGAAGTAGAAACAAGAAAGAGAAAACTTAATTTAATTCTATTGGTAAAAGTCATTTGCAACATGTATGTGTGGATTTCTTTTTATAAACATTATGTGGGTGTAGCATTTCTCTTCAAAAATAGCTAAGATATTCAAGACTTAAGACCAACAAAAATTCTAATAAGAAAACATTAGCTTTATGCACATATTTTTGCTGTCACAAACTCAAAATAAAATTATAAGAACTAACAACTTATCGTGTTCAAAAGTCTTACGTGAACCTAGTGATTTGACTTATTTAAGCACAAAAAGGTGAAAATAAAAGGGCGTAGAATAAAAAAGGAGAGTGATACTCGCACCAAATAAATTAATGTATACAGCACAATTATGCACATATCATGTTATAACATATGCATTAGTGTCATAGGGGTGTGCACGGTTCGGTTTGGGTCGGTTTTTGGCTAAAACCGAAACCGAACCACAATGTTTGGTTTTTGTAGAATCCAAAACCGAAGCCGTTCGGTTTTTGGAGGTTCGGTTTGTTATCGGTTTCGGTTCGGTTTTTTGGTTTTTTCGATTTCTAACCGTTAATATTTGGGTATGGCCAAATTATACCAACAAACTTGTTTTACGTACAAAATTAGTTATTTTTCTTTACTTTTTTTCAATCTAAGCATAATAATGTTTATTGCATAATTCTACAATTACAAACATATAAATGAGACATACACATACAAGTGAACATACACGTAATCATTATCGAATACTTATTGGTTTATTGACACAAAACACACGACACGACCAACACACATATAAATATAAACATTAAGATAAATATATTATAAATCCACTCAAAAAATGAATATTAATTTATAAATTTGATTTATTTAGTTATTTAATCATATTATATTAATTAACTATTAGATATTATTATATAATAAAACCGGTTCGATTCGGTTTTTGCGGTTTGGTTTTTGGACGAAAACCGAAACCGAACCGCATTTTTCGGTTTCTGGAAAAGTAAAAACCGAACCATCGGGGTTTTTCAGTTTTCGGTTCGGTTTCGGTTTTTTCAGTTTGTTTTCTATATGTATATAATACTATTAGAAGATATTTATGGAAGTCTAATGTGGCTCCGTCCTTAAAATAGGTAGTAGGTGAACATTTAATTTTTATTATATTTATCTCCCCATATATATATATTAGAGGAACATACCAACTCACTAATGTCACTAGGCAAAAAAAAATGCCATGCTGTCAAAAAGAATGCCCAGGGTGTCACGTACTAAATACGTGGATATCACACCTGTGCAGAAAACACAAGCATATCTCACAAATATTCCAGTACCACAGGCACATCTCACTCTTCTTCATCCCTGATCTTCAGCAACTGAAATCAATTCCATTCATATCCCTAAAAAATAAACCTACATAATCGGTGCACAAGAAACCTCACTCTTAATTCTAAAACAAGTCTCGATTCATTCTCTCAAATTCACCAAATCATCCTATTTTTGTTCCTGATTCAAAATTATTAACAATAACCCTATCACTTCATATCAATTAAAAACTTTCAAATCAGTATACAATTTCATAATTCAAATCAGTTCTTCCTATTGTATTGTTTCATCACAAATCAACCAAATTCAATGTCAGGTAATTTTTACTCTTAGTTTATGTTTTATTAAATCGAAATTAGGTTATCATATCTTTAATGTTTGATGAATTAGGGAATACTTTTATGGATTTTGATTATTGGTTTTAGTTTTGAAATCAACCCCATGTGAAGGTTACGAAATCATGCCCACCAACTGTTTCTATAAAAATATACTACCTCCGTCCCAAATTATAAGTCCAGTTTGACTTTTTGACTCAAACTTTGACCTTAAATATTTTTGTTTGTATTATATAATATTTGATGCAAAATATATAAATGCATTGTGTTTTAAATGTATTTTCATTTGGTATAATTTTCATCAAGTGTTATATAATACAAACGAAAATATTTAAGGTCAAAGTTCGAGTCAAAAAGTCAAACTGGACTTAAAAATTGGGACGGAGGGAGTATGTTAATTTGTTGAAAAGAATTAGGTGGCTAATGAGGTTCTGCTTGATTTTTACTATTCTTCAAAGCTGGGTTTTTACTTTGTTTACATTTATTAGTTGGTATTTAGATTGTTAGGTGAAAAAAATATGGTAACATGTTACTTTTATTGTTTTTAGCAGAAGAGCACAAAACTGGAACTATAAGATGAAAGTGATTACAATCGAATAAAGAAAGTATCTTACAAAACTGGTAATTCAATATCTTTATCCTATATTGGTTAAAGAAAGGAAATAATGATAATTGTGAATCAACAACCCGTTGATACCATCTGCTTGCATTCTTAAAGTTAGCATATTTTGATCTATTTTCAGGTGGGTCATGCGAGTTTCATTTTTATGGAGATACGTTGGCATAGCCAATGGCCCGAAAAGGCTAAAAATGCAATCTTAACTTCATCAAATCCGCTATGGTAACTTTGTTGGCTCTCTTTAAAAACTTACTTTTTTATTTGTTATATTATGTGTTTTTTTCATACATAAAAGTTTTCAGTAGTACAATTGTCATATAAGTTCGAATTAAGCTGATAAGCAAATTGAAACATTATCTTCGGCATAGTGTAATCATAGAAAATAAGCTGATAAACTATTCTAAATAAGTTTTCTCAAACAACCCCTAAGAGCTTGATAGTTTGAGATGATGGAAATCAATGAATTACATGGAATGTCTCATGATAATGTTAGCACAAAACGTACATTGCTTATATGCATTTACATGCTTAAGTTTGCCAAAACTTATGAAATTCTATTAGCTACACTTGAGCCCACTTATAAATCATTTGGAGTTTGTTAATTTCAAGGATAGATCAAGTTTCCAAAGATATATTTGATGAAATGGAAGAGGCTTATACTGTTGAAACTAAGCACCGCCAAAATGATGAAATTTTTTATGAGAGAAGCATTGTTGGAAATTTCGACCTGTTTAGAAGCATTGTTAATTTTTTTTATAAAGGTGCGTAGTATAATGCATTAATAAGTAGTTTCTAAAGGCTATGATTTAACCGAATATATATGGAGATGGTTTTGGGCATTCACCATGGTGGACCGAGTCACCCAGATTTGACCGGTGGCCTATAGAACAACCTTAAATATAAAATTTCCCAGGTTCGTAACTGAATTAATAAGCCAGTGGCATATAGGTGTTTGATGTATAGTGCTATTTTTTCAAGTGTTGTCATACAAATATATAAAGTGTTGGCATATTAGAACTTAACACAATCTAATGCATATCAACTAATGCGTACAAGATATAAGGTATGTTCTAATAGGTAATCCCAAACACCCCCTTTGGAGTAGCATGCTCTTTCATTCAAGGGTACTACGCATATAAATTTACAGTTTCATTAAAGTGATTGTGTTGCCTTTGCATTGTGTTTTATGCTATATTGGAGATGTTTCGTATCCTAGACCATACTATGTTGTGTGCCCATTCACTTCCCTTGTCGATTGTATTTAAAAACAATAAGACAAAACCAAGGCTGGTATATATAACACACGGTCCACTTGAATATAAGTTAAGATACTAAAAGAGTAGTTAAAATTTGGATGTAAAATAGAGTAAGTTGATAAATTGAAAAAAAAGGAAAAGCCAATTTATGGGAACTTGAATTGGTGGAAGGTACCAACTTGGAGCGCAATTCAACTTGACTCCAAATTATTTAAAATTAAAAAAAAAAGAAAAAAAGAAAAGAAAGGAAAAGACAATGTATGGGTCAAACCAACCTAAAACCGTTATGATTCATCTGAGATGATGTGTTGGCAAATATTATAATATAAAGTAATGTCTGACTAGCCGTGGTGATTGCTTTCATGCATGCGGGATGGAATGAAGCAATATGAAGGGAACATTGTAGTTAGTTCTAACTTCAGCACCCGAGCTACCAGGCCAACTTGATTGTCAAGAATCTAATGGTCAGGGGCGCTATGTTGGTAAGCATCTGCAAATCCCACAAATGTGCAAAGATATGACCGAGTCTTATATAAGTTGGGCGTCTAATGGATGGGCAGTGCATCAGAATGGATTAAAGTAAAATGGTCATCTTCATTGATGTATTAGTTGTTTCATGTTTTTAAACCACACACTAATATTAATTAGTATAAAATTTTTTTGGCTCGCATTAAAGCCTATAAATTTCATTTAGGTTGCTAAGTATTGCAGCCATATAATTGTAGTTTCTCAAACATGAATCTTGAATGCATGTGAAATTACACTATTTCTTATCTTTAAAATTGATATTTAGGTATATAAAGTTCTTTACCGAAGCTTCTACATAAATGTATGATTTATTATGTTTAAAAACATTGTTAGATTTATTGTAGTATTCAAGACTTTCTTAATGTATGCCATTTCATTTTAGTTTTTCCGAAGAATAGGAATCTAATCCGTTTAATATCAAACGAACGGTCCAAAGAAACAAGAAGAAATGACAAACTTAATATTATAGCAGATGACACGACACAATTGATATATCTATGGTTGTGGTGAGAATTGGCCTCGAGGAACAACAGGCAAAGAGGTTAGTCTATGTTTATTCACTTTCAGGTCTCATTGTTGCATTTAATATAACGTTATACCATAGATTCTAGCGAGGTTCAATTGTGCTCATGCAGCTAGGCTTACACTGCCTCATTATGTTTGCCAGACACCTCTATTTATGCCTGTGGGAACACAAGGTTAGAAATTTGAGTTTCATTCCCTGTGATACTTTTTTTTCCTATTTGTTAGCATCGTTTACTGTATTATTTTCCATTAATTTTCTTAAGCTTCTCAACCAATCGTTTTTAGATTAATTGTATATTTTGTTCAAGTGGGAAGTTGAGAGTTGTGCGTATGTTTTAATCATTTTTAGATTGATTGTATATTTTGTTCAGTGTCATTTGCTTTGTAGTGTACGTTTGCCTCCAACAAAGATCCAGAGGATTTTTTTTTTCATCCATAGTAACACATTGGTCATGGTTGTTTGACTGGAACTGTTGTCAAATAGTCTTATGTAATCCACGAAAGAGCACACACCCATGCTTACGCTCTACAAGTTCAAATTTTGATTATGTCCAACCTTGACATCTATGGATATCTCACAGTTCACGTACAAAAACAGATACCCTGTTTTTGAAATTATGCGTCCACTAACTCAATATACGTGGAGTCGTGGATACCCTGCATTATAATGTCTTAGAAGCTGTTTATCTTTTATTGACGGAACAGAACTACATTTTCATGGCAACAGGGACTATAAAAGGTTTAACGGCCAACCAGCTTGAGGAGATTGGCTGTCAAATCATACTTGGAAATACATATCATTTGGCATTACGCCCAACTTCTGAGCTAATAGACGAATTAGGAGGGCTTCACAAATTTATGAACTGGCCGAGAGCACTTCTCACTGATTCTGGTGGTTTTCAGATGGTAAGTTTTCACGACTATGCATTTCAAATTACAGGAATTTGAAGGTCTTCATGTCAAACCTTGGTTCCAACAACATTCATCATAGTCTTACTGGAATATAAAAGTTTGACTATTTATTTGACATAATTCGTTTCTTTATCCTATTCAAAGCTGGTGTCTTTCTCTTATAGTTGTTGAGTGTTCATCTATTAGTGTATTAGGTGATATTCGAAGCAGGGAGTTATATTACAACACATTTTCCTTCTTAGTTTGTCATATTCTATTGTGGTAGAAACTGTTTTCGGATTAAGACATCAATTTTATGGACAACTAATGCATTTTTTTTCTTCTATATATGGGGAATAAATAACTTTTGTATTTTGTAAGGAATAAACCGTTTCCTGCCCCCCTTAACCTTAATTTAACCACACCAAGGGCACAAGCTACACTTAAAGAGAATACAAGAGTGTTTTATACAGTTGTGCTGTTGAATGTGTACTATTCACAATTCAATCAATTTAAATCTTTTTAGATATGGTGGTAGAAAATATAGGTTGGGTTAGTCTATTTTGTTTTGTTTGTAGCCTTGTGATCTTTCATTTGCCCTTTCTTGAATAATTCATGTAATTACATGTTTACATACAAGTTCCTGGTCGCCCAAATTTAGTTCGCATCTTTCTGAATCCTGATGATTCTTCTTTATAGGGTATGTAACTAAACGTGAAACACTTTCAGGTCTCATTGTTGCATTTAGCTGATATCACTGAAGAAGGTGTCACGTTTCAGGCTCTCTCTCTCTCTCTCTCTCTCTCTCTCTCTCTCTCTCTCTCTCTCTCACACACACACACACAATTACATCTTGAAGGAACAACAAGCAAAAAGATTATGCCTTTGTGAAAAAGTAACAAACCATAAAATGATTTTTTAAGTCCATGGATGCATTTGTATATAGCAAACATTTGTAATTGTGGGTTTTACGTAATTTTATTGTGATTATCGTCATTCTTGATTTACTTAGGTGCCGTTTGGTTTGTTGTCCGGAATGATAATCGGTATGGATTTGATAGAGGGGTGAAATATGAATGGTTATAAGTTAAAGTATCAATATCATAAATGTTGTTTGGTAGTATAATTAGATGTAAAGTGTTTTTAAATTATGTGAGGGAAATGGTGGGCTCGGGAATCAATTTTCATTTCACACCTTTTAGGCTAGGAGAGTATCCACTCACCTTACACCTCAGCGCCACATTAGCTATCTCTTTCCTTTCGCTTCCACTCACTCTCACTCAACTTTTTGTGGATAAAGCACTCACTCCCACTCACCTTACTTTTTTTTTTTTTTTTTAACACACACAAAACACTTGCTTCACACAAATCAATAAGGTGAGCAAGTCACCGTAATTTGCCTTGAATAGCGTGACTCACTCGTGAGTGGTAAGCTTGGGCATGGACTAGCGAGTGAGTGGGGATGCAAGGTGAGCCTCTCACGGATCCCTAGGGATGCAAGGTGAGCCTCTCACGGATCCATTGCCATCCGGTCTTAGGTGACTTTTAAGTATAGCAACATATTTAGTATCATTCCCTTTTTTTATTTCAATGTTAACTAACCAAATATCTATACATGAAATGAAATCCATTGATTGATTCCCATTAGCGCATACCAAACACACCCTTACATTCGAGTTACAATATTGGCTAAACATTAAACTCCCAAATCCTATAAGTCATCCAGTTTCTATTTAAATCTATCCTCAATTACTCATACAATAATGATATTTAAATGGTTGTAATGTACTGTATGTTGTCTAATCATATTTAAAGCTTATTCATTGCTAAAGGGTGTTGGTACTCATACTATTTTTTTTATACTTACATCATAATTATGCATTACTGACTTGTATAGTGTGCATTACAGTATTGTACAGTGTAGTGTAATTATTAAAAAAAAAACTGTATAAGTATCAACCCCCATTGTTAAAACAGGAAGAAGAAAAAAATAGCAAATAATTATGAGTTGGTTCAACTAGAGTTAGATTTGAACCATAACACAAATCTCTGTAAATACATATTTAGCCGTAATTATACTGGTGTCATTTTAGCATTATATGAGATGAGATCATCAAGGTGTCAATCTCTATAAGAGGTGACGGAGTGGAGCTCGGGTTGATGGGCGAGCTCTTGAACCCGCTCGGCTACACCATTCCGTGTAGTGCGGGTATCACAATCGAGCTACTAATTCGAGTTGGGAAGCGCATTCAACGTTGCAAATTTAAACGTTGGGGAGCGTTTTGTGACGTTGCAAATTTAAACGTTGGCTCAAATAAAAAAAAAAATCTTCCAATTTAACACCTACACTCATCTCTCAAAAAAAATTACCCTTACATTTCAAAAACACACACTAATCTCTCCAAAAAATGTCCCACCGATTCTTCCGACACGTTGTTCTTTCGTCGACGAATTATCCACGGGTAGCTTCGTTGCAAAATATCTTCAACTACGGCCAAGATTATGAAGACACGGCAAGCTCTTCCGAACCAGCGTAAATCGTCATTGGGATATAGGTCTTGAAACTTTAGAGAATGATTGGTTCGTTGAAACACCAAAGTACAACGACAATTACTTTAAAAAAATTGAATGGAAAACCATGTTTTTGCAAATAGTGGGTGACATTGAAGCGAGATACCCATATTTTCAAAGGCTATGGCGCGATTTCAAAAAGTTTCACGGTGAAACAAAAATCACATCGGCCGTTAAGGCAACTCAACCGCAATCCGGATGAGTATGATGAATATTTATGCATGTCTCAAAGAACGTCACGTGAAAGTCTTGATCATTTTTGTGAGGCCATCATTGAGGTTATGCGGTCGGAGTACCTACGTAGGCCGACAGACCTTGCTCGCATTTTCGGGCCCATGAGCGAAGCATCACCTCCCTGGATGCTTGGTAGCCTCGACCGTACACGTCCGGTGGAAAAATTGTCCTAGACATTTGAGAGGGCAATATACGATAGGTGACTATGGTGTTCCCACTATTATGCTTGAAGTCACCGCGTCACAAGATATGTGGATTTGGCATGCTTTTTTTGGTCCACCGGGTCAAACAACGATATCAACGTATTGAATCGGTCGACTTGTATCTTACACTCGAAATGGAGCGGCGATGAGTAGTTCATTCCACGTGAATGGACGCTTTTACAAACGCGGCTACTATTTGGCAGATGGAATCTATCCTAAGTGGTCCACACTTGTTAAAGCATACCCGTATCCAAATGACCCAAAGGAAAAGAGATTTGAAATTACAAGAGGGCGAGAAAGGATGTCGAGCGAGCTTTTGCTACCGAAGGAAAATGGAAAATTCTCGATCGACCACTCAGAGCTATGACCAAAGCGAAGATTGCCAATCAGGTTCATGCGTGTGTTATTTTGCACAATATGGTTATAAACGCGAGGGAGGGCAATCTCACGGTTCATATAATGGATCCGCCGGTCCGGTGTTCGACGACAGTGTGGTAGAGGAGTTACTAGGCAATTTCTCCATGACCGTCTTGATATGATCTCACGGAGACGTAAGCACGTGAAGACTTGCCGCATCTCGATGATTAATGGCTTTTTTTATTTTAATCTCGTTATTTTTAATTATTATGTTATGTTTTTTTTTAAAGTATTATGTAATGTTTTTTATTTTTAATGAAATAATATGTTTTTATTATAAATATTGTATGTGATTTTATGTATTAAAAAAAAAAAAAAAAATGAATTCGGGTACTAGGGTACCACTCCCACTAGTTAGGGTAGTGTTACGGTAGTATTTGGGTAGTTTTGAGTTGGAAGGTTTTTATTGGATAGAGGTGATGTGGCACCCTCAGGGTATTAGGGTAGTAGGGTTCCACTCCTCCCTAAATGGGTGATCTTAAGTGCTCTGTGAATGCAATTATTAACTTGTCACTGTTAAAGACTATCAATAGTTACTTGGACTCTATTTGTTTGAAAACAGGTAGGATATTTTTCCCTAACCATTTTTAAGTAAAAATGTACAAACCATTTTTAAGTAAAAGAATCACAAAGATTTTTTGGTAACATGATCGGGACTTGTCATTTGAATGGGTGTTACGTACTCCTGCGTCTCAAAATAATTTTCCTTCGACAAAAACGCATAGTATTAAAATTTCCTTTCTATATTTAGTAGTGAACATTTAAAATAGGGGGAATTGCATATATACCCATTAAAACTTAAAAACTTGCATATTTTCCCATAATGCAAGTTTTTAATGCATGATGTACAATGCAATTTAAGCATGATTTGGGTATATATGCAAATATGCAAGTTTTAGTGGATATATATGCAATTGACCCTTTAAAATATAACATACCGAAAAGAAAAAATAGACTACTAATTTGAGATGGAATGAAGTATCCCGTTTTTGTATTTTGACACTCCTTGCTAGCATGTAAATATTGCTCTCTCAATTCCAAAATTATTATCCATCTTTTCATATTGGGATACTAGGCGAAGTCTTTTACGGCATCGGTTTTAGCGGTAGACAATTAACAATATGCGATAGTGTGCTAAGTGTTTCGTATAATGTTCAAAATAGAACATGAAAAGATCTCGATGAGACCTGATTCACCAGTTTGTATCGGTTTTAACGGGTCCTCTCTGGTTCGTTTTCGGATGGCTTTAATTGGTTAGCCGAAAACCGGTGGCGACACCGGTTCCCTGTTGAACACGTTGGTCCGGTCCGGTGCGGTTTTTAAAACTATATGTAACATCAACTTGTTAGCTTGTATGAAGTTTTGTGTGTTTCATTAATTTGTATAATGTGTATAATAACATGTACTTTTCATTTTAAGGTGTTTTAAAAATATCATTAATTAGTGTGTTTAATTATTTTATATTTTGGATTATGTTGTAGTTTTTTTAAATTGTACGTTATGAAAATTTTATTGTACTTTTTAGTAAGGGGTGTTTTAATTGTTTTTTTTAATTTGGTAGATGTGCTTTTAATTGGTTGTACAATGTGAATAAATTATTGTACTTTTAAGTAACGAGGTGTTTTAATAATAGTATTAATTACATTATGCAATTCTCTCTCATTTGACCAATTTCAATAATTCAACTTTTCACATTTGACCATTTTTCTATTATATGTAGTATAGACGTCAAAATGATTGTCTAATTCTTACTTTAATCAGGTAAAAGAGAGTTTAGTGGGTGATGATGATATTTAATTAGTTGATAAGTGTAGTGATCACACTTTTTTTTAACTATATATTTTTTTTGTTTGTGGATAATATTTTTGGAACGGAAGAAGTAGTATGAGTTTAGCGCACCTGATTTGTTAATGGTTTAAATGCGAATCTTTTTGTTAAACTTAAACAAGGTGTACACTCAAATGTAAAAGTACCAGAACATTTTACGAGCGCCATCAGTCGTTATCAAAGTTATAAATAGCACGAGACGTGGCGTGACGGCATTATCAAGTATCATGTCTTTACGGTTAAAGTGAAACTTTTGCGTTTATAAGGCCTGATATAAGGCGGCACAAAATATAAAAATATTTATATATTCATATATCATATTTCATATATATCGAGTTTACAAAAAGATGTGTCATAAGGCAGTAGCGGCATGACCAAGTCTCACGCCTTTGCGAGGCCTTTACAAAGCCTTTACGAGCCTTTTAAAACTATGGTCGTTATGCCTTATCTTTGTATAATTTTTATTCAATATTTGTACTTTATACCAATATTATATATTTTATTTTTTGTACATGTGCGTAATCAAGTATCTAGATGGACGATTTCACTGTATTGATGAGTAAAACGACTAAATAATAGTATTAAACGAGTGTGGAAACTCGCGCAATGCAGCGGGATTGCTTTTGTAGCCGTGAATTTGGATAGGGACTATTTTTGCCAAATTGCTATAAAGGACTTACTTTCTGACACTTAAACCTTAGGGACTATTTTTGCCAACTTGGACTTACTTTGCAATGACACTTAAACCTCAGGGACTATTTTTGCCAACTTATGAAAGTTGGCAATTAATGTTTGCATTGCAAACATTGTTGCTCACTCTATAGTTATATATAGTAATTAGGTATTTTTCCATAATCAAATATTAACATTAATCCCGATATATATAATACATGGCTTGCAATATAAGATAACTAATGACATTGGCGAAGTTCGATAAGAGTGACTAATATGGGTTGATTAGCACTCCTCCGCAGTTGAAACGGAAGGTTTTGGGCGTTTAAAGCCGACCGAAACTCAAGAAATAAAGCACTCAATAGTCTCTTAGTGAAGATATCAGCATACTGAAAACAAGATGGCACATGTAACACAAGAACTTGACCTGAAGCCACAAAATCACAAACAAAATGGATATCTATCTCAATGTGTTTAGTGCGATGATGTTACACCGAATTAGTAGATAGATATATGGCACTCACATTATCACAATAAACCAAGGTGGTGGTAAAAACAAGCGCATGAAGCTCACGTAAGAGATTACATAACCATGCAGTCGCAACAACAACATTAGCAACCCCTCGGTATTCGGCTTCAATACTCGAATGCGCTAACGTTGCATAGCGTTTAGCACACCAGAAAAGCAAGTTATCCTCAAGAAAACGCAAGATAACCAAGTAGAAAGTCGATTGACGGCGGCAAAGGCACATTCAACATCAGTATATGCAATAAGCTAAGCAGTAGAAGAGACCTGAATCTGCAAACCATGATCAATAGTACCATGAACATAATGAAGAATACACTTCAAAGCAACGAAATGAGGCTCACGCGGATCATGCATATAAAGACACACTTGCTGCACAACGTGAGATACTGAAGAACACACTTGCATATAAAGAGCATCCGGCAAACAACGATATAGAGTTGGATCAGAAACCGGGTCACCCGTATCATCAAGTTTGGACTCAGTGTACACAGTGTTAATACAAATAAACCGTAAAAATGTTTATTAATATTTAGCGATCTCTTTGTGTTTTGTTGATAACAAATATAATGTTATCATAAGTAAAATTATAAAGATACATGTTATTTTTGTAAAGCATTTACATATAGTCATTTAATACAAATTGTTGTAATAAATCATTTGTTGTAATAGTTTATTAGGATGGATAAAAACTACAACCCATGGATCATATCCATAACCCATGGTATTGACCCATATCCATTTGACTAAATGCATTGCATCTATTAGATACATTGTATCTAATGAAATACCCATAGACCAACCCATAACCCACGACCCATGACCCATAACCAAAAAACCTATGGGCAAAGAGGAGCGTCCCACGGATCCCTGACATTACACTAAACGGATCCCTTAAGGGAGGGATCCGTGCGATCCGTGGAACAGAGGCAAGATTTTTCCTATAAATAGAGAGCCATTTCTTCATTATTACTCACCCCTCTTCTTACTAACTCTCTCATATACTCTTACTCTCTTCTAACAAAAGATCACTTGAGCTAGAGAGTTGTTCTTCTTTCTTCTATTGCGATTCTCATATAGGTCCTTCTCTAAGGCGAGGGGTCCTTGACTGATTTGTTCCTCCACAAGATTTCTGTATCGAAGATCATGTATTTGTTATTTCACATATTTGTTGTGTAATAGTCGTGTTGGTTTGGTCCTCCGTGTTACGGACTCGGTATTTAGCTTTGTACCAGAAAAAGGTGTAAGCAACGTTGTGAAGGCTTCTCCGCCAAGTTGAAGGAGTTTGTTGACACAGTGCTTGAACTCTCGAGTAGGTGACTCGGGGAGTGGAGTAGGGTAAGGAAGATCTCCTTGTAGCCGAACCACTATAAATCGGTTGTGTCATTTCTATCCCTTACTTTACTTTATTTACTTGCATTACTATTAGATCTATACTTTCTCTTCATCCATAAGATTTCACATAATATCGAATCTAAAGTTTTTGAAACTAACTTAAAATCAGCAAAACTATTCAACCCCCCTTCTAGTTTTCCACAATTGGCATCAAGAGCTAAGGTTTATAAAAGTTTTAAAGTAAACCGTATTTTAAAAACTTTTCGATCACTATGGGTTCTGAAAATTACAAGGAAGGGCAATCCATGCAACGACCTCCACTACTTGAAACTAATAGTTTTATATATTGGAAAAATAGATTCGAAACGTATGTAAAGTCTAAAGATATT
>OU343222.1:136712816-136793358 GCA_910596185.1 Chrysanthemum makinoi | reverse complement strand
GATCTTTGGTACATCATTGTTGAAGGCGATTTTGAAGCCACTGCAAAATATGAAAATGGAATTTTAGTTAACATACCTCATGATAAACTCACCGATGAAATTAATAAAAAGCTTTCCAAAATTAGTGAAGCTAAAATGTTTTTGTATAATGCTTTACCCAAAAAGGAATTCGAAAGAATCTCCGTGCTCAAAACCTCTAAAGAAATTTGGAACTCTTTTGTTATAACTCATCAAGGTAATCAACAAGTGAAAAACAATAAAATAGATTTATATGTTCAACAATATGAACAATTTTCAATATCAGATGAGGAAACTATAGATCATTCTTTTGCTAATTTTAATACTATTATTACATCTTTACAAGCACTTGATGAATCTTTCTCTAGCCGTAACCATGTTAGGAGATATCTAAGGGCACTTCCATCCAAGTGGAGATCTAAGGTAACGGCAATCGAAGAGTCAAAAGATTTGACAATCCTCACCCTTGACGAACTCATAGGCAACTTAAAGGTCTATGAGCTTGTCCTTGCTAAAAGATTCGAAGCCTCAAAAGTGAAAGAGAAGCACAAATCTCTTGCCCTTAAAGCCAAGAAGGTCTCAAGTGATGAAGAGAACTCCTCTTCGGATAGTGATGACGAGGAGTATGCCATGGCGTTAAGGGACTTCAAAAAGTTCTTTAGAAGGAAAGGAAGATACGTCAAACAACCGTATGACGACAAAAAAGGATTCCGGAAAAGCAAAAAGGACGAGAAGCCAAGAGATGATCGCGCTTGCTTCAAATGCGGGGACCCAAACCACTTTATTAGTAAGTGTCCCAAATGTGATGATCAAAAGGCATTCGTGAGCGGTTCATGGGGAATGAGCGAGGAGGAGGACGAAGAAATTTGTCTCGTGGAAAATGACGAGGTATGTCACGAATACTATAGTAGCTCATCATTAGATGATGACTCATTGCATAATGAATATAATAAACTTTACAAAATTAGTTTAAAGGTAATCAATAAAAACAAGTTTTTGAAAAATCAAAACCAACGTTTAGAAAAGGAAGTCATAGAGTTAAAGGAAAAATTAAAACGTATAGAAATGGCAAAAATAGCAAGTGGTGAATGTGAACTTTGCGTTCAACTTCAAACACTAGTTGATCATCTAGATTCTAAGATTGCTAGAATGAACACTAATACTTTAGATATGATATTGGATAGTGTTAAAACAGGAAACAACCAAAAAGGTGTAGGTTTTTAGGAAACTAATGCATCAACTAGCGAAAACAAAGAAACACAATTCGTTAAGGCACTAGAAAAACAAGCCACTGTTATGGTGGATCCCACGGATCCCACAAAAAGGGAACCGGCTAGTGTACAGCCAGGGATCTGTGGGTCTGCTGAAGCAAACAGTGGTAATAACATAGCTTCCTCTTCTAGAACTGATTTTGTTATTGTTAATAAGAAGAAACCAACTCATGTTACCATTAGACAACCACCCCCAAGATATAATCCAAGTTTTGCAAGAAACAAAAGTCCATCATTTTCAAAACCAAACGCATCTAGGAGACCTAATAACGTTTATGCAAGAAGTAATCATCAAATGGGATGGAATCCAAATATGCAAAATGGTTTTTCATTTCAAAACTTTGCACCATGGAACGCATATTCATATTATCCATACATGTCTAACATGAATGGAATGTTTAACACTAATGGACCCATGAACAAATGGGGACCAAACTTTTGAGTTAATTGTTTTCTTAGGTGTGCTTAAAGGTCGACCTAGATCCGGATGAGTGGGTCAAGGATAGCGGGTGCACGAGGCACATGACCGGCAATAAAGATCTATTCTCCACATATGAATCCTTCAATGGAGGGAATATGGTATTTGTAAATAGCAAAAGCAAAATCATCGGTAAAGGTACGATTTCTAACAAATCTCTAACCATTAACGATGTGTGTCACGTAGAGAACCTAGACTTTAACCTATTAAGTATAGGACAAATATGTGATAAAAAGTGCAATGTACTTTTTACCGAAACCGGTAGTAAGATATTAAAAAAACGGTATCAACATAGGTAGAGGTTGTGGAAAACTAGAAGGGAGGGTTGAATAGTTTTGCCAATTAAAACTCGTTTTAAACTATTTAGATCGACTTATGTCAATCTATTTAGATGTGTGTTGGATGTTGATAAACAAACATATAGAAATATAAATATGTAATGAAAAGATAAAGAGTAAGAAGCACAAAACCACAACGCGAGTATTTATAGTTGTTCGGCTACAAGGACACCTTCCTTGCCCTACTCCACTCCCCAAGTCACCTACTCGAGTTAAGTAATCACTACACAACACTGACTCCTTATGGTGGAGAAACCTTCACAACGTTTCCTACTCTTTTTCCGGTACTAGGCTAACCACCAGGTTCTTTCACACCAAGGTGAACCACACCTACCACAACGTCGCCTACCCTTTATCCGGTACTAGGTTAGATACCGAGTTCCATTACAATGGAGGAACTACTACCCAACACTACACCAACGACTAACCCCAAAGGAGACCAACTCCTTATTACAACATCATCAAGGATATCAATATCCTTGGATCCAATACTAATCTATCTTGTACATCGAAACACACCATATCGAATGTACATCTTAGGCACCTTTCACCAATGCCTTTAACTAGATCTTCAAGACACCTTTCACTAATGTCTTGTGACTTGACTTCTAGGCACCCTTCACTAATGCCTACAATACGGACGATCAACACCCTTCACCAATGTCTTCGCCTCGACACTTGAGACATCTTTCACTAATGTCTTCAACACTACACTTCTTAGAGAAAGAACCATCAACAAGATAACTTCAGTGGTCTTGATGATGAGGAAGCATGGCAACTCATGGACTTGAGTTTGCTTGACTTCAAAGGTGGTGATCTCGCCTTTAAGAGGAACCTAGAGAATCACACAAAAACAAAACTACAAACATAGATCACTTGGATCTGGGATTAGAGAGTTTTTCACTCAAGGAGAAAGTATGTGAGAAAGGGGTGAGAAACAATGAAGAAATAGCTCACTATTTATAGAGATAAAAATGCTACTGTTCCCCGAATCCCACGGATCCCTCCCTCAAGGGATCCGTCTAGCGTAAAGCTAGGGATCCGTGGGACGCTCCTCTTTACCCATGGGTATTTTGGTCATGGGTCATGGGTTATGGGTTGATCCATGGGTATTTCTTTAGATACAATGTATCTAATGAGTGCAATGTATCTAGTCAAGTGGGTATGGGTCAATACCATGGGTTATGGATATGCTACATGGGTTGTAGTTATTTACCCATTTATAATACATACTAGTTATGTATATATTTGCCCAATATGTAAACACTAGTTGTTGTACATATGTATTACTAAATCATAAAATCACTTATACTTGTTTTAGTGTTTTATGTGAAAACGTAAGTGTGTTAGAAAACTATTGGCTCAAACAATTTACGTATTTTATTTGTTTCGTTACAATGATTTTACGTTTGTTATCGACAAAACATTAGAAGATCGTAAAATATAAATAAACGTTTTTACGGCTTATTTGTATTAACAATCTCCCCATTTTTGTTGATGATAAAACATAAAATTATTTTAAGGAAAAGCTAAAATTCGTAAACGTTTGAATTTGTAGTTTTTACTTTCTTCTCCCCCTTTTTGTCGAAACAAAAAGAGCTTCGAAAGTAGACTAACACATTGTTTTAGGAAAAACATGTGAGAAATTTATGAAAAAAAATAATAGAGAGCAAATAACGGGAAAAAATCTCGTCTTAACTCCCCATTGACGAGTCCATCCCTATGTGAGGGCGTCAAAAAAGATAATACTAAGCTAGTTCATTTGCAACTAATTTTGCAAAAGATTTTGTCAATTGACGAATGTGCTCCCCCTTGATGATTGCAACTTTGCAAAAGGACGTCATGAAATGTAATCCTAATATTGCAAGTAATTTTGCAATGTATTGCTTTGACACAAAGCTCCCCCTAGCTTTAGGGTGTCAAAGTCTTCATGTGTAAATTGAATAACTACAAAACAAAGGTTAGAAAACAAGTATAATGCATAATTTCCTGCAAATATGACTCAAGTTAGTAGAAAAATAGTTTTCTGTCTCACGGATCCCATGGTTCCCTCCTTGTAGGGACCCGTCTAGGCAAATTTCAGGATCCGTCGGTGATGACTAAATTCAGAAATGGTGATATAACAAATAATGTTAACATCAAAGTGAGATATGTATTATACAACATAATCATATACTCAGAAATATAGCAAGTAGCATGTAATTTCATTTAATAAAACTAGAGGTGTGATATACATGACTCTAAAAACAAAGAAAATGAGCGATACATGACTTGGAATTACTAGACTTATCTAAGTAACGCTTGATACTAGGACACCACTAAAATCCTCTAGCTCAAGTTTGTTTAGGTTTAATCTCGTCGAAACGTTCGAGGAGGTGATAGAACATGAAACGTTGATCTTCCCGTACTTCATGTATCAAACTTTCAACATGTTGACAATGATAACAATCTTTGTCATGGCTAGGTGGTGGTGGTGGAAGAAAAGAAATTGCTTGATGCGAAGGATCAAGTGAAGCGGGTTGGGGAGCCTCAAACGACGGAGGGATTGGTGGAGGCGCATTTGAAGATGGCTCGACCAAGAATGATGGTTGTGGTAGAGAAATGTCCACTTCCATATGGTCGGGTGGTTGACTTTGATAGTTTCTCATAATCCAAATGGGATTATTTGATGGTGACGGCGAAAAGGAAGTCGGAGCTAGTGTTGACTCAACACCTTGATTTTGTACCACTATTCCTCCTAATGAGGAGAATGCACCCGGTGGAGGAGGATGAGACGGCCTAGGAGGCAAATCCTCTAGATGGTAGAGATGTGGCAAGGATAGTGGAGTTGTGAATGAGATAGCTCTAGGAACCAATGGTGATGGTTTAGTGGAGATGGGATTGTTTGGCTTAGGAGGTATGATGGTGTTTGGCATAGGTAGTTTTGTGGGTACTGTCCTTTTAGGGATTGATTTGATTGGTGAAGGAGAAATCCTTGCATTTGTGGACTTGACCGAAGATGATTCAGTTGAAGAGATTTCGTGTACAACACGAGCAATTTTCTTGGGTGTTTCTTTGGTGGATGAGTTACCACTTGGAGCTTTCCTCATGATGAGATGATTTCAAGAGATTTGTAAAGATTTCTAAGTCTTTGAAAATGAGGATGAAGATGATGACTTTAGGAGTCCTAACAATGTGGTTTATAAAGCAAGGGAAATTTCATTGGAATGTGATGATTAACTTGCACAAGAGTCAACTTCAGAGTTGTACTGATCTAGGAACTCTTTTAAGATAAGATGGAGTATTTAAGTTAGGAAGATGAACTTGAAATGATTGTTTTAGCTAGAGTTGGCTAGAGTCTGTCATACGGATCCCACGGTTCCCTCCAACGAGGGATCCGTCTAGGCTAATCCTAGGGATCCGTCTCTCAGCAGCTAAGAAAAGATAGCAATGATGTTTTGTAAGGCCTAATGCCTATTTCTTCTTGAGTATTTCAGTTCATCTAAGTGTCTTAAATGAAGAGGTGCTTAAATACTTAAGGGTAATGAGTGATGTGGCTAATGATTGTCTTTTATAGAAGAAATTGAAACTTTCATGGGTACCAATGAATGAACAAAGATGACACTAACGATTTTGAGAGTGTCAAATGGAGCTAAGTGATCCTAGGGATCAGATAGTGACTTAGGATAATGTTTAGGAGAATATCCTAAAGGCTTAAGATGGAAAAACTAGAATTTGATCAATTTTGACCAATTTTGAGGTAAGGATGATTATGATCAATTTTGCCATAATTGAAAGATTTCCAAAGCAAGATATGAGGGATCATGTGAGAAATGATGAGTGAGCTTGAGAGCGGAAGAGTAATGGGTTTAAGTGAAACGATAGATCTACAAGCGTCTTGAGTGTGATCTAGGTGAGTTATGTGTGAGTAGGAAAGATCTACTTAACTTGATAAGGACTTAATTTGCCTTAAGGCACTGTGTCTAGCTTAGTGTGAAGTGTTCTAAGGAAATGTTTGAAATACAATGATTGCAATTGCATTTTACTTTGCTTGGATCCCACGGTTTCCTAATAGTAGGGATCTGTCTAGCACAACCTTTGGGATCCGTCTATCTGCTAAGCAGAACCTTTACTAAAGGTATGCAATGATTTTGACAATGCATTATATTTCAAGGTTAGTTAAGGAGGTTCTAACACTAAGATATCAAATGTAAAATGTTTTATTTCATGAAAGAAATTGGATTACATTGATAAAGCATGAATACTAAGGATTGATCCTATTTGAAAGATTACTAAGTTCCTTGAGCGTTTTCGCTAGAAGGATCATCAAATGGTTGATGAGTGTTAGCCGATTCAGGAATGAAGAAAGTCTTCATGAGAGATGTGTTCAGAGGTTCCATCATCTTGTTCACAAGTACATACAACGGACTTTGAAATTGAGGGTGGAAGTACATGATGTTATGATAAAGGCGCGTCAAGAACATTCCATAAGGGATGAGTTTGTTCTTGGAGCCTTGAAGATTTACAATTCGCCTTGCGAAGAAGTAGGCGAGATTGTATGGTTGTTGTGTTAGCAAACAATACATTATGTGAACACAACAAGCGGGAAGGATTTCTCGATTTCCCCTAAGACTCCAAACATTTTCCCGTAGGATGAGTGCGAGAGCTTTGTACTCTTCTCAGATATCCTTTGTATAGAAAATGTTTGGATCGGAGTAATAGGGTCGAGGTTTGCATATTGTGCGAGTCAAGTCTTCCGGGGAAGGTATGTGTGAACAATATGGACTATTTTCTTCACGAAAGTTGAAGAGAGAATCAAGAGACCAATCTTTGGTGAAGGCACATTGTTCATGATTTGGAATTCAGAGAATTTGAGCAAATTGCCCAAGGGTTAAAACAAACTTTTGGTTTTTGATCCAAAAACCAAAGAGATAGAGAACGATCCTCGTTACGAACGAGTTCGACTTGACGAAGAATTCCAATACAAACCTTGGACATATTTTCTCGTTAATTTCGAGAAGACATTCCAATCCTATGGTTCGGAAGGAGGTATTGATACCTTCTTCGTATTGTAGAGGAGTGTTGACAATACGTACTTCGTGGAAGTGACGGGGTTTCGAGATTATTGAACCCACGGACATCATGTTTAGTGTTTGTCTATGTGCTAGGTTTCAAGAAGATCCTAAAACATCACATCTAGAAGCCGTCAAAAGGATATTTAGATATATTAAGGGTACAACTCAATTAGGATTGTGGTATCCTAAGGGTATAGGGGTAGAAACAATTGTATATGCAGATTCTGACCATGCAAGTGATTATGTTGACCGAAAAAGTACAAGTGGGGTATGTACTTTTAAGGGATGTTGTTTAACATCTTGGTTCTCAAAGAAGCAAACAGCATTAGCCATTTCAACAACTGAAGCCGAATATGTCTCCGCCGGCAAAGCATGCCAACAAGCATTATGGATGAAACAAGCGTTAGTTGACTATGAAATTCATCTAAGTGACATAGCCATCCTATGTGACAACAAAGGTGCCACCGATTTAATCAAAAATCCGGTATTGCATTCTCGCACCAAGCATATAGAGATCCGTCATCACTTCTTAAGAGACAATGTTCAAAAGGGGAACATCTCTATTGAGAAGGTAGCATCCGAAGACAACATAGCCGACGTCCTCACCAAACCATTGAAGCGGGGAACAATTCAACCTACTTCGTCTTGGTCTTGGTCTCATGGAACAATCGTCGTAATTAGCTTTTAAAACTCTACAATGTATGTAAATACTAGCCTTCTTCTTTCTGAGTCTAGGATCTCTATTTCACACACAACTCACAAGAAATACGGGAATTTTCAAAACCCAAGATAAGTTTTTACTTATTACTCATAGTTTTCTCTTATTTTTCAAGATAAATACATTTTTGCAAACACATAATTGCATACACACGTAATTTTCAAAAGAATAAACGAATTATTCACACATAGAAACCTCTTTTCAAAATGTTTTCTAAAAGGATACCTCTTCCCGTATCATTTTCACAAAAACCATTTCTCACGTCTAGGACAAATTCCTTTTTCATTATTAATACAAAGTAAATACCCGTTTTCATTGCATCTCATGTCTTTTGAATGCTAAAGAAGACACATAACTAATATGTGTTTTCGGATACATTCATTTAAGCAACAATGAATTAGGAGCACTCGGGTTATCTCACATAATAGTGTGCTTTTTCACTTCTAGTTTATTTTTCTTTTCTTCTTAGGAGTCGAGATAACCGCAACTCCAAATGGTTTGCATATAGGCACACACTAGGCACAAATGTTTCCAAAAGGAAAATTTTTGAGTCGCTCGAATCACCATACCACGGATCCTTATCTTTGGGCGGATCCCTCAAGAGAAGGATCTGTGGGATCCGTGAGACAGAAGCTAGCTTTATCTTCTATTTTTCTCACTTTGGATGAAAACTTCAATATTTTTCATCATTTATTTTTATTTCTTTTGGAGTATGTTCTTTAATACTTGTGTTCTCATGATCACATGCCTTAAATTCATATCTAATCATTAGATTTTAATCCACATTTTGGGTCAAACATTCATTACAATGCATTATTTTTCTATAAATAGGATTCCCAAAATGCTTGCATATTCATCTCAAACACCACCATGTCATCCAAAAGTTCTTCCAACTTAGATGAATCACCTACTGCAAATAATCCCTTTCAAGAAATCCAAAATTTTGTCATCCCACTTTCCAAAGTACCACAATCGAAATCTAGGAAATCGGCAAGGATTAGCATCCGACCTTGTTGTTTAGCAAAACCATCATCAAATGGTTTATCACCAACCACTATCTCACCACAAGATGCTTCCATTATAGCACCTCCTTCATCACCAACAAGTACACCAACTTCATCACCCATCAACTCACCACCTAAGGTCACTCTTTTGGAACTCCTTAAGACTCCAACAAGATCTCAACAATCAAAGCAAAAAGAATAGTCTTTTTGACACCTCCAACTTCTCCAAACACAATTTTCAAAGACCTTGAAACCTCACCACCTTTAGCACCCATTGTGTTACAAGAACATCTAGGTTCCTTTCCACCATCACTTCCAAATATACCGGACTTTGATCCATATTTTCCATCTTTTCCACCACAACTTCCGCATCTCACAAATCAAAGTCGTTCGGAAAACTTTCGCACTCATTACCCACATCACTTACATTGTGAACATTGCCAATCCACTAGGGATATTGCAATAGAAATTAGGGAAGAAATGCGACTCATACTCAACCTCATTCTTGATCGCATCAATATCATTACTCATCAAAACCTCCATCCATAACCTTATGCAAGCATGGAAGGAATCATTATTACTATTTTTATCTTTAGTATTTTTTTTAGTCATTTTTAAGAACAAGTCTTGTTCTTACTTTTACATGCTTGTATGTGGCATAAATACCACTACATTTTGTTGTTTTATTACAAGGCCTTGTTTACATACCCTGGCTCCCAATCTTGATTCTCGTCAATCACAAGATTATTTATGAATGTTACTACTAACCCTTTCTTTGTAGGATTTTTTACTTTTCTCACTTGACGCCCCAATCTAGGGGGAGCTACCGTCAAGGGGGAGTAAGCGATACGTGGACTATTTTTCCACATTTTATTTCTTCGTTGGGTTAACTTTTTGTTTTGACAAAAAAGGGGAGAAGAAGTATGTCACACCCCAAAAATGGCGCAGCGGAATGACATTTACGGGGTATGACTTCATAACCAAGAACACAAGGTGTCAAAATAGAGAAATACTAAATGCATTCATCACAACACAAGTCAAAGTTACAATGATCCATAATACGGTGGATACAAGTCTTACTACATAAGTTCACAATAATTAAGTCTTAAGGGGGCATTTCCTAAAGCACAACTCCTCGGGAACACAGCCCGGTAGAGTCTTGTCTTATGTCTGCTAGGCCAGGCCAATACTCAACCTTCTATGCAACTTCATTCTTAACACCTGAAAATTGATACTCGAAAACGTCAACATAAAGTTGGTGAGCTCGTAGGTTTAAGTGTTAATCCACAAAGCTGTACATAGTAGTGTAGGACAATAGTGAGCAAGATATATGAATATGAAACACAGGGCTAGCGACAACTGAACCTACCAATAATGTTACACACATGTTACCAATAGTGGGGAGCTACCCCAGATAGTACTATCAACTTGTTTCAGCTCCAAACGGAGTTAAGCAGTTGCGCATATATGAAACACAATTTATCGTCACAACGAAGTCACATATTTCAATCAAACACACATATTGTCCAAAAACATGTAAACAATTTAGCACAACATAAAAACAGTTAAAACATCATTTGAGTACCATTTTCCCCCAAGGAAAACATTATGAAAAAGGGGCTACGAGAACTCACCTCAATATAAGCAATCTGAAGCAGTAATCAAATAGAATTTGTGGATGGCACCGACACGCGACCTAAATTAGTATGGTAAGTTTAGTTTTACAAACTTATGTTTAAGACTCGATAAATAAACTTAAAATTTTTAAAGTGTTTTGTGTTGTTGCTTGTGTGGCAGCGATTTAGTTTAAATATGTTTTTTAAATGTTTGTAAGTATTGGCTCTTGGAATTGTTTAGATATAAAAATACATGAGACGAAATAAGTCTCCGGTCCGACTAGTACCGGTAGATAGGATACGGAAAGTAATAAATATTAACGCCGCCAAAACATGTAAACATCCTTGTTTATAATTGTATGTACACTTATGTGTATATATCCAAATGTTTAGTTATAAATACAAATATTGGTTAACGAAAGTATGAAATAAATATTGTTAGTTGTAGTGTTTATATGTATATAAATATATATATAAAAGTATATAAGTGGTTTTGTGAATGAGTAAAGTATATATATATATATATATATATATATATATATATATATATATATATAATGTAAGTTAATAAGCTTTATGTTTTATTTAAATGTGTATGAATAGAATCGGATATGACATGTATATGTTTATAAGAGGGATGTGGGCTACTAGTTATAAGGCTTAGTGTGTTTTTTTTTTAAAATTAAACTAAAAAGTGACAACAAGAAGATTCGAACATGGGTCTCTTGGCAGACAACGCACGCCCCGCACCAACTGGACTACAACTCCTTTGGTGTTAAGACGTGCAGCTCTTATGTATTTAGGGAGGTTTCGCCACTGTTTCTCATTTGTTAATTTTTCATGCAGTGCACACTGCATGCGTTTGGGATTTGTTTTTAGAGTGAATTACATAAATCGTCCTTGTGGTTTGGTTAAAATAACGGATTTTGTCTCTATACTTTTTTTTCAGTGCGTTTCGTCCCTGTGATTTACAAATCTTACGGATTTTGTCCCTCGTCCAAAAATGTCCGTTAAATGTTTTACGCTGTTAGCCCTTCGTTAGTGCAGTCCGTTAAGTGTTTTGCACCGTTAGTCCTTATTTTTTAAAATGTAGTTTTTCCAAATTAGTCCCTCCGTTAATAATAGTTATCGCAGATTTTTCGTTTTTGTCCGTTTTCATTTGTTTTATCCGTTTTCCTCGTTTTTTAGTTTTAGTCCGTTTTTACGTTTTTATCCATTTTCGTCTTTTTATATACTTTTGCATTTTTTACGCTTTTGTCCGTTTTTCATTTTTATCCATTCGGCCGTTTTTACATTTTACTTTCGTTTTGTCCGTTTTTCCGTTCGTTGTTTCACGTTTTCTTTCATTTTCTTACATTTTGTCCGTTTTTCTTTCGTTTTAAAACTTTTCCAAAAAAATTGGATACAAAATTTCAAAAAAAATTTGAACAAAAATATTTTTTTTCAAATATTTTGAAAAAAAAACGGACATATTTAAAAAAAAAACATATTTGAAAAATATTTTTTTTATTCAAAATTTGTTTTTTTGAAACGGGCAAAAACATACCAAAACCGATAAAGCGTCGAAAAACGGACAAAACATATGAACAACAGACAAAACATAAGAAAAACGGACAAAACGTAAGAACAAAACAAGCGGACAAAAACAAAAACGTAAAACAAAAAAGCGAAAAACAATAAAACGAATAAAAATGTAAAAAGCGGTGAAATCGGATAAAAAGCAGAAAAACGGATAAAAGCGGACAAAAGCGTAAAAAGCAGCGAAATCATATAAAACGGGCGAAAAGGGATAAAAGTAAAAAGCGGATGAAAAATGAAAAAACGGGAAAACGGATAAAACGAATGAAAGCGGACAAAAACGTAAAAAATCGGGCGATAACTATTATTAACGGATGGACTAATTTGGAAAAACTACATTTTAAAAAATAAGGACTAACGGTGCAAAACACTTAACGGACTGCACTAACGAAGGACTAACAGCGCAAAACACTTAACGGACATTTTTGGACGAGGGACAAAATCCGTAAGATTTGTAAACCACAGGGACGAAACGCACTGAAAAAAAAAAGTATAGGGACAAAATCCGTTTTTTTTTTACCAAACCACAAGGACGATTTATGTAATTCCTTATATTGAGAATACAAACTCTATTTCAAAACCATTTTATACCATATTCAAAAGTATTATTTTTTTTTGTTGTCTTGGTGATGTTTTCGACTGTGGGCAACCAAAAGAACAAGGCTGCATTATATCTATCTTAAATCTTTTCGAACCGAAAGGTACACCACTGTGGTTCGACCACAGTGGGTTTCGACCCCAACACCAACCGATCTAAACCAACCTTTCCTTGACAATAAACCATTTTAGAGCATAACCATATTTTTACATGTTATAGATCTATGTTTTCTTAGTTTATTTAAAGCCAAAAATTGTGTACTAAGCCTATAAGATTACTTATAGATCGAATGTGTAACAAAATAGGCATTAGTTTATTTAGTGTTTCTTGAGTACAAGCTATACCACACAAGCTCAAACAAAACCTTTATACCCAGTGTTCATGGTGGTCGATTCACAGAAGGTTTAAGAAACAAGTGTAATTTTTTAAAATCATGACACATTAACATTAACAACATACGATCTTAGCTACATATAAAAATCAAGAGACACAAGTTTAAGTATTAAAGAAACCCTTACAATGCTTTAGGAGTAGTCGACTGGGAAGAAAACAAGAGATCCAAGATTACCAAGAACAACAATAGATAACCAAATGACCCAAGAATCAATGAAACTTGAAAATGAGACTAATTTTTTGTAGAATGAATTTGCAAAAAGGTAGCGTATGTTGACCCCTGGTGGTTCGAGCAGATTAAAAAAAACAAAAGAGGAAGGATTTGACTCCATTTTCCATAGTTTGAAAAAGTGTGTGTACAAAATGGGTCTTGAGTCCTTTTCACTTTGCAAACTCAAATGGTATCACGTGAATTTGACCAAGTCTTATGTGTATATGTTGGATTGGTGGATGGAAGTGAATAAAAAGAAGGATGGAGCGTGGGGAACAAAGGAGAGAAAGATAACAGAAGCGTAAGCCTGCGCAGGCACCCCATGTTTTTCTTGGCAGGCACCTCAAGTAGGGTGGGTCCCCTTTCGTACGGCGGCGACTTTTGACTTTTTTTTTTTTTTTTTTTTAATTGTGTGTAGTGTTTAATTTAGGTATATTGTATAGTGTATTTAATTTGTGTAGTGTTTTTATATGTATAGTGTATTTAATTGTGTAGTGTTTTTATATGATATTTATTTTACGTTATGCTTTTTAATTGTGTGTTTGTTTCCATTTAATTAAACAATAACAATAAAACATTAGACATTAAAACATTAAACAAGTAAAACAACAATGTTTTCAATATTACAACGAAATCTACTCCACATGAAGATTATTAATGTCATCTATAAGCTCATAGAGTATTCCACTCGGCTGACATTCGTGATCAACTGGATTTCTTGCCAATTCCAGGTGATGCCTCAACGCCTTTATTTTTGCAACAATTTGTTTTCACCAATAGCATGTTGATCGTTGTATCTTTAGTTTAGCGAGTTTGAGCACTGCGCTGAAGAAGAGGCTTCACCAAAGTACTTTTGTTGAAATATTTCCTTCCACATGAAATATCGACACCCATAGTCTTTAGTCCCGGTACATTTACATGATGAAACAATTATAAGAAATGTATTCTAAACAAACAAGTTATTGATATATTTACATAAATAAGCAAACGTTTAATTATTTACCTTTGAGAAAGGACACATAATACTTGGACCAAGTTTTGGGCTTGTGGGATGTTCTTTCAATTATTAATCACGTTGACAACCACAAGTAAGGATTTTCTTGTTGCATCTGGCCAAAAGAATTTGTATAATTATTCACAACATAAATTAGTAATATCATGGTTCACAAAATTAGAAGCTTCGAATACATAAATAACCAATCTTGTTATAGATTAATAGTTGATACATGGTTCACAAAATTACAATATAACTAGAAACTAAGATCAATCACGCCCGAGGCGTAGTCGCTCCAATGATCTTTGCCATCGTCCCACACGAGACTCTAACTCTGAAATCGTCTCCTCAATCAATCTCGCTCGCTACAGCGAGGCGGTACGTAACAAAAGATGAGGAAGAACCGGAGGACGGTGTATAAAATTGTCCTTATCTGCGGTGGAGATATAGGCTGGAAAGGGAGGCACATAAGATTGTGAAGAAAGCACATAATCTAGACTCTCAACACGAGCGGGTGTGTGGTTGACACAATGAATGGCCTCCAATGAATGTCATCCGATTTACGTAACAAAAGATGAGGAAGAACCGAGCGAGAGCGAATCTGTAACAAAAGATGACGAGTCGTTTGCTATAAATCGATGTCGTCTATCGTGTTTTGTCATTTACCATATAAATCAGTAATCGTCTATACATGTTGTGTCATTTACAATATAAATCAGTAATCGTCTATATATGTTGTGTCATTTACAATATAAATCGATGTCGTCTATACATGTTGTCTCATTTACAATATAAATCAATAACTGTTTTCTACGTATATCTAAACATCCTCTGTCGTTGACCAAACACATGTTCCCATGAGATGCGGCCTCGGCATTTCTTAAATGTCTCCATTGTGGGTGATTATACGGGAGTGGTGAGTCTTCATCAAGAAACCTTGAAGAACGAAGTGAGCACAATCGTTGTTCCCCACACGAAGAATCACAACCGAAGACAATATTTCTGCTGAATCGGGAGAACCTCTCAGGGGAAGACACAAAAGAGATTGTGAATTGGTTATACATACAATAGGACGGTTAAGAGATGTAGCAATAACCACTCCCATTTATGGCATAGTCATCCAATAACGCCGGGGTGCTGCACCCCTAAACCAATTCATCGAGTTACGTATAGATGTAAAAGAATCACCCCATATTTCCATGTAAACTTCCTCGTTATTGTCTACCTCTTCCCTGGCAAGAGCTCGAATTCGGGCCACATTTCTTGGCGATGGCCAAGACCTACGACAAGAGCTCGATAGCCACAATTTCCATCACCCTCCACGTTAAAGATCCCTAGGATCCAGCGTCGGAAAAAGTGGAATTTCGGTCATACAATATTCGCTAAAATGTAACTGGAGCGTACAAGTGGTGTCTTAAGTCGCCTCGCTAGGTCCTTCGTTAGGTCATTCGTTTAAGTCAGGGGCGTTAGAAGGCTCTCCCACATAAGAACTGTCTCGCATATTCTTTATTTACTTGGGACTTTTAGGTTTTGTGTAGCTTCTGCGGTGCCTTGTGGGGGGTTCTTCGTTCAAATCCGGGATATTCGGTTTAGACTTGGATTTGTTGTCCTTTCTTTCGAGCGTCCCACGATTACTTTATTTAACCGAGGTTGTTGGGCGACCGATTCATGGCGTATATACCTCTAAGCATGTTTAACATATTTTTTGACAAACGCGATGCTCGGTATAAACACTTTGGAATTTATGCGTCATCTTGACAAGAAAAATATTGAGCTCTTGAGGCCCTTGAGGCTCTTGAGGATATTGGCTCATCGGGCTCTTGAGTATTTCGGAAAACAGGCCAGGGAACGCTTAGTGTTCTCCAAAAATTATCAACAAAATCAAGCGGAGTAGTTATTTATTAAATAATAATAAAAAATGTATTATTAAATAACAATTCGAGTACCATTTTTTTGGACCAATAAACCACGTAGGTGTGATAATAATGCACGAACACTTCTTCGGTCGGAGCTGTAATCATCGAATCCCATGTCAATCCAACGGACTCATACTCCTTTAGCGTGTCGAATCGTATGCGCAATGCTTTACCACATTTTGATTGATATGCCATCGGCAGAGTAATCTGTTAGCGTTTGGGAATTCTTCTGCGCATGCCCCAACTAACGCTAAATCTCTGTCGGTGGCGATAACTGCGGGTAGTATTGTTCTTGTATCACCAACTTAATACATTCCAACACCCATTTGAAATTTGGCTTTTTTTCCTTGTCCAAAAAGCTAAACGCCATTGAGAATGTTGTGTTTGTTGGAGTAACCCCAACAAGCGTAAAATGGCGGTTTAAACATGTTGGTGTTGTATGTGGAGTCCATCAGCATGATTTCCGGATATGTTGTCCACGGGGCATATGGCGTCGAATGAACAAAAATATTTCATCCAGCTCATTTGTGTGGTCATTTATCCTAGGGTAATATGTATAACCTTTACGTCGCAAATGTACTAAAAGCAGTTGTATCGAAGTCAAATCACCACGATCGCGGCGTATCTTTTCTTGTGCATTATACACGTTTTAATGGTAGACACGTTATTAGGATCCATCTCTTTTATTGAAGAAAGTATAATTCGTGGTGCTACACGCTGTTTTGTCATCGGCCTCACAAAAACTAACTCACTATCTTTTAATCGCATGGCCTGTGAAAAACCATGCAACGAGTCTGGAAAATTATGATTATGCCCCGGACACTTAACCTTCAATATCCAACCATTAAAACGCGTTTTATAAATTTCGCTAGTAATCTGAATGGGCAATTACATTTGTCGGTACTAGTTTGCCGTTGAAGTTCATCTTCTAAACCTTCACGTGAAGACGTCCCATGTCTAGAACACAAAAATTCGATAGAGTACTTATAGCCCCTATCTGTTTTACTTTTTCCAATAACAATAACAAAACCAATCGATTCAGATAGATCGCACTCAATTAATTAAATCAACTTAAGTACCGAACACCTATACAATATAAAAACACAACAACCTTTTATTAATACATTTTCTTAAAAACTTAAAAACGTTTTCTTATAAAAACTTTTTATAAATACTTTTATAAATACTTTTGTGTAAATATTAAAAAAATACTTTTAATAACTATTTTTGTAAATACATGTTTTCATATAAAAACTTTTACTTTTAAAAAAAAGTTTATTAATACTTTTACTTTTAAAAAAAAGTTTGTAAAAAAAAAGTTTTCTTTTAATAACTTTAAAAAAAAACGTTACTAAATCTTTTTTTTACTTTTAATAACTTTATTAATAGTTTTACTTTTAAAAAAAAGTTTTCTTATAAAACTTTTAAAAAAGCGTTATTAACTTTTAAAACTTTTAAAAGCAGCGTTTTTTGTTTATAAGGTGAGACATGTGTGTGTGGTTTTAATGTGTATACGTGTGTGGTTTTAATGTGTATACGTGTGTGGTTGTTAATGTGAAGACGCGTTTCATTGTGAAACCGTGTCTTGTTGCATTGATATTCTCTTTTCTCCTGCCTTTGTTTGCGGTTGATATTCGCTTCTCTCACTTCTCTCACTCTCACCACTACTCTCTCTCTCTAAAAATATTAGATCTAACATTTTAGATCTAAAATTTGTATCTAACAAGTATTTTACTTGTTAGATTGTTGATGCTGTGGTGGTAGTGGTGAGGCTGTGGTGGTTTACGTATGTTTCGTTGTTAAAGTTTTTAGATCTAAAACTTTTTTTAGATCTTGAAGCGTATAATGTTGTTGAAAAAATCATGAGGTTTGTAAAAAAAGCGTTAAATTTTTTGATTTTCTTAAAAAGAATGCTTCGTTGTTAAAAGTTTGTAGATCTAAAACTTTCGTTGTTAAAGTTTTGTGAGTCTCTTTGTGGTGGTAGTGGTGATCTTTGTAGTGGTTTACGTTATGTTACGTTGTTGAAGTTTTTAGATCTAAAACTTTTTTAGATCTAAAACTTTTTAGATCTAAACCTTTGTAAAAAAGGGTTAACTTTGTTTATTTTCTTAAAAAATAATTGGATCTAAAATATTGAAACTGATATGTTGTGGTGATGATGTGTGGTGGTGATCTTTGTGGTGGTTTCACATTATGTTTTCGTTGTTAAAGTTTTAGATCTAAAACTTTTTTAGATCTTGAAACATTATCGTTGTTGAAAAAATCATGAGGTTTGTAAAAAAGCGTTAAATTTTTTGATTTTCTTAAAAACAATGCTTCGTTGTTAAAATTTTGTAGATCTAAAACTTTCGTTGTTAAAGTTTTGTGAGTCTACTGTGGTGGTAGTGGTGATCTTTGTGGTGGTTTACGTATGTTACGTTGTTGAAGTTTTAGATCTAAAACTTTTTAGATCTAAAATTTTTAGATCTAAACCTTTGTAAAAAGGGTTAACTTTGTTTATTTTCTTAAAAATAATTGGATCTAAAATATTGAAACCGATATGTTGTGGTGATGATGTGGTGATGCTGGTGATCTTTGTGGTGGTTCACGTATGTTTCGTTGTTAAAAAAAAACTCTTTTTTAAGTTTTTTTTTAAAAAAAAAATCATCATTGCCTTTTAGATCTAAAAATTGTTTGCTTATTGTTTGTATGTTTGTTTTGCAGGTTTGCCTGCATAGGAGGACCCTTTTGTGGCAAAGCCCACGTTATCCTTGGCAAGGCACCCCACGTTATCCTGGCATTCTTTGGATGGTAAAGTGATTCACTTTGCAACTGTAATGAAAAAACTTTGTTTTGTATAAAAAATTTCATTCTTGAATGGTAAAGTGACCATTAAAGGTCATTTTGCAACTTTAATGAAATAAAAAAGGCAATGATGATTTTTTTAAAAAACTTAAAAGAGTTTTGGCGAGGCAAAGCTGAATTTGGCCAACATGAGCTATAAAGCTAATAATACGAGCCTTTGATAAGTTGTTTACCTCTTGTGTGTTAAATGGTGAACTAGACATGGTGGTTGATTGTTGTTGTTGATCTGGACCACTAGTTCTTTGTTGGTTGATTGTTGTTGTTGATCTGGACCACTTGTTTGTGTTGTTGCTTTCACCTGGGATTATATGGGGTGCCTGCCTAGGATTATGTTGTTGTTGGTGTTGTTTCTGGACCACTTGTTGGTGTAGCTTGCTTTCACTTGGCATTGTTGTTGGTGTTGTTGCTTTCACCTGGTATTGTTGTTGGTGTTGTTGCTTTCACATGGGATTATATGGGGTGCCTTTGAGAATCTTAGTACACCTTGTGAACTTTTGAGAATCTTAGTACACCTTGTGAACTTTTGCAGTGGTAATTTGTGAGAATCATGTTCAAAGCGTGTAACTTGTGTAACTTGTGAAACAAACTGGTGAGTCTTGTGCTTGTGCGATTTTGTGAGGCTTGTCAGATTTGTGAGGCTTGTGTTGTGAGTGCGATTTGTGCGATTCATGTGAACTGGTGACTTTGTGCGATTGTGACTAAAACTTTTCGAGCGATGATGATTTTTAGCCTAAAACTTTAAAACTTTCGAGGCGATGATGATAAAAACCGAATGGGCGGTAAAGTGAGATCAAATCTCACTTTGCAACCTTCGGGTTTGAGCCTAAAAATTTTCGGAGGCGATGATGAATTTTGAGCCTAAAAACTTTCCGAGGCGATGATGAAAACCGAATGGACGGCAAAGTGGGATAAAATCTCACTTTTGCAACCTTCAAACTGAGCCTAAAAAAATTTCCGACTACGGTTTTTTTTAAAGTTTTAAAACTGAATTTATATTATAAAAAAACTTGTAAAACCAAAAAAAAACTTGTAAAATTGTAAAACAAAAAAAAAAGTTATAAAAAAGTGGTATAAGTTATAAAAAACTTGTAAAAAAACATGTACAAAAAGCGTAAAAAACTTGTAAAGTAAGTGGTATAAGTGGTAAAAATAAGTTGTAAAAAAACTTGGCACGAAAATCGAGAAATCAATAATTGGTACTAATAATTGGCACGGAAATCGAGGCACCCCATGCAAAAATTCAGCCACCCCCTACCAATGGGGTGCCTGCATAGGAGGACCCTAACAGAAAATCTTGTGATAGTGTTGAGGAGAGAGGAGAAAGTGATGGTTCAAAGGAGGTAGAGACAAGTTCAAAAATGTAGGGGATAGGGGAGGGGCGGCAGTGATAAGGTATAGGTAGGGAAGTATATTTTTATTTTTATTATTATTATTATTATTAGTTTTAATAAGTGTATTAAGTGTATTAAGTGTACCCCGTGTCTCGTTAAGCTAGAGCCAATTCGCGGTATCTCGGTTTGCCTAAAAAAGTGAAAAATATATTTTCGGAAACGTTTAGTAAAACTAATACAAAAATAAAATGATAGACTCCGAGAAATAATTATTGAATTCAAGCCATTACTAATGCGATTAATCGATGCAGCGTGCGGGCTCTTTCTCTTTTATTCGTGCAGTTTTGTTAAAGGTTACGCATAAAAGTGAATATGTAACTTAAAAATAAATTACTTTGAGTTTTAAGGTTGAGTAAGGACCTCTAAAATTGCGGGTTGTTATAAAGTAAAACTTAGGCTTTCAAAACATACATCTAATCTTAAGTTTTACTCATCATAACATTATGTTTTGTCATCAACAAAAAGGGGAGATTGTTAATACAAATAAACCGTAAAAACGTTTATTAATATTTAGCGATCTCTTTGTGTTTTGTTGATAACAAATATATGATTTTGCCTATAAATAGAGAGTCATTTCTTCATTCTTACTCAACCCTCTTCTTACTAACTCTCTCATATACTCTTACTCTCTTCTAACAAAAGATCACTTGATCCAGAGAGTTGTTCTTCTTTCTTCTATTGCGATTCTCATATAGGTCCTTCCCTAAGGAGAGATCACGAGCTTACCACAAGTCATCCAAGCAAGGGGTCCTTGATTTATTTGTTCCTCCACAAGATCTTGTATTTGTTATTTCACATATTTGTTGTGTAATAGTCGTGTTGGTTTGGTCCTCCGTGTTACGGACTCGGTATTTAGCTTTGTACCGGAAAAAGGTGTAAGCAACGTTGTGATGGCTTCTCCGCCAAGTTGAAGGAGTTTGTTGACATAGTGCTTGAACTCTCGAGTAGGTGACTCGAGGAGTGGAGTAGGCCAAGGAAGGTGTCCTTGTAGCCGAACCACTATAAATCGGTAGTGTCATTTCTATCCCTTACTTTACTTTATTTACTTGCATTACTATTAGATCTATACTTTCTCTTCATCCATACGATTTCACATAATATCGAATCTAAAGTTTTTGAAACTAACTTAAAATCGGCAAAACTATTCAACCCCCCTTCTAGTTTTCCACACACAGGATTATGGCACGGGTTGCAGTTACGCATGTGAACCCGGTCTAAAACTTCCTCATCATATATGGCATGGGACATGAATATACTCGTAGAGGATCGTGTAACAGAAATGCCAAGAAAATAATTAATATAGCCTAAATCAATCATATCAAACTCTCCAGGAAGAAAGGAAATAACCCGATGCGAGAAAGGCGTGAAAGAAGCATAAATATGATATCATCAACATAAAGCAGTAAATAAGCAATATTTTTCCCATAATAAAATATTACATAACAAAAAGGAGCGGTTTTGTTGTCTTTGAAAACCAACTCTCGTAGCATAAGTAGCAAGGTGCTAAAAACAAGTTATAGGGGCTTGTTTAGGCCCATACAAAGAGCGCTATAAATGACAAACATAATCAGGATGATGCAGATCAACAAACCTAGCCATCTGATACATATACACAGTCTCAGAAAGTTGACCATGAAAAAAATGAATTCTTCACATCTAGCTAATGAATGAGCCACTATCAAGAAACTGCAATACTCAAAATTAAACGTATAGTAGCAGGTTTAACAACCGGACTAAACGTCTCATCACAATCAAAACATATCATTGATTGTGTCCATTAGCCAACAAACATGCGTTATAGCGACTCGGAGTTCCATTTGTATGAAACTTATATCTTAAAAGCCACATAAAACATACAACATTCACATTAGCGGGGCGAAACACAAGTACATACGTTTTGTTAGTAATTTAAAGCATTATATTCTTCCAACATAGTTTTTTGCCAATTGGGGCAATGAAGAGCATGAGCAGGATATTGCGGAATGGGGAAGTGGTGGTGGTTCAAAGAGCCAAACGATCAATGGGTTTTGATATACCAGCTTTAGCACGATTGATAGTAGGTGCAACATATGGGTGCGGTGGGGTATAGGTGTAGCTGGTGAAGTAGGGTGAAGTGAACCGAGCGAGTGGGTTTGGCAAAGAGTCCAATGGGTTATCAAGTGTACACGGTGGTGTTGTGTTTTGAGGTGAAGGGGGAAAAGAGTCCAATGGGTTATCAAGTTGGGCCAAGGCGTTTTGGGCGATATGTAGCAAGAATGGTGGGCGGGCCGGTGGCATGTTGGGCTTATGTGGATTGGCTTGGGCTACGTGAGGGGCTGATGGAACACGTAAGAAATTGGTGAAAAGAAAATCATAATTAGGTGGGACGTTTGTGTCATGGACCTGAAAGGAAAAACATCATCGTTAAATGTAACATGGCGAAAATGATGATTTTGTGAGTGGCAATGTTAACACCGATAACCTCGGCCATTAGATGGATATCAGAAAGATACAAGGGGTTGATAAAGGTAGAAGCTTTTGGGAAATTTGAAGATCGCGGTAGCAAAGGCATCCAAACAGCGTAAGTGATGGTAAGTGGGTTTAGTGTTATAAAGTTTGGTGTAAGGTATAGCATTCATGATGACGGTAAAGGGTAAAATGTTCAATCGGTGTGTAGCCATGTGTAATGCTTCCACCAATAGGCAGTGGCATGTGTGCTTGAAAAAGTAGTTCGAACAATATTTTTATGATACAAAGCATACGTTTGATTTTCGATTTTTGGGAGGTTTATGGACACAAAAATCAAAACTGGATGCCATGTTTGTGAAAGTGTGACTAATATGGTTCGGTTAGTGATGAGTGTGTCGTTAGGTGCTCTTTTAGGTTTTAAATTTATATTTAGCGACACACACCTTTACGAGGCGGTGTGCACAGTCGATGTAGCTAGCGGGGTAAATGTCGAGTTCGGTCTCGGGAATACTATGCCTAGGTATTTAATCTAATGTGTTTTACAAGTTTTATCAGGGGTTTGATTGATTAAATTATTAAACTAATAAACAATAAAATAAACTAATTAAACTAATTATACTAATGTGGAAATCAAGATAGATAGGTAAGTGTTAGCCATATTAATCCTACCATGTTTTAGTCATTCAATTTATTAGTGCAATGATTTACATGTAACGTATCGGTGACATCAAGATGTATAGAGAATATCTCCTTGGTCCAGACAATACCATCCTTACCCTAATCTAACCTAGGCTAGACCACTTGGTCCATGTATCTAGCAACTACACGTGTAATCTCATAGGCCATTTGGTCTATGCATCTATTCAACTACAAGCATGCATTAAGAGGTGTCATATAATCTATGTGATTTTTCAAGGTATCTATTAGGTTCATGCAATACCTACTCCTCCCCACTTGGTCCATGCGAGAAGAGTGATGCTAACTTAAGTGCTTATGCAATGTACATCTAATACCCACTTGATCCATGAAATATTAGACTTAAATCACACAATGTCATTATAAGCCGTATACAATAGACAAACACATAAACTAAGCAATACGAAACAATGAATCTTAAATAGCGGAAATAACATTAACAAAGTATTCATAACATGGCTAACACCCAAGGGTGTTAGCCTATAATGTATGTGAAAGCACAAGAAGAGTAATCAATCGAAATACAAATCATAGTGGAATCAATAAGTAAATCGAATGATTAAACCTAATGTGATGATACGGGATCTTCTCTTCTTGCTTTCCTAAGCGATCTTTGGGCCTTGAAATGGTGGAACTTCAAATGTGATAATGAGTGGTGGGTAAATGATATGATACAAGATCGTCTAGGGCTTGTATTTATATTTGCATATTAGGGCACGATACGGCGTATTGAAATGCTCAATACGCCGTATTCCAGATATCTTGAGTGTTGACGAAGAAAGAATATTCTCAAGCATATTATGCATATCTTTTAAATATGGCGTATGGCCAGAGTTGCATATTTCGTATACCTTCAAATCTCCGACATACTTGGACTGGGGATAAGATCTTCCTACTACGCCATATGTCTTCATACGTTGACTTGGACTTTGACTTAAAGCTTCCAGATACGACGTATTGCTAGAGCTAAATACACCTTATGCCTTCAATATTCACCAAATACTTAGGGGGCGTTTGATTAGCTGGAATTCGACGTAATCTGTTGTAATTGTAATCTGAATTACACTACAATCCTGTTTGGTTGACAAGATGGATGTAATTGTAATTCAGATTACATAACATTGCTTGTTTTGTTTATAAGAAAATGTAATTGGATTACAACTGATTACGTCAGGTGATGTAATTCAGATTACCCAACAAACTTGATGAAATGTGTTGAATTACGTTGGAATTCAGTTCTTTGCATGTAAAATATCAATATTTATCTTTTATCGTTATTATTAATATATTATTTAATTAAAAAAATAAATTATTATTATTATTATTATTATTATTTATTTATATATTATTATTATTATTATTTATTATAAGCATCAATTTATTATTATTATTATTATTAGAGAGCTAGGTGTGGCAACAAGGTTAAAGTTCGTCCTTGTGGCAGTAGCATCGGCATCGTTTTACAACTAACTACAACAAACCCCCTCCTCACTCATAACAAACCTCAACTTCATCATTTGGGGCCCACCACTACCACTTTATTTTTTTTATTCAATTTTCACTTCCAAGTAAAAACTAAATAAATTCATTTCATTAAAATTAAAAATACAATACATAACACAATAATAAAAACAACACGATCACGGAAAAAAACAACACGATCACGGGAATAAAAAAACAACGACTAAAAACAACAACACATACTCTGGATTTAAATCTTGACATCCCAATTTGGGAAATTTTCAAAATCTCCCAAAGCGTGAACATATTTGAACTCATTTATACCAATTTGTTCTTTGGAAGCTTAGTTTAGCATTTTCGAGATGAGTGTGGTCATTTGAGCACTTGACGGCTTTGTTTGTAAATGCGTTGAACCTTTTGCAATCGGCGTTAATCCTCGTCCATTTACCGTGATTGAATTTTTTGTCACGATGGTCATCGGTTGTCGATTATTGAACATATGCATAACGTCGTTCAAAAAATATTTTTGGAGCGGTTATTTTGCATATCCATAGCTTGAAATTTGTATCCAAACTTGCGCAAGCAAGAATTTCTTGAACTTGTTCCACTTCAAATTTTGAGACATTTGTGTGTGTTTTTTGAATTGATGTAGATTTGAAATAAAATGGTGGTTGATGTTATTTATAAAGGTGGTTTTCAATTTCAAATTCAAATTCAAAACTGCTTGTTAGGGGGTAATTCAAATTTAAATTTTAAAGCAAGTTTCTTGTTAGGCGGGGTAATTCAAATTCAAATTTTAAATTCAAAATTGAAACTCAAATTTTAAATTTTATATTCAAACTAAAAAGCGAATGCTTGTTGGGGGTAATTCAAATTCAAATTTTAAATTTTAAATTCAAATTCAAGATTACGTTTTCTATATATACTATCATACGGCATTAGTTTCACACACAAATAACACAATTCACACAAAAACACAATTCACACACAAAAAATGTCTATGAAAGACTTTCTCGGCAATTCCCGGCCAGAAGTTGCGGAAACCGGCTTTCGGCACGGATCACTGCAAACCAACTTTCCAACTCGCGAGTTTGAAGTTTACTCAACACCACCGGAAAATGTCTTCGGTGGGGTTTGAACATCGTACCTCGATTGTTCCAAGTCCACGTGAGCAGTCCAGGTGGATTTTCAAAACCACCCAGCGGGTTAAGTGAGGCTTCCTCCGGCTGAACAAGATGAAGAAAGCGTCGGGGAGATACTTGCGAAGAGCGGAGCGTGAAGAGTTTCGCCGTGAACAAAGCACGGGAGGCTCGATACCTCAAAACAACTATTTCGACATTATGAAGAGTCGATACATGAATGAGGAGTTTTATTCTCCGCCAACAAGTGATGATGGTTTGGACTCGGATGACTCGTTTTTTTAAGTGTTTAGTAGTTTTATTATGTATTTCATGTTTTATGTTGTTTTTAGGGATACCTCTGTAGTTTTAATGTTTAAGCTTATTATGTATTTCATGTTTTTAGTTAATCTTTCAAGTTTCAGTTTTTTTGTTTAACCACGAGAAGCTCGTACCTACGAACACATGTCCAAATCAATTACTCTTCACCTTCACCTTATTATATAAAAGTTCACAAATCTTAAAACAAAAAAAAGAAAAAAAAAAAAACTTTGTCGAATTTTAACCGTCGTCCCCGATTTCAATCTCCACGGCGAGCCACAACGAGCATCGCCGGTGTGGCGGCGGCCCACGGCGAGGCTCCACGTCGGCGACGGCGAGCCCCACGGCGGTCCACACCGTCCGCTCTTATTATTATTACAATTACGTGCGAGTTAACCAAACGCAATAAAAATTTTCATCAGAATTCCAACACATTTCAATTACTTGAATTACAATTTCTTCCGAAGATTACAATTCCTTCAAAAACATTATGCGAACCAAACGCCCCCTTAGTGAATTCTTCATATCTTGATCGACGTATGACCGAGTTACATACGTCGTATGCTCTTCACAGGTTGCATACTGAATCATCAATAAAGCTCAAAATCATGTGCTTTTTCGTGTCTTCTCCAATATTGCTCCATAAATACTAAAAATCACTAAAGTGAGCTATTAAGTACCAATTCAGTTACAAACATATAATAAATGAGCAATATATATAGGATAAATTTACATAAATATAGTATACATTTGATGTTATCAGTTAGCAAGAAATTGTGATTGAACTCATGACATATTTCTCCAAATCCCTCATTGACCGGTCAAACGAACCTTTGTGATGGAATAATAATGCCACTGGGTCAATTAGTCAACCCATGACATATATTTTCTCGAGTGATGCTACCTAGACATAAAACACAAGCATAAATAAATGCTTAATTCATAAATCATTTGACAAGTGTATTATGCATTTTCTCCTTTCTAAATTTTCATTAATCATTTTTTTTTAAATTAACAAATCAAATCATTAAGTATATAAGTAGACATGGTTATTAGTCATAACAATTATTGTGTTTTTATTTTCACTATCTAAAATTAATTTTTTTTTAAAGTATTTGTATACTCTTTAAATAGGTAAGTTATAAGAGCATCTATAATGCATCAAGTTTTAAAGACTTGATGCATTTAATGCATAATACATTCAATGAATAAAGCTTGAAGTAAAGACTTGTAGTTTATCAAGTCCTTGTTAAAAAGCTTTTCAAAAAGCTTTTGTTGCATTGCTAAAAATATCTTCAAAAAAATTTTTAGAATAGTAAAAAGCTTTTAATAGCTTGACCCATTGTAGATGCTCTAAAGCTGGGCATAGTCGTGACCCTCCACAACCTTACCACATCAGCTTTCTCTCTTCGACGATCTGACGACGACCAAGTTGTCACAGTCATGACCAAGTTATTTATTATTTATTTTTTTTACATCATAGTTCAAGTAGATACAACATGCAAAAACCATCATTTGCAAATAATACGTGCCAACATTTGCAAAAACCATTTTAGTTTTTCATGTAACGTGCCAACATGCAAAAACCAAATATGTATATATACCAACATTTTCAAAAACCATTTTACTTGTCTCTTTAATATGCTATATAATGGGAAACAAGAGTGCTAATGGGCAGCTGAAACACAGGCATTTACAAGTTAAATGCAGAGAGAAAGTGCCAATCTTTAAAGTTTCAAGTTCAAGCCAAACTCTTTCAAGTTTCAAGCGCAAACAACACTTCGACATCCAAGCTTTCAAGTTTTTGTTTGTTTTTGTATGTAAATAATTGGTCGAAATTTCGACCCTTCTCTCCATTTACACGACCACCGACCGATCATGCCCTTATCTCCACACTCTCCGCGACCAATCAAAATATCGGTCGACCGGTCACCATGGATCGAATGTGCCTAGCCTAAAAAACTGTATTATGTAATGATTGCACTTTTTAAAAAATATACATTTTTCAGTAAACTTTTATTGAGAGCAACTATTTAAAAAAAAAAAGGATTAATATGCTTAAACGACAAATAATTTGTAATTTCTTGAACAGCAAAAACTACGTCTTGTAAAAAGTTAAAGCAAACCCTCTTGTCAATTTATCAAAAAAAAAAATGAAAATACTACATATAAAAATATTTTACTCCAACACTTGATGCCCAAGAAACCAAATACGCTTTTTATCTTTGGCCACTATATCTTTTATAGCAAAAACGTTTGCAGAAACCCAAATACAAAGCTCTATAATTTATTTTTGGACGCTTACAACACACACTTCATATTTTAAGCTAAGTTTTTATGGGTTTCGTTAACAATAACCTTTAGAATGTTGTATAAGGTTTTCATACTTAAGAATATTTTCATGTATAAATTTACTTAATATTAATACATACCTTTTTGAAACTCATTTACCTTAATTATATATGTTTAAATCATGTATTTATAAAAATGATTAATTTATATTTAGAAAAATTTTTAACTATGAAAAGCTTATACACCACCTTAAAGGTTATTGTTAACAAAAACTCATTTAATGAGAGAGCAAACTAAAAACCAATTTGAAAGTACCATTAGAGCATCAATAATAATGAAGTTTTACATAGGTTTATAAGCTTGTTCGTCTATCTATAAACCTATTTTTTAACTATGCATAGACCTTTTATTTATTTATTTATTTATTTAAAAAAAAATTAAATTATAAAAGGGTTCACAATAGCATAAAGGAGATGATTTGCACACTTCATAAAATAATTAGGACACTCTAATTAATTGTGTTTCGACATTTATACCCTCACAGTTACTCTTATACTTTCACCCATGTGAGGGCATAAATATCCAAACATAATTAATTAGAGTGTCCCAATCATTTTATAGGGTGTGCAAATCACCTCCCTGAAAGCACTAAATCATGAACACTTTTTAGAATACGAACCTCTTCATATCACACCTACATAAGACTGGGTGCTATGGTCACTAAACTCACTACCTCCACGTTAGCGATATATTATTATTCAACACACTATCAAACCACCACGAAAGGTGCTATGGTCACCACAAACAAAAAAATATAAAAATACCACGGTTTATACAATATAAGCACAATAAACCCAAAAAAAGCGGTTCGGTGGTGCTGACCACCAAACCACTGCAAAAATATACCCCTTGGCGTGCGGCTAGGAACCACTTTTATGGTGACCTCTGTGAAAGCTAAAGGTGGTGGTGGTAGACCACCCGCCATAGTGACTAGTTTAAAATACAAGGTTGCAAAAATCGTGAATCGATACGGTTGGCCCTATTGTAGCTTGTAATCGATATAGGTGAGATTACCGGTGATTAATCATATTGGCATTTTCCGGAAAATTTTGAGTATTTTCGATGAGTTTTAGGTATTTACCGAAAGATTTTCCTTATACTAACAACTTGTAATAGATATAAACAACGAATAAAAATGATAAAAAAAAAACAATTTCGGCGTGTTTATACTTTATAGTATTTCTGCCAATATTTGCAGGTTTTTAATAAGTTTGACCACCGTTGACCGATACGTTTATCTGATTTGCACAAATTAAAAGGTTGGTGGCCGATTAGTGTGTAGGCATCGATTAATCAACTTTGTAACACTGCTATTTAAAAGAATAGGTTAAAACAAAAGATTTATTCAAAGGTTTCAGAACTTTTTATTAACCTACCATTATTGATGTAACTATCTTATCTTATTCCCAAAATAAAAAAGAGAAGAAACGTCTTAAAGCATGATTACACATTTAAACCCCGGCTCATTTTAGCACACACAAAACTACACCCCCTGGCGCACATTAGCACCTGCCAATATAGCTCTGCATACAAACACTCTGCTTCCATTACTTCCATCTTTTCCGTTTTTGCCCAAACCCTCACACACATTTCACACACTAAAAACACACACACGCACTAAAAAATACACACACAAGGCATCCGTTATAATCGCATTTTAGTAAGCTCTTCATCTTCTTCTTTCGATCATCTCTTTTTTTTTTCATTTTTTTTTTCACATTTTGTCCGTACAAAATGAAAATGTATCAAACTTTTTACTTTTTTACCATCATATTTTTAAAATGTTGCGTTTAAAGTTTATTAACAACATTTTTTTTACCGTTTTTTTTTACTGCTACTTTTTTAACTTTTTTTTTGTGAATGAATCATCAAAAAGTGAACATGTATCAATTTTTGTATTTTATTACCGTCACATTTTAGATTAACAACAGTAACTAAAGGTTAAGTTTATAGTTTTAACAACTTTTTACTGATATTTTGAAGAATTTGTTATAGTTACTTTTTTGTTTTACCTTTTTTCTGTGTTTTTTTTGTACTTTTTTTGTGTAATTTTTTTTTAAAACATGAACATATCAATATTTTAACTTTTTTACCGTCAAATTTTGAAAAAGTTAAGTTTATAGCTTATTAACAGTTTTTTTACAGTTATTTTGAAGAATTTGTTACTATTAATTTTTTACCTTTTTTTGTGTGTAAAATCATCAAAATGTGGATTTTTATATTTTTTATTTTTTGTTTTTTTACAGTCATGTATGGTAAAAATTAGGTTACTAGTTATTTAACAACATTTACTTGACTGTTTTGATGTTATTTTGAATAATTTGTTACTGCTGATTTTGTGCAGTTAGGGCTTGTAATGGAGAATAAACGGAGCTATTTAACGCCGTTAAAGCGTCCGAACGACTCTTCGGACGCAAACCGGTCGAAGAAACCTGCGCCAAATGTTGTTACCGGATACCGAAAGCTGAAAATATTGTTACCGAATGGAATGACTGTGTCGGTAAAACTTAGCGAAAAATTAAAGTTTATATACGTTAAGGATTTGGTTAAAAAAGTTAAAGAACAATTTGATAGAATTGTGGAGTCGAAAAAAGATGTTGGTACTAGGAGACGCGTTAATTGGGATGGTGAGGGAGTGTGTTTTGTTGACGATCATTATGATATCGAGCTGAAAAATAAGGTTATGTTGAGTAAGCTGGAATTGAACCGCGTTTATAATTTGCGGCTTGATGTAAGTAGTCACATTGTTTTCGTTTTAAAAATACGTTCGGATTTGAATATTGTTAGGGACTGATTGTGTATTATGGTAATGTTGTAACAGGACGGGTCAAAACCGGCAGATATATATGAGGTTTGTTTATTGTTAGGGTTGATTATGAATGCTTTGTTGTTATAGTTAGTTAAATATTAGTTGAAATTTGATGAGGTTTGTTTTTATGGTTTTAGAATATGTGGGATTTGACGCCGGATACAGAGTTGCTTATGGAGTTGCCTGAAGAGTACACGTTTGAAACTGCTTTGGCTGATTTGATTGTGAGTAATTGTATTAGTTTATTGGATTTCGTTGGGAGTTATATGATTAAGGCTCGTTATGTTGTAATGTGTAATGTAGGATAACTCGTTGCAAGCTGTATGGTTGAATGATCAGAATGATAGGAGGTTGATAAGGTACAAGCAGTATTTTGTTGCTGTAGTTTTTGACTTTTTGGTCATGGGTCAATATACAGAGTTGACTTTTGTAACATTGCAGGGTGGAGGTTAGTGAGGAGAAGATATCTATTTTGGACACAGGGCCGGGCATGGACGATAATTCTATAGAGAAGTGGTAAGATTATGATTCCTCTCTTCATGGTCCTTTTGTCATAGTGAATGCGATTATTGTTTTTTGCTTGTGTCTTACTTTCATGGTTATGTTCTATCATATGTTACCGCTTTTGCTTTGTAGGGGGAAGATGGGGGCCTCACTTCATCGGGCATCTAAAACTCAAGCCATAGGCGGGAAGCCTCCATATTTAAATGTTAATAGAATCAATATTCATAATTTGTCATAGTTTTACCCACTTCATGCTGATTGAATTTGAACTATTTGGTTTCGTGAATTGTATTGTTCTTGATATTTATTTCTGGTAATACAGCCTGCTTTTGGGATGTTTGGATATGGTGGCTTCATTGCATCTATGCATCTAGGAAGGTATGTTGATTAGAACAGTTAAGATCATAATTGGGATTTTGGATTACAACTTTAAGAAACATTATCTCTCGGTATAGATGGTTTCACCTTGTTGCTATTAACTTGTAGGCACACTGAGGTTTCCTCCAAAACGAAGAGTAGCAAAAAAGTCTATATGTTACGTCTTCAGCGAGATGCTCTAGTCAGAGGTTCTGGTTCTGGTTCAAAACAAACCTGGAGGGTAATAATGTCCTTTGTGTTATCTGTCATATGTTTTCGCCTTTCTTATTAAGTCTTAGTTATCTTATGTTCTCTATTCTGTCTTGCATTTTAGACTTCTGGTAGTGTTCGAGACCCTTCAGGCGATGAACTTGAATTATCTCCAGGTGGAAGTTTTACTAAGGTAACTTCCATTTTTGTAATGGTTTGAATCTGATCTCATATCATGCTTTAACGGAAATATTTGAACAGGTTGATATTTATGAGCCGAAGATGAAAAACATTGACATAAGGCGGCTTAAATGCAAATTAAAGGATATCTACTTCCCATACATCCAGGTTTGTTGGCATATACGTTACAGAAGATAGTCATTTCTATGTTTTTAACCGTAATATCAGTTATATATACAAAATTTAAGCCTATAATTTGTGCTATTCCTTTTTACAGTGTGATGACTTTTCGAAGGGAAAAACTATTATGCCAATTGAGTTTCAGGTTTCACTTTGCTTAACACTTTATTCGTTTATAGAATCCTTGTTGCATGTACTTTAGTTAACAGTGAACTTCATTGTTCTTTGGTTCATCAGTTATAAGTGGACTGTTGCAATCTAATATTTACATATATGATGACCTCCCTTTTAGGTTAATGGCGATGATCTAGCGGAAATTCCTGGCGGAGAGGTAGCTATTACAAATCTGAGTTCCTGCAATGGTCCAGAATTTGTATTACAGCTTCATTTTGAATTGAATCATGACAACGCTACTACAACAAGTAGTCCAGGTTTGCTTCTATTTTGCATTACTAAGTTTCATAACTCATAACTTTAGCAACAAATTCCATCTTTTCACTCGCTATGAATGTCGAAGACCCTTATTTTCTACTACGTAATTTGTTCAGGTTCAAGATCATCTAACGAGGCGAATGCACGCCTTAGGTGTGTGTACCTTCCTGTTATAGAGGTATCAGTTAGAATTTCATATGAACGTATGTATTTACTTCATGCGAAGTCTACAAGATATTTTGGTTACTTTGTGCTAATTTGTCACCTTGAACTTTTTATAACAGGGGAAGGAGACCATTGAGACTATTCTTGAAACTTTAAAAGAAGATGGACTTGGTTACAAAGAAGAAGTTGGAAGTTTTAGTCATGTTTCTTGCCGACGGTTGGGTCGTCTACTGCCAGATGCTCGTTGGGTGAGTTGATTCGGTGAATTGCTTACATTAGAGTTTGAGTTCTTTACTGATTGTCTTCAATATGAAATATGTTCTGAAAATTATGTATTCATTTTGGACGTCAATTATCTTGAAACCACAAAACATTTTATAACATGTGATCTACTATTAGACCATAACAACTCTTTCTCATTCAGGCTTGGATTCCGTTCATGGATTTCAGACAAAGAAAGGGGGAGAAATCACAAATTTTGAGGAGAATCTGCATGAGAGTTAAATGCTTTATTGGTATAACCAAACTTTATTTTGTATAAATCATTACATTTATTTGTATCATCATATGTTTTGAGTGCTAACCATTGTGATTCTAGAGACGGATGCTGGTTTCAACCCAACACCCTCTAAGGCATGTATCTTGATGTTTTAATAACTCTTTGGTTGACTTTTTAATCTATTTTGCTAAAAACGATGCTTGTTTATTTTTTATTCCAGACTGATTTCGCACATCAAAACCCTTATGCCACTGCCTTGAGGAATTTGGGAAGCAAACCACCTTTGGAAAAAGAGACTGGTAATTATTATTTACATGAATATTAATCTAGTTAGAAAGAAAACTTGAATTTTCTCTAGTTGCATTCATGTATGGTGTCCACAACAAAGAGAAAACCTTATAGATTCATTAAACAGGTGTACGCGTTGACATCAGAAGAGATGGAAAATCATTGACCCCTGTACTGTTGGATAAAGAGTACCGACAATGGCTGTTGGATATGCATGACCAGTACGACGAAGAAGCTGAAGCTGATTGTGGAACAGATGATCCTGTCTTAATAATAAACCATATGCACAAAAAGGAGCTTCATATATCAAGCAACGGTAAAAATTCAAAATTATTGATTTCATTTGCGTTCATTCCTAGATACTTATTGTCATTTTTCTTGCAGTTGTTAGGGTTCATAAATCTGTTAGGTGGAAAGGAAAATCCTGGATATCAGGGCAGAGAATCAAGATTCTCAAGGGAGCATGTGCGGGATTCCACAATAACAACGTCTATGCTACGTTAGAATACATCCTCCTTGAAGGTTTACAAGGGGATACGGGTGGTGAGTGTCTTGTCACTTGAGTTATCTTATGTGTGGCAGATGTGGCTAAAAACTCTTTGATCCCTTAAAAAGTAAAAACTCTTTTGATATGCTTTGAAAAAACAATTGCTAGAAGGTTCATTAGCACTTAAATGTTTTAGTTAGTAGAGCTTCTCTTCCTGTCTTGCCTAAAGTCTGGAATTTAGTATATGTAATCACAAAGTGGATTAATAGTTAGTTTTTCTTATTTTTTTATTTAACAGGAGCAGCATGGATAATCTGCAGGTTGGCACCTAGTTCTGTTATCTTTATCTATGTCTTCTCTATTTAGTTCTTGATTTTCAGAATACCGATCTCACAGTTTTTAGCTCAAATTTCTTGATCTTAAAGGACTATCAACGTTTTAGAAGAAAATGGATCTGTGCTTGACTCTGTTGATGGAAATCCCAACTTGGATCTGCGAAAATCTGTGTCAATCCCAATGAACGTCATTGATTCTGGAAAGGTTAGGAATTTTGTACTTTGCTAAAAAACAAAAACAATGACTTACTAATTGGTAACTTATTTTATAGTGTTTAGCTGTTGATGATTCTGAATGGATTGACCAACTTGATAAGCAAAATCAGAAAGTTCCTTCCTCTATCGAGATGTTAACTTCAGCACAATGTCGTGAATTGGGAATAGAGGTGGTTATCTCATCAATTCAAATCTTCAAATAATCTTATTAGTTACTCAATTTCTCTGATTAACTTATGTTTTATCATGATTTACTTGATTTCTTCTTGTAGTCGTTACTTGAAGGACCAGAATTTCATGCTTGCAATTTATCACCCTGTGAAGTTGTCGCAGTGGTTCGTCCTGCAAATTACAAGTCTCGGACACCCACTGAGCATTTGGAGCAGAAATTCGTGATGAAAGATAACTTTCAAATGTCACTTTCAATAGCATATTCTAAATCAAAGAAATCTCAAGATGAAAACATTTACTCAGGACGTGTAACACCGTCATCAAGAAGAAATATAAATGGTTTATATGTATTTCAACCAAAATGCAAGTCACATCCACTGTTTCGTAGAGCTGGTGTTTACACATTCACATTTTTTATTGTGAGTAAACTGAATTGTAGGGTTATATCTACTTTAGTATTTACATCTGGTAATTTCTCTAACTTTCTGCAACATTTTTTTCTATTATCAGAAAGATTCAAGTTGTGAGCAATGTGTGGTGAAGGTTCGAGTTAAAGCATCGAGTAAGGTCCACAAATGGGCACTTACCAAGAAGATATCTCATCATAATCTAAGGTAAGACACCTATCAAATTTTAACATCTATATTTATGTTTTCCATATAAAAGCAACAATGTCTCTTTAACTGCTAATAAATATTTAGGGTGGGCTGTCCTTGCGAACCAATTTCTGTATCAAAGTTTGATGAATTCGACAATCAGATTCCGTTTTTGAAAGAGCCAAAACCTGTGATAAAGATCAAGGGTGTTCAAATTAAGCGATGGAACCCATCTTTATCGTTAGATAGATCTGCCGTGATCATTGAGGTACATTTTACCATAGTTAGTATCATGTCTTTAATAATAAGGCAGCTGTCTTGAAAAAAACCCCTGCTGTTGTAGGATTTGCTTATTGAGAGCTTTACTTTGGACGAAATTCGACCATCTTATGATGCCATGTTATGTCTGCAAGATGGTTCACACTTGTTGGACATCCCCATAAAAGGTGTGCTTTCGTTTGCCATTTTCTCAAGTAGAAAATTACAAATGTGGGAAATATATGTTTTAACTTACTTTTTCTTTATCCTTGATCGTGCACTAGTTCTTCCTGGACCCATAAAACGTTTTACAGTGCAACCAGAAAACTTTGAGAATCAGTTGATTCCTGGGCAAGTGATTAAAGAAATGAGTTTGGAGGTAAATGCACCAATCTAATTTAATTCTACAGATGCTATAGTTTTTTTTTTTTTTTTTTTTTTTTTTTAAATTATGTTTTCATATTTGCATTATTGCATAGATTAAAAAACCGTACGTATGATTTTTATTCCAATTTCAAATGTTTGAATATTCTTTTGCAGTTTTTTGATGCATATGGAAATCATGTACAAGAAAATGAAAAGGTGGAGTTGAGTATGAATGGTCTTGGTTGGGTGGACGGATCAACTTCCAATAAGGTATACATGTCTTGAAATTTTCTATTTGACTTGTAATCTTACTTACTAAGTGAGAGCTTGCCAATGTATTATGTTATGTTACAGGTGGATGCTCATGGATGCCTTAATCTTGGTTGTCTTTTAAGAGTTAGTGCAGGCTATGGACGCAATGGTAAGTTGCATAAAATGTGTATGCAAGAATAATGTCTTCTCTTGTATCAAACTCAATCTTAAATAATGCTAAATTTTAGTCATTACGATATTCTGGTTCTCATTTCAAGAGTTAACTTTCGTACAGTTTCACTGTCTGTTTCATCATCGGATAGAGTTGTTACTACCAAGGAGTGGCAGATTGATAAAAGGAAGCTGAGAGCTGCATCAATGGTCTAGTCTGAAACCTTTTAAATTTATATCTCCTGAATCTTTATATGATTTGCTTTCATGTCATTTATGTTCGTGATTGCAGATACCAGAATGCTGTGTTGCTGGTTCGCAACTTGAAAACATAGCGTTTGAAGTGGTCAATTCTAAGGGTGATGTGGATGTCCGTTTTCATGATGAAGATAAGATTGGACAATCACATACCCTTGTGATCAAGTCACAATTTAGGGATATAGATGAATCTGTCAAGTATGTATTTCGCGAAGGCCGTTGCGTAGTCCGTGCAGTTCCTGTTCCTCATGAGGAAGGGGAGTTTATTTTTCTGGTTGCTCATTCGCGTTATCCAGAGCTCCAGTTGAGCATCAAGGTTGAAATCTTCTCTTTCAAAATTTAATTATTTGATTAACGTGTCTTGTGATCGCAATTATAAGCTTTGAGTTTTTGATAATATAATTATGATTCATATTAGGATCAAATTCATATGTTCATACAAGTTGCAACAAAAACAAGACTGACTTTATAACAGAAAACAAATAAAGTACTTAATTACCTCTGTATTTAAACTAATTTTCATCTATATTAATGATTGTAAATAACTCTTTTGAAAAAAAATTAATCATAAGAATCATATCGTATATGATAAAGTTAATTTCTTTTTTGATCAATGGTTTATAAAAAGTATTTGACGGCTGATGTTATAATTTCTATCTTTATATTTAGATATTTCAATAAATTATAGAAAATGTATTTTCGGTCATTCTATTAATAATCTGAAAATTTAAAGAATAGAAACACATCCAAACACTTTTTACGAAAACATGTTTAATCACAGCTGATTATCACATCATGTGGTTCAAAAAGCATATCTGACACCCTCTTACTTGATGAAACTGCTGAACTACTGATACTTGTTTCCTTCACATAGGTTCTCGTTGAGCTTTCTCCAGAGATGGAGCCTCTGGATACCATAATTCAATCTGCTGATGACGATATCTTCCAACCGATGGATCCAGATACACATATTGATCAAGGGAGTGTCCAGCATCATACTCCAGAGAGAAATACTTCATCCCTTCTAGATAGAAATGCTTCATCCCTTCTGAATATATATAATACTCCAGAATCTTGTCCATCTTTCCAACAGGTACATTGCCACCATTTATTAGATAATAACATGTAAAAGATGTTCTCTGAGAACATAAAATGTAATGCTTACTTTCCCAACTTGTAAACCGTTGTTAATGCATATCTACTGACCGTTTATCCCTCAATTTCAGGATCTTGAGACAGAGCTTTATCAGTTTAAGTCAAAGATGTCCGAACATGAAGAAGAGATTAGGTTGCTCGAGGATCAGATAAGAGCAATCGAGTCCAGCCTGTCAAAGTTGGATGGTACTGTTGGCCCTTTTGTTTGTTTAGTATTTTGTCAATCATGTGTATGATATCTGGATATAGGCTTATATGCTGAATTTTTATTTGATTATGATACTTGTGCTAGTTGGGATGACTTGTTGTATGCAATTAAATCCCATGCCACTTCCAGTATTTTTATGTGATTAGGAACTTGTATGTGAAATGATTCAAGCTGTCTTGTAATGTGTGATTTCATGATCTAGTTGCCAGGGACCAAACTCTTCGCACATATGGCTCACCAGGGAAGAATGAAATTATATCACGGGTTGAATCTATGACGGACAGTGCTGCTGGTCTAGTGATGAAACTCTTCAGTGAAAGGTCAGAACAAGATCATCATGACTTGCTTGAAAACATAATTGGTATTGTAGCACTTCTCGGTACAGCTCCCACTCCGGAGCATAGCAGGTGAGTCCATTTGGTTATATTTGCATGCATTTCGTTCTATAACCATTCTGCAACCTTTGGAATTACTTATGTGATTGTTAAAACATGACTCAAATGATCATCTTTCGTTTTTATGTTAGGAAGATTCTGCTTCTTATTTATCTGATTATTAGAGGGTCAAATAATCAGTAATGTATAATCAATTTAATATCAGCCAATTATTTAAGGGTAAAATAAAATTACTTACTTACCTCTTGAAACCTAATTTGATACTTTATTTTCATATAACACGACTCTCCGTTTTTCATAATGTCCTTTATTGTTATTCAATTAATCCCCAAAGAATTTTTTTTTGACAATCACTATTATTGATTATTACTACTTGCAACCGTACATGCACAACCAAACAATATATTCTAGATCTCATTTTCCGGTATCTGATTCTGATATATTAAATATGTTAATGTCACTTAAAGTGCACATCCAAACACCCCATTGACATATACTCATCTTATTACCAATTCCTTCTCGCAGGGTGTTTGCAGAGTATCTCGGGGATCAAATGCTTGCAGTCGTATGCAAATCATATGAGGATGTGCATTTAATTGACACATATGAAAAGAGTGGGAAGTTAAAACGTGAACCAGCGCTCAGCATGTTTAAAACTGAAGATGAAGAAAGTATAAATGGTCGTTATCATGTTCTATGCCTTGAAAATATGAGGTTGCTAAATTTAAGTCCTCACTTTTTAAGTATATTTCTTGAGTTTTGATAGTATAACAGATAACAGATATGTATTTCATAATTTTTGGCAGCCCATGCAACGAAATGAAAGATGATCAAGGGAAGATTTCGTTGCCATTTCCTACCCTTCCTAATGGATCAAAGCCAGCAGGTTTTGTGGATTATGCATTGAACTTGATAGAAGTAGATGCTGATCATGTGGACACGAAGACTAATCTTGGTTATGGGCTTCGTGAGACTTTATTCTACCGTCTGTTTGGCTTGACACAAGTTTACGAGTCTAAAGAAGACTTGAAAGGGGCAATGCATTGCATCAAAGATGGTGCAATTTCCTTGGATGGAGGAATTATAAGAGGCAATGGTGCAGTGTATCTAGGATGCTTGTAAGTGGATGCTTTCTTTTTATAATCTCTCGATGTTTACATAATATAGAAAACATATAATTTTCATAAAAAGGTGACCAATTTCTTTTATTGGGCAAAAATTGCACCAAAATGCAACGTGCTCCCACTTTTTTCCATTGTATACCACACACTACCATTTTTACCACTTAATGTAACTTTCTTACATAATAACATTATCATGCAACTGTTTGTAACATCATTGCACTAAAAGGCAACATACTTGCACAGTTTCACCTTTGGATGGTAAATTGCCAATATGTTATACGGTGAAATTTAAACTATGAGTCATTGAATGGAAAACAGGTGGAAAGTGTGTGGACAATTATTTTGGGACAAACTAAAATAGTAACATTGACAATTAAAATAGGATGGATGGAAACCTAAACTTTACAATTGAATGTAATATTTACGGTTACACATAATGTGTACCAAGTTTGAACATGTTAGAATTTTTTAAACAAGCTTCTGAGAAGCTCTTTACCTACCCTGAATTTTTTTTGTTTTTTATTAAAGTTCTTTGTGCTTTTATGTGGCAAAGGAGGTTGGTCATCTAAAATAGAACTTGTAAAGCTTATCTTCGAATGCACTTTCATTTTCTGATTCAGGAACTATTACCATCTTAGATAGAGATTATTGGTGCTTCAAAGTTTGGGTCATCTTTTTATCTGTCTAATATGATGTTTTCATTAAATGATATTCAGAGAGCCTGATATTATATTCCCTGTAATCGCTCCAAAAAGAAGTCAAGGCATCTCTCAGCAAGCCATGCAAGTGATGAACAAACGTAATGAACTGAAATTGAAACTGAAAAAGACGAAAGAGCAGTTGAATGAAGAAAAGAAGTACCTTGAAATTGCAAGGAAAAAGTTTACAAAACGACTAAATCAGTATAGAAAGTACTGCACACAGAACCATTCCGCCACTGGCGGCTCTCAAGTATCTCCAATCTGTGTGGAGGAGAAACCTGTTATCACAGATTTTCCATATATATCAGGAACTCCCAGTTTTGATTTATCCGCAGATGCATCCCTGAATGATAAAGTTATTCAAGATTATTAGTTGCTAGCTTTTGATACCTTTAGCAGTTCGTTTTTGCCACTGTGACTGCTAATGGAACTTGTTTTGAAACTTTTATATTGGATGCTATTAGATTCTACAGGTTTGTGGTAAATATTTAGATGATTTTGTTGAACATCTTTCCTTATGGTGGTAATGTAAAATATCTCTTTGTACTATGCTTTGGCTTAAATTCAGATCATGATTCTTGATGATGACGAAACTATGTGTTATATTTTTTAGTATTGTATAATAGAAATATGTACCAACTCTTGAAACATTGAAAAGAATGTTAAGAACGAGGTGCAGGAACCCGCGGCGAGGGTGTTGGCTACATTTTTTGATAATTGTATGTGTAAAATCTGGAATGTTTAAGCTTTAGTCAAGGTTTAAAAGTACGGAAGGCGACCTCGGCGTTTTTATTAGATCCCTTAGCCATAAGCAGTGAGGCGAAATTAAAAATATAAATTATATATCTAATATCTTACATTAAAAAAAAATACTTAGCATCAAATAAAGTTCATAATTAATCTATTAGTAAACATTCAAAACACCAAAATAGTTAAATTAGTCTATTAGTAATCATCTAAAACTTGGATTTGTCATTGAACTAGTCCTGAATACTACAAAGCTATGTTTTGGATTTGACATTTTATCGTATAATGTTATTTTACATACACATTTCTCTATCTCTCTCTAAAATGGTGATGAAACCTCCATGCCGTCTTAGAATATTCGAACCACTCCATGAAAAAATTACACCACCTATACCAAATGATAGATCGTCGAAGGAATCATTTTGACATAGAGTACGCGTGGTGAAACACGACGCGCCCTAGATCTAAATTTGAAGTTCGGACTTTTGGGTTTTGTGCTCTTCGCCTCATACCGCCTCATATTCATGTCATTCAGACGATAATATTGAGTATATGTATTATCTGGAATGTTTTTAAACCATGGCTTTAGTTAAATCAAACATAAGTTCTACCGGCAACATGACACAAACACATACATATTTGTTTAGCAGCAAATTAACCCTCCGGATGAAGCTCCAACCACATGTCTAAAAAATTAGTTGTAGGATAGTGCCCAATAGCAAAAAAACATTTGAAGCTAAGACTTAAAAGTGGAAGGCAACAAATTAGATAATAAATCTTTATAAACCACAAAATAATAGTTTTAGTGCCATGAATACAGGTTGAGTGCTGTTCTATCATCGTATTGTATATAATGTGATTCAAAACTATTAAAGTTTGTCTACCACTTCCCGGTGTTGCCTCGCAAAAGGAAAAAATCTTGGAAGGGAAATCAGGAACATGTTGCACACATAAATCCATGAATCATGCACAAAGGTTACCGAAGTAGACAGTTCGCTTTATTGTGTTTCGGCATCAAATAAGCTAGTAAACTGCTTTGAAAATATAAAAGGTTAAGCTACTTAAATAAGCTTACCTAAATCCTCCACATTCAACGCAAACAACAACAAAAACGCTACATATCTTTCTATCTTTCGAGCTCGCTCACTCTTTAACCAATACATGCCACTTTCTTTGCAGCCCTCATCCAAATAATCTAAAGAAAGAGAGATAACATTTGTTTAGTAATTAGAATCAATTATTGAAAATTCAGAGAATGAGGCGTCAATTTTACCAAAACAAAGCCAAGTAAAGTTAAAGGTATAAGTAAATTTGTCGACACTTCTGTGAAGTTCAATAAAAGGTATTTTGACGTTGTATCCAAGCAATAAAGCTGCTTGCAAATGTTCATATTCTATGCTAGTCAAAACACATACCGTCATTTCCCCTCTGTGCTTCTTTACTACCTCTCCTAACACTGATTAACGATAGTCGTCTAGAAATTTTTTTGATAACGAATGTCTGGTTATTGCATAGCTTTGGGTATAACACCAACCTAATGAATCATTTTGTTCAAATAATTACAAAGCCACTGAATATAATTCTCTGTAATGCTATTTGATACTAAATATCTACACACGGATATAATTCAGAAAATGTTGTATTGCTCAACCCAACCTGTATCATTCCAACCTATACTAAAACCGCATGTTTTGCCGAGCCAGCCCATTATGTAATACAGAGTATATACCAACTACGCATGCTTTCTGATATCAACTCTTAAGTGCAAACACACTGTAAATAACTAAAATCCATATAAACAAATATTTAACAAAATATGTATGTACAGAAGACCAAATAAGCCATATTGTGGCTTTATAACAGGGTCAAACCATAAGCTAACCTAAAGTACATATAATATTTAATGGTTACTGTACTTATTAGAGGAGCAAGTCCTTATGTACGCACATCATAGCAACTGCATACAGCATGATTTCAAAAGCCGTAGGTGATCTGACTATGGTGCTGGTCATGTTCTCCACAACAGTATGCAAAATCATAATATCATAGGATTTAATTGACACAACAGCTAAAAAAAGTCCAAATTTCGCGATAAAACAAACCATGAATAACTATCGTTATTACCATTTCAACAAACCCGACATTAACAACAAAAGTGAGTCAAAATAACTAACAATAATCGAGTGCTAACCTTTATAAAGTCAATATAGCATCAGATTTGGCTCTCGGCGAGCTCCTTAAACTGCTACCAAATTTGCTTCTCATGTCTATCAAAGAAATTCCAGTCGACAACATGGTTATATGGAACCTATACTTCTAGAAGCCAACTTTCTCAACACTTTCTTCTTCCTCCTGCCCGCACCGGGATCCAACCGAATAGGCACTGCAATTTGAAACTAAAACTGGTCAACCACCGAAAACCAAATGGGAGTATAAAAAAATGTTCATAAATATAGTCATAAACTTACTTGAATTTATCCACTTCCGTTACAGCAAAAGATTCTCGAAAAGATGACACTGAAAAAAATCTATCAAAGGGGTCGTTTAGCATCGCAATGTAGAAGTGATTATCTCTTAATGATTGTGTTTCCAGCTCACCTATAATTAGTTTTTAGTATTTGGTATTCTAAAACGTATTCTCTTTTTTGACTTGTCATCTATTTTTAATGATCAGTAGGTCCTTAAGTACTAAAGTTTCCGATAGTTAACATTATTTTGATTAGTATCACTACTTTGAAGGTCAAACAGGCTACTCGAATAAAAAAATCGCTCAAAGTTGATAGAAAAATTCACATGATAATTTACCTAGTTTCTTCAAGTGTGGCATTCTGGGGGAAAATGGGGGCTCCAAAAGCATCACTATCTCCACTGACATAGTCATTGCCACACATCATCAGTATCCTTAAATGCATAGACAATGTGTGTTTAGAATTGCTAATTTATTTCTGCTTATCTTTTTTTTTAATCCTAATAAGCAGTTTCAAGTGTCTATGCATTTAAGATAAGCACATCATCAGCAATTCTAAACACACATTGTCTATGCATTCTAGTTGGAGTTAACGAAAACAAACACGTACCTCGTCATGGGACACTAAAGAACCAATCAAGCGTTGTCCTTGCACATGCTTATGAGTAGCCCTTCGGCTGACTGGTGGTTCAACTATACCTGTAGCAGCAACATATTCAGAACAACATTAGCATGAGGAAAAAAACATTGGACGAATTTGCAGAAGTCTATTCACCTACATAGTGAGGTAATAAAGAATGAGCAGGAAATTGTGGGCGCACATTGACATGTATTGCCTCTTTTTTTCGCTGCCTTCATTACTAACCACTAGTACTACATTATTAAAAGGAAAAGTTGCTGATGTTCAATAACCAACCTTATTGACTCATTGTTATGCTTATTGTTGTAGCATAAAAATAGCTAACATTACTAATAAAATGTAATTTACCAAATGGTTTAGCAACCCTGTATAAATCAATAGTCAAGTGTTACAGTCAACTCCAGATGCAAAACTGACGAACGCCTTTGACGATTTTTACCCAAGTCCCAAAGGGTTAGGCACTCTGTGCCACATGGTAAAGACTGCAAATTGTTAAGACCTTGTGCAGCTATTATATGCTTACCTTGCAATTTTTTTAGATACTTGAATAGTAGGACCTGTTTTTGAATTCCGTGATTCCTGAAAAAAAGAGTAATTCAGTAAAAAAAAAAAAAAAAAAAAAAAACTCAACGGCTTAGCAAGTTACAGATTCTTATAGGCACTACAATCAGACCATCTTGTCACACCTTATCAAAATAGAATAATTATTAGGCGACTCACGCAATTTATGACGTGGTGTTTATGATACCGGTTCCTTCTTTATTGTGCATCAAAGCATACCTGCATAAGAACAGGAAGTCACTACAACCTATAAAAAATGTTCAAAGTAGTAGAAGAATCAAATGGCAACGGGACTAAATGGTTTTAAGTCGAGGGTTTTGACATTGGGTCAGTTTTCAGCCCAATTTAAATTAGTTGCCAACCCTGTAAAAAACAGCCAGCCTTTTTGTTTTTGTTTTTTCCTTTTCTTCTTTGTTCCAGAACTATCTCATCAAAACGACACACAAAAGTATCTATTCATCAAAACCACACCGACTCAAACCAGAGCTAAAATAACTTTAGTACTATTGGTCGACTCACAACTCAATCACAGTTCCAGAATCATCTCACCATCACTAAAAAAAAAAAACCATACAAAAAAATAACCGTTTCCTTCTACCGTATTCCAGATATCACGCAGTATACTTTCCACCGCCTTAAGATTTGTGGATTTCTTTTACTAATTATTTGCTATTTTTTTACCCAGGATTTGATGAGTTACTAATTTGTACCTAGAAAAAACACATCCATAAATTAATATCAATAGTAACTACTAATGTTTTTAAACCCAAATACACTAACCTGAGATTTATCCAGTTTAACCTTCTCTTGCTCCTTATCTCGCAACGATCTAATCTTCTCTTGCGATTTATCCACTAACCTGAAATGGGCCTATATCCAATCTTCTCTTGCGAGCATCTAGTGCAGTTTTTTGCCTACACCTTTTTGAAGCACGTCTTGCAGGGTTAGTGGCATGAGAAGACGTCATACCTGATATAGTAACAATGGGGAGTGTTAAATAACCATGGTCTGCAAAGTCTGCAAAGACATTGAAAAAAAGTGTTCAGTAATACAAAGAAATATTAAAAGGCACATCATCCTGATGCGTAAGTTGAAGCATCTGCATATAACTATCTATCGACGCTCGTGTCGTATAAGTGTTTTAAATGTAGGTTCAAATAATGAATGAATAAGTGTTTGCAGATCAAGTGAACCGTTTTGACCAAGGCTAAAAGATTACCCGTTTTGACTACTGACCCCTACCCCAAAGTTTGCCACCTCTAATTGTTAAGATGCTGCTATTTGAAAATGTAAAAACATACCCCCATTCGCTGCTGGTTCAATCCTCCATCAAGGAACACCTGGATGTATCCAGAGGATTCCGGTAACGATGCTTCAATCAGAAATCAATCAGTCAGATATTATATATGCAGAATCACCACTATTCATGAGCTTAAATTATCTCAAAATTCATATCACTTACAAAAGGTGTTTATAACAATAGGTTGCAAATAGTTGAGGTCGCCGCTGGTCCATTATACTCCACAACCACAGCCCATACACGAACGGCTTACATCTGAAACCAACTAAACACAACAACCGCGAAAGCAGCACCAACCAATCCAAACAGTAAGCATAGACTAAATTTAATTACGTAAAAATTTAAAACTGTATGTGCATTAATGCTGGAAGCTACCTGCGGAAATTCGGTTGAACCTCTTTTGGCCGACAGCATACACACGCTGGTCGCTGGCTGTAACTCGAAAGGTACATGAAATCAGTAAGTACTTCAATATTCTTAAACCCTTAAAAAAAATACTAAATTTGTTTTAAAAAAAGATTACAAAAAAAAATTCATCTTTTCGGCAAGTGATCGTCAATTTAACATGACCAGTCTAGTGGAAAACATTAGGAAAACGAAACACATACCGAGATCACTCTTAGTATTGACGAAGAGATCATGAGCACGAAACTTGACCATGTAGAAGCCACATACTTCCTCATCATCCCATTTACTTTCTTTGTGCCCCCTTGTCTCTTCCTCCGTCCAATTTCGAGCTACAAACAAACACATACACAACATCCACAATCAAGTAAACATAAACAAACACATCAACTTTCGAAACATTAACCAATTTAAAGTTTCAAAAATATCAATAAAACACATCAAAGTTATTTCAATTAACCTTAATTGGTGTTGCTAAATAACCAACAAAAACATAAGCAATAACCAATTCCATCTCAATTAACCTTAATAAAAACCCATAATCCCCAACAGTATTAAAGATTAAAGCTTTTGAATTTGAAAAGCCAATATTCATTAATTTAAACCCAATTAAGCTTAACTCAAATCTAAAAACCCAAATTTAAACTAATTAGGATAAAAAATTGACACTTAAAAATATGATAATTAAGGGTGAGAAGGAGAACCTGAATCCATATACGAAACCCTAATTTTGTTTTAAGGATTTATTATGATGGTTCTGGAGGCTGTGATGACTATTGTGAGTATTCGGTCGGTATCCATCCTCTGAAACCACCGTCTTTTGATAGCGTATAAACGCACCACGTATTAGGCGAAAATATTATTTTAAACCCTTTGCATATGAAATAGTTTTTGTTTATTAGAGCGCCGGGTACACCGAAGGAGTTCATCAATTTGGAGAGTTTGCTTCTACACGGAAACGAAGATCTTCGAGAACTAATATTGGACCGGGAATAAAAAAGGGAAAAAAGTCAAGTCTAAGCGCATATGGCACGAAAAGGAAATCCGATTTCGGTAAGACTTGATCTGAATCGTAGTTCAGATTCAAGTCGGTTCAGTGAGGGCGACCGCGAAACCCCTTTCTTTTCTATCTTATTAGTAAAGCCTAAACGTCCTTATTGAAGCCTAGCTAACGAGAAATCAAAGCGATAACGCACCTTTCCTAAGATTAGAATCTAAATAGAAGAGAAGGTTTTTCTTTCTCAAAGTCAACTTTCACCCTTCCCTTCTGCTTTTAGAAAGATTGCAGCTACCGTGCTGGACTAATATAATAGAAAGTCAAGGCTCTCGTGGGTGGTGCCGTTGATGATGCCATAAAAAAAGTAGTGTCACTTCAGCACCTTTTTCACATGGCACTAGATGTCATTATGGCACCAAAACACCCATCCCTAGCTATAAGCCTATAACATCACTTTTTTGGTGCCGTCAATTTTTTTTTTTCTTTTATCATTGAATATCAACGATATATATAACTAAACTTTAATTTCATTAATAAACAAAAAAACATTACATAAATTAAAAAGACATTACATTTAAAAGAAAAAAAAAAACATTAAAACAATACATTAAAAAAGACATCACAGTAACCTATCTATATATTTATCATGATATTTCAAGATATTTACTTTATTGGCAGACATTTACTTTATTGGTATCTTACTTATATATTTTCTTTTGATTCATCTTCATATCCCAAGGCATATGGCATACGTGGGCACGTGGCCTTTGGATTCACCATGTAAAACCAAACAACTCGTCTTCTTCCTTCAAAAACTTGCAAAACACATAAACACATATACACACATACAAAAAAAAGAAACACCACATTATCATCATAAAAACACAAACAACAAAAAGGAAAAAATAGCTTCGGCGTGAGCTGGTGGCCACAGCTCCAAACCTTACCAGCCCAGCGTCGGTATGGTTTGTCGCGCCAAAAGCTCGTGTGGTAGACTATGGCTCAAGCCAACAGCCACCGTACCCGGACCTCTTAGGCTCGGGAACCAAAGGCCTCGCACCATGTATTATTATAGATAATAGATAATTCATTCAATAGAATGATTGAAAAGTATCATCTTTGCCATCATTTTCTTTTGTGGGTAGCGAACAAATTTTTGCTTTTCGTGGGTACTTTCTTTCAAATTTATCATTTTTAGATATTTTGCGAAATTTTGAACATTTTTGCCCTCTTAATAGAAAAAAAATCTCCGAAGGGCAAAAATGTCACATAGTACCCTAAAAAGGATGAATTTGAAAGAAGAGTACCCACAAAATCAAAAAAAATTGTTGCTACCCATTCTGCAAAAGAAAATGAGGACAAGTATGATACTTTTTCAATCATTGTCTTTCATTCAATAATTAGGCTTTGTTTTGGAGAGTTTTATAAGAATATTATGAACGATTTTGTTTAGTTATGTTGTTCAATCAACAATACTTATTTATCAAAGTTTTTGAGTATCTTGTGTTTAGTTATAAAACAAATTTGCCTATTATTGAAAACTTATGATGTATTGTGTTTGTTTCATTAAGATGTTATGGGTTTGAATATGACTATCGCATTTTACTGTTAAGATGTTGTTTATTTTTGTATAATTGTTTGAATGATTTTAATTGTCCGTTTTTTTAAAGTATATATTAAAACTATAACGGTACGATGAATAAATTTGTCATGAATAAATTGTCATAGTTATTATAAGTGAAATTGTGAAAGCATTTTTCTTAAAGCGGTTAAAATATGTTCTATAAACTTTAATTTTATAAAAAAATAATACTATGGAAATATACTAATGAAAAATAGGTTTCTCACAAATATGATTTTTTTCAATCAATATACGTTACATAGCATAAATGTCGAATAAATTTTTTAGAAGTGAAGACGAAGGGCTTGACGCGTTTTTTTTTTTTTTTTTTTTTTCGATAATTTGGCTTGACGTTTTCTAGTAGGGAAGTGATTTGCACACTTTCCAAATTGATTGTGACACTCTAAATTAGAGTGTTTAGACATATATATCTTTACAGAGTGAAAATATGTAAAAGTGATATGAGAGTATAAATGTCCAAACACTTTAATTTATAATGTCCCAATCAATTTATAGAGTGTCAAATCACTGCCTTTCTAGTAATATAGAGCTTTATTAAAAAATTTATCCACAAATAACTTTGTTTCATTAATCACCCACGTGACCTACTAATTATTGGGAGATGATTTGCACATTCCACCAAATGATTGAGACACTTCAATTCATTGTATTTAGACATTTATAACCTCAAATGGGAGAAAATGCAAAGGTAAGCTGTAAGGTATAAATGTCTAAACACAACAAATTAGAGTTCTCAATCATTTTATGAAGTGTTATAAATCACATCCTCTAATCATTGTTGCCCTCTACTGTGTTTTATCTCTCCAATAAAAGTTGTTTTTGTTTTTTTTTTTGTTTTTAAAAAAACAAAACTATATCTTTACCTCAAAACTTTTAGGCTATATACCACCATAACTTTTGTAAGGGTAAAAGGTATTAAGACAAGATCACTACCTCGAATTGGGTAAGAGCTTCAACCCTGTCTGACTCGCGAGAAAAAAACAAACACAGCAAAGTCAGACCGCGTTTGGCTCAAGAAGACGTCAAAGGCGATAAGACCTTTTTAGCAAAAAACAAACACTACCTTAAAATCTCTTAAAAATGAGTAAAATTAATTCTCCAAAATACCTCTTAAAATAATTAACTTAGTTAAATCTTAAATGTAAAATTACAATACATGGTTTAAACAATAATGAAACATTTTATTAATGTAAACTTTGAAGACTTTTTTAATACCTCTTAAATAGATAACTTAAATAAATTTTAAATGTGACTCGTGAATAAACAGATTCTATACAATTTAAACAAGAGTAAATTACACCGTTCGTCCTTGTGGTTTGCGTTGACCACAGGGTTTCGTCATTTGACCAAAAAAATTGCACCGTTCGTCCTTAAGTGTGAAACGTTATGCACCGTTCGTCCCTCCATCCATCTGGGCCCACCAATTCCCACTAACGTCAGTTATCTAAGGTTTTTTAAAGGGTATTTCCGTCATTTCTCAATCAACTAGCATTTATTACCCCATTTCCCATTTGTTTCATTTTGTTTTTAATACCCTGGCACACCTTTGCCTTCTCTTCCTCCTCCTTCTTTGAAGACGCCTCACCCACATACCTCACTAGGCCGCCATCATAACACCACTACTACTCCCATCACACCATGACAATCACCATAACCTCCTGACTACTAATTAGCCATCACACCACCATCACCACTTTCACGCCATCAGCCACCGCTATAGTACACCTCCGCCTCCATCAACATCTCTCATCATAATGCTAAGAAGAGCCCAAGGGTTTTTATATGGTTTAGCGAAGGTCGCATGAGGTAGGGTTTCGTTTGGATCCGTTTTAGATCGGGAACCACCACAGCCACACCACCTACACCTCGTACCCCTCGTTCTCCCGTTCGTCTTCTTGGTATGACAATAGTAAAAACTCATCTTGTCTTTTCTTCAATAAAATCTGATTATAAATAAATCGTTAAGGTTTTCGTGGATATTAATTTTGGTTAAATCGCATTGAAATAAGGATTTTAAAAACGTTTTTGGATCTATTTTCATGTGGTGAAAATCATGTTCATGGTGTTTGGATTGTTAGTTTTGTCACGGGTCTAGTTTTGTCACGGGTCTGGTCGTGGTGTTCATGGTGAAAATCCTGTTCATGGTGTTTGGATTGAAAATCCTGTTCATGGTGTTCATGGTTTTCGTGGATATTAACTTGGGTGGTCTTGGTCATGTGGTCTTGAAGACGTGAATCATTTCTTGGTTCATATGGAGCAATACACGAAGATCTTGTACGGAGTGCATTTGTTAGTGAGGTAATTTGTATAAAGGATTTCAAGATCTGGCGCCCGTCATAGTTTGGAAAAAAACGCGGTCTTGGTCATGTGGTCTTGAAGACGTGAATCATTTCTTTGTTGAAGATGATGATGTTTTTTGTGTATGTGGTGTGTTTTTGATTTTTTCGTGAATGAAAAATGAATATAAACCTGATTGAAATGGATTGAAAAACGAATCGTGTGGTTAAAATAATAGAAAATGGTGTTGGATCCTTCTTGCTTCGGTGCTGGTTATGTCTTGATGCTATTGTTAAAATTTTATAAGTTTGTGGTGATGGGTTGGTGGTTTGGTTAGTCGGTGGTAGTGGGTTGGTGGTGATGTCGTGGTGGTTTGGTGGTGGTGTACAACTGTGGTGGTGGTTGGAGTTGGATAGAGAGAAAAGTGGTGAGGATGATGAATGGTTGTGTTTGTATGTGTGTTTGTGTGTGGTCTTATCCACATAAACTACATCGTTCGTCCTTGCAGATTCGTCCTTATGGTCTTGAAATGACGAATTTAACGTCGTTTGGTCAAAGGATGAACGGTGCATAACGTTTCACACTTAAGGACGAACGGTGCAATTTTTTTGGTCAAAGGACGAAACCCTGTGGTCAACGCAAACCACAAGGACGAACGGTGTAATTTACTCTTTAAACAATAATGGGGACCTTTACTAATGAAATTTTCAAACATCTTTTAATAAAATACACAATTTAAACAATAACACACGATTCACATATAAATCAAACATATGTTGTAATAGGTAAATAGGGTAGGGTTCTTTTCAGAACCAAAAAAAGGTCGAGAACTGCGAGAACCAACATCAACCAATCAGATTTTTTTAGATATTAATTTTTGATTATTTTATTTAAGAGGGTATAATAGTAAATTTATATTTTTTAATTTCTTTTTTATTTCTTTTATAAAAACGTTTTTTCTAGTTTCTAAATTTTAGGATTTTTTTTTAGCACGCATGATTTCATATAATGTAAGTTTGCGTATATTTTTAGCGTTTAATTGCCTAAACCTTTAATGTGTTTTGGTCACAAATTTTTACGCAAGTGCATGGAACGACAAACATAAATATTTTGCATGTACCGTATTCATATTAAAACAAAAACATTATACACCTAAAATCATGCGATATACAATTCAAATTTAAAAAATACTACACACAAAATCTAAAACCGAACCAAATTTGGTTTTTCCGTATATGCACATGTATTTTCTCTCATTAGAGATTTTCGATTCTTTGTCTACATATGTGCATTTGAGTTCATCTATATGTCCTTATGTATACGTTCTCAAGTTAGTTTATGTGCACTTGTATCTACTGCGTGTACTTGTGTCTTTACTTTACTTCTTTATCACAACTATCTTCTCGCTATATAGTATGTACAAAACACATGTGCACTCTTCACATCGTACATCATACTTGTACCTGTAACCGCAACCAATTAATAAAACGGATTATTTAATCATAACAACTAACAAAATACATATGCACAATGTGCACATATATACAAAACACATGTGCACTCTTATATTTTTCTTCTTCAACGATTCTTTAAAATGAAACAAAACGCTAATGCTTAGTTAAGATCAATATACCAATGTCCAAGTATAGCGACATTCTACAATAACCTCAAATCTGACTTGCAAATCAAATAACAAAAGGGATGTTTAAATTACATTTAGCTTAGTAAATTAAATATTCTAATGAAAGAGGTCATTTTACTCAAAATATATTGAACCTAAAAAAGATTATTTATAACCTATTAAAACAAAACATAAGGTTTTTTTTTTTTTTTTTTCCTTCAAAAATTGTTCTTTCCTAACTGTTAAATTTTGACCACTTTCTCGTCTGCAACGACATTCGTCCATATATGTAGAAACATTTTTATCTAAAATTTTGAATAAAATTCAATCTTCTATGCAAGTAACAACATTCTTTTACACAAAAGATATACCTAGTTAAACACAATTTTAAAAAACTATTAAGATTTGTATGTTAATCAATATCAAAAGATATACACAAAAAGCAAAACTAGTTAAAACTACTTTCAACTGAAAAAGAGACTAAAAGATGTAAAATTTGATTCTAGTAATCTTTGTTTGAGGAAAAACATTATTTATCAACATCAGATGTAACAACAAATATATGATACATTAATTCAAAACACTAATTCACAAGTAAGGACAAAATAATGGTTATTAAAGATTAAAATTAAAACAATAATGCTTACCTTCACGTGACATGAAAAGAAATTGATTCAGTTGAGCGCCGTCTATATGAACACAAGAGAAAGGTTTTTGTTTGTTTTTTCCGTCTCTAACGCTCAGTTCTCGAGTTTTTAGGAAAAGAAAATGGAAAAGAATAGGAAAGGGAAAAGAAATGGAAAAGGAAAGTAAGCGGTAGTTGTTATGTTCTTGAGATAGAGGAAAGGAAAAGGAAAGTAATGTCATGTTCGTGTGAGTGAGAAAAGGAAAATAACTTGGTCAAATTACATATATGCCCTTTAATTATTAATGTCAAATGTTTTAAAAATGGTATATTAGTCTTTACACAATATACGCTTCCGTTTCCTTTCCCTTTCCTCCCAAAAGTGGGAGGAAGATTTACTTATCAAATCTTCTTCTCTATTTCCTTTCTGTTTCCCTTTCCTCCTTTAAAAAAGACTCAAGAATACAAAAAACTTTCCGTTTCCTTTACTTTCCTCTTCCTTTTCAACTCGAGAACTGAACGTAAAGGTAACCTAGTTCATCCGTTTTCAAAGGGAGCGGTTACAAAAGAGAGAAACACGAAATGCCTATAATGCCCATTGAACTATTATAAAATAAGTCTAAATCTTTCAAATTATTACATTTATGCCACGATCTTTTTGAGCCATTGATCAAGTCATCTAACGGTGTAAAATGGTTCTCGCAGTTCTCAACCTTTTTTTGGTTCTGAAAATAACCCTTCACTAGGTAAATATATGTATTAGTCTTTTCTAGGACATTTTGTTACGTAGAGATAAAAAGCAACAGATTAGAATTACGCAGCGGTATTAAGCAACATATTAGAATCTACTACAAGAAAAGAAAAAAAAAAACACTTTATATAGAATGTATATATCTTTACTATTCATAATGCGTGTACATATACATTTAAAAAAATTTAAATTTTAAGTAATGACTAATGCCTAATAAATAACATGGTTGTATTACTATTAATTTAAGGGAATGTCTAACCAATCGCAAGGGCATTGGTTAAGACTTGTCTTCTTGTGGTTTTTTATTACATAAATGGTCCTTGTAGTTGACATAAAGTTGCATATTTAGACGCGGACCCACATAAATAGTTTTTAAAAATCACAAAAAGACAAATCTTATACAATGCCCTTAGGGCATTGGTTAGACATTCCCTTAATTTAAAAGCATTCACAATGCAATAAGTCTTTGATGACTTGTTGCATTTAATGCATTAAATGCAAATCACATTTAATAAATACAACATTGAAGAAAGACTTGAAGTATATTAAGTCTTTTTAAAAAGTCTTTCAAAAAGCTATCAATGCAATGCATAAAAAGTCTTTCAAAAGGCTTATTTAAATAGTGAAAAAATATTCTTAGTTTTAGCATTGTGGATGCTCTAAGAAAGTAAACACACTAACAAAAGAGAATCTCTTTGTAAACGGCAATCAATAACATGCTTGTTACACGGTTTGTATAAGTATTCGTCTAAGGTTACACGGTTGCAACCTGTTGCATCAATTTAAAAAAAATATATATATAATCACACAAGAAAAACACACCGTTGTATCAATAGTCACACCATAACCACAAATTCGCAAATATAATTATTTGCCACTATATACCGTCGTTTTACGCGATTATTCATCTAGTCTTGCTTCAAAAGAAAATGACTTACTCTTGAAAAAATTATGAAACTAATGACATGTAACTTTGTTCTTTATAAGCTATTTTTTACTTTTTAGTTCTTTATTAAGAAAACAATTTACAATTTTTCATAAGCTCTTTTCGGGAAATATGAGTTTGCCTTGGTCTATCTTAGTTGGATAATGTTCAAGAAAAAATAAAGTAAATTACATAAATGGTCTTTGTGTTTTGTCAAAATTTCACCTACCGTCCCTTAAAATCTAAAGTTGCATGAATCTTCCTTTTAATTGCAAAAAATAACACTCATGGTCCTTTTTTAACATGTGTTAAGTGTATTCCGTTATAATTTACACGTTAACCATTTTGGTTAACGACTGTTGCATCGTCTATCCTTTATAAAATGGCTATTTATAATTTAAAGTTTTTCGACTTTAGATACGTTTTCTTACGTGTTTATACATTTTCGTCCGTTTTTATATGTATTCATACGTTTTTATCTGTTTCAATCCATTTTATACGTATTCATCCGTATTTATACGTTTTCGTACGTTTTCAACCATTTTCGTCCGTTTTTATATGTTTTTATCCATTTTTTACGTTTGATATGTTTTATCCGTTTTTATACGTTTTCATCCTGTTTTATACGTTCTCTTACGTTTTATCCGTTTTCATTCGTTTTATACCTTTTCGTGCTTTTATTCGTTTTATACGTTTTCATCCGTTTTTCTTACGTTTTCATCCGTTTTATACGCTTTTTATACGTTTTCAAAGGTTTTTATTCGTTTTTATATATTTTTATCCGTTTTTATACGTTTTCATCCATTTTTAAACATTTTATTACGTTTTTATACGTTTTCATCCGTTGTTATACGTTTTATCCGTTTTTCTTACGTTTTTGTCCGATTTATTACGTTTTCATCCGTTTTTATACGTTTTTTTACGTTTTCAAAGGTTTTTATTATGTTTATCTCATGTCCATAATATACAAGGATGGCAAGGAGGGGCACGAATACTCAAGAAAGCTATACATTATTTTATCATTCGAAAAACATCAAAAGTTTTATGTTAATGTATTATGTAATCATGGAACCACTGGACCTGATTTTTTGTAAACTCTTATATTTCAATAAATCGAATGATAATTCTTTTAAAACGACTCAATTTGAGTTCGTTTTCTATTGTTATAACTGTTATATCGTCGAGTAACACCCAGTTTGAATTTCGTTGCGTTCACGAAATTGGGGGTGTTACATCATGCTCTCGAAGTGGGTATACTGTTGTACCTACCCGAATGCAAAAAAAAATGACGGGTACTTAAACCAATCCAAACACGACGGGCGCATGAACCTAAATAATGTGAGCACCAGTGGCATGCCCTCTCCCTAATCCACGGCGAGCATAATTATTACTTTTCTCACTTCATGAACTAATCCAAATCTTGATAAAATGGTTTTTGCGGTCTTCAACTCTTTAGTTATTGATTTTTATCAAATTTAAAACGATTACATGTAAATTAAATAATAGGGTAAATTGCAAAAATGGTCCCTAAAGTAGCCCAAATGCGCAAGGATCACACCGAGAGAAATTTTATTGCAAAAACGACATTAATGTTTTCTTGTTTTGCAAAACAGCCACCGAGAGCTACTTTTTGCTAACGGCCGTTAGTTATCTCGTTAGTCAACCTACCCGCGAGGGTATTATCGACATTTCACTCGTTTCCCGCCATTGTCTAGCCACACTTTATTTCAAGGACCAAATTTGCAACGTCTTAACTTATGTTTGCAGCGGTGTAGCCTAAAGTAACACGACAACTGAGGAGATTGGGGACTTTTCATTTCCATATCTATCCCGCTTATTTAAACGAACCAAACCAAACACACATATTCCAACCCTGTTTTTCCCCAAAACACACATAATCCCAACAACCAAACCATTAACGATGACAAAAAATAATAAACGGAAAGCTATCTACATTGGGTATAAAGAGGAGTGGACAAAAGCGTTAGACAACTATTTTCTCTATGATTTAGTTCTTGAGGGATTTGGCGATGAACCAATTAGTGAGTGTGGTTCGTATAGGAAGATACCTAAGAAGTTGAGAGAAAAGATTCTAAATTGGCTGAGGAAACAAGAGTACTACTATGAAGAGCTTTTGGTTGTTACGGAAGAGAAGCAAGAGGCTGCGGATACCGAGTCACCGAAGGTTAATGCTTTGAAAAGGAGGATTTCAAATATTGAAGTTGTTTTTAAACATCTAAATGATATGAAGGAAAGGAAGGAAATGGATGATGCGGAAAGAGGCGGTTCTAACTAAATGTGTGTTTAGATGATATGAAAATTTGCAATGGTTGTGAACACTTAGATCAAACAAAGATATTTAAACTTGAGGGTTTAAATGAGATGTTCAAATAAAAGTTGTAGACAAAAATGTTAAGTAAAAGGTATTTTAAATAAACTATAGAGTTAAAGGGGTGCTTGTTTTAGTTTATACTTTATACAATTAAACTTATAACTTATTTGATTTTGAGCTTATGTGAGCAATAATTCCACAAACATTTGAAACATTTCGTTTTTGAGTAGAAGATCCATTTTCAAGTTTCATAAGCTAATTTTTATAGCTTAATTTTGAAACTGCTTGGCTTATATAATTTTTGGCTTATATAAAGCCTTATATGCCAAAAGTTTCAAAGTATAGTCATAAGAGCTTATGGCCCAAAACCAAATAGTAACAAACACCCCTAAACATCATCATTCACCCACTTAAAACAAACAAATAACAACACTGTAGAAAGGTTTGTGAAGTAGTAATTGGGGATTTTTCGGTTGGTAGTTGTAACAAAAAACCACTCATAAATCTATGCAAGTCGTGCTGATCGGAACTCATCATCATCATAATCATGTTTCCTTCCAATCAACAGGTTTATATATATTTATTTATTTAACCTCAATTAAACCAAACCCTAATTGCATGCTCTCATTAACTACTACATTGCAAATGTTGCTTTTTATTCTAGTCTAGTTATTGATTGATATGTGAAATGTATGTGTTTCAGATGGCAATACGTCCAAATGTATTAAGTGTACAAGTTCCATCACCTACAATGAATTACCAAAACGACGCGGCTGTCGAGAATGGCGCTGATGCGATTGTTAATCCGTCTAAGGTTGTTGTTTTTGTTAATGTTATTGGAGGGTGTTTGGGATTGCGTTTTGGGGTAGAAATGCGCGTTGGAGTTGGAATATAGTGTTGCGTAAATTAATTAGATAAAATGCGGGTATTTAAAGGAATCTGTGTTTTGTTTTTTGTTTTTTTAGAGAAAACGCCAAGTTAATCATTGTTTTTGATAACACAATTTTTAGGTGTTTGGGATTGTGTTTTAGAGTAGAAACGTGTAGTAAGTAGAATTTTAGTGTCGGGTGCATTAGTTAATAAGAGTGGTTAACTGCTTTTAGACAAAATGATGGTATTAAAAGGAACCTGCGTTTTTTTAGGTAAAACGCTGTTTTGCAAATTGAGAATTGTTGCTGATAACACAATGCTTAAAATTAGAGGTGTTTGGGATTGCGTTTTGGAGTAAACGCGCGTAGTAATCGGAATATAGTGTTAGGTAAATTAGTTAATAAGAGTGATTAACTGCATTAGACAAAATGATGGTATTAAAAGGAATCTGTGTTTTTTTTAGATAAACTACGGTTTTGAGAACGCTGTTTTGCCAAGTAAAAATTGTTTTGCTGACACAGTTTTTAGACTTAGAGGTGTTTGGGATTGTGTTTTAGAGTAGATTATCTGGTTATTGCGTTTTCAAAATGCAAATAATTAGAAAATAGTGTTTAGCAAATTTATTGAAAAAAGTTGTTATCTGCGTTTTTTTAGATAAAGTACGGTTTTGAGATCGCTGTTTTGCCAAGTAAAAATTGTTCTTTCTGACACAATTTTAAGACTAGAGGTGTTTGGGATTGTGTTTTAGAGTAGATTATATGATTATTGCGTTTTCAAAATGCAAATAATTAGATTATCTGTGTTTTTTTAAGACACAACACGCAGTTTTGCAAAGGCGACCCCAGACACCTTGTTGTTGATTACCTTATAACATGGAATGCTGAAATTTTATTGTGTATTAATGTTTACAGAAAATTGAGAACGATATGAAGTTATTGGGAAAGAAGATTAAGCAGCATGAAGAAAATATTAAGTATTTGAGGACTCATAAGAATAGTTTAGATGATGCAATTTCTGATATGCAAGGTATATTATTATAGTTTAGTCGATTTGTACAAGGTATAAATGAATTTTTAATTTATTATTTGTATTTTAGTTACGTTGGGGAAGTATCATTCATCAACTACACCCAAGATCGAAAACGACGATCTTTCACATATGCAGAGCGAAGAGGCAACAGTTGGAAATATTATGAAGCACGAGAAATCAGCTGCTGCCATCTTTTGCCAACTGAAACGTCACCAGGCTTCTCATTTTAAGGATGTACTTGGTGTTGTGGCTACTCTTGGGAAAGTTAACAATGATAATCTTAGCCGGTAAGTTTGAATATTTAGTATCTTATTTTTCCTTAACCACTCGTTGTACATGTGGTCTAATGTGGATGCGGATATTGCTTTGGGTGATGATTACATAACAATGCAACTAAACTGGACCAAGTTTTATTTCAGGTGAATCGTCTTTTATTACCACAGAAAACATTTAATTAGTTAGCTTTCTAATTTAATGCAATCCATACAAGCTACCATGTCAAAACGGGGAAGTTGTAGATGATGTGTCTGTCTTTTACCATTATGACTTCTTTTGACGTGTCAGTGTCACTAAGAAGTGAGAAACCAGTTACCTGTTGTAAAGGATAAAGTCTATTTTTGTTCAAAAGTTTTAAAAGTTTTGAGGGTTATATAGTGCAAACAAGTTGGTTATCTGAATATAATTGGACCAAAAATGGTTACCTTTTTTGGCAATTACCCAGATATGAATAAGTTAGATATATTAGCACTAAAGCGGAACCGTAGTTTAATTGCAATCGTTATATGTTTTTCCAGCCTTGACTGGTTAGTTTCTTAATCTACTGTATCCTTCCATCTATTTTTTGCTCGGACACTCATCTTTGGGCTTGTTTTTTGATATGTTAATATGAAGTTGGGATTTTGATTCATTTTTATTGAAATCATTACAATAGTTCTCGTTAATCTTTTATGGAGAGCAGGCTTCTATCAGAGTATCTTGGACTGGATAACATGTTGGCTTTAGTTTGCACGACATATGATGGTATTAAATCTCTTGTATCTTATGATAAAGAAGGTTCTATTAACAAAAGTTCTGGCCTTTATGGCCTTGGAAATGCCGTAGGACAAACTTTGGAGGGACGGTTTAATCTCATTTGTCTTGAAAATTTACGGTACGTTTTGTTCAATGTACTCTTTTGATGGAGGATTGTTAGGTATTTTGTGTATTTTCTGATGTTTTTGGCCTCCTTTTCTGCTTTTGGGTATCAATGTAGGCCGTATGTTGGTGAGTTTATGCCTAATGACCCGCAAAAAAGGCTTAATCTCTCGATACCAAAATTACCAAATGGTGAAACTCCAGCAGGATTTCGTGGGTTTGCTGTCAATATGATCCATATTGATAATGCACATTTGTTCTATCTCACAGTCGATGGCAACGGCCTTAGAGAGACTCTTTTCTATACTCTCTTCTCGAGGCTGCAAGTTTATGAAACCAGAGCAGAAATGCTACAGGCCCTACCGTGCATATATGATGGGGCCATATCATTGGATGGAGGGATGATTAGGAGTACTGGTGTATATGCCCTTGGCACTGGGTGAGCTATTTTTTTTTAGCATTTTAGTGATTTTTGTTCTGAGTAAATTACATTCGCGTCCTTGGCTTATCCAATCTATGCAAGTATCTGAATGAGTAGCAGATTGAGGGTGTTTTGTGTTTTGAAAGTATATGTTTTTTACTACATGTAGTTGCAATTTTATTATTTTTTATTTTATGTTTGTATAAACCTGTCATACTTCTGACTAGTTAAAGACTCTCAAGTAATCAGTTTCATACTAGCTGCAACAAAACTGTGTAATTACTTAAATACCCTTCTTTTAACCTTTCTTACAGCCTAATTTTCTATATAAAAATATGTTTCTCTTTCTTCAAAAGAATGTCTTTTTTGGTCATTTTATGTATTAAATTGTAAAATAATCGGAATCTGAGAAAGTTGGTCTTTTGATGACTACAACCTAACAACACAAGCACATCCAAAGAGCACATCTGTACACCCACATAATTTTGAAGACGATCCCAGTACTTTTGCTAGAAGTCATTTTTGCCTGCAACTTGAATATGATGTTACCTATAGTTCACTGGCTGAAGTTAATCTCTCTTAAATTATCGAATACAGAGAAGAGATTGATGTCAAATTCCCGATAACCTCTGGGGTTTCACATCTACCTGAGGCTTACATTGAACTTGAAAAGGAAATGAAGGAGCTCAAATGGAAAAGGGAAAGAATGATGGAAGATTTACAAAGGGAAGATGCCATGTTAGGCCATGTAAAGCACAATTTTGGAGTCAAGAAGCAGGAATTCCTTGGTTTCCTTGCACAAAGCTCACCATATCCACAAAGCTCACCATATCCACAAAGCTCACCATATCCGATGCAGGTAATGTCTACTCTTAGTTTTTTCGTTCAACCTACTTACTGGATAATGATAATAGAAATCAGAATACTTGTGAGTTTGTGAGTGGCACAATGAGTGAATAAGGAGGGTAGGGTTGGGTTGGGTAATGGGTCCCTAACAAACGCAAGTTGAGTTGACGCAAAACCCCGTGTCTTAATTTTATAAATTCTATATGGGTAATTAGTGCGCCAAATATGACATCGTAAGTTATAGTCTTTTAAGGAAAATCTAAGGCTAAACACAATCGATCGGTCAATACATAGGTCTAATCGATATTAAAGTCGGGTCGAGCTCAATGTGGGGAAATCGAGAATATCACCGCCGGTCGAAGTTTTGGAAATATGGGTCACATTTTCAATCGATTATGCACAAACACTAAAATCCAAAAAAACTTACCGTTTCATATTTAAAAAAAAAAAAAAAAAAAAATTTAAAAACTATACCACTTTACAATCTTATAAATACCAACCTGAAACACACTTCTAAACACACAATTTCAAACACAATTCAAACAACTTCTCATCCATATATCATGTCAAAAAAAAAAAAAATACTCCCACATAAAAAAACCGACGATCCCGACTACCCCAAAATGCACCGAATTTAAATTTCTCGCCGGATTCAAATTTCAAATTAACCGACATAACACCACCACAAAATCGAGGTCTTCGCTTTCGTGCTCCCACTTTTGAATATCCAACACGACTACCACAATCGAATCAAAATCAAACCCCATTTTACATTAATCGTCCATTTGTCCCACCGCGACGTCCTAATATGGACTATCACCAAGAACCAAGTGGGTCGTCGTATTATCCTAACATGGATTTCTCGCAGGCTTCCCAACCGTATCAAGATTATTCCCCGATTCGTAGTGCTAATCTTGATATGAATTTGGAGGATTATATGGTAGACTATCCGACTCAATAATACTCGACTCAAAACTATCCGAGTCAAGATGCTTCGATGGGGCAAGGTTCGGGTCACGGTTTGTACCACTGCCCATGCTCGCTGAAGACGATGACGAAGAGACGCCACTCGTGGAACCAAAGAAGCCTTCGAGACGCGCTACAAAGGCTAAAGACAAAAGCAAAAAGGCCGTAACCAACCAAAAGAACGAACTATGGACAAAGCGGAAGAGATCGCCTTTGTAGAGCTTGGGTTTATGTGTCGGAAAATTCGAGAGAGGAAAAGCTATCATCGAATAGGTTTTGGGAGGAGTGATAGAGTACTTTGAAAAGGAAACTCGTTCACAAAGAACGCACGCACGATCACCGACCAAATGGAAGAATAGGATTCAGTAGTGGTTGGGAATTTTGTGGTATTATGGATAATATCAAGGATAATCATGGAAGTGGTAGAGTGATGCATCGATAAAGAAAAAGCTCTTATAGAATACCGTGTGATTTACTTCATGATTTTACATGGAGGATTGTTGGAAAATTTTGAGGAATCATGATGCTTGGAAGAATATTGAGATGCTCGCCGAACTAATAGCGGAAGAAATCAAAGGTTTCTACAACTATCTCGGGGTCAACAAAAGGTCATTTGAATTTCCAAAACGCGGGATGATTCCGATGATGAGGAACAACTAGAGAATCACGACCACAAGGTCGCGGACGCAACCAGAAGAAATCATCCTCTCGTGATCCACCGTAATCATTTGTTAGTTCGTTAGCCAAAACCTTTTCAAGTTCAAGCCACAAAACAGAAAAAATAAGGATATGGAAGAGGCATACATAAAGTCGAGGAAAAAGAGTCGAGAGGAAAAGAGAGAAAATTGAGTTCCAAAACAAAAAATGGCATTAATGGCCCAATCAAACCTAAGCAGCAAGACTTAATTTTCTACAATACAACAATCGCCCAAATTTGCCCCTAACGACGACTACAAGAACTGATGGATATTAAGGCATCAATCAAGGCATGCTACAACTTAGATTATTAGTTTAAGTTTTTAATTAGTATTGTAATGTTTGAGTTTTATTAGTTTTTAGTATTGTAATGTTTTTATTTTTAATGAATTTTTTAAATTTGTTATTTAAAATATTTGAATTAAAAATAAAATAAAAAAATAACTCTGCCACCTCATGCGGGTAATTTGGCTGGTTCCACACCTGGAGAAAGACGGTTGCATTACGGGATGTCATGCATCGTGGTCAAATTCTAATAGTTGTGAGTATAATGATTCAAGGGCTTTATGTAAAAATACACTTTGGGAGGCTTTTGACCCGTTTTCTTATTAGCCAGTTTCATATGTTACCCGGTTGACCCATTAGAGATAAAGCATGATCCTACTTGACCCATTATGGATCAAAATTGCACCTCTAAGAATAGGAAAATATAGATAATGTTTGGGTCTTTGGGATTGCTTACTTTGAAGTAAAATAACCAAATAAGCATTTTTTGCCCATCACTTAATATTGCTTATCTCTTTCACAAGAAGATACGCACTTTAAACAAGCAATCAGACCCTCTTGACAGTTCTATTAATACATGCATATTTTTTACGAGGTGTACTTAAATATTCGAAAACTTGCTGAGATAGTTGCATTCTTACACTTTTAACTATGATTCTATGAACATGTTATATATCTTTAAAAGATCTTGCCATTATCTTTGATAATGAAAATTATTGTTGCAGCATTAGCAGCCAAAATATGTCTTGGTGTAACCTTAATGATTTTTTTCAATTTTTGCAGTACACAATGCAAGCAACTCCTCAAGGAAGATCAACCCCTAGATAAACTATTTTGACAATGGCACCATCAGCAGTAGATAAAACAAGAAAAAAAAATATATCAATCAAGGTGTGTTAGTTTCAGGTTTGATAGGGATTTTGTACATGTGGATCAGAATATGGAGCTGCCAGCTGGGTTAGGTAGTTGTAGTTATATGTGATCTTGCCTCATAATGGCAGAAATAATTGAAACAATGATGTGGGGCGTCATTTATTTTCCTGCTCTCAAAACAAAATGTTGCCCCTCTCTATCTAGGCTTCAGAATTAAGAACCCAATTAGGACCTTGTTGCCAAAGTTCTTGAAATCTCTTTTTCTTTTTTTGAACGGCCTTGAAATTTCTTATGATGGTGCTTCGTTCGTTAGTGTGTTTATAAAGTGCCTTTGTTTTTGTAGTCGCTATATCCAATTCTCTGATTGCACACATATGTTATGAACAAGTTGTTTGTAACAAAAAATGTAGCTTTCAAAGTTTCCTCAACTGCGTCACTACTCATCCCAGTTAGAAAAGACTTGCTTAGGAAGTTTGTTGAGCATTAGGATATGTTATGTAACAATATAGTGCCATCTCATTTTTGTTTGGGTCGTAGTGTTTATAGAATCGTTCAGTTTAAATATCCTACTTTCGAAAACCAGTTATTCTAACTTTCTAAGTATTAAGTAACATGATCACGAGGCTACTAATTGAGCGTGGAGTTGATGTGGATATAATTCACTAGTTGCATCAATGTGGCGTTTGGTTATTTTATTTGTTATTTCATTATTTTTGTCACTTGAGGATGATTTTTTACATTCTCTTGCTATCGCACACCTCTACCAAAACATTGTTGACAATATAATTATATCTTCGTAATCGTATTATTACATCATTTTGTTTTAAAAGTTATTCAGAATGGCAGGTTAAATTCAAACTTGAGCTTCATAATATTTAACTGGACTACGAAAAAAAAAAAAAAAAAAGGAGGCTGAGATTGTTGCAACGTGTTTTAAATGACACTTCCTTTGAACATGATTGATAAAATGTTAGCCAAAACCTATTTTTGAGTTGTAAGTTAGTGGATGCAATTCAGATTAAATATATACCCAAAACTTGTATTTTGGGTATATATGACATTTTCATGCTAGACGGGAAATATAAAATTATCCCTTTATAATAAATCCGCCAACAATGTTGAATTGAACTCGCCAAGGTGGCCAAGTTACTTTGACATTATATCTTTAAACTAAAACGGAAGGCCGGTGGACTTTTTAATACTATTTTCCGCATGGTCGGTGGAGTAAAATATTCCGCTCCACGCCATCCTGACGGGTGTCACCATATGGGCGCTTGCATGAACGCCACCGCTTCTCCTCCTGATTTTTATAGTGGTGAGATTGTTATTACCTCTTTGTAGCCATCTTTTTTTTGGGTTACGCTTTAATCGAAATGTGATAGTTAGGGTTTCTTTTGGGCTTTTTGGCCACCGATTTTGGGCTTTATGGTTGATTCATGTTCAATTACACTTAACCGGAGAAACTACTTTCCGTAGCTTTTTGCGGTTACGCTTAATCAAATAGAAGAGTTAGGGTTTCCGTTTGGGGTTTTTGGGCGGCCGATTTTGGCCTTTATGGTTGATTCATTTTCAATTACAGTTAATTGGAAGAATCAATAAGGTATGTAAATTTAATGTTGGCTTCCTTTGTATTACAGGTGAAGGTCTGACGGAAGAGATAGTTAAAGTCGAGTTTTGAGGCCCGATTGGCCTTCTGCTTTTAGTTTAAAGATATAATGTTGGCTTCCTTGTACTACATGATGGAGGCCTCGAAAAGAGATAGTTACGTCGACTTTTGGGTGATTGGCTTCTTACTTTTAATTGTTTTTAGTAGGTCAAGAAGTTATCAAGCACTTTGTAGTCAGTAACTTTGTAATGCCTAATAGGTAACCGAAGGTCTGATGATAGAATTTGAACGCTGCTCAACCGATTGGACCAAAGTTTGAGATTCTCCATCTCTGCGGGGCAACTTTGAAGTTTCAGCCATCTTCGCTTAAGGTAAGGTTTTACAAAGTTTGCAACCACGCTGGAGCAATCCTCTTTATTCAGTTGTTTACGAGTCTGAGCCTAATGAAGTGCGGGGTTTACCTATTATACATTATCCAAAATACATAAGCCATGGGAATTGTGTGTTTTTTTATGGTTTTAAATAAATGCACTGTATTTGAAGTTCAATGACGCTGTGTCTTGCTAAAAATTATTATATGCGCGGTAACACGTTGGGTTGCAAATCATGATTAAGAAATTAAGGGCTTATTAGAAAATTCAAAATGTTGCATTGAGTTACTAATTTCAATACAAATCGTGGTTAGTTTCGCCTAGGGGTTTGGAGTATCACGTCAATGATTCTTGACTCGCTCTTTTAGCCGTATAAACCGTTGATACATACGAACCGCCGCCATACTCACCATGACCGAGCATTAATTCATGATGGATCTTGGACACTCTCCTTGTGTCAACGATATTTTGTATAATATTATCAAGCAAGCGGAATTTACTTAAGTAATACTTAGAAGACGAATTATATGATGTATGAGAATAAACACAAGTTAACACAAAACTCAAGCTCCAATATTATTAATGAATAATACGAGTGATCTTAACTTATCACTAGGGTTACACCTTGAAGCTTCCGTAGGTAATATTGTAATATGATACGTTTCTAAGACAATGACCTAGGATCTCCTTTTATACAACAAGGAGTCCTTTACAAGATAAGTATAAAGCTAACATAATAGAATATACACAAGATCTATTCTATACTTATCAAGACGCTTTTAACCTTATCATAAACTGATAGCAGTGGTAATGAAGAACTTGCAGTGGGAATACATTTCCACTGCTAGTGTTAAACCAAGCAAAGGTAAACCACTACTATCTGTGGTAACGGATTATTCCCAACAATCCTCCCCTAAACTTATGATTTCTCTGCAAATCAATAAGTTTCTCCAATATGCATTAACTTCAAGGATTTGGGAATTCAATCAAACACTTCACTTCTTCTCTCTTAACTTTTGTATAGCTCTTGAACACCGATCTTGCCTTTGTAACAATGCTTCACCTTCTCATTGTCTTCATTGACTCTTATGTGTAAGCTTAACATTACTGTAAGAGCTCCAACTCTAAGTGGATATTCTTTCTCAGCAAGCATGAAAAAGTCTTCTCCATTTGTAGAGACATGATGAACTTCACATGAATCATAATAAAACCATTTAGTACCAAAACATGTGAATAAGGTTTCCATTAGTCATCATCAAGATTTGGTTCAAAAGCCTTCTAAGATTTACCCATAACTGCATCTCCTTTGCATCTTTGAGATCTTGAGTATTAAACCTTTCTTGAACTAGTGTATTAAGGTCATCTCTGTCAAAAGCTTTAATAAGATCTTCAAATGTCATGAATGATGAAGTTTCTCCTCCCAACCTTGTAATCTTCCATGTTGAAGCAAGATTGCTAGCAGTGTAAACTTCCCAATCAATGATAGGATGTCGAATTTGCAGTGGTTCCGATAAAAATCTCGCCTTCAATCACAATCATTTCGGTCATTTGATCTTCAGTGAACTTTAGTAGGAATCTCCTTCTCAAGAACTTTGTATGATCTTTATCAACCTTAGTCTTCTTAATAGTTTGAGAATCACTTACTTTAGCCTTTCTCTTCAATCTAGAAATCTCTCTTTCTTCTTCTTCAGAACCCATTGGAATAAAAGATTTATCTTGTTTCACAGTCAGAGTAAGCCTTTTCAAATTGATCATCAGACATTCCTTTAAATTGATGCTTTTTCCATTTACCAACATGACAACAATAAGACTTCATGTATGCAAGTATTTGAGCCTTGGTTGGTTGTCTTGGTTTCTTCACCCTTTTTTGATCAATTAATCACATTTTCAAGTGCTTGATTGTTCTTCATTTTAATAAAATCCTTTAACTCGAAGTGTTTTTTGTTCCCGCTATATGATCAATGAACAAGGTCAATTGCTTTTTCTTGATTTCGGATTATTAGCCACCGTAAATGAATATTTTCTTCGTGAGGAACATAGCTAAACTCCGGAGCTTTTTCTTTCATAATTGTAGGTTGAACAATGGAAATTGAATCTTCAGTATCTTCCATTCTATCCAATCTTTTAGCTTCCAAAAGGCTTACAACTTCTAGTTCTTTCAATCTTTTCTTTTCAAAGAACTTTCAAAGAATTTGATCTTCTCTATCTTCTCGAGCAAATTTCTATCAAGATCAATCAAACTTTTCTTTGAAATCATACCTTCGATTGTCGTACATCTTCCATAACCGCTAATTCTTTGTCCTGTATTCAATTTATCAAATTCTTCACTTGCAAAGGCAATATTTGGCTCTACAAAGGAAATAAAATCTCTGGTAAAATCAGTTGCAGTTTGAAAAATGTCTTGATCTTCAAGTTGCTCTCCATGAGTTTCAGCTTCCTTTGCTCCTTTACTTGTATCTCCTTCATCTTCAAAATCAATTTTCCCCCTCGTTCTAACCTGCTTTCCTCCCCTGCTTGGAAGAATTTCCCAAATCTTGATCATCTAATCACCATCAAGGTGAGGATGAAGATGAAATCACCATCTTTGCACTCCGCTTGTGCTTTTTCAACCTCTCGCATCTCTTCCTTTAAAGTCTGAATCTCTCGTCTGTAATTGTTGAACATCCTGGCATGCCGCTTCTTAACAGAACCAAGTCCTTTTGCAGAGACTCAATTTGCTTTGCTAATTTGGTACACAGAACCATCAATTCCAATTGGTTTCCATCGCCTCGCACTTCCAACCTGTATGACCCGCTGGAAGAGGTGAATCATGGGGCATTGGTCCGCATTCCTCCATAGTAGGACTAGGTGGAAGTCTAGAACCACCACTGCTTGTTCCTAGACCAAAAGGTGAGAAACTTGTTTGTTGTCATGAGAGAAGTTGACTGCTTAGACCTTCTCTCATAGGTTCTTGAACTGGGGGTATAATCAATGTTGGGAACATCAATTATAGGTGTATTTTGTACAGATGAAATTTTAGCAAGCATTTGGGGTAGGAGAGGTGTAAAAATCATATTGCCATCTTTATTCAAATTTTGAAAAACTTTAGGCTTTAGGCAACAACCGATTTGATAAACATGAGTATGAGGTTGCAGCTTGAAATTCATTAAGCACAGCTTGCACAAACCCGGGATACATTAAAAATTTGGTTTTACTTTGTACATTGCCTTTCATACTTGTAAAATATAGTTGGACCAATTGAAAATCTTATCAATGACTAGACAAACCAAAGGATAAGCCATGGTGGAACTAAATTGCTCATAAGATGTTTTCTTAGGACTAAGGCAATGTAACAAAGTATGAATCAAAAATCTCCAGTGGGGACAAAACCACTCTTTTGAAAGTAGCCTTTTGTCAGTGGTATCATACCCCATGGATGATAAAGTATCATGAATGTCAGACATAGGTAATGTGATGAGACCATTGAGATCATCCAAGTGAAGTACTCTCCTCGTGGATGCCTCAAGAACATCAATAGTTACCCCATATACAAAGGCTCGAGAGCATCCAATGTTTTATGTGTATCTCTATTCTCAAGTGTGTGGACTGGCGTAAGTCCAAAACTGATTGATTTGAGAGATATAAATTGTGGTTTTAAAAGTAAATCATACATATGAGTGGTATGAAGAAAGTCCACAATTTGATGAAAAAGTGGCCACTCTTCTCGTTATTCTTTTGTAAGTAGGCCACTAGGTTGTGCTCATCTGCAAATTTCAAAGAAGCCATAGAAACTTTTGATGAAAAATATTATTATGTCAGTAAGAATTGAAGTAATGACAAGCCAATTGAGAGAAAAAGATATATAGGGTTAGGGTTTAGAATTGATGCACAAGTAAAATTATCTTTAGAAAGTAGTTATAATTTAGAAAGAAGATAATTTACTTAAAATATTAACCCTATATATATGACTATCGCTGGTTACTTTCAACGGCTAGTGAAAAATAAATTACCGACATAATCGCTGTAACGGCTAGAACAACAATGGTAAAATAACACCGCTGGAAACCGTGAACTAGCAAAGGTAATTTTTCACAAAAAATTTCAAAGAGCAATGGAAAATAAAATCATTAGAAAACAATACTGCTCCCAATATAGTTTTTAGCAAACTATCAGCTATCAACGGATTTGATATGTCTTTACCATGAGCCGTTTGCTATGGACTAGCCAACTCTTAATCATAAAGAATATGGTGAGTTGATAACCATATAGTTTTTGGTAAACTATCAACCATAAACGGATTTGTCAAGTCTTTACCAAGAGTCGTTGTTCGACTAGTTGATTCTTATGTGTATTAGACATGGTGAATCAATAACCATTTGATGTATATCTTAGATATACACCTTTAACTCCAACTCTCATCAAAACTTGATATATGTGATAGTAAAAGATGAGAATAACAACTTGATAGTAACCAAAGTTACCTTTAACCAAACCATTACCCAAGCAAAATATCTTCCAAAGTTAACTCAATAATATCTATATTTACTCCTTGACCTACCAAAATAAGAAAAAGGTAAATATCTTCATTAAATGACCCTTCAACCAACCTTGGCTATATAAAGAGGATTGGCTTAAGATAAACTTCATCAATTATCATTCAAACACAATATCCTCAAAACCATAAGCATGAGCAATCCCTCCAACACCATCAACATCTCTTCCGACTCGTAAGAAGAGTATGTAATTGAATCGTAATCATCTTAAGCATCGAGGATGGTTTGAATATATCCCATCGTGGACTGGCTCTTCATCCAAAAGATATACCAAAGAAACTGCTAAGCAAAAGCCTGTAGCTAAGCCTGCAAAATCTCTTGAGTTCTACTCCATCTCATGATGATGATGATGAATAATGAAACCTATTCTCTCTTAAAGAGTTTCCAAAAGCTCTTTCAATAGCAATCAAAAAAGCTATCTCCAATATGAAGCAAATATCCAATCCAACAAGGCTCGAATGCTACCAAGACCTCCTCCATAGATTCTTGGGCTTCCATGTCCAAGGATGCAATCCACTTTTGAAAAAAAGAGAAAGAGAGCCCAGAAGAATAAACATGACTATGTGGGCAAGGGCAAGAGGCCAATGGAATAGTCAAGATAGGTATAGGATGTGCTAGGTTTCATTTTTTGTGTTTTGACTAGGAGTACTTTTGGTTGTAATGAATTATGTGTTAGTAATGAAGTTCCTTTGTTTTTCCTTTTTCCATCGAAAGCACGCTACCACTCGGTTGCAATGTAGTTCCAATCAGAAACGTAATCATCGGAGGACAAACTTAGATAGGATCTAAACAACTTTGAGCATCGATTCACCGTAGAGTAACAATTGTTAAACATAAATCCTTCAAACTGCAATTAACTAACATAAACCAAACATTGGAATCACTATTGCATTGGCAATGGTTAATATATTGAAAGAATTAAGCATAGCAGTGGCTATACTCAATAAAGTCAACACTTAAGCATTGATACATTTTCCAAGAATACAAGACTCCAATTTACTCCTCAACTACTTGCACCTTCCCCTCATTAACTTCTTGAATCCAACTTAATATATATTAAACATATCATTAAACCACTCAAATCACATAATCCAAAACTTTCACCCTCAAAGATCATTACTTCAAAGAACACCATGAGTCAATCTAGTCCAATCAATCTTTCTTCTAGCAGTTCATATGATAGTTCATGGGATGACTTTGTTTTGAATAACCCTGAGAGTTGAAAAGAAGAGAATGAGAGGTTGTATCCGTGAAGAGAAAGCATTCACTTGCTCTTTCAAATCCTTTTCTGCTGGACCTTCATCACTACAAACTGAGCCTCGTGGATGCAACAATCAAAGAAGATAGCCTTGAGATCAACTCCTATGTGTCTCCATATGTTACGATGATGAGACCACGGAAGAGTCCTGAGTGTTCTCCTCTGCAGCAGTAGCTCCATCGAAGAACCGCAATCATCACCTTCTCTACCATTTCAATCAAGACCACCATCGCTAGCCTTCATCATCCTCACCACCACGTATATAGTGGTGATGGGTTTATCAAGCCCTAGGGTGTATGACTGGATTAACATGCGTGGTGCTCCTAAGGTGATGCTAAGTCGGGCTTTCCCAAGCCATAAAGGAGTGATGATGGGTTAGGAATGGTATGGGTTAGGAAACATGTGTTTGGGGTAGGTTGTTGGTAGTTGTTATCAGTTGATGTAGTGATGTTTGTACTATGTACTTCATGGATGTAGTTTTACCGCACTTTTAGTGCAGCTTTTGTAATAATAATAATAATCCATGTTTTCTTTATCTTAAGTGTTCCTGCATCACACATCTTGTTCTACTAACTTCATTAACAAAACTCACATAATCGCCCATCATAATGCTCAAAATTAGAAAGATAGGACTTCTTGTTGCCATGTGCCTTGAACACCCACATCCGTATATCCTCGACCTTTTGTCCTTGGATTCCCCGCACATATGAGTAAAGAGTTAGTTTCTTTTGGGAACCCAAGCCATGATTGACTTTGATCGCTTTGTGTATCAATATATTTATATCTATCAAAGGTCATTGATACACCATTGGGATTGGTTGTAGAGGTATTTCCTTTAGGTTTCCATTCCCAACGGCTGAGGCCTCTACAAAGATTGCCAACCCCTTTCTTCTTATTAAAACCCTTGCAGTGGTAACTTTGAATGAGCAAGGTAACTGCCGTTGAGTTTTTGGTACCCACTGCTGATTATTATTAACCTTTAGCTTGAAAGGTTCTTTTTCCTGCTTTCGCAGATTTATGAAAACTTGTTTTGGTGTTTGCACTTTTAACAGGTGACTTAGGGTGAGCAGTGTTAACAGCTTTTGCAGCGGTGTGTTTTGAGGCCACTTCTAAGTTGAGTCTGCTCTTGGGACCATTTTGCAATGGGAATTAGGTGTACATTATGTTGATAACCATAGTCTCCACCTTTTTATTCCCATAGACTTCCCTTCTCCCAACATGATAGTCACAATAAGTATGTAAATGATCAAAACTACCACAGATATTGCATGCCTTATTGTTCATAACAAAATCACTACCTAGTTGTTGAGATTTAACATGATTCCAACTCCTCCTGTTACCCCTAGGAGTCAGAGGCTTGTTCCTATACATCTCAAAGATACCTTACAGCTTGGTTTAGGTTTATTAACTGGTTTCCTAGGTTCCTCTCGTAATGATTAACAACTTTTGGAATAGAAGTCTCTACATTCTTTTTAACATTCTCATCAACAACAGATGAGTCACTAGCACTCTCAAAACCATCATTATCAAGCTTACTCTTCCTCACTTTCACCACATGTCCTTTAAAAGACCATATTCTCTTTCAAGTTCCTTAAAGTCTTCTAAACCTCAGATGAGCTAAATCTATACTGAGGTGATGGAACACCCTTAGTGGTGGAGGCGCAGATTATAACCCATACCGCACTTAAATTTATTATATATTTGAGCATTCCAAATTTTATCAATTGAATTAGACTGATGATAACATGTGTCGTTAAACACATTTTCAATTTTCTTTTGAGTTTTTCAAGCTCCTTTTGGTATGCTTCATTCACGCAGCTTGTATGTTCTACCTCTCTCTTAAGAAGAATCATATCATCATTATAATTTGACTCATTTGCTTGATAGTGCTCTATTTGCTTTTCTAATACTGCCATAGCTCTCCTAAGATTAGCCATAGTATAATTAGCGTGATATAATTTTTGCCTTTCATTAGAGTACAAATCATTAAGTCTTTCAACTTTTTAGCATTCCTACATGTTTTAGAACAAATATCAAAGTTTTGTACCTCAGAATCAGAGAAAGCCATGAGAGCAAATTCAAGAGCAACAAGAGCAGATCTCATGTTCTTCTTCTTGATCATCAACCATGAAACTCCAATCATAGCTCACACCATCAATAGCCAACATTGCCTTTGGTTCTTCCACAGCTGGTCCCTTCTTTTGCTTGTACCATGTAGATCCGTTGTCCTTGGTCTTTGGTCTTCTACATTCTCTAGCAAAATGTCCAAACTTGTGGCGCTAAAGCACTCCACTTTCTTCTTATCAAAGCCCGCAGTATCATCACCATTAATGTGGATAGGCTTGCCAGTCTTCTTGTAGAATTTCTTAGCCCTCATGCTAAGAAGAGCTATCTACCATTTTATATCCATCTCCTCCAAGTCATCTTCATCAAATTGCTCTATGTCTTCATGAGTTAAGACAGAGCCATCAACTTGTGTGGAGATAAAAGCATAAAAGGTAGGATCTCCAATACTAGCAACCTTCTTTTTAGAATCTGCAGTGGTAACATTAACATTACCCTGGAAACTTTAGAACCTACAAAGTGGCAATATCATCATCACTTTCATCTTCGAATCATCACCGCCAATGAATTTGACAACAATGCCAAGCTACTAGAGCTTGTACCAAGTTTCCCTGGCTTCTTCAACCTTTGCTCAATAAGTTTGAAGTTGTTGTAAAGGTCATTGAGCTTCATTGTTTCTATGTCTCTTTGTTTTCCCGCATGATACATTGGTTTGAAACTCTTAAGGCAAACTTCTTAGAAACTTCAAATTGAGGTCTTCCTTTTCTACCTCAATGCCAAACACAGCTTATCGTGGTAACAATCTCTCAAGTTTGGTAAAGATGATGTCAAGTGAGTCATTGCTTGAAGCAGAGAAGTTTTCATAACTTTGCTTTAAGAATGTCTTCTGAGTCTTCTTTGTTGCATCATTACCACCAAACACTGAGCAAATCTCTTCAAACAGCTTCTTTAGCAGCCTTGAATTTGTGAATGCAATAATCGGTCTCTAGGAAGAGTCATAAACAGACTTCTAGCTTTAAGATCATTCTTCTTTGGGCTTTTTCAAAGATTTGATTCAACGTGAACTACAATATCTCGGTCACCTACTTTGGAATTAGTGGTCACAGACTTGAAAGAATCACCAAGTTGAATAATCTCCCATAGAGCATAGTCCTGTATGAGGAAGTATTGCTCAATCAATATCCTCCACATCTCAAACTCATTAAGCTTAAGCTAGGGAGTCCTGGGTGTAAAGAAGAGTTTGATTGTTTGTTTTCCATCTCCATTGTCTTGAGTGAGTGAGTCAAGCTAATTCTTTGGATCTTCTAAAACAAAATATCGAACCTTCGCCTCGATACCACTTGATGGATCCTGGACACTCTCCTTGTGTCAATGATATTTTGTATAATATTATCAAGTTTGAATTTACTTAAGTAATACTTAGAAGACTAATTATATGATGTATGAGAATAAACACAAGTTAACACAAAACTCAAGCTCCAATATTATTAATGAATAATACGAGTGATCTTAACTTATCACTAGGGTTACATCTTGAAGCTTTCGTAGGTAATATTGTAATATGATACGTTCCTAAGACAATGACCTAGGATCTCCTTTATACAACAAGGAGTCCTTTACAAGATAAGTATAAAGCTAACATAATAGAATATACACAAGATCTATTCTATACTTATCAAGACGCGCTTAACCTTATCATAAACCGATAGCAAGAGGGTAATGAAGAACTTGGCGTTGGGAATACATTTCCACTACTAGTGTTAAACCAAGCAGTGTAAACCACTACTATCCGTGGTAACGGATTATTCCAACAGCTATGATGATATCGCTAGCCATAAGAAAACTATGCGCTTCAGGCTTCTCGCTGACATTTTAGACGCAACTTCATGGTAGGTGTGTAAAAAATTTATGTGTGATGGTATCTTGTATGTTTTTCCGCGATATGCGCGCTTGTCTAATATAGCTAACAATATATACTTTAACGACTGCTTTGTATGTCTCAGAGGTTGTCGTCGGCCCAAGTTTTGGGCAGCCGGATCTAAGTCTTGCATTTCTTCGCGGTATCCACTTATCCCGATCAAGATTCAAGAATGGATAGTTAGACTAGATTCGCCAAGAAAAACTAATCCATTACGGTGTAATTGGATTGCTTTTTCTTGGTCAATAATCGATCACCACTTATGATTTCCATAAGGCATCCATGAGCGCCGGACTTTCATACAACATTTCAGTCCTTGTGGATATAGGTATTTATTTTCAATCTAAATTTCGTTGTTCTTTTTAGGATTATCAGTAGGTAGCAGTAGAATCTTATGGTTGATTCATTATCAACAGGCGATGATGACAATATGCTGACCATAGCGCATACACTTTCTTTGCGCGCATCGTGGCATGGCGGTCATATCGAGTGTATGGCTGCAGCCATGGTAGTAGCGACGGAAGAGATAGTTAAAGTCTGAGTTTTTGAGGCCTGATTGGCCTTTCGTTTTAGTTTAAAGATATAATGTTGGCTTCCTTGTACTACACGATGGAGGCCTTGAGGGAAGAGATAGTTACAGTCTGAGTTTTTGAGGGCTGATTGGCTTCTTACTTTTAATTGGTTTTTAGTAGGCTGAAGAAGTTATCAAGCACTTTGTAGCGTGAACTTTTGTAATGCCTAATAGGGTAACCGAAAGGTCAGATGATAGAATTTGAACGCTGCTCAACTAGATTGGACCAAAGTTGAGATTCTCCATCGCTGGCGGGCAACTTTTGAAGTTTGCGTACCGCCTTCGCTAAGGCGTAAACTTACAAAGTTTGCTGTACCACGCTGGAGCAATCCTCTTTATTCAGCTTGTTTACGAAGTCCGAGCCTAATGAAGTGCAGGTTTTACCTATTATACATTACCCAAAATACATAAGCCATGGGAATCGTGTGTTTTTATGGTTTTAAATAAATGCAAATGTATTTGAAGTTCAATGACGCTTGTGTCTTGCTAAAATTATTACGCGGTAACACGCTGCCATTTTAGGTTGCTAATCATGATTAAAAAATTAAGGGCGATTAGGAAATTATGAAAATGTTGCATTGAGTTACTAATTTCAATACAAATCGTGGTTAGTTTTGCCTAGGGGTTTTGAGTATTACGCCAATGATTCTTGACTCGCTTTTTAGCCGGTATAAACCGTTCATACATACGAAGCCGTCATACTCACGCATAGACTGAGCATTAGTTACGATGATACCGCTAGCCATAAGAAAACTATGCGCTCGAGGCTTCTCGGTGACATTTTAGACGGCAGCTTCATGGTAGGTTGTGTAAAAAAAATTTATGTGTGATGGTATCTTGTATGTTTTTCCCGTGATATGCTGCTGTCTAATACTAACAATATATACTTTAATGTTCTGCTTTTATATGTCTCAGGGTTGTTCATCGGGCCCAAAAGTTTTGGGAAGCGCTCTGATCTAAGTCTTGCATTTCTTCGGTATCCACTTATCCCCGACCGCATTCGAAGAATGGATGTTGTGACCAGATTCGCCAAGAAAACTAATCCTATTACCGATGTACTGGATTGCTTTTTCTTGGTCGCACATCATCACTACTTATGATTTCCATAAGGCATCCACCGGAGCGCCCTGACTTTCATACAACATTTCAGTCCTTGTGGATACAGTGCATTTATTTTCAATGAATTTCGTTGTTCTTTTTAGGATTATCGCGAGGTAAAGAGAATCTTATGGTTGATTCATTATCAAGGAGATGATGAAAATATGTCGCACCATAGCGCATACACTTTCTCGCGGCGCGCCATCGCGCACGGCGGTCATATCGAGTGTATGGTCGCGTACCATGGTAGTAGCCTCGATATCGCTATTGTGTACACATATCCGAGCCTCATTTGGTGTCAACATGAACAGTTTCGACTTACGACGCATACCAAACTGTGGACCACGTGGCCGAACAAGCGACGCTCTCACGGTATTCGTGTGGTATTATATCTTTAAACTAAAACGAAGGCCAGTGGACTTTTAATACTACTTTCCGCATGGTTTGGACTAAAATATTCCGCCCCACTTCATCTCCTTGACGGTGTGTCACCATATGGGGTCTTGAATGAACGCCACCTGCTTCCTCTGATTTTTATAGTTTAAAAGATATTTTCCAATGGCCGGCGATTTTTTTTATAATTTTCAAAGAATGGTCGATAGACTAAAATATTTCGTGATCAATAGATGGTCGCGGCAAATATATTACTTGTAAGGAAAACGGCGGTGCACCTTGCTAATATCTTAACCGTATTTTTTTGGGGCCTGGGCTTCCTTTTGGTAAAGCTGGGCTCATGTGTATCCGGCCTTTTCATTGTAACGTATACATACTGGTTATTAGTAGTTTCATTTTCCATTCCGTTTTAGAATTTTAGATACCTTACCTCATCTGGGAGTAAATTTGGTATGTGGGTGAGATTTGACATGCATTTGGGTTTTCGATTACTTGTTGTTCTTATGGTATCGTTTGATGTGGTATTGAATGCTTTTGCTATTTTAACGTTCTACCAATATATAGGCGATGATGATAATATGGTGACCAACGTGTATACATTTCCTTGGGCCGCATCGTGGGGGCGTACCGTTGGTCGCTTGCTATCGCTAATGATATGTATCGTGGTACGGCAGCCTATATCGAGTGTATGGCTATAGTCGCATTGGTGTCCGCGGTATCGCTATTGTATACGCGATAGTCGAAGTCTCATTTGGTGTTAACATCCATGTGTGCCGCTTTTGGTGTTGAGCCTATCGGGCCGCTTGGTTTTGAGCACTTGAATTTTGGTGTTCTCCCTTTATAGGCGACGGCGATAATATGTCGCCATGGCGCATACCTTTCCTTTGCGCGCATCGCGGGCACGCATAGCCATATCGAAAATGGTCAGCAGCCCATGCCGGTAGCCTCCGTATCGCTATTCTATAAGCAACTGAGCCTCATTTGCGTCAAGATCCACGGTTTTTGTGTATGATTTAATTTATGCGTCGTACCGAAAGCCAAGCATCCCCTATTTGGCCGCTTGGTTTTGAGCCTATAATCCCTCAAATTCCTTGGTCGCGGTCATATTGATGGGTTAATAAAGATTGATTACGCCCCAAACAAACGTAGGTTCAAGATAGCATTTGGTATGCGTATTTAACAAGTA
>OU343222.1:136659126-136712716 GCA_910596185.1 Chrysanthemum makinoi | reverse complement strand
ATGTTATCAATGAGAACAAAAAACTGAAAAAATTATTACCTTGTTGCACCGAAGGATCTGTATTTATAGGGACATGTGATGCAGTTGGGGATGCCTCTTCATTTAAACCCAAACGATCTACAACACAAAGAAATATATTGTGACCAACAACATCTACATTTGCTATCATTCTCTCAGAAAAGTTTATAGTTACATATAAACGTACCCCGAGATGAGGTGATTCGTGGAATGCATTGGATGCTACCTCCTTCAAAATTCAAGTTAAGTGGAGCATCAATAGTTCCTGAAAATTTGAAAACAGATTTGTATTAATGACTCCCTAAGAATTTTTAAAGGCTCAATAAGTAGTATATAACTAACCTATTCCCAAAACGGGATGCGCAGTTGATGTAGGAACTTGACTTTCAACACTTCCTGGTGCAAATTCAGGAGTCTCAGAACCTACAGCGACAGCAACAACACAGTAATTACTCTTAAAGCAGCTATCCATGTTATCAATGAGAATGGAAAACCGAAAAAATTATTACCTTGTTGCACCGAAGGATCTGTATTTATAGGGACATGTGATGCAGTTGGGGATGCCTCTTCATTTAAACCCAAACGATCTACAACACAAAGAAATATATTGTCACCAACAACATCTACATTTGCTATCACTCTCTCAGAAAAGTTTATAGTTACATATAAACGTACCCCGAGATGAGGTGATTCGTGGAATGCATTGGATGCTACCTCCTTCAAAATTCAAGTTAAGTGGAGCATCAACAGTTCCTGAAAATTTGAAAACAGATTTGTATTAATGACTCCCTAAGAATTTTTAAAGGCTCATAAAACAATTAATCTTATAATAAAATCACCTGTCACTCCAAAGTCTTTTAGCCAACCATCAATACAACGACGACGACCCACGAAAGCAGGTACAGCACAAGTTTTCATTAAATTATCAGCACGGAGATTGGGTGCCGTCGTACTCGCTGAACCATCAATAAGAGAATGGGCATCGACAACGTCATGAGGCATTACCAAAACAGATTTGACAACATCTTGCCTGCGCCGCTTGTTTGACAAAAGTGGCGATAGTATAGCATCCATGCGTCTTGATGAATCGTTTGATGAACTGTACTGTATACCACCACTGCCAAAATCAAGAATCAACGGACTCTGAGGGGCTGCTGCAATGTTCAAAAGTAGGCAACATTACATATCAAAAATAAATGTAAAACAAATAATAAAAAGATTAATGTGTTAAGGAGAGCACCTTTGCCGTTAATTGCTTTTAGCCAACCATCTTCATGACGGCCAAATTCTTTGAATACATTTGCAGTAGCGTCCAAAGGTTGAAACACGGGTCTCAGAGGAGGTACATCACAGCTCTCAGCCAAAGTTATACTATCAGCTGCAACTGTTAACACAGCCGGCTGTGTAGCTATATCATCAAGATTATGTACGCATAGCCGGATAACCTGACTGGTTGGACAACGAATAGACTCACCACCTATTCCATCATCTATGGGAACAAACTTGTGTACACCTACGTTATTATATATGCATATCACGTTCAGTGTGATCCTCCATATCAACCAAGAAATTTTGAGACCCAAACTTTCTTTTTAGCCTATTATTTCGCGATATCTGTTGACATTTTTCCCCTCTAACAGCGTCACCAACAGTAAGAGCGGGTGGAGAAACATGCTCGTTGTCCAAAGCAATCGCATCAGAATCTCTAATACCCCCCATGTAACACTTAATTCTACAAATAGAGGATTCTAAATCCTCATGAAAAGGGCGCTTACAGCTGACCTGATGATTATCCAACGCATTACTAACCTCTACGTGAATTACATGCGGTACATCAGATATTGTAGCATTATCTTGTGCTACAATGGGAGTATCTCCACCACCTATTCCATCAACCGTGGGAACAAAAGTTTCTACGCGTACGTCATCTGCATGCATATCACGTTTAGAACTATTCTCTATATCAACCAAGGCACTTTCAGACCCAAACTTTTCCTTTAGCGTACCGTTTATGAAAATCTGTTCACATATTTCTTGTGTAACAGCGCTGTCAACATTAAGAGCGGCTGGAGAGAGATGGTCAGTATCAAAAGCGGCTGTATCAGACTGACTAATTTCACCCTTGCAACGCTTACTTGCAGGCATACACGATTCCAAAACCCGATGAAAAGAACGCTTACGCCCGACTTCGTCACTATCCAAGACATCAGTAACCTCTACGTGACGTGCATGCATTACATCACAATTTCCGACACTATCTTGCACTACAATAGGGTTATCTCATATAAAATCATTTGTTGTTGTACCTATAACGCTGACTCGCTTGCATGGCCTAGTTTTTATCTTCATTTATTTCGAATTTACAGGATATACAAAATTATGTTGCACTTAATAGAAACATAAACATTAAAGATTGTATTCCACAACTTTTGGAAAGAAAATTTAAGATATTCATGCACAAATAACCATGTTAGCAAACATGTACCAATACGAATAAACAAATAAAAGCAGATTTACAAAACGTTCAACAACAACTAACTCACCTGAGAATCCGAAACGGTTGCATGCAAATCTTCGCAAGGAATGGACTGATCAGATCCAAAGTATTTTCTATCCTTCACACTGAAGCTACCAGGTGGCAGAAAGGCAAGGAACCAAGATATATGACTCACGGCCTCAATCACCAAACCCCAAGACGGGCTAAAAACTTGAATCCAATGTTAACAGGCCCAAAGGCTCATTAGGATAGGCCCAACAATCTTTAGAGTAGCAGTAACACTTCACGTGCATATCACGTGGCCACAGAAATCGTTTTCTATACCACCGACTTTGGAGACTAACTTATATATATTTTTCTATACCACCGACTTTGCAGAATATATTTTTCTATACCACCGACTTTGCAGATTAACTTATATATATAATATGTTTAAATAAATATATTTTCTCTCTCCTAAACCTATCACAAATCTAAATCCTATACCAGATCCAAATCTTAGGGCCCGTTTGGTTTGGGGTGTTCCCACTGTGCAGACTGGATTTGGGTAATAATCAATTGTTTGTTTGATCATGTGGCTTTCTGATTTGGTATTCATATAAAAAAATGGCTACTGTGTGAAATGTTGGGTAGTATGGCTGGTATACTGACAACGTGGGGTCAGTTTTAGCACTTCTCTCTTCATCTCTCTTATTATTATACTAGCTTCATAGCCCGCCCGGATGGGCGGGCTAGCTTCATAATATTACATCACAAATTCTAAATTTACGTAAATAAATCATGAATAACGCAAAACCTCATAATGTTAAAGTATAAAAGACAAGAATGTGTTCATGTAATATATGAAAAAAAGACAATGAAACGTGTGAAAACAAATAAAGTGTATGGTGCTCATTTATACACGAAATAAAAATTTTGTGTAAACAACGTTGGTTGTGGAGTTTGTGTATTCTCAGTCTTTGTCACAACAATGTATGTTTAATATTGCGGAACACAATGTTTGCAAAGGTAGCACCCTATCTGTAGAGTACCACAAAAAACCGTGGGTCATATGCATTATTATTAATGATCAACAAATGAAAGGTGATGACTCATAGCAACTCAAAAAAGGTAAACGACAGGATTATGGTTTCTGATAGCAAGATCATAAGGCAATTCAGATGTTTCACAAGTATATGATGGTAATGTATATTTGAGACCAAAGTCGTTATCTCTTTATTCTAAACAGTAGACAAAAGCAGTAATGAAGTAAGTACCTTGCACCAAGACTCGATAACCAATGTAAACACAATATGTGATATTGAACTTTTGGAATTAATGCTTGTAGCCCCACCTTTATAGTGAAACTGGACTAATTCTTTTCTAGCTTGTTTCTCAATATCCTAAAAAGGATACAAATAATTGCAAAATGAAATATTTAAGAGTGAAGAATAACGGTGATAACTGATAGATAAATGAAACAAAGTATCACCTTGAGCTCTTTTTCACTGGCTAGATCATGAGCCAGAATCAACTTATTCTTTCAATAGGATCACGTTCCTGCAAGTGGTAAAGTAAAGTAGAATCATCATTAACAGGTCGTAGTTAAGATTCAAAGTTTAATAGATATGTAAGAGATAAGCAACCCCTCTGACACCATTAATATCATCACGAGTACGGAGGGTGCTAACAGGATGAGACATAGAGTGAACATGGTACCTGTAGGTATCAATTTTCAGAATATGAACATATCCGCAAAGAAGACAAAAACTTAACCCAATGTTAAAAATCATACTGTATTTTTTATTATTCATAAGGTTAAAAATCACCAATTTTGGTATGTCAACCCAAATTACATTATAACACCTAATCCAATTTAATTATGCATCTTCATAACTTCATCGTCATAGTTGAAAGGCTCAAGCATACCCTAAATAATCCTAATATGATCCAACATACACATGAATTATGATCTATATTTTGTTATTGAAATAATAAGTCAATTCAAGTCAACCATTAGATAGTTAATGCATATTCTTCTTATATTATTAGGTTATTGGTAATCAAATATATTAACTTGTCACAATGTGATATTTAAATATACTATAAGGGATAGTCAAAGTCAGTTACATTTACACTGAAACACGTCTAGATAGCAAAAATTATAGTTTTGAATTTTTGATCAAGTATGACATGAGATTGATAAACTGTTATGGACTAATGGATAATGAGAGAGCATCGATGGAGAAATTAAGGAGAAGCACATTTCAATATGTAGTGAAGTAGATAACTAAAGTTTAGGCAAACACCTCGATTGAGAATATATATAATTAAAAAGTTGATGAATAGTTAATGAATAAACATTCTGTAAGATAAAATTATTACACTAAATATATTGATTTAAAATAGCTAGATATTACACTAATAAACGGTTAGTAACAATGCATAACAATACGTTTATGTGAAACTTTAATTTAGCAGCTAAAAAGTGTTTTTGTACGATCCAACATGGCTGATCCGTTACAACGCCAAGAAGATTTACCTTTTTTTACTCGTACCCATTTTGACACACAAACCATGTGGCTTACCTTGCAATTGTTTGAGGCTGTTGTTACATATATTAGTTCGCATCATATACGACATTTATGGAATCACTATTTCTATGTTGTGTTAAGTGTCAATTGGGGCATATATTACATAATATCAAAATATAATTAGCTGCATGTGGTGTTAAGCATTTAAAGCCATTAACGATCTCATGAAATTAGTACCATAAATTAATACCTATTCACTAAAAGAAACATAAATGGGTCGCACTATCCACTTCTGCGATTTCATGACTTGAATGAAAAATTAAAGAGTTTAAAATGGACTTGCTTACCAGGCGAGTAGATAATTGTGCAACTACCCATGCAATTGGATCACTAAACGTTTCATAGTTGTTTCGGAGTACCTGCATAGAAATTTCTTGACATTTATGCAAATAAACAAAGATAGTTATAAGCATCATTGATATTTGGTTTACGTAAATTAGCATGGGTTAAGAGGATCATTTTTCGTTTTTTATTTTTATTCATAAAGACCTTCTAACCATTTTATTAAAGAAAAATTAGATTATAACTGAAAGAATAAACCGTCGTTATATTATTTGACAAACTAATACTCCGTAATAAACAATGTTGCGTTTTTGTAAAAAGTGCTACTATTGAACCAAAACTAACCAGTCCAAAAAATTATCCGCTTTGACTAAAGTCAAGTTTGACCCTTTTAACCGTCCCAGCAGATCCATCAAAACCTGATATAATAAAGCAATAAAGCATAAACTTACTTAATATTTGGAGTCCGCTAAATATACAGTAACAATCCTCGGTGTGGTATTTCAATGAAGGAGTTCTTTGGTGCATCACTCCATTTGGTGCAATATGTATCCAATGCAACACTGGTGAAAAGAGTGTATTTGAGCACACTTCGTGTATTCCGATTAGCTGATATAACCTTGTACAACTAAACTACAATCACCAAAAGGCTTTATCCACCAAAATATTGATGTAAATTAAGGAATTTAATATAAACAACACACAGACCTATGGTAGTGCGGGTGAAAAAAATGTTGATTCGCCAAGATGAGCAAGTCTTACTGTAACAAAAATATAAGCCATCACATCCAGTAAATTATATCAGATGTGGTGAATATTGAGATTAACATAACCTTCATCAAACCTGAATAATAAACATATGAATGACAACAAACTGAATAAGAAAACAAAAATACAAATTCATATCTCAATTTAATAAAATATAAATAACCAAACTTGGTTATTGGAACAACTACAAATGGGTGTTCCTCTTTAAAAGCTAATGCAACCATATGTTCAGCTGGAGTTCCATCAAAATAACCGGTACTGCAGGTATGATCATTTCGAAAAGCCTATATCAGGAAAAACTTATACGCTCAAAAATTTCAAATGTAGGATTCCATAGTCGTGAATCACATACCTGTGAATACATCAGGCGTGTTGCATTCAGCCGAGACATCTCAACATCATAGAAACATATTCAAAGTTTATTAAAAATTTAAGCAAAAGTAAAAGACCTAAACATGGTAGAGATTTTTAGGAGGAGCGTGATTTGGGGGGTTTTGAATTTGGAAGTGCGTGTGAAATGGGGGAGGGGATGAGATTTGTTTGACTGCATTAAAGAGGAAGTTACTTAGGAGTGATTTTTTAGGGGAGTCTGTTTTTTGGAATGAATAGTTATATGGGATTAAGATTTTGTATCACAATTGGTTGACTGATCCACTGGTTGAGTCGTTTGTGCATGGAAGTCAAAACCCGAGTTCGAATCTTGTAAGTGACAACCTTTTTTTTAAATATGTAGTCGGATCTTGTGCCAAGTCACCATTTCCACATCACTATATGATGCTCCATGTCATCATTAATATGCCTAGTAAGCATTAGTGACGTGTCATGCTTAGTCCCATATATATGTATAGATTCTAAATTAATAAAATAAATTTTAAATGTTTTTTTTAATTACTAAATTTTTTTTTTTAAATTTAATTATATTATTTTCTCTTACCTTATTTTTTTTCTCTCTCTTACATCAAAACCAAATCCAAATCATAATCTACAACTTTACATTCAAATCCAAATCTTAATTTAAACCCATCTACAAACCCTTAATCCAATTTGGGATTGAACCCAAAGCTCATCATTTTAAACCAAACAAATATTTTGAATGCAATCTAAGCGCGTAGTGACAAAATGTGGTAAAGAAACATGCCCTTAAAAGAAAAACACATTTGACATTTTGACTCCCCAACGAAACCAATCCCCAAAATTTTTCCCTCCCACTGTCTCTTGACTGTTTTCAAAAACCAAAACCCTAAAATTGAAATTAGAATAATATCAGAAAATGGGTGAAAGTAAGAAGATGGAATTCGAGGATGTAATATCGTACAGCGATGATTTAGTTAAATTGTTAAAGAAGAATAATGACATTCATGATCTGAACAATTGCGTTGACATTTCCAATCAACTCTGGTCCCTTTGCCGTTCAGATCAATCCCAACTCAACAGTTCTCTCAAATGTAACTCTAACTCACTCACTATTTTTTTATTTAATGTTTTTTTATAATTTTTAGTATGAATTGTTAGTATCAGTGTAACCTGCTCTTTTTACATACAAAACAAAAAGAATTGGGTTGTTTATTTAACTATAATTCTTTTGAGGGGGTGTTTGTTTAAGGTTACCTGATTTCGGCTTATATTACATAAGCTTGTTATATCATAACAGTCAATCTTATATAAGCCCATAAGTATCAAAATAAGTGGGGCTTATGTAATATAACCCAAAATCAAATACGATCATAAGCCCACATATAAGCTTAAACAAACACCCCCGGGATGAAACAACCAAATGCCAACAATAACTGATATGAACGCCCTGAAATGGTTGATATTGCCTGCTTTGGCACCTCTGCCTCACGGTTTTGTTCTTAGTAAATTGTACCAAAACGCCATGAAATAGAGGAGATGCTGGGTATTTAATGCCAATGGTATTGAACATGACCTTGACTTTTGTTGGTTTTCTGCCTATGCGCCCTGTATGCTTGTTTGCTTGTTTTTATCCTTTTTTTTGTTATTGCTCATTTTCACACTTGCACTTATTTCTGAGCCCTCTCACCGCACACACTTACCGGAGGTCTTCCTTGAAGCAGTCTCCTTACTCTCGGGTTTATCCTGGGGTAGGGGTAGGATCTATCTACATTCTACCTCCCCCATACCCCGCTCTGGCGGGATTGGGTTTGTCGTTTGTTGAACACGACCTTGACTTTTTAGGGAGAGACTGACCTCCGTCTGCTTTTTTTTGTCGTACAGAAACAGCTTCCCCCTTTAACGGTTTACCTGCTTATTGTGTTTTTTGACACAATTAGGTGGGATGGTTATGTATTAGAGTTAGTAAGTGGTTTTTAACTGCATCTTTTGAGTGTTTGGGTGAACGTTATTGTATATATAAAGTTTATAATAAGCAATCTCGAACACACCCTTAGATGGTGTTTCTTGAGTTTTCAAACTCAAATAAGTGGGTTGGAGTGTGTGGATGGTAGCTTCTTAATAGCTTACGGAGTATTTTAGTGTTGATAAGCAGTGCAAAATAAGTAGCTAGGTATCTAGTTATTTTAAACTGTGTATGGGATTGATGATTTTATTAGTCAAATTAATCTCTAGTTGTATCTGTTTGTCATGACGGGTGGGAATAAATGACAATAAGCGGAGCAGTGGAAGCCAAGGAGCAATTTGCATCAAACAACTACGTGGATTCCACTGCTTTGCTTCTTAAAATTTACATATTTTTTTTAACTGCCTGATGCTTGTAATGTTTCACAACTTGTCTGTGTGAAATCACTAAAGACATCATGTATAGAGGGGCTCGTGCTTTGGAACTGTGTTCATTGCATGTCATGCACAGCTCTCTTTATACGCTTAGTCCCTCCTCGTAATAGTTTAAATGTTTAATATATATACTTTGGTAAAGTTAAGTTTGTATGAACAAGACCATTGTATTCACTTCTACTTCAAAACATCTGTGGCCATTTCATTGCAATTTGAGTTATTCGGATACAAAGGTTATGAGACTGGGTGTATTTATGAAATGTATATCTGCAACTTTGTCATTTTCACCTTTTAGCTGCTCAGATGTAGGCTATTTGTTAAAGTTTAATGTACAAATTTAACATCTACATATTAATTAGTGATCAGGCATCATTTAATCTTGATATTATGAGTTATTTCATGTAACAGATTATCAAGAGAAGACCAATCTATGCAAGCAAAAAACGGAAGCTTGCAAGGCTGAAGCTGCTTCAGATGCAGAGATCCATTTGCTTCATAAAGAATTGGACGAGGAGCTTCACAAAGAGTCATTGCTACAAGAGGAGCTTAGATAAGTATTTATTTAGCTACTAAAGTTTTCACAAGTCTGTACTTCTGTGTATTTATTTAGCTACTAGAAGTGGCAGTTTATTTGCTTATAAATAGGTCGATTTTGGTTTTGTTTTGTCTCTTACGGTTCAAGCCAATTAGTTTTGTTAAAAATGGAACGGGTCAATTGGGTCAAAATTTGCCTGAAGTTTAGTACTTGTTAAGTGCATGCAACATTCTAAATTGTTTTATTGAAAAATTTAGATTCTTATCATATATATCTTTAATCATAATTTACTCGTAAGGTTTTTGCGGCTTAAGTTAAACCCGAGCTGGTCTGTTTTAAAGACTAGTAATAAAAGACCCGTTTTGACCTGCCTGTTCTCACCGCTCATCTTGCCTTCTCTAATACAAACAAGCTTTGCTTCTATTACTTAGGTCTTTTATGTGGCACTACTGATTTTTTGCAATTATTGTCAACACAGCCATCACCAATCAAATTAACAATCTTGAAGAGCAAAGAAGCTCGATTGAAGAGAGAAGGCAGATTCTGAAGAAGCTTGAACAAGATGAAAAAAAGACACAGTAAGTCAATACGCAAATATGATGCCAGAGTTGATGATTTACTCTGTACCGTCACTTTATTTTTACATAAAAGTGCATCAGATTGTGACATTTGCCCTTTTTTTTTATTGAAAAGCATGCTTATGTGAAAAAATACATATGCGTAAGAGACTTAATCCTACAGAATGACTTAAGGCATCAAGTTAACTCGACACTAGGTGTCCAGTTCTTTTATCTTCTTTTCTACTGATTTTCTTTTTTGATTTATCTGGCCTTTTTATTGTTGACTTCCACTTTCTACATGGAAGTTCTATCATTGGGATAACAATATCAATTATCAAATGACATATTTGCGGATATCTTTTTTTTTCTTTGACACAAACAAAAATTTCCCTTTTGAGCAATGGATGAATTCAGTTTCCTCTTTCTACTAGTTACCATTAAAAGGTATTGATAGCATTGACTTTGGTCCATGTCATTGTGATGGATGTTTTAGATATTTTTAATGGTCAAATATGATCATTGAATAACATCATTTTTCTTTTTGCAGAATGAAGCTCTCAATGTATGCATCCGTGACAAAAATCATCCCAGACTTAAACGATCAGTTCAAGATATCTGGAGGTATCCTTCTTTTATATTTTATCTTGCTTGTTATTTTTTTTTCCTACACTATTTCAACAATTAATAGATTCTCATTTAGTATATTATTTTTCAATCTGCAATTCTTTAATTTCGCCAATTGCAGCTATTGTTGATAAAGAGAAGAAAACAGTTGAAAAGTTTGAGCTCAGTTCGCAGGAAATGAGTGATTTTGATACATGTAATGCAGTCTGGAAGATGATAACCTGATGGTAGAAGATTGAAGCTATGTCCTCTCCTAAAAATTCTTGCGTAAGTTGATGTTTTCAGTTCCAGTATATAAATATTCTGGGTAGTATGGTGCATTTTTCTTTTGGTCGGAAATTGTGTGGTTGTGTATCCTTTTAAGTTAGTAGGAACTTCTGATAAGATGCTTGATGTAATGATTCCTTGTTTCTTTTAACTGGTAAGATTTATTATTTAAGAGTTTATCATTCCTAATAGTTTGCTGTAGATGTTGAAATCCATCTGTTCATTTTATGGTTTCTTTTACCTAGTAAGAAAACGTTGAAGTCCATCAGTTCATGCTATTGTAAGGTGCAAACTAGAACATGATTGTTTAAAATTCACATATTGGAAATAAATTAGTTAACCAACCTTAGTTTAGAGATTGAACGAATTAGCATCTTTCTTATCATTGGTGTGGTGTTTTTGGTTTTCCCGCAAGGGAAACCCCCTTTTCCGCATATTTCCCGCATCACACCTTCTACACTAAGCAGGTTAACCTGATAACAAATGGGTCAAATGTATATGTGTCAGGCCGGGTTGATTAGAAACACTTATGGTGTTATAAAGAAGTACTGCCATTTGCCGCAAAAACCCACTGGCTCTTCTGATGAGCATATTTATGCACCTGACCTGCAATCCCACATATAAAACAAATGCAGGTTATGCAGCTACATCAAATTCACCAAAAAGGCAAAAATCATATGTTTTACATGCAGACTCCATTAGCGTGTTCATGAACATTTTAAAACATACTGTTAGGTGCCAAATTGTAAACAAGCCTTTCTGTGGGGGCAGCTCTCTTAGTAAAGCTTCTTTGTATTCCTTTTCAATTGATTTTTGCATCCCTGGCTGCCTACAACAGATCCATTACAAAGCCGTTTACATTTAAACAACCAATTGAGCTACAAAGTGCAGTGAGATTCTTTTACCGGGGGCAACTCTTTTACCCAAAAAAAGTGCAGGGGAGAGAAGAAATATGTAAAAAAGTTGGTATATTGTTTAAAAGTTACAATGAATGAGCAGCTATCTATTGAGAAAACACATACAGGCAAAGTACATTGTTGATTGTTCTAGAACCTTGCACGTGAAGATGTCATATCTAACATACGCAGAGTCGCAGAGACACTTAAGAGTGTTACCTCATTTTTGCCTGATAGGTAGCAAACTCATCTTGGCCTCTGATTTAGTAGCTTGTTCTAGTAGTTGTGACTTGTGATATCATTTTTCTATAACCAGTATTTGAAACTCGGACATTACATGATCCTTCCACAATGCTTGAATGTTTATAAAACAGCCAAACATAAAGATAACATTGATAATTTTCAGTATTTTCTTGTTAAGGCATCTTACCATGCAAGCGTTTTCTTAAAACCAAAACAATCTGGTTATCTACTGAAATACAATGTCTTAAAGTTGTTAATGACGACAATGCTATCTTCTTGTTTCTATACATGAAAGAGATCTTTTTATCCAATTCCAGGATTGAGATTGTGTAGTAGGGAACTTGTTATTCTTTTATCTAGTTGAACTTAAGCAATTTTTTCGAACCTCCGGTGTTGAACGGAACTTGAAATCTTTCCCATCCGGGTTTGACATAAATGTGACAAAAACTCGAAATTCTTACATAAGAAATGTAATAGATGATCATGCACTGTGTTGGACTCGGTAGTTACCACTTACCAGAGGTGGAAAAGTGGGTGGATTTAATTCTTATTTCTCTGGGCTGGGATGGCCTGTTTGATGCAATTCTAAATTCAACTCAAATTGATCCATTGAATGACCTCTAATTTTAGACAATGCATAAATACTTCTTCACCATCATATATCTCAAAATTCTCACACTTAAGTTTAGAGTAAACCATGAAATCAACATCTTGTACACGTTTGCAGTAATAATTTTAGTTAGCATTCGACTAAAACCTTGATACCCAATATTTTCTTCCCGGGTTCTGAAAGATGATGATAAAACGATAATTGTACAATGCTTGTCTATTTGCTTCTTATGTTGTTATGTTGTTTCTTATTGTCAATTTGCTTCAGAAAAATCGCAACAAGACCATCTCGTTATAGCTCGGAGCCTCGGACATGACTAACATTTCACTTCTAGCAGACTGAATAATTGTCCAACTTTGAGTTGCCTCCTAAAAGGGAATTATTTGTTTTCCCTTTCACTCGTTCACTCGGTATATGAAAAAAACTTTTAGATGAAAAAAACTGTACACATTTACGGATGGTCAAGGAATGGTTGGAAACACTCACAGAAATACCCCGTTTAGGTCGTATACATCAGAGTCAAAGATTCGCCCTCTGTGGGCGATCACCATTTGTCTAAAAAACCAAATTAATACACTTCCAACTCGTTTGTTTACTAAGTTTATTTTTATGTTTTTTTTTACACATTTCAATATTTTATATAGGCTTGTTTGATAATTCTCATAATAACACAAGTTATATTATAAAAAGATCATTACAATGAACTTTTTGGATATAATGATAATTATGGAAATTTGGAAAACAAAAGTCCAATACCTCTTATACTGAAAAATGAAAATGTGAAAACACACTTGATTATGTTAATCTTAAAAATCACTAGTAACTCATATTGAAAATACAATTAATATTCATATTTATTATTCTTATTATCTATCAAAAAATTATATAATTTGTTTGAATTATTATAGCCAATGTTTGATTGATTTATATTCTTAGTAGAACGCATGTATTGAATAATTTAATGCAAATTAAGGCGAGAATGACGGCTTTATAGCTAGCTTGATGGGGTCGCGACTTTTAGTAGTTGTGCTAGGGCCTCTTACTTCTTACTAATTGGTAATAACCACCCTTAACATTTCTTTATTTATGCACTATTTTTATGTGTGTTGCCGTTTTTGTTCTGAAAATATTTAGCAAACAAACTTATTTATACTCGAGCTTGGATCGCTAAAATCTCGATTCAAGTTTAAGCTTAACATGAAGCTTGTTTAAACTTTAGATGCCGAGTTTAATGAGGCTCACGAGGCTAAACAAACTTTAACTTACATACATTATATGCAAATATATTGTAAATAGGTATTGATTGACATATTTTATTCTATTTAAAAGTGTCGAAGAAAGTTCATCTTCTTATATTTGTATTAGACGATTAAAATAGGTTCAAGCCCGAATGTAAGTTTGGGTCAATTAAAGTTTCATGCTATGTACTCTCTCGATCTATATAACTTGCCTAATAATAATAAAGCGAAAATAACCGGGATCCATCTGGATTACCGGGTAGTACCCAATGACCGAAGGATAGCAAGTTTTTGTTGGTGGATCTTACTAAAACTCTGATATCATGTTAGACATTGAATTTCCCGTAGGTATATTAGGCAATGTACATAAATAAAGTATATAGCATAAAACCTTACTTGATCCAAACTGACAATCAAGCTTCAGTCATGTTTATCATCTAATAATAACTAAAATTTCATCCTAAAAACACTTTTTACATTGAGGATTTAAAAATAAACAACTAAATCTACTTCGTAAACGAGCTAAGTTAGAGCCTTAAACGTAACTCGCGAATTAAGCTCAAACTTTAAATAAGGCTTCGAACAAACCAAGTTCAAGCTTTTATTTTTCCCAAATGGTAACCACCTGAGCTTGGGTTCAGCTCCACTAGTCGACATTCTCGATTTTAATATTATTTGTAAATAACTAAATACAACCGATTTACAACTTTACATTCAGCGTGCCTTTGCTTTCTCGTAATCATTTCTAATCCCCACACTACCCCCTTCATCATTAATAATCCCATCCCACTTTACATGCCAATTTTAACTAAATATATTTTATATGTAAGTTTATTAGAGTAAATATTATGTTAAATATTTGGAGGTAAAAATACTAAAATCTAGTTTTATTTTGTTTGAATCATGTGTAATTCTTTCATCATTTTATTGTGCATCAAACAAAATCTTTACTTTCTTAAAGTTACCATAGTTTAAACTAGGGATTGAGTCGTAGAATAGCAACGTACTTTTCCAAGTGTCCCATTCTGGTACGTGTACTTTTTTTAAGCTATAGAATAGCAATGTACTTTCCATAAGTGTCCCGTTCTAGTACGTGTACTTTTTTTAAGTTGTAGAATTGCAATGTACTTTCCATAAGTGTTCCAATTTGGTACGTCCTACTTCCATAAGTGTTCCAATTTGGTACGTCATCCCACGTACTAAATTGGAACACTTATGAAAAATACGTTGCTATTCTACGACTTAAAAAAATACACGTACTAGAACGGGACACTTATGGAAAATACATTGCTATTCTATAGCTTAAAAAAAGTACACGTACCATAATGGGACACTTAAAAAAGTACGTTGCTATTCTACGACTCAATCCCTTTAAACTACAATCAGTATACGTATCAATAATATCTTATCTCTAAGTAAACCAATAGTATTTATTTTGAAATGTATAAAAATAAAACCATAAACATTTAATTTAGGGCCAAATAAGTAATTGTATTAAAAAAATGTCAAAATTTTTTTCTAAGTCGGTTTTGATTATACTTATGTTATGATGATAGAGAAAAGTTCAATGTAGATTCGATATTAAAGATTCAATAAATCAATACTTGTCATTTATTTATGTTTTTATCAAAACAAAAGAAATAAACTTTCACATTTTTTTAAAAATTAAATATCTCGCAAACCGTTAATCGTTACGCAAAATGAAATCATACCACTATGATGAGAATCAAATCATCTTTCTAAAAATGAGCACTTCTATATACTTTTGACGATTTTTTTTAACTACGCCTGGAAAAATCACATGTGATTTGTATCACAAATCACATGTGCTTTATGAAATCACATATGATTTGTGATACAAATCACATGTGATTTTTTTAAACGTAAAATCAAAAAAAAAATTATCGGAAGTATATTGAAGTGTCCGTTTACTGAAAGATAAAAAAATATTTATTGCGATTATGTTTTTTTTCATTTGACGATTTACCGTTTGCAAGACATTTTATTTCTAAAAAAAGCGGATTTTTTTATTTTTATTTTTTAATGAAAAAATCAGTTACTAAGATTGGTTGATTAAATCTTTAAATAATTTTGTTTTTACATTAATCTCAACTCAAATCTATGATGGTATTAATACACATGATCCATTTTCGAGTTTGCTTATTAACAAAAATAGTACATCGTTAGAATTGAGTCGCTTCAAAGAAGGTATTATTGTTAATTATTATCAAACTTTAAAATATTTCCTCCTAGATTTGTTTTTCTTTGGCAAAATATATTTACATCTCCATGTAAAAAGGAAAAGAAACAAGACATAAAGAATCATGTAGTAGTACATTGTGAAAACGACAATTAATCCCATGTTGGTAAAAGGGTGTTATTGGTTTGTGTGTTCAATCCTTTTATCATTTATGTTCCTTCTTTAAATCAAAATTGAATACACGAATTAACAATCTTTTATCATTTTGTCTTCGATTCAAATTTATGTAAAACATATCCGTAAATCAATGCATTTTTAAGGGCAAATCGCATAAAAAGGTACTCATCTTATGTCCAATTTCAATTAAAGGTACTATTCTTTTTTTTTCTCAATTTAAGGTACCCGACTTTTTTTTTGGGCCGATTTAGGTTTTTTTCTAACTTCCGTTAACTATTTCGTTAGTAAATTACATATTTGGTCCTTGAGTTTGTATAGGCATTACATGTTTGGTCCTTCATTTTTTGCACATTTTCAAAAAAATTTCAAAAAATTTGAAACTTTTTTCAAATTTTTTCAAAAAAAATTTTTCGAAATATTTTTTTTCCAAATTTTTTTCAAAAAAACTTTTTCGAAATATTTTTTTTCCAAATTTTTTTCAAAATTTTTTTTTTCGATATATATTTTTTTCCAAATTTTTTTTCGTGCGAAAACGGACGAAAATATTTTGAATTTTTTTTTTTGAAATATTTCGAAAAAAAAATTTTGAAAAAATTTGGAAAAAATATTTCGAAAATTTTTTGAAAAAATTTTATTTTTGAAAAATATTTTTGAAAATGTGCAAAAGCGGATGAAGGACCAAACATGCCTATACAAACCCTAGGACCAAACATGTAATTTACTAACGAAATAGTTAACGGAAGTTAGAAAAAAACCTAAATCGGCCCAAAAAAAAAGTCAGATACCTTAAATTAAGAAAAAAAAAGAATAGTACCTTTAATTGAAATTGGACATAAGACGGGTACCTTTTTATGCGATTTGCCCCATTTTTAATTGACAGAACAATCAATGATTTCATACCTTAACTTTGTTTAGTTAGACAAAATGAAATTAACTTGTCAAACACAATTGTCTTTGGCAATATCATCTAATATAAGTAACAACACATGAGACATATCAAGAGAGTTAAATCAATATCAATAAAGGATATCACTTGTACACTATTGAGCTAAATCAAAATAGGAAAAAATATTAGCTTTCCGACATTAAAGGTTAGGAATCTTTATGATTGCTTATCATGAGAGAGCTAAGTGCGAATAACCGTTATTGTTGGATCATTTCGGCACCAACTCGATAACATCACAATTCACAATAACTATATTAGTGCATGTTGGTCTCATAACACACCTAAAAAAAATACCTACTAACTCAGAAAATAATAATAATAATAATAATAATAGCGCAATGCACTATGGCATGCCACTAGTGTCCATTAGGGAGAAAATGGCAATGGCTTGTCATTCCATTCCTGCACCGTGCTCTCTAACTATCTATTGCTTATTAAAGATATTACATGTTTATTAGAACTATTTATGTGGAAATTTGCTAGACCCACATAAAAGTATTCACAAAAACAATCCACTCGCTGAGATGTCAGTGAGTGATTGGTTTTTGTGAGATGTGGATCCTACAAAAAACCAATCACGTGCTGACATCTCAGCGAGTGAATTATTTTTGTGAATATTTTTATATGGATGTATCATTACTCATTTATGTGGCCTATCGGTCAGTCAACTAACCTCTTCACAAAAAGTGAGATCCATATCTCACTAGTTACACATTTAGGGCCCGTTTGGTTGGGGTCATTTGATGTTGGAATTGAGACTAAAAGTAGAATTTGGTTGTTTGGTTCATTTTTGTGGGCCAAGGATTCACTTTGGTTGCCAAATATCCAGCGTACTTAAATCCTATGTGATATGGTAGGATTACATTTTTATTTCTCTGCATTCTTTTGTTATGTGGGCCCCAAATTCATCATAACCACATACCATCTTTTTTGTATCCTATTTTGTTATAGATAATAATAATTTTAATTATAAAATCTGTTTAAAAAAGAACTAATAATTTATAAAACTTTTTTATTTTATTATATTTTATATTTTCTCTCTCTAACATTACATCCAAATCCTAATCCAAATCCAAATTTAGGGCCCGTTTGGTTTGTAGATGGGTTTAGGATTAGGATTAGGATTTGGATTTGAATTTGATTTAGGATTTGGATTTTGATTTAATGTAGGATAGAGAAAATATTTTATAAATTAAATAAATTATTATATTATAAAGAATATGGTATAAAATTAATTGTATTTTCACATGAAGACAAAAAAAATGTATTACTTTATTAGATGAAGACAAAATAAAATAAAGAAAGAGGATGCAATAATGTAAAGTTGGCATACCCCATAGGAATTCTGAAATCCCTTCGAGAGGGGTGTGGTTGCTGATTTTAAAACCCATCAATACTAAACAAACATCATTTTTTTACTTTCAGCCTAATCTCTTCGCCCACAACCCCCTACCAAACGCCCCCTTAAATCCAAATCCAAATCCTAATCCTAAACCCATCTACAAACCAAACGGGCCCTTAAAGATGGCCAGAAAATTGTCAGAAATGGTTATGAGGATTCCTCGTAAGGCCACGTATATATGAGTCTAAGAATCGCATATCACCTTAATATAATAAATCTCATCCGTTTTATATGCTTATTTTTGTTAAATTAAACAATTTCAAGTCAATTTACCTAAAGAAACTTTTACATACCATCTTTTTTTTTAACACATTCTTAGACCATCTTCAATACCATTTATTCTCTACAACAAAATAATATGTATATATCTTCATTTTCGTTTTTCTTTGTTTGAAAGTCAACTATTATACATTCTAACAAACCACAACAATCTCACTTTTACTCACGACAAGACTTGAATCCATAACTTTTTAGTCGAGTAGATAACTATCTTACTTGTACCATTAAGCCAAATGCCTTTTGGTACGTTGTATATAGGTTCTGTAGAAAACTAGAAGGGGGGGTTGAATAGTTTACCAATTAAAAACTTTGTTTTGAAACTTATTGTAAAGATCAATTGATATTGATCTTAGATATGTTAATGAAATATGCAAGCAATATGTAAGAAGTAAATAAGGAAAGAAATGATCAAACCACAACAAGTTGTTTATAGTGGTTCGGTCTACAAGGACTCTTTTTCCTTGCCCTACTCCACTCCTCGAGTCTCACACTCGAGAGTTTAACTTCACTAGTCAACAAGCTCCTTTCACCGGCGGAGAAAACCTTTACACTTCGCTTACACTATTTCCGACACTAAGCTAGATGTCGAGTTCTTTCCAAGGGTACAACCACTCCCACACACAACGTATTTTGAGGACTAAAATACTAACCACTTACACTCACAAGATTATGATGGTTTAATACAACAATGAAGTATGAATCAACACAAGATCATACAACACTAAACAAACAAGACTTCCAACTTCTCGTTTGAAGCTTGAATGTGACTTGATCTTCTTTGCTACAAAAGAGATCACTAATATGATATGAAACTGAGTTAGAAAGGTTAGAGAGAAGATATGTATGAGAGTATGTTAGAAAGGGATGAGAAACTACTTGGCTTGGCATTGCTATTTATAGCTAAAGTGGACAGGAGCGTCCACGGACCGCGGAACCCTTAAAAGGGTTCCGCCCGTGTACCATTTTGGTACCGCCGGTCTGACAGTCAAGATATCAAATCTTTGCTAAAGTCAACTCTATCTAAGTGAGATTGTGCAAGATATGAAGAGTACAAATCCACACAAAATATCTAATGAAATCTTCCAATGATTTCCATGATGCATCACATGATGTCATATGTTGTATTTCTATTATTAGAAATATGCAAGTACTTAAGTAGTGTTTGGTTTTAAGAACCTAACACATTCTAAAAACTATTATCATACATAATGATTAGAGTTATATCAAGATGTTACTAATCATAAATGTAAATGCTTGAATGATGAATATATTGTTTGAAAAAGCTTGTTTTAATATCTATTAAACTTGACAAGCTTTAAGCTTTTATACAAATTAAATTTACTTTTGTCGTTAACAAAACTTAGGTAAAGATCAAAAATATAAATAACGTTTAATGACGATATTTGTATTAACAATCTCCCCCTTTTTGTTGAGGACAAAATATAAATTTTATTTTTATAAAAGATACAAAGTTTGTGCAAGAGTTATAAAAATATTAGTTTTAGAACTTGAAAAGAGAAAGATAATGCAAGTGTATGATGTTTGACTAAATGGGCAATATGTTTCAAAAATAAGTATGTGTGGTGTAATAAAAATGACTTAGTGACTAAACTTGTTATTTGGGGTAAACCAGATGAACCAAACGTGTAATTTTGTCCGGTTTTTATATGGACTTTTGTACAAACGTGTAAAATGTACTCCATAATGGGTAATTCAAGACACGATAGAGACATAAACACTTTTTTGTTGTGCATATAAATGAGGATTCCACTTATTTCAAACACATAGTACAATATGGGTTTTAATACATAGGCCCTAAACAAACCAAAACAATACAAGTACTATATCATCAACAGTCATAGCCTTTAATAAGTAGCAATAAAAGAATTGACTTTTTTGTGCTTTGATATTAACATATATTAAAATCAAAGCTTTTGACAATTTTAACCCCAACACAAACGTGCTTCCCTCAATGCCATCACTTCTCTCTCTAAAAAAAAAAGTACTACAACAATTTTCAACATTTCTTGAATTTTTTTTTGTCATTTTTCACTAGTTTAGTCAAACACTTCTTTTTTTAAAATGTCACTTTTTTAAAATATAGCTTTATAAAATGAACCCACATTATGATTTTTTATTCTCTGCTAAAGAAATGTCTGTTTATATATTAATGAATGTGTAAACCATTGTTGGTGGTACTAATCCCAAGTTTATCAGGTCAGACAAATTCTTAATCTTTATGATGTTTTATTTATGGGTTTTTGTTTGGGTGTTGTGAAATGTTTATATTTTTTATAAAGTTTATATCTTTATGCAAGAAATGTAATGGGTATTTTTTTGATGTTCTGTTCTTGTGCTTTTTGTTCTTAAGAATCTTTATAGGGCTTGTTAAAGTGTAATGGTATAAATTTTGAGTTTTTGATAATGAGTTTTTGTTTGGGTTTAGCAAAATTGTGATAGTTTTGGTAATTTTTAAAATTTTATAGTATTTGTTATGATGTTATGTTCTTGAGAATTTTGTTCTTTTTGAGTTTTAAAATTTAATTGCATATTCATAGTATTGTGGGTACAAAGTTTTGTTCTTTTTTTGATGTTCTTTTTCTAGAATCCAATGAGGTTTGTTCCCTTTAAGTTACTATGTAAACTTTTGATTCTTTTAAGGATTCTATTTGGGTATATTTTGTTTTTCCAGTTTTGTTCTTATATTGTTCATGTTTTAGGAACATTTATGTAGTTTGAGAATGATGTTTACTTTGTTTTATGTGTAGTTGTTGCACAAGTATTGTTAAACTATTATGTTCTCCTGTTCTTTGTTACATATGTTACTATTGTTTATACTCATATCATTTGGGCCTGAATATTTGAAATGATTCACTTTTGCAGCTGCTTTAACAATATTTGGCCTTAAAGATTTATTGTTTCTAAGAACTTCAGACAACATAAAAAAAAACCTATTTTTATTTAGTTTGTGGATATGTTGTTTGATATTTTTTTACAATTTACAATATAGTGTTTTTATTGTTGTTCAGAATTCAGAAAAGGGTTTGTTTCTATGGCGACACTAACATCGTCTGCTGCATTGCCGGTCCAACGGGAACCTGCAAACTATGATGAGATCGCTATGCAGCAAAGCTTGTTATTCTCCGAAAGTCTCAAGGTAATTTTATCACATCCATGTTCTTCATATTAATTTTTCAATGGGTGTTTTCGTCATTTTGTTTGCAGAATTGTCATCCTGTTGTATGCTTGATCTTGTTTCAGGATTTGAAGAATCTGAGAAAACAATTGTATGCGGCTGCTGAATATTTTGAATTATCTTACACCAATGATGACCAGAAACAACTGTGAGTAATTGGTAGAAAAGTAGTGATTGGTCTAGAAATAAATAAAAAAATGTTGTGTATTTACATCAAAATGACCTTTTTGTCCCTGTTGCAGAGTGGTGGATACCTTGAAAGATTATGCCATCAAAGCTCTAGTCAATACAGTGGACCACTTGGGAGCTGTTTCATGTAAAGTGAATGACATTTTAGGCGAAACCGTGAACGAAGTTTCAGAAACTGAGCTTCGAGCAACATGTATTCAACAGGTGCTTTAGCATTCCGTCATTATTTAGGGGAGTCTGGATGTGCTGTTTGAAAGCGATTATATAATATTTGATAACCAAAACTAGATAACCAGCTGCTATAGAAACAAGGTTGTAGAACATAGTGTTTATATTTGTTTATGCTGTTTGTAGTTGCGATAATTAGATATTCAGATATTTTAGAGTTTTGACTAATATGATCATTTAATGATTCAATTCGAAAAACGACCTAAGGTGATATTATTGTGAAAAGAATGAGTTTTCCCCCAAACGGGAGAAAAATTTCACAAATTAGGTTGAAATGGGTATATAGATGACTTTATTTTTCCATTGGATGGCGCATCGAAGTGGTTATTTGATCAAAAGTAGGATATGTTTAATTCAAACACTTAAAAACTGATTTTTACGAGGCAATAAAAGATTGCAGTCTCAGTACACAAATCAAAACACCACCATAGTAGCATACATCATCACTTCTTACTCAAAATGTACTCAAAATTTCCATCTGGACTGAGATTTTTGTTTCTTTAATTTTGTATTGTTGTGTATCAGAGACTAAACGTATGCCAGGGGTGTTTTGATCATGAAGGTCTCTCCCAGCAGTCTTCACTGATAAATACTCCCAAGTACCATAAAAGATACATCTTGCCCGGTAATCAATAAACATCATTTTCGTCAAAGTTATTATTTATTTCTGGTTTTCTGCTTTCTTCGGTTCCTTTCATAGAATAATAGTCAAATTGTTCTCTAATGATGCACTCGATGTTCAGTTGGAGAAACCATGCAAGGTGGTGTTCGAACTAAATCAAAGTACCAAGGTTGCAGTTTGGATGATGAAGACGACTGGCATGAATTCAAGAATGGTAAGAATCACAGTAATAAATACTTTCTTGTCTATAGTAATTTTAAATCTCAGTATAACGTTTGTTTTTGATACAGCTGTTCGGGCTACAATCAAAGAAACCTCACCATCTTCATTCACGTAAATGTTTTTGTTTTGGTTTCCCTTTTACTTTTTACTGCCTTCAACTTGTATGTCTGATCTTAAATATAAAACTGAAAAAAAAAATGTAGAAAAGGGCGATCTCCATCTCCATCTCCACAAGTTTCACAGCAACCTGGATCGTTTGCTTTCACTGGTGCTGTGACCAGAAAAGATCTAGGTATGCACGCTTTCATTTTGCCTTTTCCCATATATTTTGTTTGCATACTTGCTGATGATTATTTGGATGATGAATCAGAGAAAAGATCAGTTTCACCACGCCGATTCTCTCTTTTACGTACTGGCTCTCTTTCTATTAGATCAACCACCCCCAACTCGAGACCAAATTCAAGACCCACAACTCCCAATCCCAGTAGGCCGACAACACCAAACACAGTTGGCCGACAAAGGGTAAGGCTTACACTTTGATGTTTGAGGTCAATACTTGCTAGATCTAAACTTAATATATTTCTGGTGTAAATAAACAGTTAAAAGTTCTATTTACTTAATACTCTTCTTAATAGCATAAAGACTAATTTTGAATACAAAAATAGTCAGTTTGACATTATACGTAGACCTTTTTCTTGATTTGTAACTTAAAGCCTGATGTTTAAGTTTTGTGTAATCTTTTTGACACGTTGGTTCATCTGTAGCTTTCAGAGTCTCGTAAATCAGCGTCAATGCGTATTCCCAGTGATAGAGACACGTATAAAGATACAGATCAGATACCAAGCAAAAGTAAGCGTCTACTCAAGGCATTGCTTAGTAGACGTAAGTCCAAGAAAGACGACACGCTATACAGTTATTTGGATGAATACTGAATCGTATGCATCAGCAAAGAGGCCAAGTGAAAATTTGCCCCATAAGCTTCTTGATTATTGTTTATTTGAGCAGAAGTTAAAATGTATTATTCTCATATTTACCAGTTTACCCTTGAACATGAATTTTCAAATTTGCGATCGTAATATAGCATCTGTTTATCTACAGAAATCAGTTTTACTTTATCGTTTTTAGACCGAAGTCACAATTAAACAACTGGGCTGAGACATGTCTTGATGGTCATTATGTATGTAAAAAAAAACTTGGATCCAAACAACATAGAATGTCCCAATAACAAAAAAATACGCTAGAAACAAAGCAACAGAAATCCTGCAAACATATGCTGTTTCGCAGCGAGACTACCAGAAGTACTCGAAGCAAAATGGGTAGTTAAGGTAGGTAGTGGCCAGGTATATCTTTTAGCAGGATATCGAAAACCAACCGACCTCTCAGTGATAGATTGGTTATGAGGATTTCAATGTTGTGATCCCTCACCCTTTTATGTGAAGTGTTTTGGAAAAATTTGCACAAAGACTGTGGCTTGTGATACAACATGCGGTGATAAAAGACTAAATGGTGCATCTCCACATCAAATTACCTTTTTGGTGCAGGAATGTCAATTTCATAAAAGATTATGCCAGCAAATTTCTAGTCAATACATGAGAGCACTTGGGTGCTGTGTCATGTAAACTGTATGACCTTTAATGTGTGGAGATGGTTGTACTTTCAGAAAAAGAGTTTCAAGTATCATGTATACAAGTATACAACGGGTACTTATGCATTCCGTCATTATTTAGGGGTGTTTGGATGTGTGGTTTAAAAGTGATTATATGATATTTGATAACAAGAATTAGATCCATCAGCTTGAATGGAAACAAAGTTGCAGAAAACAGTAAGCATTAAATAGCCGCAAGTCTAAAAAAACTACACTATACAATTATTTATGAGCAACTCATGTGCTTAAAGCTAAGTGAAAATTTGCCCGAAAAGCTTTTTGGTGATTATTGTCTTCCTGTTCAAGCAGAAATTAGAATGTATTAATCTCATATGATAAACAATTTTAGCCTTGAACATGAAATTTCAAAATTCTCAGCCGAGTTGTTTAATTGTGGATTTGATCTGGTCATAATATAGCATCATGTTTAATGTTCACAAATCAGTTTTACTCTATTATTCTTTAGATCGAATCAACAATTAAAACAACTGAGCTGAGACATGCCTTGATGATCATTATGCATTTAAAGGATTACGGAGTATAATTTAGAGCCCAGACAACACATAATGTCCCAAAAATCCAAAACTCATGCTACGTATAAAACAAGCAACTTGAAATCCTACAGTCATATGTTGTTTCACCAATTGAGATTACAGAGAAACTCGAAGCAAAAAGAGTGATCATGTATCACAAAACTATGCGTTTTGATGCTGCAGCTCCAAGCCCTCACTGAATTGTTCAATTGTTTTTGTTGCTAGCGTCAAGACATCCACAAAGGCGCTATAAGATGCACGAAGAAATCTCGCTTCAACCGCTTCAAAATGCCTTTATCAAAATATTCAAGAAATACAGGTAAGGTGTAACGTGTTAAGCAGAGTGATTTAGCATTTTCATTTGTGGGGACTGTAAATGCTTAGATGGGACATCGCGGAAATGTGCAATTACTTGGCCAAGGCGCATTATCTTAAATTTAAAAAAAAAAGAAAAGAAAATTAACAAGATGACCAACTATATCAACATTCACCAGGCAGCTTATAAAAGAACAGTCAGATAATGTTCATCCCCAGATAACAGTAAACAAATTACGATATGCTATCTAAAAGGGAGGAAAAACTAACACTGAGAGCTTCCCGTCAACAACAGACATCACCCGCCTCACTTTATCCGGCTGAAGCTGAAAAAAGAAAACTGGTCATTTTAGTAATAAGCAGCTGTTATGTACTGTTTAATTAATGGATAGAATGGTCACGAGATCACACCTCTTTGTCAACAGCAAGTGATGAATATATTATGTTAGCCTTTTCCTCAGACTTGTAATCTACTTCCAAATCACTGCAGAAAACATCTTATAATGAGATCTTGTACACAAATTTCAGAAAGTCAACATTTTCCTGTTCAAATGTGGGAAATTACTAGCAAGTCGTAAGTTTTGTATCATTTCCATACGTTGCTACTTAACAGCTTCATTTTAACAGTTCTTTGTATCTAAATTTTCAATGATTACTAACTTTAGAGTACTAGTTCCGCGGACATAACTAGACGTGGTCATTTCGATTGACTGACTAGAGTCATGTTTATCTCCAATGGTTAAAATGGGTAAAATAATGAGTCAAATGAGTGAAAGTTGCCCCAAGCGTATTTATAAAGCATGCAATCTTCTAAACCGTTATATTCAATAATTCATGATATGGTGTTTTGTAATCACACATGCTAAAGATTTATGTAAGACAGACATAGAGTATCTGCGTGTCAACTCAAACCTGTTCTGACCTTAACAAAAATAACCTGTTTTCAACTTGTTACCCATCCCATCAGACCTGTTACACTTAAACCTAAGTTTTAATTGATAAATGGTTATAACTTTAAGCACATGATCTACGATGATCACATAGCTAATGGATGCATTTGACTATTGGTAAGCTCATAAAAAACACACCCCATGTGATAAGCACAATTGATACTATAGTGGTTCCCAGAATGACTGGTAACTCATCAAAAACAAAAATTCATTGTTCTCACCCACACAGATACCTCTTGTTAATACTCGTTAAAGAGGCAGTTTGCTAAAACCATGTTTAAACGTAGCGAAACAAAGCTCTGCTCTGGTGTCAATGTACCATTTGGAAGCAATGTGGTACAATCACATGTGTATAAAAATTGATTGTTGTTTCTCCAATAACATGCCAACTAGTTGTGCTTAGCCTGGATAATGACTTTAACAGCTGCACAATTTGTCTTTTGACTTTTGAGTAGAAGGCAGATGGTAAAATCCAGTGGGCTGATGTATAAGTTCAGGATCCAAATAGTTGTGTTCTTTTGACTTTTCTAAACTTAAGTACCTGTCGTATGTTGAGTTTGAGTTAGGTCTACAGATGACACGGATATGATGACCCTGTTTCTTTTACCACTTATCTTTCTTCATAACCTTGCATTGCTGGTGGTTTATCAAAAAGACAGTAACTGTAATAGTGTAATTACGATATGCATGCATAAGGGCTTTTGGTGGACATCTGTTTATAGACTGTCTTTGGTGTCCTTGCACATACTACGGGTTATTCTAGTAAATAACATGTATTACAGACTGTTGTCCGTGCACTTGGACATATTACAATTGTCACACAGAGTTATGCTAGTAAATAACATGTGTAACAAAGTAACAAACTAACAGTCCATACGTGCAACACAGTATATTTTTGTCCCTAAAATCTGAATAATATATTGGGCAAATAATAAAAAAAAGTATCATACTTGTCATCATTTGCTCTTGCGGGTAGCAAACAAAATTTTTTGCTTTTGTGAGTACTATACTTTCAAATTCATCCTCTTTAGGGTACTATGTGACATTTTTGCCCTTCGAGAATTTTTTTTTTCTATTAGCTAAGAGGGGCAAAAATGTCCAATTTTTTTGAAAAATACCCTAAAGAGGATGAATTTGAAAGTATAGTACCCACAAAAGCAAAAAAATTTGTTCACTACCAACAAGAACAAATGGTGTCAAGTATAATACTTTTTTTAATCATTTGCCCTAATATATTTGAAAGGCTTTCTCTTAACTTCCCGTGGAAGGATCTTTTTGTTTTGTGATTTATGATGAGAAGAGCACATCCATTGGTTGCTTAAAGATTAGAGAATCTTATTGACCCAACACACCCAAGTCAAACATGATCAATTCTTATAATGATGCAAATGAGGGGGAAAAAAAGATAAAAACATTACTTGGTAAAAAGAAAAGTTAGCAGTCTTGATGGTATAAAACTATAAATACAAACTACTCGAGTAATTGGTGATTACTCGCTACAAGGTTAATGACCGATTAATTTCCGATTATAAGGTTGAAACTCAAATCATATTTGGTCAAAACTCAGTCAAAATTTGGGGTTAAGTCAGTCAGCCAAAACCCGGTTTGAAATATTTGAGCAATTTGGTTAATTTTTCCAAGCATAATGCTATGGTCCTATGTGAAATCTATGGTCCTATCAACATGTCAAACATTTAGTTTCGAAATTGATATATAAAGTTCCAATCCGCCTAGACCAATTAGAAGCTACAAGGTAGTCGACTAGCGCCTAGTGTTCTTTGCAACCATAATTACTTGCTGAATACTAACTTATAACGAAAAGAATTTAAGATAAAGCACAATCTTATTTATATATGAAACAAGTGAAGCTACAATTAAGAGATAAGTCACTCACCAGCTGAACTCCCATGTGTTTTTTTGGGCATCTGTTGTTTCAACTGCAGAAGCCATCTTGTCTCCCTAAAACAATATCAATTTTAGCTGTCATAAACCTCAATTACATTTGTTTATGGGTATGGAACATTATTAATTTACATTAAACTTTTGTTTCAAAAAAAAAAGTTGAAAGAAATTAGTATTCAAAGTAAAACTTTATTAGTTATAAAAGGTTGAACCTTGGAAGTTATATGTAGGACGGGAGGCTGGCTGGAAAAACTTGGTGATACAAGCTTGGAGAGGGTGGAAGGGGTTTTATATTGTGGTTGTAAATTTCTATAGCTTTGGGGAAGGGTTCAAATTGTACTAACTCACAAAACCACCCCCTTAACTTAACCTCTATTACGTAGTGTTTAAAGGACCCAACTGAAACTATTTTTAGTGCTTCAGCTTCTAATAAATTTTACAAAGTAAATAAATAAAACGAACTAAAACGTTTAGCGAACTATTTGTATGCTACTCAGCGAAAAATATCATTTTCTCAAAAAGGTGAAAGACTGTGGGATCACCTTGGTCTCATAGCAGCTTAAGAATGCCAAAAGCTTTTAGGTCAATGGAGAGATTCAAACGGCTAACCCGTCATGGTAGGAAGCTACCAGATTGACTGGGGAGCGAACTGGGAGTGTCCCGGGGCGTCCATGGATATTTGTTTAAGTAGTGTTAATTTTGTTAAAAAACATCGATTTTTCTTAAATGCACCCGGTCTCTAAAAATTATGTTTGCAGTATTATTTAGTTTATTCCAACTGCACTTGGTCAAACTGTCTCCTGGTTCCGTCCCTGATTAGACTAAAGGCCCATGGTAGCGAAAAAGATCATTATGTTGAATATAAACAATTATTTTGTGTTTCTTTAAATCAACACGACAACATGTCTCATCTATCTACTCGTTTTGTTCATCTATGTTTGGAAATTATATGTCATACTAAACAAAAACGAATATCATGTATATATATATATTATTTTATTTATTTATTTATTTTTAATTGTGAGTGAATCTTATTTGAACGAATATGAATGAACAAGAACCAACTTATATTCTTAACGAACAAATATGAACACAAAAGTTTCTTTGTTTTTGTGGTCATGTACTCGTGTTAGTTCACTTTTCTCCTAAACTTAAACTAACGAAAACAAACAAGGCCCGTTTTGTGTTCGTTTAAAGCCCTAATTTCTCAAATTCATAATGGATTTTATGTTAAGCCAAATATTTTTGAAAAATACTAAAAGCATGCACCAAAAAATGTTACATCAAAAGACCCCATTTTCAAACTTACATTTAGGCCTCCAAAAGTCTTAAGCCGCCCTACTTCAAGTATTAACTAAATTGTGCTTGTTTGCAACACTCGAACCGGAGCATCTACAACTCAACTCCCGGAAACCATAAAGCAACCGCTTAACTCAATCGAATCCACAACGCCATACAAAAAAAAAAAAAAAAAAAAAAACCATTACTTCCATCTCCACACTACTAGCCAAATCACACTTGGCTAAACTCCTGTGTACTAACATAACTCTTTCCACCCAGAGCAATTTGTTTTAAACATGCTGGACACCTTCATATTGAACATTCAACTTTTAATCTCTCTTGGTTTCATTCTTTTATGTCAAACCTCATACTTATTAACCAAACACCTTTACTGTTTATTCCTTATGTCGAATCATAATCAAAAGTAATGCAAATAAAAGATGTATTAGGTGTTGGAGGTTAGCTCCCAGAACAGGGTTAAGACAATCAATGACAGTAGCAATACCACTAGGTGGTTACCGGATATCACTTGGAATCGTGTGATCACTTTCCAAAGTAAACTATTCGACCCTAATGCCTGGGTATCACGAATATCTACTTGGGATAAGACCAAATGCAGTTAGAGAATTAGGCACAATTCTATAACCCTTTCGCTAATAAGTGTTTACGTTTTTGGTTATTGTCCTTCATGCATTATCATATCTCCTATTTATAGGAGGTTACTCTTGAGCTATTCCAATGGAATTATGAGTATTAATCGCCCATTAATAGCCTCATAATTATCCCCATTATAGCCGTTAGTGGTTACATGACCAATTAAGCGTGGTCATAATGCGGTTGCTTGCCATTAAGCAATACTTTCCATAAGCAGACTTTCCACTAGCGGATTTCACTGCAAAGTGGAAATACTATCTGATGAAGCACCGCTTGCTCGGTACTTTCATAGCACTAGCAGTGGATACACCACCGATTCAAGGAAACATCGCTATCGCTGGAAACATGCTATCGCTGAAAATCACAAGCGGTACTTTCCACAGCGGTACTTTCCTCAAGCATTAGCTTTCACCGGTACTTTCTACTAGCACTACCAATACAAACCACTATTAGAGTCTGGGTGTTCATGGACCTTATGGGTGTACACTCGCCTCCTCAACCCATTACAAGGTTTGAACTATTCCCACAAGTGCACTAAATTTTCCAACAATCCTCCCCAAATTTAGTTCACTTCCTTTGCATGAAAAATAAACATCAAGCAAAACATGTGCATAAACGAAAATGTCCTGAGGATTGAATTTCCATCTTAGTAATTACACGTTCAAATATTCGAGAATCAGGGTGTTCTAAGAATTGAACCCTTCAACCCATTTGAATACACGAAGATAAATACACCAAGTTTTCAAACACTTACGACTCGACACTATACAAGCCATGTGTCCATATCCAAATTCATAAATGTTGTTAAAGCTAAAAGTCCAAAGCTTCCTGGAGCGGCAAAACTTCAACATTTACATAGGTGGTTCCTCTTTAGTCATGCTCTTGCTAAGCACTTTTTCAAAGAAAATTAACCATTAAGAAGTAAAGACTTCATCCTCCTTTCAGGAGCACAACCTTGGGATGTAAATAAAACATGTGCTCCAGTCCACTGAATGTTCAACTTTCCACATTGAACTCCTCTAAGTTTCCTCAGGTGGGAGTTGGGTGTCCTAGCATTCAGTGACTAAGTTGGACTTAAACCCATCCCTTTTGCAGACTTTATAACCAAGTCTCTAGCCAGACCCTTCGTCAAGTGATCAACTAAGTTCTGTTGAGATCTAACAAACTCTATAGATACCACCCCATTCATGATAAGCTCACGAATCATGCTATGTCTGACACCTAAGTGTCTAGACTTACCATTGTACATTTGGCTATAAGCCTTAGCCAATGTAGCCGCACTATCACACCGGATAGAAATAGGTGCTATAGGTTTAGGCCACAATGGAATCTCAAGAAGCAAGTTTTTCAACCATTCAAGCTTCTTTACCAGCGGTAAAGAAATTTGCTAAAGCCACAAATTCAAATTCCATTGTTGAACTGGTGATGCAAGTTTGCTTCTTGGATGCCCAAGAAATTGCACCTCCACCATTAGGAATACCCGCCAACTGGTAGATGAATTGTCTTTAGTGTTATCTTGATCCAACTTGCATCAGTGTAACCTTCCAACACTGCTGGGTAACCAGTATATGAGAGACTATAATCCATAGTTCTCTTCAAATACTTCAAGTACTTTGAACTCGCTTGCCGTGATGAGCACTAGGATTACTAGTATACCCGCTCAATTTTCCCAATCGCAAAACCAATATCAGTCTTGTACAAGTCATGGCATACATCAGGCGACCAATTACCCTAGAGTACTCAAGTTGAGATACTGACCTTGCCATGATTAGTCATCGCCTTCTCACAAGTATCCATAGGTGTACTTTCACTGAGTACAATCAAAGTAATTGAATTTCCTCGACCTTCTCAATATAATGAGACTGAGATAGAAATTCTATTACTTTCATGTTTAATCCTTATACCAAGGATAACATCACCCTCCCCCATGTCCTTCATGGAGAACTTGATGACAAAAATTCCTTTGTCGTCAACTGATTTTGGTCGGTGCCAAAGATCAGCATGTCATCAACATATAGGCAAATGATGACTCCTTTACCAGATTCATCAAATTTGCTATATACACATTTGTCGGCTTGGTTAAGAACATAACCACTAGACAAAACCACTTCATCAAATTTTTGATGCCATTGCTTGGGTGCCTGCTTAAGTTCATAAAGAGACTTAATCGTTTACCACCTTGTTTTCATTGCCAGGCAAGATGAAGCCCTGAGGTTGGTTCATATAAACCTCCCCATCCAATTCACCATTCAAGAAAGCTGTCTTCACATCCATCCGATGAATAACCTGATTGTGAATAGATGCCATAGCAATCGGCAGTCTTATGGTACTGATCGAGCCACAAGGGCATAAGTATCAAAATAGTCTATCCCCGACTTTTGTTTAAAGCCTGAATGACTAGTCTAGCCTTGAACTTTTCAATAGTTCCATCTACCTTCATTTTTCTTTTGAAAATCCATTTGCAACCCAAAGGTTTGCAACAAGGAGGTAGATCAACCAACACCCAAGTGTTGTTGCCCATGATGGAATCCATCTCATCATTGATTGCTTCTTTCCGAAAGCAATATCACGGACTTCATTGCTTCTTTAAATGTTTTGGGATCATCCTCAACAATGAAGCAATAGGAGTATTGGTCAGAGACCTCATCCACTGGTACCTTCAACTAAGTATAGTTGAAACTCAAGTCCAAATGACTTTGGAGTCCTGACCCTTTTGCTTTTCTGAGCATGTTCAGGTTGTTGAACCACAACCTCATCGAGCACCACCGATGGTTCATCATCGGTACCTCTGATACACCAGGTGTCATGAGTTCTATTAGGAATCCTCGACTTGGTCTAGGAAGCTGATGAGAATCTATTATCATCAAAGTCTGCATCCCTTGATTCAATAATGGAGTTAATTGAAACATATTCATTAGGTTCAATAACATAGAACCTAAAAGCCTTGGAATGCTCAACATATCCAACAAAGATGCATTCAATGCCTCTTTCACCCAAAGTCTTTTGCTTTGGATCGAGGAGTCTTACAACGACCTACAACCCCAAACCCTAAGATAGTTCAGGTTAGGTTTCCTTTTAGTCCAGAGTTCATAAGGGGTAACCTTGTTCCTTTTGTTAGGAACCCTATTTAATAAATAGCAAGTCATTAACATAGCTTCACCCCGAACCCTTGACTCATCTGAATAGGACAACATGGAATTAACCATCTCCTTCAAGACTGTTTTTCCTTTCGGAAATACCATTTTCGAGGAGTATAGGAAGCGATAGTTTCATGGATAATACCAACAGAGAAAGTACTTGGTATCCATGTACTCACCTCCCCTATCAATCCTTAATCTTTTGATCAAAGACCCAAGTTGTAATTCAACTTCAGTTTTAAACACTTTGAATTTATCTAATGCTTCATCCTTGGTATGTAATAAATAGACATAACAAAATCTAGAAGCATCATCAATAAATGTTACAAAGTACTTCTTATTTCCCAAAGAAGGAGTGGCATGCAAATCACACAGTCACTTGTGAATAAGCTCCAAGATCTTAGTCTCACGACTAACAACCTGAAAGGGTTTCTTGGTTATCTTGGTCAACATGCAAGTTTTACACTTTTAGGTGTCCATGTCAAAAGCAAGGATTAAACCATCCCTAGACATATCTTGCATTCTTTTATAGTGAACATGACCAAGTCTAGCATGCCAAAGGGTAGAATCGGTCGATCATATGTGGTCACAAATTTGAAATAACACTGCTCAGTGGTAATATTATGCCTGAACATTTGATTACATAAATAACCAAAACCAATAAAAACACCAAATTTAGAAAGAACAAATTTATCAGATTCAATAACTTGTTTATATCCATGATTATTCAAAACACTACTTGAAACCAAGTTTTTCCTTATATCGGGAACATGAATAACATTAAACAAAGTTACAATCTTTCCGGAACTAAACCTAAGATCTACACAACCACGACCATGCACCAAGGCTGTTGACTCATTTCCCATGTGAAGAATAGAACCATCATTCATTGACTCATAAGTCTTGAACCAGCTTCTATCTTTACACACATGAACTGTTGCACCAGAGTCAACCCACCACGCAACATCATCATCCTCGCATTAAAAGATTCGATACATATGTAACATAATAAATCACGAAAAGACTTATTAAACATATTCTGACCTTTCAGTGAGTTGGCTGAACCACCACTACCTGAACCATTAGTGCCTGATCCATTGGCTTTACCACCAATTTTAACACCCTTGCGGTCCCTTTTAATGTGACCAGTTTTGCCACATTTCCAACAAGTAGGTGTTGCCTTCTTGTTTGGATCTGCCCTTGTGTTATCATGATATTTGCGTTTGCCTTTGTTGTCATTGTACTTGGTGGAGTTGTTATGCTCCACCATATTGACACAGATGCACCATAGCATTGCCACTCTTTGGCTTGTCATTATCCTGCATCTTGAGAGATTCCTCAATGTGCAAATGACTGCCTTAACTCAACAAGTTAACTCCTCCTTCATACGTTTCAAGGTATGCTTGAAATCTTTCCATGAAGGAGGGAGTTTGTCAATGACACACGAGACTTTGATAGCCTCATCCATGTTCATTTGGTGTTGTGTAAACCTTCCAAGTATTCCAAGAAGTTCATTGTATTGTTCCATAGCTGGTCTTGAATCAGTCATTTTGTAATTTGTGAAATTACTAACAAGGAACTTCTTACTTGATGCATCCTCGACCATATATTGGCATCCAAGGAATCCCACAGTTCTTTGGAAGATTCAAAGTTCTGATAAATATCAAACAAAGAATCGGACATACCATTGAGAATAAGACCTCTGCATATGTAGTCATCATTCTCCCATTTGCTCCTCCTCGTCTGACGCTCCACGAGCATCATCACCATCATCGAGGAATGGGTGTGGTTAGCACATACACCACACTCATACTTGACGAGCAAGAAGTGCATCTTCTTCTGCCACCTCCTAAAGTCCACCCCTTCAAACTTGTCTAGCTTAGCAAAGTTTGAAGCCATGTGTTTCATTGCATCAGTTGCCATTGATTATCACAAAATAGTTTACTTTGATTGTTGGAGGTTAGCTCCCGAGCAGGGATTAAGACAATCAATGAAAGTAGCAATACCACTAGGTGGTTACCGGATATCACTTGGAATCGTGTGATCACTTTCCAAAGTAAACTATTCGACCATAATGCCTGGGTATCACGAATATCTACTTGGGATAAGACCAAATGCGGTTAGAGAATTAGGCACAATTCTATAACCCTTTCGCTAATAAGTGTTTACGTTTTACTGTGTCCTTCATGCAATATCAGATCTCCTATTTATAGGAGGTTACTCTTGAGCTATTCCAATGGAATTATGAGTATTAATCGGCCCATTAATAGCCTCATAATTATCCCCATTATAGCCGTTAGTGGTTACATGACCAATTAAACGTGGTCATAATGCAGTTATGCTTGCCATTAAGCAAAGAGTACTTTCCATAAGCGTACTTTCCACTAGCAGTACTTTCACTTGCGGTGGAAATCTGACCTATCGATGGAAGCACTGCTTATCAAGACTTTCATAGCACTAGCAGTGGATACACCACTTCAGTGGAAACACGCCTATCGATGGAAACAACGCTTATCGCTGAAAATCACAAGCGACTTTCCACAAGCGACTTTCCTCAAGCAGTACATTCACCAGCAGTACTTTCTACTAGCACTACCAATACAAACCACTATTAAAGTCAGGGTGTTCATGGACCTTATGGGTGTACACTCCGTACCTCCTAACCCATTACAAGGTGTGAACTATTCCCACAAGTGCACTAAATTTTCCAACATTAGGCTAATCTATGCAAAGAAAGTAAAGTTAGTAGCTTGTTATAAACCAACAAGGAACGAGGAAGAGGAATTAATTCGGGCTGAATACAATCACACATATAAAAAGCAAAAACTAATAAGTGTTGTATGATGAAACTTGTATTAAAGGATTTCAGGAAAGAGTAACTAGTATTCTAGTAATACAGGATGTGTCGAGACTTAAAACTATTTGTTAGGTCTTTTTATTTTACACCAATTTCATAAATAAATCACATGTCTAATTTATACCTTATTAATCCTAAGCTAAACGTTATAACCATTGTAAAAATCTTTTTGATATTTATTTACACTTAGTGCTTATGCCACGCCAGTGGAGTTACGATTCTTTTACAATACTTGGTAAGAGACAGACCACGACTCACACATGAGCGTTATTTAATTTATACTTGTTATTGTTATGATTTATGAGGATGAGTGTATTGTTACTTTTATTATGCATAAAGGGCATTGGTAAAGCATCTTGAGTTGTCAAAGATTTTGTAAATACACAACTCAAGATGCTTTACTCTCTTTTGTATATATCCCTGCAAAAGGTGAATAATTCCATATATATCCTTCTTATAAGTTTTTGATGCACATAGTACAATAATTTTTATGCATGCAAAGGATATATATGTAATTTTGCATCTTTGGAGGGATATATATGTAAATGACCCAATAAGTTTAAAAGCATGTTTGCTTGAAAAGAAACAAATGATAAGTGTGGGGAATATAATAACTCGTACTTTATATATGTTTTTAGACTCGTTATCATGTGTTTTATACTTTTATCTATATTACTTATAAATTATTTATTCTTAATATTGAAAACTTAAAAAAATTTAAAAATGAGTAAAGTGGTTTCTCTTAAATACCACTTATTAATATCCCTTAGTGTTTCTAAAACTTTAATCTTAAATGACATCTTAAGCAAAGAATGTAAACTTAAAAAAACAGTTACACACGGTTTATAATTTGAATGAATTTTTTTAATAAAACAGTTACACACCTTTTAATATGGCACAGTTTTTAATTTTTAAGCACAACTACATAGTTTATCAATTTTGAATGAAAACTTTTTTATTGCACAAAAATAAATAATTTAAAAAATGACTACAAACCCGAACACTGTAAGTTTTTAAATTAAAAGTCATACCAAAATTACAAGTTATGAAATATAACTATTTGTCTGCTATATACTACTCTGTCGTTTTACGCGGACATTGTCTAGTATTTAGTATGATTATAGTGGATTTTTGATACTTAATTGCTTAAAAATGATCGTTGAAAGAAAGACAAGGACCGGATGAGTAAAAGATTTGCCATAAGACAAACAACCTAGGCGAAGTGTGATTGGCGGTATACACCACCATCGAACTCCTTTTCCGGTGATCGCAACTATAGAGTTTGTGGTCGATTCAGTGGGGTGGACATGGCGGTAGTGGCTGAAACCCTAGTGCGGATAATCATAAGGTTCTGGAATGATTGGAGATGGAAATCAACAATTCAACATTCGGATCGTCTTATGGTTTCGAGTACAACCCACATCAAGTTCAAGGGTCAAGAAACACCTCTGACTGACCATTGGGAGTTCAAGCTACGGTTGAGGTTCAACACATGAAGGTTAAAATTCTTTTGGAGGGTCAGGCAACCATGGAGGCTCAAGAGGGGTTCTTGGTCCTCCTCCTATGCAATCTGGAGGTTGACCACGTAATTTTTTGGTCACCTCGCTTCATCTGGTTCATCTACATCTCATTATGGTTTGATGGCTTCTCATCCGTCATCTTTCTCGGATACATTTGCCGGTGTGCCACCGGTACTTTCACTTTTAATCCATCTCTGGTTTTGGATGCTCGACGATACACCGGTACCGACCGTGTTATGATCGGTAACGGATTATTTCTTCCCATCACCCATGTTGTCCATAGCTTCATATCTTTACCTGGTTTTACATTACAATATCATACTGTATACCGCGTTCCTGATCTTACCAAAAAAACTTATTTTCCATTGTTCAGCTTGTTCTTGACAATCCACTCACAATTGCTTTCAACTTTCGTGGTTTGTTCATACAGTCTTTCGCTGGCGTACTCTTCAACTCATTCCTCTTAGACCCTGGACTCTCTTTTCACTCTCTGCTACTGCTGTTGCTACTCGGGATCTCTGGCATTATAGACTTGGTCATCCGTCACATTATGTTTTTACTATCTTAACAGGATGGTGCACCATTGGGTAGTCCTGGTAACACGAAAAGCGCCGATTAAGTGAGCGAATGGGTTCGTGCGGGAATCTTGAAACATGTCCAGTATAATGAATATTACCATGGGAATATGGGATTACTCTCCAGAAAAATGAAATCAGTTTACTCCACAAAATTAAACGATTATATATGCCAATAAAGCTCTTGTCAATAGGGTGGATCACTTAGGTTTTCATGTATTAAACAAGTAGTTACATCTTATGAATCAACAGATGACCAACAAAGAGACCAAGTAAAAATGTGACCCAAAAGCTCTTTGGTGATTATTGTCTTCTTATTCAGGCACAAGTTATAATGTATTCAAGCATCAAGTTTTAGGTTCAGATATAAGTTTTACCTTACCGTTCTTTAGACCAAGTCCACAATTAAACAACTGGCTGATCGAGAAATGTTTTGATATATTCAGATTCAAACAACACAAAATGTCCCCAAAACGAAAAATTATCTGAAACCTGCAAACATATATTGTTTCACTAATTGAGATTATAGAGGAACTTGAAGCAAAAATAAGTGATCCTCAGGTATTTCAAAACTATAAGTTTTGATGCTGCAGCTCCAAGCCCTCGCTGAATTGTTCAACAGAATTTGTTACTAGTATTAAGACATCCACAAAGGCACTATAAGATGCACTAAGAAATCTCGCCTCAACCGCTTCAAAATGCCTATAACAACATATTCAAGAAATACAAATAAGATGTAAGATCATAGGGTCGACAAAAACTATGAAACACCCATGTTAAGCAGAATCTTATAGCATTTTCATTTGCGGGTCTTGTTTATAATGAACACCACAAAAATGTGTAATTACTTGGCCAATAATTTTATCTTGATTTTTTTTTTAAAAAGAAGGTAATGACAACATTATCCATATCAACATTCGCTTATGCTAAAACAGTAAAATAATGTTCATCCACACATAACAGTAAAGAAATTATGATATGCTTTCTACAAGGGGAGAAAAACTAACACTTTAAGTTTTCCATCAACAACAGTCATCACCCGCCTCACTTTATCCAGCTGAAGCTGAAAAGAAATGTGATCATTTTAGTAATAAGCAGCTGTTATGTTCTGTTTGATAAATGGCACAAATGGTCAAGGGATCATACCTCTTTGTCAACTGCAAGTGATGTATATATTATGTTAGCCTTTTCCTCAGACTTGTAATCTACTTCCAACTCACTGCAGAAAACATCTTATAATGAGATCATGTATACAAAATTTCAAAGATCTCCAACATTTTGCTGCTCAAATTATGAGAAATTACTAACAATTTGTACGTTTTTGTATCATTCACATTTGTTGATACTTAAGAGTGAACATGGTTCATTTTCTTAGTTATTTTTTTCAATTTTCAGTGATTACTGATTTGGCCATTTCGTTTTTTTCACTTAATCACTTATACAGTTATACATAGGTTGACTAGGCACATGTTTATCTCCAATGGTTAAAATGAGTAAAAATTTCCATTAGCATGGTGGACTACAGAACGGCTTTCAGTTCCGAAACTTTAGTTTTAGCTTTAACACATTAGCCTAAAAGGAAACGAGTCAAAGTTGCCCCAAGCGTACTAATGCATACAATCTTCGTTATATTTAAAATTCAAAGTACTGTTTTTTATAGTCACACATACTATAAAATTTATGTAAGAGCCTTTGCATGTTAACTCAGCCTGTTCTGACCTTAAAAAAATAACCTGCTTAAAACTTGTTACCCATCCCATCAGACCTGTGCTCATTCCACCACCCCTACACTTAAACCTAAGTGTTAACTGCTAAGTAGTTATAATTATAAGCACACGAGTACAAGGATCACATAGAACGGATAAATTTGACTATCAACCAGTGTCTTACACTTGTTATTACAGTCTGTTCTTGACAAATTAGAGAATCCTATTGACCAAAGTCAAGCAATATCAATTCTTATAATGATGCAAATGAGAAATAAACAAATATAGCTAAATAACATTACTTGGAAAAAAAAAAAAAAAAAAAAGGTAGCATTATTTTATGGTATAGATACAAATTACTTGCTAAATACCTTATAAAGAAGTAAATATCTTGATGCATCAAGATAAGCACAATCTTATTAATATAAAATTGTTCCAGTTTAAGTATTTCAAAGATAGCAAAGGTAGTTAAACCATAAAGAAAAGCACCGCAACTCAATTATGGCTGTGTTCAATCAAGTTGTGAAGTTATCAGTTAGTCAAAGTGTTTATCGCAAGGCATCTTTATACAGACAGATCCTAATTAGCGCACTCATCTAGTTGAAAACAAAATGATAACAAAATCAAGTGCAAGCTTCATACCTTCATAGAACATATGTTTAAATACCACATATACACCACGGATAGGCAATTGGTTTTTGGGCATCCGTGGAAGAAACAGAATCAATCTTTTATCTCCCTTAAAGTCCTAAAACAATCAGAAAGAGAGGCCTTCCTGTACGAGTAGTGAAGAACTAGCGAGAACTTTTGTTGGTTGTTGACCAACGGACAGAAAGTAGAGGGGAGTTCACTCACACCCGGGGCTGCTTCATTCTCCTAAGCCTCAGAATAGACACCTTGCTGAAGCCCTAGGAGGGGAAGGAGTTAGTCTTCTAGTTTATCCCAGACTTATTGGAAATGGAAAGCCAGGGGAATGCTACCAACTCCCTTTACTCATATGAACTTGACTGAACTGAATGACCAGCCCCGGGCCGGGGTAAAAGAAGAAGGGATAAGATAAGACAGTAGCACCCACCACTCTGTCAGTAGAAGGTTATCCAGTCGATCTTCGTAAGTAAGTAAGTAGCACTTTCATCGATGATTCCTCTAATCCTCTAAAGGCTTAGAATAGATGTTATAAACCTCAATGACATAATTTGCATTTTTTTCAGCATACTTCTACAATTACAACATAACAAATGAGGTTTTTATTTCAAGATTTACATTTTGATTCCTTATGGTAATTACACTTGGCATTTAAAAAAGTAGTAGTAAGTTTTACTTAGATAATAATTCAAAGTGAAACTCTTTTCTTGAACTTATAATTATTTAGAAAGCTGATATTTAACATTTTTACCTGATTGATTATTGGAAGTGAGAAGCTTGCTTAAAGGGTTGTTTGAGTGACCGGAAAATAAATGGCTTCAAAAACCTACCGGAGAAAAAGGTTGAAACTTTCATTAGAGAGCTCGGTGTGGATGACGAACAACATGCCGTTCGTCCCTTTGCTTACCAACAACGGCGCCGTTCGTGTACCGAGACACCCGCCATTCTCCTGCCATATGGCATTTAGCCATTCGAAATAAAAAAACCCCACTTTTCACCTAACCCACTTTTAACTACACATAACATTTAACCCAAATCATAATTTAATAAAACTTTTACATACACTTCCATTTATCTTCCAAAAATGTCACAACAAAACACTAACGATTGGCTACTTAACAACAAATTTCATTCGACTTCCGAGTCCGCTAATTCAAGTTCTCCGTCACCCGCTACACCATCATCCGACCGTTCTTTTCCAATCCAACAAACGCAAACCCGATGCCTTCATATCCTCAATATCCAAGCCAAAACCCCGATGCCGGGTTTTGCACCATCTGTATAAAACCCGCAAAACCCGATGCCATATTATCCACAAGCCTCTTTCGCACCACAAATGAACTAAGATCACTATAAAGTATAACCAAATGGATTTTTTTGCACAACAACAAAAATACTTCAACCAAATGAATCTCGGTAATTATTCACAACCAACACAAATGATGCCAACATGAGTTTTACACGACTCACCACCAAACTCACCAACACAAGCATCACAAACCGAGTCTTCTCCGGTCGGAAAAGGAAAAGGAAAGGGACGAAATCCGAGACCAAAGAAAACCGACGTCGTCCATACCCGTTTGACACAAAAGGAGGATTAACTTTTGGCCGAAACGTACATACAAATATCCGAGGACCCAATACTCGGTATTGACCGAACGTACAACACACACAAGTTTATAATGAGTTCAACCGTCAGTCAACCACCGAACGCATACCAAGGATATGATCACGGGAAAGTGAACTACATTGACAAAGGATTGTACCAAGTTCGTCTGAATAGGTCGTGAAATGAGAACGGATGAGTGGTGAAAACTATTCAAGTGGCTATCCGTTGTTAGAAAATATAAAGAAACGTGAGGGTTCGTGTTTGTCCACTATGAAGCATGGGATATCTTGAAAGATCACCACAAATGGCGTGGTGCCAAAGCCGTTCAACCCGGAAGACGCATTCGTACACCCGAGGATGTTCAAGAACCGAATGAGTTATTTCGAAATGATACAATGCCACGTCCTCCCGACAAGCCAAGGCCTTCCAAGAGTAAATAATTGGACTCTACGTGTTCAACGGGTTCTTCGTTTAGTAGATAAGCTTTCAAGGAAATGGTCCAAAAGGAGTTGAGACAAGAACGGGCAAAAAACTTGATTATATCGAAACTCAAAAGAAATTCAAAGAATTGAAGTTTCTTAATTTTAGCATCGAGGGGATGAAGCTAGAAGATGCGAAAAATATCGAAAAGAATCGAGAGGCGATATCCGAACGACATTTCGCTTACGGGCTCGAGCTCAAAAATTAGTATTTGCCGTATCGTAGTTTTTATTATTCGTCGTATTGTAGTTTTTAATATTTGTCGTATCGTAGTTTTTAATATTTGTCGTGATCTATCGAATTTTTAATATTTGTTGTATCGTACTTTTTAGTTTTTATGTATTTTTAGTATCATAGTTTTTATGTATTTGTCGTATCCGTATCGTATTTGAGTTTTAATCTAAAATGTGTTTGTATAAAATAATAAAATGAAATAAATAAAATAAAGGAAAAATGATGCAAATAGACCCGGCGTCTGAGGTAGTCACTTTTCGGACCACTTTTATTTTTATTTGAAAATGGACAGACAACCGCTGTCATTAGGCAACTCATTAAAATTGTGACAAAGTGTCCCAGTATGTGTAAGGTATTGTTTTTGGGCAACTAAAAGCACAACCGTATTTTTTAAAAAAGGTTCTTTGGTCATTTTACATAATACTTGTCAAGTACATATACTTTTTATAATAAATTATTCTATATAATAAAAATTGTGTAAAACTCATAAGACTGCTTCTTCTTTTCATAAGACCGCTTCTTCTTCTCATAATACCCTTCTTCTCAATAAAGATTCAAACACACACACTATCCAAAAAAGAGATCAAGATGCACCCGACCTCTCTCTATTTTGTGAATCCAAGATTTTGGTTTTTGCTTTTACCCTATTTTATATATTCGTCTTCTTTTACCATTTTCACCTATTTTAATTCAATTTCAGATAACTTCTATTCGTTCTCAATATCATTTTTGTTTATCACAGTATCAATCTTAAGAAAAAATGGCAGAGAATATACATCTATACATCATCAACAAATCAGGTGGTCTCATCTTCTACAAGGTACATACAAATCTTTAATTTTATATATGTAATTATTTGTTTAGTTTGTATAATGAAAGAGATTAAAATGGGTTGTTTAGGATTATGGGTTACAAGGAAGAATGGGCCGAAATGCTACTTTATGCGATTGGAGTTTATGGCATTGATGCGCCATTTCACCAATTGTCTCCGGTTTTATGCGGGTGCTCGAGTTGCTTGAAGCGGATACGTTTGATCTCCATTGCTTTTGATCTCTTCGGTATGCATTTTTTTAGTTTTAATCCTTTGCATTTTGGTACATTTATAGTATTAAGTGGGTGTTTGCATTAGTTTATTTATAACTTCAAATGCAGATTCAAAAAGTCCCAGTAATCTCTAGACAAATAAGCCCATAAGCCCTCAAATAAGCTCCACTTTTTAGGCCTATTGTGTTTTTACAGAGTATTATTCATCAGTAAATATATATCATGTATGATAATTACACACTTGCTTTGTTCACTTACCTTGTGATGGTATTTTCGTTGTAGGATGATTTGCGACACTATCAGCCGCAGTATATGATTTTTGTCCCTCTAGTATTTCAAACTCCATACAGGTACTTCTTCTTTGTTTACTCTCTAGAACTTTACAATGATTCGATAAAAGGTGTTAATACAAATAAGCCGTAAAAACGTTTATTTATATTTTACGATCTTCTAATGTTTTGTCAATAACAAACGTAAAATCATTTTAACGAAACAAATAGAGTACGTAAATAGTTTGAGTTAATAGTTTTCTAACACACTTACGTTTTCACATAAAACACTAAAACAAGTATAAGTGATTTTATGATTTAGATACATATGTACAACAACTAGTGTTTACATATTGGGTTAAACATATACTTAAACTAAGTATACTAAAATGGGTAAAAACTAAGTATATGCTAAAATGGGTAAATACAAGTATATACTAAATGGGTAAATACTAGCAAATGGTTTTGACCCACAACCCATGGTTTTATATATACCACTTAACCAAGTTCATTGAATCTAGAAAGAAAACCATGGATCAACCCATAACCCATGACCCATGACCCATAACCAAAAATACCCATGGGCAAAGAGGAGCGGACCACGGATCCCTAGCTTTGTGCTAGCCGGATACCTTGTGGTAGGGATCCGTGGGATCCGGGGAACAGTAGGATTTTTCCTCTATAAATAGTGAGCCATTTCTTCATTATTTCTCACCCCTTTTCAATCTCTCTCTAACACACTTTCCCCCCTGAGTTAAATCTCACTAACCTTAGATCCAAGAGATCTATGTTTGTAGTTTTGTTTTTGTGTGATCTTTTAGGTTCCTCTTAAAGGCAAGATCACCACCTTTGAAGTCGAGCAAGCTCAAGTCCATGAGTTGCCATGCTTCCTCATCATCAAGGCTACTGAAGTCTTCTTGTTGATGATTCCTTTCTTTCTTCAAAGAAGTGTAGTGTTGAAGACATTAGTGAAAGATGTCTCAAGAGTCAAGGCGAAGATATTAGTGAAGGGTATCTATCGTCTATAGGATAAAGCACTTGTGGTAGGTGCTTAGAAGTCAAGACAAAGAAGCATTAGTGAAAGGTGCTTAGAAGTCAAGACAAAGAAGCATTAGTGAAAGGTGCTTAGAAGTGAAGTGAAAGGTGTCTTGTAGATCTAGTCAAAGGCATTAGTGAAAGGTGCCTTAGATGTACATTCGATATGGTGTGTTTCGATGTACAAGATAGACTAGTATTAGATCCAAGGATATTGATATCCTTGATGATGTTGTAAAGGAGTAGATCTCCTTTGGGATTAGTCGTTGGTGTAGTGTGGTAGTAGTTCCTCCATTGCAATGGAACTAGGCGCTTAGCCTAGTATCTAATAAAGGGTAGGCGACGTTGTGAAGGTGTAGTTCACCTTGGAGTGAAAGAACTAGGTACTTAGCCTAGTACCTTATAAAGGGTAGGCGACGTTGTGTAGGTGTGGTTCACCTTGGAGTGAAAGAACCGGTGGTTAGCCTAGTACCGGAAAAAGAGTAGGCGACGTTGTGAAGGCTTCTCGGCCATAAGGAGATTGGTGTAGTGATTACAAACTCTCGAGTAGGTGACTCGGGGAGTGGAGTAGGGCAAGGAAGGTGACCTTGTAGCCGAACCACTATAAATACTTGCGTTGTGGTTTTGTGCTTCTTACTCTTATCTTTTCATTACTTACCTTTATATGTTTGTTTATCAACATCCAACATACACATCCAAATAGATTGACATAAGTTAATCTAAATAGATTAAAAGGAAGTTTTAATTGGTAAAACTATTCAACCCCCCCTTCTAGTTTTCCACAATTGGCATCAGAGCTTCGTTACCAAGTTTCTTGAAGTATATTGTACTTTAAAAACTTGATACGATCCATGGTTAATTGAAAACTACAAAGAAGGTTTTTCATAAAAGCAAACACCATGTTTTTTTTCTTTCAAAACTATATGTTTGGAAGTTGAGATTGATAACAACATTTTTCTTTTTACTTTTTCATTTAATTGCACTAATCTTCTTTGTCATGTTGATTAGTCAAAGCTCATACCCACCAAGCTTTAGGAGTCGCTAGGTAACAAGAATACCTTCCTTAAGAAGGTATCTTAAACGCAAAGGAGCGGAATCGTCTAAGTGACATTTGTTGTGTCATTTGTAAAAACATTCCTAAGTGCGCTAGAGGTATGATTTTCTTTTTATTTTGCTTGATAATTAATTATGCCTATTTAGGTATTTATATGATTATCTTTTGTGCTTATACATGTTTTACATAAAGCTTCATTAGGAAGTCTTTTTCTCACATACGTGTTTTTATCTCTCGTCTAAAGTCGTGGTATATAAAACTTTGTTTTGTTTCTTTTAAATCTAATAATAAAACAAATTTCAAAAATTCCTCCTTCCCTATAAAACCCCACCGTCGACCACTCTACCAAACCCTCACTTTTTCAAATCCTCCATTTTCAAAATTTTCTCTTACTTCAAACTTCATCTTCCTCCTCATTTCATCTCAACCAAGAAGATCCGTCATCAACATGGTTTACATCGCACTTTTCGTGCTCATTGCGCCTAACACTCATCGCAATTGTGTTCCCTATGATGAAGTTCACATATGGAGACATTTACTTTGTGTTGTTAATCTACATTGGGATCATATACCCAATCCTTTGTATCATCCTTAGTATTGAAATGCAATATTACTAATAATCTAGTTTATCTAGGTTATTACTATCATAATGTGTTTGTCATTTCTTTTGATTTATATGTTTTATTTTCTTTCGTGATACATTAGAAGTCATGTATGCATGCTAAAAGAAAATGTAGGATAAAACATATTTCGTGGTATAAAAGCTGTAAAACCTATTTCTTTATCAAAACTGTATCTGTTACTACAGATCCACGGATCCCGGAGGATATACTAGACGGATCCCTTTTGTAAAGGAACCGTGGGATCCGTCCTCTTGGAAAACAGTTTTCATGCAAGATTAATAACCACTATCTTTCTAAAAATAATAATCCACTAGAAAGTCAAAAACTTTAGTTAAGTGTCATTGTTGTTAAAAACCATTGTTAATAAAAATCTAGTAAAAACATTAGATTATCATAAGTTGACCACAAACATCTCCTTTTATTAACTTGTCATTCCTATAGGTTCAACTATGACGCATGAATATGAGTTTGATTTTTCACTCACTAGCGTCTACACTCCGAACATCTCTCTCGAACCCAACACACATGGCAATCATGTCCGTGGGTTCATTAATCTCGAAAACCGTCACTTCCATGAAGGACGTATTGTAGACACCTCTCTACAATTCGAATAAGGTATCAATACCTCCTTCCGAGCCATAGGACTAGAATGTCTTCTTGAAATCAACGAGAAGATATGTCCAAGGTTCATAATGGAATTCTTCCGTCAAGTCGAACTCGTTCGTAACGAGGATCGCTCTCTATCTCTTTGGTTTTATATCAAAAACCAAAAGTTCACTCTAACCCTTGGGCATTTTGCTCACATCCTCCGGATTCCAAATCATGGACAATGTGCCTTCACCGAAGATTGGTCTCTTGATTCTCTCTTCAACTTTCGTGAAGAAAATAGTCCATATTGTTCACACATACCCTCTCAGGAAGATTTAAATCGCATAATATGCAAACCTCGACCATATTACTCCGATCCAAACATTATCTTTACAAGGGATATCCGAGAAGAGTACAAGCCTCTTGCACTCATCCTACGTGAAAATGTTTGGAGTCTTAGGGAAATCGAGAAATCCTTCCCGCTTGTTGTGCTCACATGTTGTACTGTTTGCTAACACAACAACCATACAATCTCGCCTACTTCTTCGCAAGGCGAATTGCAAATCTTCAAGGCTCCAAGAATAAACTCATCCCTTATGGAATGTTCTTGACACGCCTCTATCATAATGTTATGCACTTCCATCCTCAATTTCAAAGTTCCGTTGTATGCGTACTTGTGAACAAGATAATGGAACCGCTAAACATATCCCTCATGAAGACTTTCTTCATTCTTGACTCCACCAACACTCATCAATCACTTAATGATCCTCCTAGCGAAAACACTTAAGGAAACCAATAGTATTCCAAAATAGGATCAAATCTCTTGTACTCGTGCTTTATCAATGTAATCCAATTTCCTTCATGAAATAAAACATTTGATATCTTAGTATTTAGAACTTTCTTTAGACTATCCTTGAGATATAATGCATTGTCAAGATCATTGCATACCTTTAGTAAAGGTCTGCTGAGCAGATGGGATCCCAAAATTACACTAGGCGGATCCCTACTCTTAGAGAACCGTGGGATCCGTCGAACAGAAAATGCAATTACAAGCATTGTATTTCAAACACATTCTTAGAACACCTCACACTAAGCTAAACATAGTGTCTTAAGGCAAATTAAGTCCTTATCAAGATAGGTTAATCTTTCCCATTCATACATAACTTACCAAGGTCACACTCTAAAGACGCTTGTAGATCTACCGTTTTGTTTTAATCCATTACTCTTCCGCTCTTAAACTCACACCTCATTTTCTACTTGATCCCTCACATCTAGTCTTAGAAATCTTTCAATTATGGCAAAATTGATCATAAATCATCCTCACCTCCAAGTTGATCAAAATCTAGTTTTCTCATCTCAAAGCTTCTAGGATATTTTCCAAAACACTATCCTAAGACACAACCTGATCTCTAGGATCATTTAGCTTCAATTGACACTCTAAATCTTTAGTGTCATCCTTGCTCATCCATTGGTACTCTTGAAAGTTCCAAATCCTTCCATAAATGACAATCATTAGCTACATCACCCCTTACCTTCAAGTACTCAAGCATCCCTTCATTTAAAACACTTAGGAGGACTAAAACACTCAAGATGATATAGGTCTTAGATCTTAGAAACATCATTTCCACTCTTTCATAGGCTGGAGAGAGCGGATCCCTAGGATTAGCCTAGACGGATCCCTCGAGGAGAGGAACCGTGGGATCCAGATGACAGCTTAGGTCAAATCTTGCTAAAACAATCATTTCAACTCATCTTCCTAACTCAAACACTCCATCTCATCTTAAATGAGTTCCTAGATCAGAGCAACCTCTGAAGTTGACTCTTGTGCATGTCAATCATCACATTCCAATGAATCCTAGTGGATTAAAGCTTAAATGCACTTTCCAAATCTCTTAGTTTATAAACCACCTTGTTAGGACCTCTATAGTCATCACTCTCATCTTAAACTTCAGGTCTTGCAACCTCTTAAAATCATCCCATCATGACGAAAACCCCAAGTAGTAACTTATCCACCAAAGAACCACCCATTGAAAGATTTCTTCAACCGAATCATCTCCCATCAAACCAACAAATGATAGAATTCTTCATCATCCAATCAAACCAATTCCTAAAAGGATAGTACCCACAAAACTACCTATGCCAAACACCACCATACCTCCTAGGCCAAACAATATCATCTCCACCAAACCATCACCATTGGTTCCTAGAGCTATTTCATTTACATCCCCACTATCATCACCACACCTCTACAATTTAGAGGACTTGCCTCCTAGGCCGTCTCATCCGCTTCAGCCGACAACATTCTCCTCATTAGGAGGAATAATGGTTCAAAATCAAGGTGTTGAGTCAACACTTGCTCCGGCTTCCTTCTCGGCGTTTTCATCATATAATCCCATTTGGATTATGACAAATCAACCACCCGACCATATGGAAGTTGACACTTCTCTACCACCACCATCATTCTTGGTTGAGTCATTCTCAAATGCACCTCCACCAATCCTTCCATCGTTTGAAGCTCCACAAGCCGCTTCACTTGATCCTTCGCATCAAGCCATCTCATTTCTTCCACCACCACTACCTAGCCATGACAAAGATTGCTATCATTGTCAACATGTTGAAAAGTTGATACATGAAGTACGAGAAGACCAACGTTTCATGTTCTATCATCTCCTCGAGCGTTTCAACGAGATCAAACCTAAACAAAACTTGAGCTAGAAGATTTTAGTGGTGTCCTAGCATCAAGCGATAGTTGGTCTAGAAATTCCTAGTAATGTATTTTATTATTTTCTTAGTTTTAGAGTCATGTATATCATAACTCTAGTTTTATTAAATGGAAATTACATGCTACTTGTTATTTTTCTGAGAATATGATTACCTTGTATTCATATCTCATTTTTGTGATAACATTACTTGTTATATCACCTTTGCTTTGAAATTTAATCATGACTAAAACGGATCCCTCGAATTGCCTAGACGGATCCCTACTAGGAGGGAACCGCGGGATCCGTGAGACAGAAAGCTTTCGTTCTACTAACTTGAATCACATTTGCAGGAAATTGTGAATTATACTTGATTTCTAACCTTTGTTTTGTAGTTATTCAATTTACATATGAAGACTTTGACACCCTAAAGCTAGGGGAGCTTTATGTCAAAGCAATACATTGCAAATTACTTGCAATACTAGGTTTACATTTCGTGACATCCCTTTCCAAAAATTGCAATCATCAAGGAGGAGCACATTCGTCTCGTAGACGATATCTTTTGCAAACTTATTTGCAAACAAACTAGATTAGTATTACTTTCTTGGCGCCCTTACTTAGGGATGGACTAGTCAAGGGGAGTAAAGACGAGATCCTTTCCCGTTATTTGCTCTCTATCTCTTTTTACTTTTCTTTCACATGCTTTTCTTACAATGTGTTGCCTTCCTTCAAACACTTTTGTTTCGACAAAAAGAGGGAGAAGAAAGTAAAAACTACAAATTCAAACTTTTACAATTTTAGCTTTTCCTTAAAATAATTTTATGTTTTGTCATCAACAAAAGGGGAGATTGTTAATACAAATAAGCCGTAAAAGCGTTTATTTATATTTTACGATCTTCTAATGTTTTGTCGATAACAAGCGTAAAATCATTTTAACGAAACAAATAAAATACGTAAATAGTTTGAGTTAATAGTTTTCTAACACACTTACGTTTTCACATAAAACACTAAAACAAGCCTATAAGTGATTTTATTATTTAGATACATATGTACAACAACTAGTGTTTACATATTGGGTTAAACATATACTTAAACTAAGTATACTAAAATGGGTAAAAACTAAGTATATGCTAAAATGGGTAAATACAAGTATATACTAAATGGGTAAATACTAACAAATGGTTTTGACCCACAACCCATGGTTTTATATATACCACTTAACCAAGTTCATTGAATCTAGAAAGAAAACCATGGATCAACCCATAACCCATGACCCATGACCCATAACCAAAAATACCCATGGGCAAAGAGGAGCGTACCACGGATCCCTAGCTTTGTGCTAGGCGGATCCCTTGTGGTAGGGATCCGTGGGATCCGGGGAACAGTAGGATTTTTCCTCTATAAATAGTGAGCCATTTCTTCATTATTTCTCACCCCTTTTCAATCCCTTTCTAACACACTTTCCCCCCTGAGTTAAATCTCACTAACCTTAGATCCAAGAGATCTATGTTTGTAGTTTTGTTTTTGTGTGATCTTTTAGGTTCCTCTTAAAGGCAAGATCACCACCTTTGAAGTCGAGCAAGCTCAAGTCCATGAGTTTTCATGCTTCCTCATCATCAAGGCTACTGAAGTCTTCTTGTTGATGATTCCTTTCTTTCTTCAAAGAAGTTTAGTGTTGAAGACATTAGTGAAAGATGTCTCAAGAGTCAAGACGAAGATATTAGTGAAGGGTATCTATCGTCTATAGGATAAAGCACTTGTGGTAGGTGCTTAGAAGTCAAGACAAAGAAGCACTAGTGAAAGGTGCTTAGAAGTCAAGACAAAGAAGCATTAGTGAAAGGTGCTTAGAAGTGAAGACACAAGACATTAGTGAAAGGTGTCTTGTAGATCTAGTCAAAGGCATTAGTGAAAGGTTCCTTAGATGTACATTCGATATGGTGTGTTTCGATGTACAAGATAGACTAGTATTAGATCCAAGGATATTGATATCCTTGATGATGTTGTAAAGGAGTAGATCTCCTTTGGGATTAGTCGTTGGTGTAGTGTGGTAGTAGTTCCTCCATTGCAATGGAACTAGGTGCTTAGCCTAGTACCTAATAAAGGGTAGGCGACGTTGTGAAGGTGTAGTTCACCTAAGGTGTGAAAGAACTAGGTACTTAGCCTAGTACCTTATAAAGGGTAGGCGACGTTGTGTTGGTGTGGTTCACCTTGGAGTGAAAGAACCCGGTGGTTAGCCTAGTACCGGAAAAAGAGTAGGCGACGTTGTGAAGGCTTCTCCACCATAAGGAGATTGGTGTAATGATTACAAACTCACGAGTAGGTGACTCGGGGAGTGGAGTAGGGCAAGGAAGGTGACCTTGTAGCCGAACCACTATAAATACTTGCGTTGTGGTTTTGTGCTTCTTACTCTTATCTTTTCATTACTTACCTTTATATGTTTGTTTATCAACATCCAACATACACATCCAAATAGATTGACATAAGTCAATCTAAATAGATTAAAAGGAAGTTTTAATTGGTAAAACTATTCAACCCCCCATTCTAGTTTTCCACAAAAGTTATATCAGCTTGAGTAAGTTTAGTTGATGTCTCATGTCTTATTTCCAAATGTCGAACCTTTTTGCTATGTACCTACTCAACTCGCCTTCATTGCTATTTTCTTTTACGTCTTTTTTGTTCAAATGTTTGAATTACGACGCTTCTGCTGATGGGATCGAGAAAGCAGATATCCACTCTGCATCCGTAAAATTTGCGGTTATCATTATAAGGATCAAGGATATGACATACATGCGGTTCAAAAACATATATGAGGTTCAACCTTGGCATCTCGACTCTTGACTTCTGTTTTTGGTATGAGATATGATGGTCAAATTAAGCGTTTAAAGAAATTTACTAATGTTCATGTATAAGTT
>OU343222.1:136639754-136659026 GCA_910596185.1 Chrysanthemum makinoi | reverse complement strand
GCCATGGTTTGATCACTCATCTTTCATGCTCTTTGTTTTGGCGGATTTCATAAGGTTTTTGGGGTATTCAGTGTTCAGGAGAGTTTGAATCATTTGGACAAATTCTAGTGTTAAAGTTTGAATTTTGCTTGTACTTTTGTGTTTAGGATCATCATATGTGTTTATGTTTTGAATTGGAAGGCTTAAATCATTGTGGTTTGGTTGTTTTTGATTGATAAAGTGGTTATTTGTGAACTTTGTACAAAGCGAGTTGAGTCTTGGACTCTTGTTTCTTCGAAGCGAGTTGCTTTATTACTGGATGCGAGTTGGTATATGCGACTTGGCTATTTAGCGAGTTGACTTTTATGCGACTTGGGTTCTAAGCGAGTTGTTTCTTTAAGCGACTTGGGTTCTAGCGAGTTGTTTTTTTAAGCGACTTGAGTTCTAAAGCGACTTGGCTATTAAGCGATTTGTAAAGCTAGCGAGTTAGTTTAAGCGACTTGGTGGTTAAGCGAGTTGTGTCTGTTTGCGACTTGCTATTAAGCGAGTTGTCTCTATATGCGACTTGGCTATTAAGCGAGTTGATTTCTTAAGCGACTTGTTTCTTTAAGCGAGTTGGTTGTTTAGCGAGTTGATAACTAAGCGAGTTGAGTGTTTAGCTATTTGTCTATTGAGACTTGTTACTTCTTCGCGCTACATTCTTACGGTTGTTCTTTTGGTTTAGTATAATCCCATGAAAGAATCAATTTCCCGATTGAATCAAAGAATAGTAAAATCCCGTAGAACTTGTAATCATGTCAAACATCGTTCCTACTATCGTTTCTTCTGTAGCTGAGGGGCGTTCAAGCATTTGGATCGAGATACTCGTCCACCTATGCTTGGCAGGCTGATTATGACTCATGGGCTCAACTAATCCGATTATACTTGTCTTGGAAAGGAAAATGAGGTCAACATTCTCAAATCCATTGATGAAGGACCTTATCGGGTTGAGACTACAAGAGACTTAATTGATACAACTGCAGATGGAACAATGATCTATGGATTAGATAGACCAAAGATGTATGATGAACTCAATGATAAGGAGAAAAAGAGATTCGATGCGATATCGGCTTCTAACATTATAATTCAGGGTCTTCCAAAAGATATCTACAAGCTTATCAATCACAACACTGAAGCCAAGGCAGTTTGGGATATTGTCAAGATGCTTCTCTCAGGCTCTGAATTAACAAAGGAAGACAGCGAATCACAACTGTATGATGAGTTTGAGCATTTCAAGATGAAACCAGATGAGAGTGTCTATGAGTACTACGTGAGATTCCATAAGCTTGTGAATGATATGTGGAACATCAAAATGGCCATGCCAAACATTTAGCTGAACTCAAAGTTTGTGAACAACATGAATCCCGAGTGGCACAAATTTTTCACTTCTGTGAAGCTAACCAAAGGACTAAAGAATACAAACTATGAGCAATTGTATGCCTTCCTTCTTGAGAATGAGAGGCATGCTATGTTTGAAAAAGGATTCTAGATCAGTTCAAAACCAATCAAGGAGAATCAAGCTCACCAAATGATTCTACTGCTTTCTACACCAATGTTGGTATTACCACCAAAGCATCTCAAGTCATACCCATGGGCAATGGTAATCACAAACTCATTCCCGATCCAAGGTTCAAACAAGGCGATCTTGTCGATGCAGCGTGGACACTTCATTAATCAACTGGAACTTATGGTTAAACAAAACTTGACTCTCAGTCCACATACCAACAATCTTCACACTAACAATGAGATCAGAACTGCATCCAACCTTCACAATCATGCGGTTGTCAGAGATGGAAAAGTTATGGTGCAACCAGTTCATGGAAGGCAATATGAACAGGGAAAAGGTGGAGTAGGTGGAGGTTATGATGGAAATCAGAATCGGGGAAGGAATGGAAATCAAGGCCAAGCAAAGCCAATTAAGTACTACAACTGTGGTGGTGAGGGACACATTGCGAGGAACTGCACATCTCCAAAACGTCCACAGAATGCAGATACTTCAGAGACAAGATGTTGCTCGTGCAAGCTCAGGATAATGGTGCAGCTTTGGATGAAGAGGAGTTGTTGTTTCTTCTTTGAGGGCAATGCCAAGACATATGATGCGATGTGGATGAGCGGCCAATTCATGAGATTGGTCATAATCATCAGAATGACTTTCAAGTCGCCGACTGTGATGCATACGACTCTGACGTCGATGATAAACCTACTGCACAGACAATTTTCATGGCTAGCATTTCTCCAATGGTCTCTCCAAAGGTCCCCTCACCATAGCAAGCTAGTCCATCCAAAGAATCAATCATCTCAGAGGTATTAAAACTATATGATGATGTTGATCAACATAAGATACATAATGAAGTACAATCACTTGAAACTTATGACTCAGTGATAGTTGATAATGTGGGTAATAGTAATATTGTCCCATATGATCAATATGTGACACAAAGTGAAGGTGAGATTGTACCACGTGATGTATCTTCTGCGATCAATAATGACGTGTTTTTAATGAATACATGCATGTGCCCACGATGATTCTGTCACCTCTGAACTTAATGCCTATAAGGAACAAGTTGCCATTTATGAACAACGTGCTATGTTTGAGTTAACTACCCGTGAGCAGGAAATGGATGACCAAATGCGTAAAATTATTAGAAAAATTAATTTTAGAGAAGAAGTATTAAAACAAGAGTTAATCTCCTTACAAGAAAAGCTTTCTAAAACTGTTAAGCAAAAACATGAACTTCAACAAAATGTTAAAATGCTTAAGCAAGAATTCAATGCTAAGGAATCAAAACTTTTGAATGATTTTTCCAATTTAAAAACTTTGAAAAACAAGCTTGAAAATAAGTTGTACGTACAAGGGAAAACCATTCAGACTACTCACATGGTCACTAAGCATAGAGCTTTAAGTGATAAGCATAGTATTCCCATTATTAAGGAACCCAACCCTGAATATGGTAAGAAAGCAAGAGAAGCTCAGAAGGTAATCTATTATGGCAATGAAATCCTTAAGCCTAGACGAAACCTAGATGCGAGAATACGAGGAAGATATACAGTTAGAAGATGTAACTAGAAAGAAATTAGATGAAAAGCTTAAGAGCCCTTTATGCATAGAAAAGAAAAGCAGCTATAAAACACCCAACTATGCTAAGGAAAACTGGATTGCCTTCAACAAGTTTAGACCTCAAACACTGCCGAACCCCTGAATAAGTGTTTTGGAAAAAGGATATGGACAAGAAAAAAACTGAAGAGTTTGTTGAACAAAATCCCCCATGTAGGAGAATGCTTCCTGCCACTTTTATCCCCCCAATACCCCAATGCATTTAGTTCCTAGATCTATTTCCACTAAGAGCAAGACCTTAATCAGTCAATATGTAATTTTTCAATTATTTGTTGATTTTGAGAAAACTTGTAAGAAAAGGATCACACCACAAGGGATAACTGAAGGGAAAAGAGGTTTTGAGCAAACTAAAGAATGCTATTTAGCTGAGGTCATGCCTTTCTTTAAACAATTAAAAGGTCAATTTGAGAGTCTTAAAAAGGGGGTGGATTTAGATATTAAAGAAATGGAAAAGGAATTTGATGCAATGTTAGTTGAGGTTAGTGACTATGAGCGAGAATTAAAATATAATGAGATTGAGAGGAAGAACTTGCATACATTGAATGAGAATCTTATTTCTGAATGTATTACTCAAGATGTGTTTTACTTTGCTACTGAATTGTTCCATTAATGCTTCTCAATTTCATGAATTATCTTTGCTCGAAAGTCTCCCATGATCGTGTCATTGAGCTTGAAAAGATTAATTCTAAACTAAATGAGAAATTGATCAGGATGATCACGATAATTTGGTAAAACATCTTTCTAAACTAGAAGTTGAACATTTTGATTTACAACTAAAATATCAACATCTTAAAGAAAATGCCAAAACCTCAAATATCAAGACATCCTCAGATGTTCCAGAGTTTGATGCAGTTTTGATAAACAAACATGATGAACAATTCAAGCTCACTGTAACACGATCAGAAAATTGAAAGCCCAAATTTCTCAATTAAAGGGTGAAAAGAACAATGTGACTGGCTCCCAAATGCCTCCTCTTTTAGATTCTCAGTATTCTCAAACTTTTCATCTTCAAAACTTGGTTAATGTTTTACAAAAGGAAAACGAGAGTTTTCTAGAAGAAAATGAAAAAGTTAAACGACACTTTAAAGAGTTATATGATTCAATGAAAGTCACTCGTGACAAAAACAATGAAAAAATAACTTCTTTACAAAAAGAAATTGAGAATCTGAGGAGTCGGGAAAAAGGGAAACTGCCACTTGTCTTTAATGAGAATGTTGCATCAAAGTCATCCTCAAACTGCAAATATACTGTAACTGTTAAATACATTCCTCATCACCTTAGGAACAATGAACTTGTGTTTCATAACTATTGTGCTCACCTTAAGGATAGTCTAGAATGTCTCCGTGAGATTGTGGAAGAGGACTTCATCAATAAGCCTCTTGATAGAGAAATTAGGTTTGCTTGCATTCAGGGCCAAACAATCTCGAGTCGCTAGAATGTTTAATTGCGACATGTCCTAAATCCTTAGGTGCGAAAGGTAAAATTGTGATGCCTTGTTCTATGCCTAGTGCCAAGCATACAAATCACTTTGTGCCAAGTAATATGAAAGTGAATTCTAAGGTGCCTTCTAGTAGTTCAGATCCTTGCACATCTAGTTCAGGAATGCAAAAGGTAGCTCAACCAACTAATGTTCCCATAATTCCCTCTGACAGAGTAATCGGTGACATTAAAGCAAGCGGGTCAAAGCCTCCAGGCAATACCAAGAATGATAGGACCTTGCAAGCTAGGAATGTTCAATGGAAGAAAGTAGAAGATCACCTTAGGATGAATTTGAATAAAACGAATCGTGTTGATTCTAGTGTTAGCTCTAGGCGTCTTGTAATTAATGCGAATTCGCTACTTTTGGCAAAACATGTAATGATGATTGCGTTGTTTCATCACTAATCATGAATGTGGTGTGAATGTTTTGTCTAATCTTCAAATGCCCTGTTAAAAATGTTAATGCTAAAAATCAAGCTAAGAAGGCTAAAAGGCAAAGGCGAAAGAAAGTTGGAAAACAGTGGAAACCCACGGGAAGAACATTTAGTAAGATAGGTTATCAATGGATACCTTTTAGCCATAAAGTTAATGAGTTATGTCCTCAATCTGCTAAGACAATGCCCACTAGAAAATGGATGCCTACTAGTAGAACTATTTCCTTAAGAAGTGAACATACTTTGAATAGGTCAAATACAGACACTAGCACTGCATCTATCCCTAATGATTCCATTGCTTCTATTTCTGATGTGGATGTTTCTATTTCTGATGTGGGTATTCCAATCACTATTACTAACCAAATGGAACCCATTCTTGCATGGGGATCCTGATTATCCAGTTATCCATTCTTGTCTGTGTTCAATTGCAGATCGTTCAAATTGTTCGGTGGTACCTAGACTCAGGCTATTCCAAGCATATGACTGGAGACCGGTCGCGGCTCATGAACTTCGTGAGTAAATTCATCGGGACTGTTAGAATCGGGAATGATCATTTTGGTGCAATTATGGGTTATGGAGATTATGTTGTCGGTGATAGTGTTATCTCCATGGTATATTACGTAGAAGGTCTTGGGCATAACTTATTCTCTGTCGGTCAATTCTGTGATTCTGATCTAGTAGTGGCCTTCAGAAAACATACTTGTTTCGTTAGAGAACTTGATGGTAAGGAACTTTTAAGACGAACACGAGGTTCAAATCTATACACCATCTCTATCGAAGATATGATGAAGTCTTCTCCAATTTGCTTGTTGTCAAAGGTTTCGAAAACAAAGTCATGGTTGTGGCATCGTCGTCTCAATCACTTGAACTTCGGCACCATCAATGACCTCTCCAGAAAGGACTTAGTTGTAGGTTTACCTAGACTAAAGTATGAAAAGGATCATCTTTGTTCAGATGCCAATTGGGAAAAAGCAAGAAGTATGCCCATAAACCCAAACCTACAAACTCGATTCTGAAGTTCTTCATACAATTCACATGAATTTATGTGGACCCATGAGAGTGCAGAATATCTTTGGAAAGAAATATGTGTTAGTTGTGGTTGATGATTACTCTCATTCACCGGTTAAGTTCTTAAGGACAAAGGATGAAACTCGGATATCATCATCAAACTCATCAAACAAATGCAGGTTCGACTTAACAAAGCTGCCGAATCATCCGAACAGACAATGGAACTGAGTTTTGTTAATAAACAACTTAGTGAGTTTTATGAAAGTGTTGGAATCAGTCATCAAAGAAGTGTTCCACGAACTCCTCAACGGAACGGTGTAGTTGAAAGACGAAGTCGAACTCTTGTGGAAGCCACAAGAACAATGCTGATTTACTCAAAGGTTCCAATGTTTCTCTGGGCTGAAGCCATTGCCACTGCATGCTACACTCAAAATCGATCCCTAATTCACACTGCTCGTGGAAAAACTCCATATGAACTTGTCCACAATAGAAAACCTAATCTCTCATTCCTTCGTGTGTTTGGTGCATTGTGTTATCCAACTAATGAGGGCCAAGACTTAGGCAAACTTAAAGCTAAAACAGACATTGGAGTATTTGTAGGATATGCACCAAAAAAAAAGGGATACCGAATATATAACAAAAGAACCCGAAATATTATGGAAACAATTCATGTTACGTTTGATGAGCTGACCGGTCCAATGGCTCCAGGACAACCCAAATCTGGACCCGCTTCATCATGTAGTCCCATCAGTTCTACTCTTGTTTACGACTCCTCCAAAGAACTCCTTATGTACCTCCTTCAGAAGATGACTTGAAGAAATTGTTTGATCCAATGTTTGATGAACACTATGAGCCAACTGCTAATGATCTATCAATTCCTTCATCGAGGCGCTTCTATCCTGTCAATGAAGTTAACCCTTCGGTTTCTATGACGCTAAGTCAAGAAGCTTCACGCAGATCACTCTGTCTCATCAACAAATCATCAATCATCGAGTGTACATCATGGAAATGTTTCGCACCATTGATGGAGAAAATCCCTTTGCTAATCCTGAAGATGCTCCGTTTGAAAACATATTTGCTCCGAATCATCATCGAACCATCTTCATCGGGGAAATCGATTCGCTACTTCAGTTCCTCAACAACAACCACATGAACACCTTAGGAAATGGACACATGATCATCTACTGGACAACATCATTGGAAACCCTTCTCGTCCAGTATCAACAAGGAAACAACTTGCAACCGATGCCTTATGGTGCTTCTTCAACTCCGTACTCTCTAAGGTCGAACCAAAAGATGTTAACACTGCCATGAATGAAGACAGCTGGTTCAATGCCATGCAAGAAGAAATTCATGAGTTTGATCGACTTGATGTATGGGAATTAGTACCTGCTCCAGATTATGCTATGATCATTGCTCTAAAGTGGATCTTCAAAGTGAAGCTTGATGAGCATGGCGATGTATTAAAGAACAAGGCTAGATTGGTTGCAAAAGGATACCGTCAGGAGGAAGGTATTGACTTTGAAGAATCATTTTCTCCTGTGGCACGCATCGAGGCGATCAGAATATTCCTGGCTAATGCTGCAAGTAAGAATATGAGTTTCTATCAGATGGATGTAAAGACGGCTTTTCTTAACAGAGATCTTAAAGAAGTCGTATACGTCAGCCAACCGGAAGGTTTTGTGAATCCAGAGCATCCTAATCATGTCTATCGCTTGAAGAAGGCTCTTTACGGTTTGAAGCAAGCTCCAAGGGCATGGTATGATACGCTATCAAAGTTTCTTCTATCTACCGGATTCAGAAAGGAGCAGTTGATCCGACATTGTTCACCGAAGTCGTGGCAAACATTTAATTCATGTTCAAATATATGTTGATGATATTATCTTTGCCTTGGTTGAACCCAATGAATGTGATCGTTTTTCAAATGAAATGGGTTCCAAATTTAAAATGTCAATGATGGGACAAATGTCATTTTTCTTGGGATTACAAATATCACAAAGTCCCTGGGGCATTTTTATAAATCAATCTAAATATGCTAATGAGATTTTAAAGAAATTTGGATTTGATTCTAGTGACCATGTTGACACTCCCATGATAGAGCGTACTAAACTGGATGAGGACCACTCAGGGGTCATGGTAGACCAAACGAAATATCGTAGTATGATTGGATCCCTGATGTACCTCACAGCCAGAGACCAGACATTTTGTCCGCTGTTTGCATGTGTGCTAGATACCAGGCTAAGCCTACCAAAAAGCACCTTGAAGCGGTTAAACGGTATTTTAGTACCTCTAAGGAACCATCAACATGGGACTTTGGTACCCGAAGGACACCGGTATGTCACTAACGGCATATGCAGATGCTGATCATGCGGTGTCAAGATACTCGTCGAAGTATGTCTGGAGGTGCTCAGTTTTTGGGTGATAAACTTGTGAGCTGGTCTTCAAAAAAGTAAATGAGCACTTCTATTTCCTCTATAGAGGCCAAATACATAGCCATGTCATCTTGTTGTGCTCAAATCCTATGGATGAGATCCCAATTATCTGACTATGGCTTTGAATTCAACAAAATCCTCTCTCTGTGATAATAAAAGTGTCATTTCTCTCTCATGCAACAACGTACAACACTCAAGAGCAAAGCACATCGACATTCGACATCATTTCATCAGGGAACAAGTGGAAAAAGGTGTGGTGGAACTCTATTTTGTGAGGACTGAATACCAATTAGCAGACATCTTCACCAAAGCTCTTCCTAGAGAACGTTTTGAGTTTATCCTTCCACGTTTTGGTCTAAAGAGTCTACAACCGGAAACTCTCAAGCGTCTTCATGAGGAAAACGAGGGGTAAAGGTCTTTATTCATCTATCTCTTGTATATATTTATTCAAAAAGCAAAATACAAAACTTCAAAACCCACAAAAGAAAATATAAAAATATAAAATTCTCAAAAAATCCATAAAAATTAGAAAATCTTGAAAAATTCCAAAAATATTGTTATTTTGTCATGTTTTTCCTTATTCGATATCATCTACGGACTTTGTGTTGACATTCAAAGAATGTCACGGGTCTTTAGATGTTCTTCGAATGTACATAGTCTTGTTTAAAAAAAAATTTTTTTGAGGCGGAGAAAAATTGTGGTTTATTGTCATTTCGATTAGTAACCCGTTTTAAAAGTAAGAAACGAGCCATGCTTTATCTTATTTTTCAAATATCATGCTCTGATTCTTAAAACAAATGTTTGTCATCAAAAAGACAAATGTTTCTCTTTCCAAATATTTTTCCGTCTAATGATTCTTCTGAAAAATATTTGCCATCTAATGAAAACTAAATTGCTTTGAAAATACCTCGTACTCTATTATTCGTGTAAATCATTTGTGCTTATCATCTGTCAAAGTCTCTATCTCTCAATCAAAGGTTATTTTGAAAGGTCATTTTTCAAACAATTGGCAAGTAAATGAGCAAGGTTTATTGTTGAAAAATCAAAAAGAATAATGTTTTATACAGTTGATTCTAAACCTTTGCTAACGTTATGTTTTCAAAAGACAATCTTGCATGTTTAATAAATGGAGTTTAAAGTCTGAAAATCTGATCCTTATCAGTTAAAAAGTTTTTTTAAAAAAGCAAGTCACTATTCTCCTCAAAAAGCTTCCAAAATTGAATTTAAATCAATAAAGATCACAACTCTCAAAGGAGTTGAAATATGTGATCGGGGGAGAATTTGTGATTTAAATTGGATTTAAACTGATAATTCGATACATGGTTTTATAAGGATGTACAAGCTCTCCTTCCCACATGTGCCAAACGATTTCAAATTTTCCATGCACATGTTGAGGGGGAGCATCTTTTTTAAACCATAAAAAATTGAAACGTGATTGATTTGTCTCTAAGTGCAGGTTCCCTCTGGTATGTGCAAAACTTTTTCAAATCTCGAGGCAAATATTAAGGGGGAGCAAACCTTAGAAAACCTCATCCTTCTCCAATATGCATTATCTACTTGATTTAATCAGGGAAGTGATGATGACATCTTTTAGAAAATGGTAATCAAAGAAGTTAATTCTTCCTCTTGCCTCCGTGTGCTAAAACAATTTCTAATACATGAAGCACATGTTGAGGGGGAGCTCTTTTTCTAAAAATATCAAAACAATTCAGGTACAAAATGCTTTGATAATATATCACAAGTATCTGGATTGATTTTCAAATGGTTTTCGATTGGTTCCAATGGCAGATGAACAATACCAAATAGACCGACCAAATTTCCTTTATGCATGGTGATATAAGGATGATAAGGTTAGGTTTTTGTTCCCATGATCCGCCAGAACCGGAGGGATCTACCCAGGGAAAATCCACTAGATAGTGTAGAAGTCCTTAGGTATGATGAAAAAAGGAGAAATGTGAGATATGGAAAGAGTGCGGACTGAGACTGAGCTATTACTGGAATAAACCCAAAAAGGTTCTAGTTATGAAGTCTCGGTAAGCACTGAAGGGGTTGAAGAATGAAAAAGAATTGAATGTGAAAAGGGGTGAAAATAAATAGCCCTCCATTTATTCAACCGTTAGGCGAAACCGGTTCAATTCATATGCTATTGATGGTTACCAAGGTAACATCGGTATTGAAGACAAGACGTCATGGACCCAGTGACGCACTGCACTACAATTTCCCAAGCTACTCAAGTTCCTCTTAAAAAGGCTTGTTTCATTCTCATGGGTAACCTACATATTCTATCGACTTTCTCTTAGAGTTTGTTGATATTGAAGAAGGAGACCCTCTCCCTAGTCTCCGGCTTAGGAACCAACCGAGATCATCAAATAAATCTTCTTAGGACACTGTCAATGAAGACTCTCTATTTCACACAATGTGGAAAGAGAGTTTGTATCTTATGAGTCCTACGCATTATCCTTGTGGTATTGTGATGAGTGTCTAAATACTCATCATTTCGTTCACATTTAAGCTACAAAAATATCTGAAAACATACAAATATGCTTCAAAATATTGGAATTATCTCCAAATTGTGTTTTTAGGTATTAAAGTGCAAAAAGGATGAAAACGATGAAAACATGCAAAACATACATAATTTACAGCTTTCCATTCGAACTTTGATAAATTGGCAAATCTAGTCCCTGGTTAATCAAAACTTGTAAAATATCATATAAGGTCCTTGGGATTCACAAGTTGTTAAAAATAATCCTTTGAAGCTTAAAATCACAAAATTAAACTTTGGTCCCTCAAGATTGAAAAGTGTCAAAATTAGTCCCTAAGGTTTTAAATAAATAAGAAAATAATCAAAATAAACCTTATACTATTTATAAATGGCAATATTGGTCCTTATGATTAACTTTTGGAAAATTACAAGTTTAACCCTTCAAGTTTCGAAAAATTACATAATAGGTCCTTAAGGTTTAAAAATGGAAAAATATTCATATATGGTCCTTGTACTAACCATATTTGGCAGAAATGGTCCCTTGGATGAAGTTTGAAAAGTTGGCAACTTAGGCCCCTCAACTTTTAGAAATACAAACGGGCCCTTTGTATTATTACCAAGCCAAATCCAATCCAAATCCTTTAACCCGGCTAGGCCCAATCTTTCCCAAGCCCAACTATTAACCTGGTCAACCAACCCAAGACCCGGTCAAATAATACAAACCACACCTCCCCCGTTTTCCTCTTCACCTTCCACCTCCCACTCCACCATGCCACCTTCACCCTCCACCTCACCCCATCCAGCTCACCCTTAATCCTACCCACTCCTTCACCGCCTCTCACAGTGAAAACACGCCACAATAAATGAATTCCCACCCCATTTTCACTGAAATACCACTCTTACCCACAGTATTGAGCAATACTGCCTCAATTTAGTCCAAAACTTCACCTAAAGTGTCCTTTACTCCTCCATATACTCCCAAGATACATTAATTATGACAGAACTGCTAAATTCCACGAGGAGAGTTTTGGCGCCAAAACTGATTTAAATGGTTGGGATGAATTTGACTCAATGAATGGTTGTGATTGAAGTGGGAAAGTATCCGGAAGCTAGTGGGATGCAAATGGGTGATAAATACAGAAGAAAGAAGAAGAAGAGAGATATCATAATTTTAACTTAGTTTATGATCAATCGTAGTTAATCAAAGTAGTTTGTATCATTAGTGTAATTGTCATTTCTTGTTCTCGTTGTTCATTACCTTTGCTAAAGTGTAATAACAAACTTGGTTTACTCGATTTTAATCTATCTTAATTTTCAAAGTCATTTCAACTTTGTCCCATTTTAAATTCAAGTCATTTAATTTCTGTTTGATACTTGTTAATTAGAGGATTCTAATAACACTACTTGGTTCTCAGTAAGCCATAGCAAGCTTTTAGATACTCAAAATCAGCAAGGATCACTAAAAAGGAAAACACCAAAAAGAAAACAAGTAATTAGGAATTTAATATAAAAGAAATCTGTGAAGAAGCTTGGAGCAAAGTGTATTCTGGATTGCTTTGGTATTAGTGCTCTGTGGAGAGCATATAGGAAAGGTACTCAGTTCTTGGTTCTTTGTGGCCTAAAACTCAAGTTGTAAGCATATTTCTTGATTTTTGGCATTTCATGTTATTGTTCGATCTTAGTATAAATTCTCTTGATTCATACTTAGTTAATGTTTGTTAGTGATATTATAACTTAAAATCAGTAGGTTGTTAGTTGGAAATCATAGTTGCTAGTTGTTACATATTTTCAGTCAATTATAGATTAGTAGTGATTCATAGGCTAATGTTGTTAGAATTAGATTAATTGTGTTCATTTGATCCAATAACATCTGTTAAACATTGATTGAAATCAGTCTCATGTTGTAAATTGTGGATTTGTAACACTAATCATAAAAGCTGCTGCTAAGGTATGTTTGGATCAAGCTGCTTATCTGATTTCTTGCATGTTATTGTCTGAAGTTCTTGTTGCTGCATGTTTATTTAGATCACCATAGTTCATATCAGTCATAATATTTAGGTCTTATTTGTTTAAAAGTCAAAATAGATCTTAATCTAGTCTAATTGTTTAACTGTTAGAGTAATAAGTTTCATATTCCACACACTAGCTTAAAAGTTGATACTCTAGCTTAATTTAGCCATATCATAGCTTAATATAACTTAAGTAATCAGTAAATCTAGATCAAAGCTCACTTTAGTCAAACTTAGTGTTAACTTAAAAAGTCAAATTTGCAGCCTGCACGATTTTTGAATGAACTTTGGATTCAAACTGTGAGCTTGTTAATTGATATTAGGACTTGAGCTTGTAGGTTTATATAGTCTTATTGCTTATCTACTTGTTACTGTTTTTCATAATAGTTATGCTAGCTTATTAAGAGCTTAATTAGTGCTTAACTTTTAGTGATTCTTCACAAAACTCCCATGTGCACAGATTTGACACCTACTTTCACAAGCTTGCACAAGCTTGATCAGTGAGTGTTAGCCTGAGTATTTTGATTGTTTGTGATGCCCATGTGGCTAGTTACTTGAAATAAGTGCTTATTTGTCCTTAATTGCTTATTTGTACTGCTTATCTTGCCTTAACTTGTGCCTATAAAATCCAATACTACACTGGTCATACAGTGTAAACAAGCAAAATCACAAGCCCATCATAAGCTCATTAATAAGCTTTGGCTTGTGATATTTGGCTCATTAAGAAGCTAAGCAGTCCATTAATCAAGTTCAAGCTTTAATTCACCATTACAAAGCTTTTTACTAGGTGCACACAAGCTTGAAGCTTGTCCATCCACTCGATTCATCGAGTAAACTCATAAAACCACCCAACTTCATAAGCCCCTCACAAGCTACCCAATGGTCCCCATTGGTCAAGCTTTGGTATTTTGGAATCCTTACCAGCCCCACTTTATAGTTCAGCATTCAATAAGTTCTATTGAGCTTATTTCATAAGCTCAATTTGGCCATCTTGGTTGCCTGTCTAGGGTGTTTGGATCTCAGTTTTATTGGAAGTGCTTAAAAGCTTATTCCAAGCTTATTAGCCAAATCCAGTGATTCCACTTGTTCATACTTGTTAATATACCATATATACACAGTACTAATCTTTTTATTTTCTTTATTAAGCTTGTTTTAAAGCTTTTACCAAGCTTACTAGCTTATTTCACTCACTTAGAAAACTGAGTGAACTCAGTTTGGACCCCTCACTTCACAAGCTCTTTCTGAGCTCATCAGTGGGTCCCACACCTTCAATCTTGGTTCTTCCAACCCCCTCCTACCAGGCTTGAACCATTGACCCTTTGTTTGACCTTGGAACCTGTGGACCCCACCTGGAATTACCTCACAAGGTTGTCCCATTTTCTGCCTCAGGAACCAAATAAGCAAGTGCTTATTGTGGTCTTTTGGCTTATTCAGTGAGCTTATATTATCAAGTCTAGCTTATTAAGTCCAAGTAACTTATTGGAACCAGAATTTACCCTAGTGGACCCCACATAAGCTCATTTGAGCTTATTTCCTTCTAAGTCTCGTTGGGGTAATAAGCACTTTCAGTGCTTATTCTGAGTTTCCAAGTTAGTTGTTTTTGTAATAGTTTCTTATTTTAAGTATTTTAATAGTTTTATAAAATAAAAATAAAAAAAAGCCAAAATACTTATAGTAATAGTTTCTATTTATTAGAAAATATCTATTTAATTTTCTTTTTAGCTTATTTATAAGCACTTCTGTAATTTTTTATTTTTAATAAATCTCTTTTATATTAAAGTAGTTTTATAAATTTTTCTAGATTTTTTCTTTTGTCATCTAGTAATTTTTAGAATTAATTTTAGTTTAATTACTTAATAATTAATATTAAATAGAATAAATAGTATAATAAATATATTTTTAGTTTTAAAATAAGTTTTATAATATTTTAGTTTTTTCTAAGTTTTTATTTTATTTTTCTAGCCTTATTTTAGTTTTCTAATTAAATAGTGTATTAATAAATAGTATTAAATAGTAATTAATTAAATAATAAATAATATATAAGTTAAATAAATAATTTTCTTTTTCTAATAATTTTCTTTTATTCTTAGGATCTCAAAAATATAAATTTCACATTTGTGGGTTTATATTGATCACTTTTACTTTTATTTTTATGCGTTTCGTAATTTTATTAAAACGTAAGTTTTAGGTTTTAAACGTTCATCACTTTAAAAATAGTGATAGCGTTTATTTAATAGATTTTAACTTTTTAATTTTCTTTAATTTGCATTTAAGTCGCTAAGACGTGCAAATACCTACTATAGTTATAATCGATTTGTTTTAATACGTTTACGTTTCTAGGGTTTTGATCGTACTTATTAGTTGTTATAACTCATTAGAGTTATTCATACTTTTAGTATTGTGACAAATCATTCATAACCCTATTCCTGATCAACCAAGCTATATAACACATTTGTTCAATCACAGGATATCACAACCTCGTTGGGGAATAAACGACCCGGGAATATAACTGTACTACCTCGGATTATTGCATTTGCCTCTTTCTAGTTTGACTTGCCTAGTTGACCTCTCACAAGTGGTTGACTAAAAAAGTAGGCTAGTTTCCGAGCGAATCATATTGCCAGAAAATCTGAGTAATATGCAAACATATTCACAATGAAGATGGAAAGCCTTCTGGAGCCAACATCAAACAAGCTCCTGGTAGGTGGCATGTGAGATCTATTCAATAGATCAACCATGTGACAACTGAACAGAAACAATGGGGCGATTCAATCATTTGAATCAATCATGGTTCAGGTTATGGATTGACGGATACCTTTGAAAAACCGGTCGTTGTGCTTAAAACTCTTTACTTTAGCACATCGACCGTACGATATTTCAAATTAAATGGTGTTTATGATTGATAATTAATTTTCATTAAAACCTTCGTTGTATTGCAAAAACAATTTCTATTGAGCAATACACGATTGTTTTTCAAATCTCTTTTCATCAATCAGTGAATCTCAATTCGCTGGTTCACTCATTCTGTGTTGTCTTCTTTGAGACGTTCCGGTTTGAGAACAGCTAGAGCAGCTGCGAAACCTGTCAAGGAAATTCTTCAAAATTATACGATCACAGCATTACTTGTCTGATCAACGGGAACCGTGGGACGTGTACCTCAATTCAACGAAAGTGATCAAAGACACTTTTGTGCGCTTTATTGCTAACTGTTGTATGCAGCGCGGCGACGTTTGCAATGATCGAATGAAGCGATCAATCCATAGCCGCATGCTCACACTACACATTCATCTCAAAAGAAATCATGATAAGTGCTTCAACGACTCTGATACTTTCACTCCATGCTTCTGCTATGCTGCTACAAATATCATGATTCAGTAAAAGCTTCCGCTACTCTAATGAGAATATATCATGATCCAGAATGTGAGCATGTCGGTCCAAATGTCACTTCATCACATAATACCCACACCACAAAGGAAGAGTCAAAGATTTATGATAGCTGATGATATCAATGCAGGCTCAAAACTCTTCATCACGTGGATCAGTTAAAGACCTCCACTCGAATCTTTCCAAACATGCAGATCATGAAGAATCAATGACTACGGGCTACTAAGCAAATAACTTAATCAAGAATCCTAGAACAATCTAATGTAATATCTGTTTGTACTCATTGTAAATTGAGGTGACCTCCCTTAGGGGGAGATTGTTAGGAATTAGAAAATTCAGTCGTTAAAGAGTCGGTCACCTCAAGTATATGTATTCGTTAGAAAGCTCGTAGTCGTATTCAAGTTATGTTAGTAAGTAGTTTGTTATGTAACACCGTGGAGGACGGACGGGTCTTTACCCACTGTATGCCTGATCCACAGCCCGTAGGTGGCGTTGATTTGTAAGACACTATAAATACCCTCTACCTCCCAAGGTAGAGGGTTGGAGCTTCAATACCATTTTTCTTTGTTTCACATAGTTCCCAACTCTCTTCCATTTCTCTCTCTAGAACTTTCTCTCTCTAAACATCTTTGTACGCCTTATGTGATTATGGTTTAGTGTGTTTGTGAAATCCTATATCTTACAATAGTGAAGATGAATCTGAAAATGAGATTGTTGAACGAGTTGAAGAACAATGTGATGGATCTGACTTACAAAAGAAAGCAGGTTAGCTTAATTTACTTAACAACATTATTGTGTTTTTGTTGTTTGATTGTCTAAATTCTAATTTTATGTAATTGTGAATATTGAATATTAGTTATATCTACTACAAAGAAAAGAGGTCCAACAATGATGCATGGCATTCATGTATGAGAGTTCGATGCACGTGAGACTACAGTATGCAATAAATTTGGACAACCTATTGGACCTGTAACTAAGGAGAAAGACACAGTTGGTCAATTCTCTCAGTTTTTAGGTACAATTGCTCGTAATGCCAGTTACACACCTTTGACTTATACATCATGGCCAAAAGTACCAAACAAGAAGATGATGTGGAAGTATGTCTTTGGTATGCTTATAAGCCTGACTTTTGCCCTTTTTATGTATAAAATCTTATCTTATTTTATTGAGATACTAGATTTTTGAAGGAAAAATACATTGTACCTGAAAAAGCTAAATCTTAATGACTATTGCAGCTTGTTGGTGGGGATACAAACGTAGGATCAAGAAAAAGCACTTCTACAAATTTAAGGATATGCAAACGAGATGGAAGAATCGACCAAAATCCATTCCACAAAAGGATTTTTCACAGCTGTTAACTTTATGGAGCAAGAAAGATATGATGGTAAGTCAATGTTAATATATCTTTACTGAAATTATCTATATATTGGTATTAGTTTTCCGTTATTGTACATGATGCATGAATTGGAACTTTTATTAACTGTTTGTAGAAGCGATGTTTGGCGGCAAGGGATCTGTGCTTGTCTCAAAAATATGCACAATTTGGTCCAAAAGTTTTGCCGGATTCGTGAGGAAATGGTAATGTCTTTTTTGTCTAAGAGATATTTGATGTTCATGGCATCCACATGAATGATGCATCCTTGTTGATGTTTATATTGATTATAAATACAGATCAATGAAGACCACAACAAGGAAGAACCTAGCTTAACTCAAAGGTTTGAGCGCACACGCAAAAGGAAAGAAGGAAATGTATATGTTGGTACATACGACGACACAGCGAATAAAATCGTATGATAATAAAACATCTATATCAATTATATCATGTATTGCTATTATGTTTAGTTAACTTTTAATAATTTTTACATTTTATTGAAGGAAAAAATGAGGAACTATAATCCTCCGGAAGATGAAAGTGCTCCTGCTGATGCTTTCTTAGGCGTTATGAACAAAGAGTATGATGGACACCGTAGACTTTTTGGTAGAGGTGTTACTTATACGTTGATAACGAAAGTGAATGGAAGTGGTAGTGCATCTACTGTCCCAAAGGAGATTGTGAAATCACCTACAGTTAGTTTAGAAGTTGAAAAAGGTCAATATGCTAATATGGAAAGAGAGCTTGAAGCAAACTATGAAAGGAGGATTAGTGAGGTAAAAGAGGATCATACAAAGCAGCTAGAAGCAATACTAAAACAAACTGAAGAAGATCGTGAAAAATTAATTGAAGATGTTGTGCGGAAGATATTAGGAAAGATACCTCCTGAAGTTATCCGCACTTATTTAACATAAGTGACCATTCAACTTTGGTACAAGGTACGTGGCATCTGATTTTCATTTAGTGGTTGATAACCCTTTGTATTACTCAATTTTTAACATAAGTGACAATTCAAAAAAGATACTAATATAATTTGTTCAAACAATATTACCAGGCTACATCGTTCTTGTGTTCGAAGGCAAGCAGATTTACACTATGATTAGATGAAATAGTTGTGTCGAAGATATATGTGGATGAAGATTTAGTACTACCCATTGATGCAATTAAAACTTTTGTGTTTCATCATGCACTGCATGCTCGTTATTTTTATGTTAAAGTATTTGTAGTTGAATATGATACTATTGACCATAGTTTGTTATTGTTATGGTGAAAGTTATGGTTTTATTTTTTACTTTATATCATGTGCATTTTTTGTTGCCTCAAATTAGAAAGCCAAATAGATATTGTTATGAGTAAATTGCTGTGACTAAAAGCACTATAAAGTGTTGTAATTGAGAATGAAAAGGTTACCTTTAAATGAATGGAAATTTGAAAAGTGTTGCACATGATTAGTAGAAGTGATGTTGTAGATTGGCTGCAAAGACCAAAAGTGTTGCCCATAAATGTAAAAAAGTGTTACACTTTAAAAACGTTGGCACT
>OU343222.1:136564754-136637254 GCA_910596185.1 Chrysanthemum makinoi | reverse complement strand
CTATAATTGGGGTGACCGACACTTTAACATGGAATTTCCAATTCCTAACAATCTCCCCCTAAGGGAGGTCACCCCATGAAATACATTTTGCATCCTAGCATTCTATTCTTGACTTTGTTCTTGAGTTCGTAGACTTCAATTCTTCAATTTCGCAATCTTTGTGCTTTTGTAGCGATTCTTCAAAGTCAGCATAGTTTTGTACTTTAAGTGGAGGTCTTTGAACTGATCCACATCTTTGATGATCTTCGAGCTTTCTTTGAGATCATCAGCCACAGTAAATCTCTGGATCACCCTTTGTTGTTTTGCCATCATGTGAAGTTTTGACTTTCGGACCGACATGCTCACACTTTTGGATCATGACATCTTTGATCAGAGTAGCAGAAGATTTTACTGGTTCAAGATATTTGCAGCAGCGTAGCAGAAGCATAGTATAAAAATATCTAAGCCAGGTTATGTAGATATGCACCAGTCATGATTTCTTCAATTAAGTGTGGATCCTGTGAGCATGCGGCTTTGGATTGACTCCTCAATTCGATCAGCAACCCGTCCAAATGTACCAGTAAACAACAGTTAGCAATAAAACACACGAAAGTGTCTTTGATCACTTTCGTTGAATTGAGGTACACGGCCCACGGTTCCCCGTTGATCAGTACAAGTACTGCCTGTGATCAGGTAGGATTCCTTGACAGGGTTTCGCAGCTGTTCTAGCTATTCTTGTTGGAATCACTCCTAAACCTAATTCAAGTGTTAGTGACTCAAATGTAATAGTTAGCTTAATATGGCCTTTATGTTAGTAATTAGCCTTAGGCTTATGTAGAAGGCCCATAAGCCTAGGCCTAGTCCAATAAGGAAAAGGATGGGAACTAGGAGTGTTGCCCTAGCTTCCCTCCTATAAATACTCTTGTAAACCTTCACTTGAAGGTTGGTTGTTCAATTTATTCTCTCTTTCACATACTCTACGCATAACCGGTTTAGTATTTCGTGTGTGTGTGTTTGAATATTGTTCAACCGATCTCTTCTTCATCTTATCTCTTCTATTGATACTTGTGTTGCATATTTGGGAACCTAACAGTGGTATCAATCGCCAAATAGTTGGGTGAGCGTATTGCTTTTGAAGTGGGTTTTGGTCCTACGCGTAAAGAATACGGTGATACTTTGGTTCGCTTAAAAACACATTTTTTACACTTTTTAATCCAAGATTCTTGTACTTTCAACGTTTTAAGGTGTTAAAATAACTGTTTTTGGCAAAAAGTTTCAACCGTTACGTGTGGATCGTTGTTTTTTAGCTTGATTTTAAACGTGGTACTCGTTCTACGCTTAACGGTTTTAGACGCTTTGGCTCATCAAGTTTCACACTTTTGTGTTATTTTGGTGATATTGAAGCTATTTCATCATAAAAATCTGGTTTAGAAACATCTTTGGGCATAAGTCATTTTTACGAGTAGTTCTACGCCTAACGAAACCCTAATCTTACGCATAAGAATTCCGTGGTTTGATCTTCAGTTTTCGTGGTTTACTCCGTGTACTCTTGCTTGGATAAGCCTGAAAATACGTCGACTTTGGATATCTTTTGCACTGTGATAGTGTAAAAGATCATTTGGGCAAAAACCCTAAAATTACGCATAAGCATAAAGCTTACGCGTAGAAAATCCTACGCATAAGATTTATCTTACGCCTAAGCTTAGTCTTACGCATAAGGTAATCCTACGCCTAAGTTTTCTATGCCTAACTTCTTGTTTTACGCATAACTTTAGAGTTTGTTCCTTTCTTACGCGTAAGCTAAAACTACGCGTAACTCTTGCTATTACGTGTAACTTTTGTGTTTTTACGCATAAGTGGTACTTGGCTTTATTGTGATTTCTACGCCTAAGGATACTTCATCAACAAAGGTTCATTCGACAACAAAGATCCATTTAAAAACACAAGTTTTCAACATGTCACAACCACCATACTCTAACTATTTTCCTTACACTTATAATCAACAACAACAACAACAACAACTAAGTCCCCAACATCAACAATGAAATCAACAACAAGCAGTTTATCAACAACAATTTAATCAACAACATACTCCACTACTTGCAACAATTCCACAAGCTCAAATAATTCAACCACCACCTAGTCTTCAAGTACAACCTTACACAAAATTCTATAATCAACATCCATCCAGGAATACTATGAAGGAACCAACATGGTTTGGCAAGATGTGTGAAGACTTGAGTAGCCAACAATCAATTCATGAAGCTGGCTCACTTGATAGACCTCCAATACTCACTCCTGGTAATTATGATCAATGGGTGATTCGGTTCTTTAGGTTTTGTGATCTAAAGAAGCCACATGGAAAGTTTTTAAAGAAGGTCATTATGGAAGGTCCATTTCAGATGCCTACTGTCGTTACACCCGGAGATCCTAATGTTGTTCCACCAAGAGATGATGTCACCAACATTGCAACTGTTGCAGACCTCACGGGTGATCAACTTTTGCACTTTGAAGTCGACGAACTTGAAATGCAATACATCCTTTTAGGATTACCCAACCCAATCCTTCGAAGTGTTGATGCTCAAAAGACAGCAAAAGCAATGTGGGAACAGATTCATCTTCTTATACAAGGCACAACACTCAATCAGGAAGACATGGAATCCAAAATCTACTTGGCTTATGAACACTTCATGATTGAACCAGGAGTGACATTAGAATCTTATCATCATCGCTTTTCAGACATCATCAATGATTTGGACAAACACAACATCATTATTCCACGCATTGCTGTCAACACTAAGTTCCTAAGTTGTCTTGGTCCGGAATGGGAGAAGTATGTCATTTTTCTCCGTCAAGCTAAGAATCTTCATCAAGATACATACGGATTGTTGTACGACTATCTGAAGCCTCACCAAAAAGAAGTTGATAAGGAAAGGATTCTCCGTGGTCAAACTGTTTCATCATCACTTCCGGACAATCAACAACTTGCTTTGTGGACTCAAACTAATATTCCTCCTCAACAAGCTCCTCAACCCGCTCCTAAACAAACTGCAACCATCACACCTTATGATCCGTCTCAGCAACAACCTCAACAAAATCAATTGGTTCCATACAACAACAACACTGCTCAAGCTCTTTACAGTGAAGCTGATGAGGACTCAGATGCTTTTGATGAATTGCAACAAGGATTTGCTATGATTGCTAAAGCCTTCGGCCGGTATACAAACAGATCCAACAATCGCTTTCGTTCCTCATCAAACACTAGAAATCAGGCTGTTGTGAACAATGGACGTGTTGAAGTACAGAATCATGGTTATGGTCGTCAGATGGGAGGAGGTCAAGGGTTTAATGCTATGGGCACGAATAACCAGGGTGCTCCACAACAACAGAGGGCTCAAGTGGTTAAACAAGGAAATGCTCAGACTGGGGTTAATGGTCTTCGCTGTTATAATTGTAATAAGAAGGGTCATCTGGCTAATGCATGTCCAAAGCCGAGAACAAGAGGCAGTGCTTATTTCAAAGAGGCTATGCTCTTAGCTCTTAATGATGAAGCTGGTGGAACTCTTACCAACAAGGAACAGAGCTTTATGGCAGACGCAGATTCTGATGATGATATGGAGGACTTGCAGGCTAATGCAGCAGTTATGTTGATGGCACAAATGCAAGCTCTACACATGAGTGACACAGGCCCAGTGTATGACACTGATGGCTTGTCTCAGGTACCTGAACAAACCATTATCATTAATGAACTGATATCTCCGCCAACATCTGCATCTGACATGAATCAGAGTGTTCAACATGAGCCATCTACATCTCATTCCGATGATCATCAACTACACCCTGTAGTTACATTTGATGATCCAGATGACCTCATGGTTACCTTTGATGATCAAGTTGACTCCATGGTTATACTTGAAGATCTAAATAATGAACATGTTGAAACTCACGTTGAACAAAATGATTCTATGTTTGATCCAGATTTTGAGCTCCGGACCTTAGTTAAAGACCAACAATCCCGAGTGGAACATTACCATAATCTCAATACCAAATTAACAGAAAAAAATGCACTGTTAACCAGGGATAATGAATGCTTAATTCGACAACTCAACTTTTCAAAACTCAAGAAAACCGTGAAAAAGGTTTTGAAGCCGCTTTTGCCAAATCACACCAAAATGAAAAATATTTGGAACGACAGATTTGTGATCTAGCCGCGTCGAAGAATGCTTTGTTGTCTCAAATAGAACAAATGAAACATGAACATAAACAACAAATTAACACTCTTACTTTGGAAACTCAAAAAGCCAAGGCTGAGTTGTTAACTTGTCAAAAATAGTTCTCTGAGTACAAAAATCATTCAACGAAACGAATAGATGACTATCTTGAGGAAATTGTCGACTTACAAAACAAAATCAAAGAGTTTAAAACTGTTGTTTATAAACATGGTGAATCAATCACAACGATTCAAAAGTTTTCTTTCAAACCAAATCCAAATGGATATGGACCGAATCTTGCGGATTATAAACCAAAGTTTTCACACAGAGCATTCAAACCAAATCCTCAAGTTTATAGTGCAGAACATAGAATTGATGATTCAATTATGACTGTTGTTGAATATAATCGGATGGAGGAATTAGATGCTGATGACGAGAGTCGGTCAAAAATGGAAAATGTCGTTTATAACAAACCATTTAACTATTCAAAAGCCATAACTTTTGTCACACAATAAGATACTTCTCACAACCCTTTGGTTATCACACCAGTTTCTGAAGTCAGTCCTCAACCAAAAGGTGCACAAATTAATGGTCCTTTACCTTCACTTAGTGAAGTAAAAACTAATGCCGAAAGTTGTCGCGTTATCAAATACTTTGACACTTTCTTATCTTACCTCAAAATTTTGGAACGTGAGATTGAATTTCATTCTGAAATAAAAGTTCAACATTTTCAATCGCCAATGGCGAGAGAACATAGAGATATTCTTTAGAAAATAATTTTACCCCATGTCAAAAATTTGAAAAATTGTGCACTATATTGGGAAAAGGATATTCACAAGGAACTTGGTCTCATGAAAACAGTTTTCGAGAAAACAGAAACATCGATTTCAAATACTAAACGTAAAAAGAAACTGTTGAGAAAAGATGTTGATCGACTCTTGGAAGATGTTATCTGTACTGATATCCAGAATGCTGTGTTATTACATTCTTTACCATATGCATCTGATCATATCTCTGCTGATTCTGTTGATTCTGTTGATATTGTTGTGAATACTGACACGGTGCATCAGATCGAGTCTTTAAAAGTTGAAAATGAACGAATGTTAAACGAGCTTTCAAATTCAAAACGTCGTCTTCATTGGTGTCAAAAACATTGTCAAAATCGTGAACTTGCTTTGTAAAACAAAATCAATCAGTTGCAATCCAAAACGTTTAATCCAAAACTTGAGCAACTGGATGATCAAAACGTGTCTTTTAAATGTCAAATCTCAAAATATGAACAAGAACTTGTAAAAGTAAAAAACGAATATGGTGTCATATTTGATTTACTCAAACAGACTCGTGATGAAGCATCAAACGAACTTGATCATTATCTTGCACACACTAAAGAAGTCATGAATTTTGCTGGAAATCTTCGTTCTGAAAATCAAGATTTGGTGCACACTATCATTAAGTTAAGGGAAATGTTAGGAAAGTATGAACAAGTTCAGCCTAGCATCATTAAGAGAATTGCACCAGTAACACTTAGCAAACATGAACCCAGAATGCCTACTGACAAAACTCAAGTTACTAATGTGCTTCCCTCTACTGAAACAGGACTAGTTGCCTCTTTTCCAAACGTCCGCACTTCACAGCCTAGGAGCAATACAAGGAAGAATAGGAAGTTACGACCTAAGAAAAGACAAATAAAAAATGTTGAAGTAGAAGAACACCGTAGGACTTTGAATAAGACTCCAGTTGCCCCCACTTTAGATATTGCGTCTAGCAAATGTAATGGAAAAAGTGTTGTAACTGATGCTAAACCTTTAAGTACTTTTGATATTCAGTCTGATGCTTCTTGTGTTATTTGTCGTAAAAGTATGCGTTCTGATTGTCATGATAAATGTGTTGCTAAGGCTATCTTGTCTCATTTACGGAATCCTACAACCCGGAATACCTCTTGGCCCACTACTGCTTCTAAGTCTGTGCTTGGTAGACCGCCCTCTTTAGATTCTAAGAAACACACTGATGTCCCTGTAGCTCCAGTATCACCTCCAAGGAAGGTAGTACCACCGAGTACATTCATTAAGACTAAAGCTAAGACTAGTTGGAAATGGCAGAAATGGATACATAATACACTAGGATTTAAATAGATGCCTAAAGTTATTGATGTATGTATCTCTACTATAACTACTGAGGAACCCTCTAACTCGTCGGGTTCCACATTTACTTCTATTCCATCTGTGTCGTCTATGTGTAATGCAGGTGATACATATCATCCTTTGGATTGTTGATAGCGGATGTTCCCGACACATGAATGGCAATCTTAAACTGTTATCAAACTTTGTTTCAAAGTTCATTGGCACTGTCAGATTCGAGAATGATCACTTCGCAGCTATCATGGGCTACGGAGACTACATCAGTGGCAACATCGAAATTAGCAGAGTTTATTATGTGGAAGGCCTCGGTCACAATCTCTTTTCTGTTGGTCAATTTGGTGATGGAGAGTTGGAAGTTGCTTTCAGGGAGAAAACTTGTTTCATTCGTGATCTACAAGGAAATGATCTTATGTCTGGCCAACGCTCATCCAGTCTCTACACTATCTCCATGCAAGACATGATTGCTTCATCTCCCATATGTCTACTCTCAAAGGCTACATCTACAAAATCTTGGCTATGGCACCGTCGTCTATCACATCTAAACTTTCAAACCATCACCAATCTTGCACGACACAAACTTGTTGAAGGTCTCCCGCGATTCCGGTATTCTAAAGATCACCTTTGCTCAACTTGTGAACAAGGAAAAAGCACTCGTGCTCATTTTCCTTCAAAGGTGGAACACAGCTCTCAACATGTGCTTCATCTTCTTCACATGGATTTGTGTGGCCCGATGCGCGTGCAGACGATAAATGGCAAATGCTACATCTTGGTAATTATTGATGACTACTCAAGATGGACTTGGGTTTACTTTCTTCGAAGTAAAGACCAAGCTCCACAGATGATCATCACCTTTCTCACGAAAATTCAAATTCAACTCTGGAACACCGTCCGACTAATTTGAACAGACAAAGGAACTAAATTTGTAAATCAAACTCTTCGGGAATATTATAAGAAAGTGGGAATTGAGCATCAAACATCTATTGCCCGCACACCAGAACAAAACAGAGTTGTTGAAAGATGAAACCGTACGTTAGTGGAAGCTACCAGAACGATGTTAATCAATGCTAAACTTCCAGATTACTTGTGGGCTGAAGCTGTCTCAACTGCATGCTACACTCAGAACCGTTCAATGATTACAAAACGCCACAACAAAACACCATTTGAGCTTCTCCATAATCATAAACCGAATCTCAAACACTTTCATGTCTTTGGATCTTTCTGCTATCCAAATAATGATCGTGATGACTTTGGAAAGCTCAAAGCCAAAGCTGACATTGGAGTCTTGATTGGATATTATGAGAATTCTAAAGGTTACCGGATTTGGAATCATCGTACAAAGCAGGTTATGGAAACGATTCATGCTAATTTTGATGAACTTACTGACATGGCTTCTGAGTATAACAGCTTGGAACCCGACCATAACCGCTTAAACTTTCCCCAAACCCCATCATCAGCTGAAACAAGCCCTCAACTTACTCGTCAACAAATGGAAAGACTATTTGCTCCTCTGTTCAGTGACGATATTGATGAACGTGCTCCAGGTGTATCCGCTGTTTCCGCTGCTCAACCTGATACTACTCTTATACCTGATACACTTGCTACAGCAACTACTGTTGAAGAAGCACCACCAGTTGACTCTACAACAACAGTTGAACAAACTGCTTCCAACGACGCAGAACCAGCTGATGATGTTCTGATTGATGTAACCCCACCTGCAGATTTTTATCCAAATGCGTTCTTTAACCCTTTTGCTAAAGAGACTGTTGCACCTGATGTTGCGGAATCATCTACAAGCCATTTGAATCCTCAAAATCTGCATAATGTATATTAACATCAACCTTCCACACATCGTTGGACAAAAGACCATCCCCTTGAGAATATTATTGGCAACACGAATCAACCAGTCGTAACGAGACAACGTCTTCACACAGATGGTGAACATTGCATTTATGCACTCACTGTCGGCCAATCTGAGCCTAAAAACATTAAAGACGCAATGACAAAGGACAACTGGATTGAATCCATGCAGGAAGAACTCAACCAATTTAAACGTCTTAAAGTATGGGAACTGGTTGAAAGGCCAACAGGGGTCTTCGTCATTGGTCTAAAATGGATTTAGAAAAACAAATTGGATGCTGAAGGAACCGTAATTAGAAACAAGTTACGTCTGGTGGCTAAGGGTTATAGACAGGAATAGGGTATTGACTTTGAAGAATCATTCGCTCCGGTTGCTCGTCTTGAGGCTGTTCGGATTTTTATGGCTTTTGCGGCTCACATGAACATTACGGTCTTTCAAATGGATGTCAAAACTGCATTTCTCAATGGACAACTGAAAGAAATGGTCTATGTAAGCCATCGAGAAGGATTCGTTGATCCAGAGTTCCCTAATCATGTCTACAAACTGAAGAAAGCTCTCTACGGTCTCAAACAAGCCCCTCGGGCGTGGTACGATAAGTTATCATCCTTCCTTATTGCCAATAAGTTCACCAAAGGTTCGGTCGACCCTACACTCTTTATACAATATCATGGGGCTCATATTTTAATCGTTCAAATCTATGTGGATGACATCATTTTTGGGTCAACACACTTAAAATATTCAAATGCTTTTGCAAAACTTATGACAAAACATTTTGAAATGTCAATGATGGGTGAACTCACATTCTTCCTTGGAATGCAAGTTCATTAATCACCCCGTGGTATTTTCTTGAGTCAGTCCAAATATGCCCTTGAATTGTTACACAAATTTGGAATGCTGATAACGCTACACGCGTCGTTCGGGGTCAAAGGAACTTCCTTTTCATCGAGCAAGTTTTTCAACACCCTAGGCAGTGAACCTAATCGTTGTAGTGTAGTATTAGGGTAAGCCACGGGTATTGATATCATTCTCTAGGGGAATAGGAATGCTAGTGAGAAGTTACTACGCTAAGGTTGTGGTTGAGGAAGATTATTTTTTATCTTTTTATAATTGTTTAAGGAAAGGAAAGGTACGAATCTCGGGGTTTGAATTTGGGGGGTTGGTATTGCTACCGATTACTCTACTTATCTAATTATCTAATCTAAGGTGTATGTAGTCTATGTCTAATTAATGTTTGCTCGTATGATAGTTTAAAGATGTGTTTACTTAGGTTTTACTACTCCTTAATTATCTCCTATTGGTGGTTGAATTGTCACGTCCTTATTCCTAGTTGCGTTGTGTATCTGAGGTTGTACGGTATGCGTATGTTCCCTAACTCTTTGAACTTACCAAAGGGTCTCGTCTACAAAACCCACTAGGGATAATAAACTCTTACTCTAAGGAACTCTTTGGATGGTTTAGCTTACAACTACTCAAGGAGTCATATTCTAAGGTTCACAAAGATTTAATCAAGCATTAAGTACACAACGAATGACCTATCACATTACTAGATCATTAATCAACTAAGATAAGAAACAACCAATCAATATTCAATAATTAAGTTTCATATTCCCTAAGCAAACACACAAGTAAATTAGCCGGACATGGAAAACATGCAAGCATACACACAATTAATCAAAGACATAATTGTATTAATGAAGTAAAACACTTATCTTGGTGTAAGATAGGGTTTGGAACCCTAAAATACTGTACAAGACAACCTTGGTTCGGTTTAGGTTTTTACTCCAAAAGACTACACACTAAATACTGAAAAATTCGGATTCTATATATAATATTACACATGCGATGGCGTCACTTTATGTTTTGTGACTCCGTCGTGTCGCCGTCATTAGGGTTTCTTCTTGGCTACGTTAGACTTGCGATGGCGTCACCTTATGCTTGTGACGCCGTCCTCTTTAGCTTCTGACGCCGTCTGGATTACATCTAGGCCGTCTGAGTTGCGACGGCCTACTCTTTTATAACTTGACGTCGTCACTTGAAAATGGGAGTTTTGGCTTCTGTCCCGTCACAAAGATCCTCCGACGGCGTCACACTTAACACCTGACGCCGTCACCTTATGTTTTCAGTAGCTTTGAGTGTCTCGATTCTGACTTTGGCCATTTTCTTCGTATAATCGCGCTTTTTCGTCCAAATAAGTGCCATTCCAACATTTTGCCTTCAAGAGACCTAAAAAGTGAAAAGGAACGATATTAAGCAATAACGGATACAAAAGTGATCAAATAAGGGCTTAAACGACCCTCAAAAAGGTACCTTTTAAAACCTTATCAAATATCCCTACACTTGGTATTTGCTTGTCCTCAAGCAAATGTGCTTTTAGCCAATTAATTTATAAGTTAGAGGTCATGAAGCATTGGTTTAAAACAGTCCACAACACATATAAGCCCGCAAAAGTCATAACAAGCACGGAAATTACATACTAGCACCTCACATAGGGTGTTTGGATACTCACATCTCTCTCGGGTGTATATGAAATATAACAAATTGGAAATGGAAGATAAACACTCATTAACCGGTCCTAGTACATAGATTACCATAGGCTTGAGAATAGATCAAACCTCCGTCGCTTTGGCATAAGCACCTAGGAAAGACTATCAAAGAGGTCTTTAAAGGGTTGTAATGTTAGGCTTACGGTAGGGAAACAAAGGGTTTGTTGGGATAGGCTATATAGTGGTGGTAAGTCAAAAATCTCTTATGTTACAAGCATATGAAGAATGGCGTTGCTAAGCCAAGACTCGACACTCTAAACTCTAGCTAACTGAAATAAAAAAACATAAAATTAAAGGATAGATGTAGGATGGTAGCCTGAATGTTTTTTAACACTTCTTTTTCTTTTTTTTTTATACACTTTTACTCTACCATCCTCTACGGTAACATCAAAATGATAGGGATTTATAGGCACATCCCTACACTTGAGTTTTTATTACTCTAACACTAATTTGACTCGAATTGAAAAGATCAAAACACTTGGGGTACATCATTACGCAAACAAAGGGAATTTTTAATTTAACGTTCCCTTCCCGTCATTTCATAAACTTTAACTTTTCCCATGAATCCCAATCGTCCCAAAACTGTATACAAAGGATATGACTCGACTTAGCAACTCATGCAAGCAACTAGATAATTGAACTAAGGGTTTAAGGTGATAACAATAATGCACTAAAAGTGAGTGCATACAAGGTAGGCTAAGGCGATTTGGGTGTACATTTGGGGGTGGGGTGTAAACAATGCTCTTCATTGATATTCCGGAAAAACCGAAACATAACGAGAACCGCGAAAAGGATATGCTCTGAGGGGTTAACTAGGGGTATCGTGTACTGAAGATGAGTACAACGCAAAGGGTGTGGGGGAATTACTCAACCGATGTGGAAGAAGTAATTATATTACGGGTATTAAACAAAGGTTATCCTAATGCCTCTTATCATTTAGTTATTCCTAACAACACAAGTGTAGTCTTACTAGCGATCTCGGAATGCATCACAAAACAAGTTCTAGAATCTAATATACTACCGGTTCACACTCTAAGCATTAAAGATGAATGCTTTAATTCCTACTAATCTAAAGGTGATCCTCACATTTTGGGTGGAATTTAAGTGGCAAAGGGTTTTTGTGCTAGTCATATAACTTCCTATCCCTGAGACGCTTTTGTTAAAACTAATGGCCCACTCTTATATGTCATGAAAAATTAAAAATTTGGTGCCAAAATTACCCTAACCGACATTTTCTCATGGTTTATTACACAAATACAATTGGACAAAGCAAATAGTCAAGGATAAGCATAGTTTCAAAGTTCCCGTTTTATTTTCCCTCCCTACACTTAAACTGAACATTGTCCCCAATGTTCCCCGAAAGTATCAAAGTTATGATAATGGAAGGTAATCAAAAACGAAAGAAATTAGTACTCCCCTGATTAGCTCGGTAGGATCCGTGTGTGAAGTAGTGGTTAAATTCTTTCCAAGAAGAATTTATGCGTGAAAAGCTCCTTTCAATCTTATGTAACTTCTTCTTGATAAATTAAACCTGCACCTTTGAAGAAACAAACGAAACCTTCGCGTAAAATCGGCGGTAATAATATACATAAGACTCGATTTAAACTAGGATATAATGCTTGTGGAATGGATGTTTACAAAATTTCTGGAAAATTAAGACCTGGAAAATTCCAAATTTTTTAAGTAGCTCAGAAAACGAGAAAAAAGTAATCTGTTGTTTTTACTCCTTCGGCCGTCAGTTGCGATCCTGACGCGTCAGTTATCCTGACAAAAACTGGTCTGCGATTTTCTGGAAAAAATTCTGGAAAACTTACATCTTTAGAATCTGGAAAAAATTTCTGCAAAACATCCATTATGACTCGATACAAGCATTTGACTCGAAAAAACACACAAATATATATTTTAATGAATTGTTATTCTCATGTTTACGTTTCCTTGAACACGTGTGTAATCCTCCCTACACTTATCCCTTATGTAAAATACCTTTATATGCAATTAAGACGAGGTTAAAAACAAAATAAAGCATTTTTACAAATTTAAACATAAGAATAAACAATCGATAAAAGATATATGACACTAACAAGCAAACAATTAAGCATGGGTTGCCTCCCACAAAGCGCTTTTCTTTATTTAAGAGTCTTGTAGCTAGACTCGTAGTCGTGCCCTCACGTGACTTCGTTACCGTCATCTCCTTCCAAAACAATATCTTCATCATTCACCATGTCATTATTATCTAACTGATAATGTTTCACACGTTGTCCATTTACGGTAAATTCCCCCCCATCGTGGTCTAGTAGTACTACCGCTCCATTGCTCATCTATTTTTTTACTGAAAAAGGTCCATACCACCTCGATTTGAGTTTTCCCAGAAATAACCGCAGTCTTGAATTATACAAGAGCATCTTATCTCCTTCCAAAAACTCTTTAGGATTCTTAATTCGTTGATCATGCCATTTCTTTGCCCTTTTTTTGTATGTGATCGACGATTCATATGCTTCCAGCCTTAGTTCATCCAATTCTTGAAGCTGTAAGAATCTATTTGACCCTGCCTCAGAATAATCCATATTACAAACCTTAAGTGCCCAATATGCTTTTTGCTCAAGTTCAATAGGAAGGTGGCACGCCTTCCCGTATACTAAGCGAAAGGGGGTTGTTCTGATAGGTGTTTTGTAAGCAGTTCTAAATGCCCAGAGTGCCTCATCCAGTTTGAATGCCCAATCTTTTCTATTCTGGTGGACCGTTTTTTCAAGTATCCGTTTCAATGCCCTATTCGTGTTTTCTACTTGTCCATTCGTCTGAGGATGATATGCGGTAGAGAATCTATGTGGAACACCGTACTTCTTCATTACCTTCTCCATGTGAGCATTGCAAAAGTGGGTTCCTCTATCACTGATCAATGCCTTGGGGATCCCGAATCGTGCAAAGAGTTTTTTTTAGAAAATGAATAACTACCCTCGCATCATTAGTTCTAAGAGCTTGAGCCTCCACCCATTTTGATACATAATCAATAGCTACGAGTATGTATTCATTTCCTCCGGATGATGGAAAGGGTCCCATGAAGTCTATGCCCCAAACATCGAATATTTCGCAGACTTGGATATAATTCTGAGGTGATTCATCCCTTCCCGAGATGTTTCCCGATCGTTGGCATGCATCACACGTTCAAACTAACCTCTTAACGTCTCAAAAAATAGTAGGCCAGTAGAACCCGGTATCGAAAATCTTTTTTGCCGTGACATTTACATCGTGATGTCCTCCAGATGGTCCCGCATGGCATTCCTTCAGAACTCGATCAATCTCCCTTCCGGCCACGCAACGTCGAATAATTTCATCGGGGCATATGCGGAATAGGAAGGGCTCATCCCAGAAGTAATGTTTTAGCGTAGTGAAGAATTTCCTCTTATCTTGCTTGGTCATGTAGTTTGGCAAAACTCTACTAGACAGATAATTAGCATAGTCTGCATACCACGGTTCAATCTCCTTAATTGCCATTAGCCGTTCCTCGGGAAAAGAGTCGCGAATCTCGGTATGATCGAGTTCCTCAAGATCAGGGTTTTCCAAACGTGACAGATGATCGGCAGCAAGATTTTCAGCGCCTTTTTTATCTCGTATTTCAATGTTGAACTCTTGAAGTAATAGAATCCACCTAATTAGTCGGGGTTTTGCATCTTGCTTGGAGAACTAATAGCGCAGGGCAGAGTGATCAGTAAAGACGACAGTCTTAGAAAGAACGAGATACTGCCTGAACTTGTCGAAAGCAAAAACTACAGCTAAAAGCTCTTTCTCGGTAGTTGTGTAATTTTCTTGTGCCACATTCATGGTTTTGCTAGCATAGTAGATTGGTTGGAAATGCTTCTCTTTCCTTTGGCCAAGCACGGCGCCTAACATAACTCTTTCCACCCAGAGCAATTTGTTTTAAACATGCTGGACACCTTCATATTGAACATTCAACTTTTAATCTCTCTTGGTTTCATTCTTTTATGTCAAACCTCATACTTATTAACCAAACACCTTTACTGTTTATTCCTTATGTCGAATCATAATCAAAAGTAATGCAAATAAAAGATGTATTTGGCTAATCTATGCAAAGAAAGTAAAGTTAGTAGCTTGTTATAAACCAACAAGGAACGAGGAAGAGGAATTAATTCGGGCTGAATACAATCACACATATAAAAAGCAAAAACTAATAAGTGTTGTATGATGAAACTTGTATTAAAGGATTTCAGGAAAGAGTAACTAGTATTCTAGTAATACAGGATGTGTCGAGACTTAAAACTATTTGTTAGGTCTTTTTATTTTACACCAATTTCATAAATAAATCACATGTCTAATTTATACCTTATTAATCCTAAGCTAAACGTTATAACCATTGTAAAAATATTTTTGATATTTATTTACACTTAGTGCTTATGCCACGCCAGTGGAGTTACGATTCTTTTACAATACTTGGTAAGAGACAGACCACGACTCACACATGAGCGTTATTTAATTTATACTTGTTATTGTTATGATTTATGAGGATGAGTGTATTGTTACTTTTATTATGCATAAAGGGCATTGGTAAAGCATCTTGAGTTGTCAAAGATTTTGTAAATACACAAATAAGTTTAAAAGCATGTTTGCTTGAAAAGAAACAAATGATAAGTGTGGGGAATATAATAACTCGTACTTTATATATGTTTTTAGACTCGTTATCATGTGTTTTATACTTTTATCTATATTACTTATAAATTATTTATTCTTAATATTGAAAACTTAAAAAAAATAAAAAATGAGTAAAGTGGTTTCTCTTAAATACCACTTATTAATATCCCTTAGTGTTTCTAAAACTTTAATCTTAAATGACATCTTAAGCAAAGAATGTAAACTTAAAAAAACAGTTACACACGGTTTATAATTTGAATGAATTTTTTTAATAAAACAGTTACACACCTTTTAATATGGCACAGTTTTTAATTTTTAAGCACAACTACATAGTTTATCAATTTTGAATGAAAACTTTTTTATTGCACAAAAATAAATAATTTAAAAAATGACTACAAACCGAACCTGTAAGTTTTAAATTAAAAGTCATACCAAAATTACAAGTTCGCAAATATAACTATTTGCTGCTATATACTACTGTCGTTTTACGCGGACATTGTCTAGTATTTAGTATGATTATTGTGGATTTTTGATACTTAATTGCTTAAAAATGATCGTTGAAAGAAAGACAAGGACCGGATGAGTAAAAGATTTGCCATAAGACAAACAACCTAGGCGAAGTGTGATTGTGTATACACCACCATCGAACTCCTTTTCCGGTGATCGCAACTATAGAGTTTGTGGTCGATTCAGTGGGGTGGACATGGCGGTAGTGGCTGAAACCCTAGTGCGGATAATCATAAGGTTCTGGAATGATTGGAGATGGAAATCAACAATTCAACATTCGGATCGTCTTATGGTTTCGAGTACAACCCACATCAAGTTCAAGGGTCAAGAAACACCTCTGACTGACCATTGGGAGTTCAAGCTACGGTTGAGGTTCAACACATGAAGGTTAAAATTCTTTTGGAGGGTCAGGCAACCATGGAGGCTCAAGAGGGGTTCTTGGTCCTCCTCCTATGCAATCTGGAGGGTTATATGGCTTTTGACCACGTAATTTTTTGGGCACCTCGCTGCACCTGGTTCATCTACATCTCATTATGGTTTGATGGCTTCTCATCCGTCATCTTTCTCGGATACATTTGCCGGTGTGCCACCGGTACTTTCACTTTTAATCCATCTCTTGTTTTGGATGCTCGACGATACACCGGTACCGATCGTGTTATGATCGGTAACGGATTATTTCTTCCCATCACCCATGTTGTCCATAGCTTCATATCTTTACCTGGTTTTACATTACAATATCATACTGTATACCGCGTTCCTGATCTTACCAAAAAAACTTATTTTCCATTGTTCAGCTTGTTCTTGACAATCCACTCACAATTGCTTTCAACTTTCGTGGTTTGTTCATACAGTCTTTCGCTGGCGTACTCTTCAACTCATTCCTCTTAGACCCTGGACTCTCTTTTCACTCTCTGCTACTGCTGTTGCTACTCGGGATCTCTGGCATTATAGACTTGGTCATCCGTCACATTATGTTTTTACTATCTTAACAGGATGGTGCACCATTGGGTAGTCCTGGTAACACGAAAGAAAACGCCGATTAAGTGAACGAATGGGTTCGTGCGGGAATCTTGAAACATGTCCAGTATAATGAATATTACCATGGGAATATGGGATTACTCTCCAGAAAAATGAAATCAGTTTACTCCACAAAATTAAACGATTATATATGCCAATAAAGCTCTTGTCAATAGGGTGGATCACTTAGGTTTTCATGTATTAAACAAGTAGTTACATCTTATGAATCAACAGATGACCAACAAAGAGACCAAGTAAAAATGTGACCCAAAAGCTCTTTGGTGATTATTGTCTTCTTATTCAGGCACAAGTTATAATGTATTCAAGCATCAAGTTTTAGGTTCAGATATTAGTTTTACCTTACCGTTCTTTAGACCAAGTCCACAATTAAACAACTGGCTGATCGAGAAATGTTTTGATATATTCAGATTCAAACAACACAAAATGTCCCCAAAACGAAAAATTATCTGAAACCTGCAAACATATATTGTTTCACTAATTGAGATTATAGAGGGACTCGAAGCAAAAATAAGTGATCCTCAGGTATTTCAAAACTATAAGTTTTGATGCTGCAGCTCCAAGCCCTCGCTGAATTGTTCAACAGAATTTGTTACTAGTATTAAGACATCCACAAAGGCACTATAAGATGCACTAAGAAATCTCGCCTCAACCGCTTCAAAATGCCTATAACAACATATTCAAGAAATACAAATAAGATGTAAGATCATAGGGTCGACAAAAACTATGAAACACCCATGTTAAGCAGAATCTTATAGCATTTTCATTTGCGGGTCTTGTTTATACGGAACACCACAAAAATGTGTAATTACTTGGCCAATAATTTTATCTTGATTTTTTTTTTAAAAGAAGGTAATGACAACATTATCCATATCAACATTCGCTTATACGCAAACAGTAAAATAATGTTCATCCACACATAACAGTAAAGAAATTATGATATGCTTTCTACAAGGGGAGAAAAACTAACACTTTAAGTTTTCCATCAACAACAGTCATCACCCGCCTCACTTTATCCAGCTGAAGCTGAAAAGAAATGTGATCATTTTAGTAATAAGCAGCTGTTATGTTCTGTTTGATAAATGGCACAAATGGTCAAGGGATCATACCTCTTTGTCAACTGCAAGTGATGTATATATTATGTTAGCCTTTTCCTCAGACTTGTAATCTACTTCCAACTCACTGCAGAAAACATCTTATAATGATGAGATCATGTATACAAAATTTCAAAGATCTCCAACATTTTGCTGCTCAAATTATGAGAAATTACTAACAATTTGTACGTTTTTGTATCATTCACATTTGTTGATACTTAAGAGTGAACATGGTTCATTTTCTTAGTTATTTTTTTCAATTTTCAGTGATTACTGATTTGGCCATTTCGTTTTTTTCACTTAATCACTTATACAGTTATACATAGGTTGACTAGGCACATGTTTATCTCCAATGGTTCAAATGAGTAAAAATTTCCATTAGCATGGTGGACTACAGAACGGCTTTCAGTTCCGAAACTTTAGTTTTAGCTTTAACACATTAGCCTAAAAGGAAACGAGTCAAAGTTGCCCCAAGCGTACTAATGCATACAATCTTCGTTATATTTAAAATTCAAAGTACTGTTTTTTATAGTCACACATACTATAAAATTTATGTAAAACAGATATGGGGCCTATGCATGTTAACTCAGCCTGTTCTGACCTTAAAAAAATAACCTGCTTAAAACTTGTTACCCATCCCATCAGACCTGTGCTCATTCCACCACCCCTACACTTAAACCTAAGTGTTAACTGATAAGTAGTTACGTATAATTATAAGCACACGAGTACAAGGATCACATAGAACGGATAAATTTGACTATCAACCAGTGTCTTACACTTGTTATTACAGTCTGTTCTTGACAAATTAGAGAATCCTATTGACCAAAGTCAAGCAATATCAATTCTTATAATGATGCAAATGAGAAATAAACAAATATAGCTAAATAACATTACTTGGAAAAAAAAAAAAAAAAAAAAGGTAGCATTATTTTATGGTATAGATACAAATTACTTGCTAAATACCTTATAAAGAAGTAAATATCTTGATGCATCAAGATAAGCACAATCTTATTCATATAAAATTGTTCCAGTTTAAGTATTTCAAAGATAGCAAAGGTAGTTAAACCATAAAGAAAAGCACCGCAACTCAATTATGGCTGTGTTCAATCAAGTTGTGAAGTTATCAGTTAGTCAAAGTGTTTATCGCAAGGCATCATTATACAGACAGATCCTAATTAGCGCACTCATCTAGTTGAAAACAAAATGATAACAAAATCAAGTGCAAGCTTCATACCTTCATAGAACATATGTTTAAATACCACATATACACCACGGATAGGCAATTGGTTTTTGGGCATCCGTGGAAGAAACAGAATCCATCTTTTATCTCCCTTAAAGTCCTAAAACAATCAGAAAGAGAGGCCTTCCTGTACGAGTAGTGAAGAACTAAACGAGAACTTTTGTTGGTTGTTGACCAACGGACAGAAAGTAGAGGGGAGTTCACTCACACCCGGGGCTGCTTCATTCTCCTAAGCCTCAGAATAGACACCTTGCTGAAGCCCTAGGAGGGGAAGGAGTTAGTCTTCTAGTTTATCCCAGACTTATTGGAAATGGAAAGCCAGGGGAATGCTACCAACTCCCTTTACTCATATGAACTTGACTGAACTGAATCACCAGCCCCGGGCCGGGGTAAAAGAAGAAGGGATAAGATAAGACAGTAGCACCCACCACTCTGTCAGTAGAAGGTTATCCAGTTGATCTTCGTAAGTAAGTAAGTAGCACTTTCATCGATGATTCCTCTAATCCTCTAAAGGCTTAGAATAGATGTTATAAACCTCAATTACATAATTTGCATTTTTTTCAGCATACTTCTACAATTACAACATAACAAATGAGGTTTTTATTTCAAGATTTACATTTTGATTCCTTATGGTAATTACACTTGGCATTTAAAAAAGTAGTAGTAAGTTTTACTTAGATAATAATTCAAAGTGAAACTCTTTTCTTGAACTTATAATTATTTAGAAAGCTGATATTTAACATTTTTACCTGATTGATTATTGGAAGTGAGAAGCTTGCTTAAAGGGTTGTTTGAGTGACCGGAAAATAAATGGCTTCAAAAACCTACCGGAGAAAAAGGTTGAAACTTTCATTAGAGAGCTCGGTGTGGATGACGAACAACATGCCGTTCGTCCCTTTGCTTACCAACAACGGCGCCGTTCGTGTACCGAGACACCCGCCATTCTCCTGCCATATGGCATTTAGCCATTCGAAATAAAAAAACCCCACTTTTCACCTAACCCACTTTTAACTACACATAACATTTAACCCAAATCATAATTTAATAAAACTTTTACATACACTTCCATTTATCTTCCAAAAATGTCACAACAAAACACTAACGATTGGCTACTTAACAACAAATTTCATTCGACTTCCGAGTCCGCTAATTCAAGTTCTCCGTCACCCGCTACACCATCATCCGACCGTTCTTTTCCAATCCAACAAACGCAAACCCGATGCCTTCATATCCTCAATATCCAAGCCAAAACCCCGATGCCGGGTTTTGCACCATACGCGCAAAACCCGCAAAACCCGATGCCATATTATCCACAAGCCTCTTTCGCACCACAAATGAACTAAGATCACTATAAAGTATAACCAAATGGATTTTTTTGCACAACAACAAAAATACTTCAACCAAATGAATCTCGGTAATTATTCACAACCAACACAAATGATGCCAACATGAGTTTTACACGACTCACCACCAAACTCACCAACACAAGCATCACAAACCGAGTCTTCTCCGGTCGGAAAAGGAAAAGGAAAGGGACGAAATCCGAGACCAAAGAAAACCGACGTCGTCCATACCCGTTTGACACAAAAGGAGGATTAACTTTTGGCCGAAACGTACATACAAATATCCGAGGACCCAATACTCGGTATTGACCGAAACGTACACAACACACAAGTTTATAATGAGTTCAACCGTCTGTCAACCACCGAACGTACCAAGGATATGATCACGGGAAAGTGAACTACGTTGACAAAGGATTGTACCAAGTTCGTCGGAATTGGTCGACGAAATGAACGGATGAGTGGTGAAAACTATTCGAAGTAGCTATCACGTTGTTAGAAAATATAAAGAAACGTGAGGGTTCGTGTTTGTCCACTATGAAGCATGGGATATCTTGAAAGATCACCACAAATGGCGTGGTGCCAAAGCCGTTCAACCCGGAAGACGCATTCGTACACCCGAGGATGTTCAAGAACCGAATGAGTTATTTCGAAATGATACAATGCCACGTCCTCCCGACAAGCCAAGGCCTTCCAAGAGTAAATAATTGGACTCTACGTGTTCAACGGGTTCTTCGTTTAGTAGATAAGCTTTCAAGGAAATGGTCCAAAAGGAGTTGAGACAAGAACGGGCAAAAAACTTGATTATATCGAAACTCAAAAGAAATTCAAAGAATTGAAGTTTCTTAATTTTAGCATCGAGGGGATGAAGCTAGAAGATGCGAAAAATATCGAAAGAATCAGAGACGATATCCGAGCACGACACGTTGGCACGGGCTCGAGCTCAAAAATTAGTATTTGCCGTATCGTAGTTTTTATTATTCGTCGTATTGTAGTTTTTAATATTTGTCGTATCGTAGTTTTTAATATTTGTCGTGATCTATCGAATTTTTAATATTTGTTGTATCGTACTTTTTAGTTTTTATGTATTTTTAGTATCATAGTTTTTATGTATTTGTCGTATCCGTATCGTATTTGAGTTTTAATCTAAAATGTGTTTGTATAAAATAATAAAATGAAATAAATAAAATAAAGGAAAAATGATGCAAATAGACCGCGCGTCCTGAGGTAGTCACTTTTCGGACCACTTTTATTTTTTATTTGAAAATGGACCGAGGGCAACCGCTGTCATTGGACAACTCATTAAAATTGTGACAAGTGTCCCGTATGTGTAAGGTATTGTTTTTTGGGCAACTAAAAAGCGCTGGGCAACCGTATTTTTTAAAAAAGGTTCTTTGGTCATTTTACATAATACTTGTCAAGTACATATACTTTTTATAATAAATTATTCTATATAATAAAAATTGTGTAAAACTCATAAGACTGCTTCTTCTTTTCATAAGACTGCTTCTTCTTCTCATAATACCCTTCTTCTCAATAAAGATTCAAACACACACACTATCCAAAAAAGAGATCAAGATACACCCGACCTCTCTCTATTTTGTGAATCCAAGATTTTGGTTTTTGCTTTTACCCTATTTTATATATTCGTCTTCTTTTATCATTTTCGCCTATTTTAATTCAATTTCAGATAACTTCTGTACATTCTCAATATCATTTTTTTATCACAGTATCAATCTTAAGAAAAAATGTCAGCAATATACGGTCTATACATCATCAACAAATCAGGTGGTCTCATCTTCTACAAGGTACATACAAATCCTTAATTTTATATATGTAATTATTTGTTTAGTTTGTATAATGAAAGAGATTAAAATGGGTTGTTTAGGATTATGGGTTACAAGGAAGAATGGACAGAAATGATACTTTGCGATTGGCGAGTTTATGGCATTCGATGCACGCCATTTCACAGTAATTGTCTCCGGTTTCGGGCTGTACGGGTATCGAGTTGCTTGAAGCGGATACGTTTGATCTCCATTGCTTTCAGTCTCTTACTGGTATGCATTTTTTTAGTTTTAATCACTGCATTTTGGTACATTTATAGTATTAAGTGGGTTTTTGCATTAGTTTATTTATAACTTCAAATGCAGATTCAAAAAGTCCCAGTAATCTCTAGACAAATAAGCCCATAAGCCCTCTGGTATGTGCTAAAACACATACCTTTTCATTATCAAAACTAACCCAAAATAACCAAGAAAGAGCCGTTAATTGCTAATAATTGTGGTTTTCTTGAGTTTGTGCTTGTGCAGGTACGGATATGTAAAAACACACAAAAAGGAACCAAATCAGACGTAAATCCGAGCACGAGAGATTAAGAGAGCTTAAGCCGAGCCGGAAGATCAAAATTGAGCATTTATGAAGATTTTATTCTCCAAGGATGATTTTTGGAAGATATAATCAAGTTTGAAGCAAATGTCAAAAATGGCCCTCAAGTTTCAAAGATTTGGCAAAAGTGATCCTTCTAGTTTCAAAAGTTGCAAATCAACCCCTGGATTATTTGAAGAATGACAAGTGTAGCCCTTGAAAAAGATTTTTAGATTTACAAGAATGGTCCTTGGAATTTCAGATTTGACAACTTTGGTCCTTAAATACAACTTGGATCACTAATATATCCTAAGTCCAAACACAAAGACCAAAGGCCCAATATGCTAGATCCTCTACCCGGCCCAAACTCACAACACACCAACCCGGTTTAATATATCCCATTTACCCGCCCGTTTACCCAAGTCAACCCACACTATACCCGGTCAAATACCACTTGAATTAATATAAACAATCCAAACGCGCCCAAATTCCCTGTCTTCCCCAATCCCAAACGCGCCATTTACCCATTCACTTTTACCACCAATTACCCACCACCAATTACCCAAGTCCCAACCTCGTACTAAGGATCTTCCCAAGGCTTCTAGATACCTCTGACATGTCAGATAAGCTGCATATGTGGCCCTTTCAAGCTCTCCTATTGGCCGAAACACCTCATATGATGAATTGGAGCAATTTGATTGGAGATGGTGACATGGATAGGCTGTGGATAAGGATAAGGTTCTAGGCTCTTCCAATCAAGGATCTAAGGCTGATGGAGGCTATATAAAGACCCCTTGAGCTCACATTATAGTTGTGCATTTCTTTAGTTTAAAATTAGCTTTATGTTTCTTGTATTTCAGATTTTCAGTAACTTATCAATGTTTTCTTAAAGCTTTTTATGTAATCTCAGTTTCCTTTGTAATAAAATATCAGTTTTAAAATTTCAAGTTTCTTTTTTTATCTTGCATTTTCAGTTTTCAATGTTTAATAAAGGTGTTTTTAAGGTTGAAATAAGCTCACTCAGCTTCATATAAGCTGTTGTGAGCTTATTTGTTGTTTCCTTGTTCCATTTCATTCATTTACATTCACAAAAAATACTTGGTCAACGAAAGTCAACTGGTGATTATACTTGGTTCAGAAAGGGAAATGGGTTGAAATGATACTGAGTTGGGCTTGATTTAGTGTTGGGTATTGGATTTGGTTGATTTGGTACTGTTACTCTGCCCAATTTAAGCTGGACATCAAGTGAGTTTATTTTCTAAACTGTCTTATAACTGTCATGGATTTGATCTTGTTTGTTTGTGTTTAGCACTTGGTTAGACTAGGTTACAGCTTTAGGATCTTAGTTTACTGCTTATTTCACTGTCTGCATAAGTAGTTATAGGATTAGATGGCTTAATTTGCTTGTTAGATTTATTAAAGGAATGTTTGGATTAGGCTTGAATCTGTTAACTAGTACTTAATAGTGGATACAGTTTGCTGTTACAGTCTCAACTAGTCATAACATAGTCATTGCAAGCTTTAAGTTTGTGCCTATTTCCTTAAAAAGTCAAAATAACTTTAATCTTGGTATTGCTTAAAAACTGTTAAGGATCAGTTAGTAAGATAGCTTAGGATAAGATTAGTATCTATAAGTTTAGCTTAATTTAGTCCATTAACATCTTATTTCAACTTAATTAGCCCTTAATTTGCCTTTAAATCTCAAATAAGTCAAACTTCCAACTGTTTTCAAAAAGTCAAAAACATGTCTAAACCAGATTTCTGCAGACCTTGCAGCCTTTGCACAAGGTTCCATACAGCTTATTAGGGTCTCAAATTTTGCCCATTTGTAGTTTTCTGGGTGGTCTTGAAGACCACATATCTGGTTTTAACATTAGCTCATTAAGGGGGTGTTTGGGGTTGCGTTTTCAACCTAATTATCTGATTATCACGACTCCAAAACGCAAAAATCTAAGAATCAGTGTTTGGATATCAAAATGTGAAAAGTGCTTTTCAGCGTTTTCATGGCTCCAAAACGCAGTTTTGGAAAAGTAACTCGAGGCTTACTGCCAAAACGCAGTTTGGGAAAACCGATTATTCACTACAAAATTATCATATTACCCCTCAAATAACCCTCAAAATACACCTACCTTGCCTTCTTCCTCAACGATCTCTGTTATCACCTTACTTAAATTCCAAAAAGTGGATGTGCTCCTCGCCATATTCTTGTTACCGCCGGTAATTAATCATTAAATGAGCTAAGAAGAAATTTTACAAGAAGCTGATTATTTCAAGTACAATCGTGAAATGATATGGGTTAATCAAAGATAGAGTATTCTATGGTTGAGTAGTTGGTGATATGGGTTAATGGAGGAAAAAGAGTTGTGGTAGTGATAAGTTAAATGGAGGAAAAAGAGGAAAAAGTAGTATGTAACACGTGATGTTCATATTATTATTCATGTCTATTTTGGTCTTTTTATTCTTTTAAGTAATTATACAATATGATTTGCCAAACACTAAAAAACTGATTATCTGATTATTATGATTTCAAATCGCATAATCAAATCCAAACACTATGTTTCAGAATCACGTTTTATAACAGCTGATTATCTGATTATCCGTTTTTAAAACGCATAATCTATTTTCAATAAGCAATCCCAAACACCCCCTAAATAAGCTAGTGCAGTAGCTTAAAGTAAGGGTCAGATCACTGTTTTGCTTAAGTGGCTATTAGCATCATAACTTGGTAGATCATTTATTTGAGGTTAGGAGTAGCAGTAGTTAGTTGATTTAGAGTGATTTTAGTATAATATAGCTTCTGTAGCAGTGTGGTGGCTTATTGTGCTTATTTGCTTATTTTCAAATGCTTATTCCTTAAACAGTTACACTGCAGCTCTCATATCTTACACATAAGCATCATATTTTATATTTTTCATAGATTTAGAATAACATTTTAGAATTTTCCTGAGTTTTTCATAATTTTTGGTCACTGTTTGCTATTTTTCTCAATTTTAAATAGTTTTTAATCACTTTTAAATAGCTTTTATTGCAAATAATTAAGAAAAAGTTCCAAAAAATAATTTTTCAATTTTCCCAGTTTAAGAAAAATATAAAAAGCATAAAAAATATTTTTCCCTATTTTTCCCCTTTTATTTGGTATTTTTCACAATTTAAATTAGATTTAAATAGTTTTAAATTAGTAGAAAATAGAAAAATAATCAGAAAAAAAAAAAATAGTTTTGAAAATTCTCTTATGGTATTTTAGATTTTATAAAAATAGTTTCATATTTTTCTCCTTAATTTTCATAACTTTTAGTATTTTAAATTAGTTTTAAAAGTTAATAATTAGTTTTTAATTTTAATAAAATCCAGAAAAATCCAAAAAAAATAGTTTTAATTCATAATTAGTTTTCACATTGCATTTCTAGAGTAAAAGTAATTTTAGGCATTTTTTAGGATAATATTTAGACGTAGTTGCATTTTTAATTACGTTTCGTTAATTACATTTTAGTTAATTTTGCACTTAGGATTTCCCGTAGATTAGATTCCCTTAATTACTTTCCCTATTCCCGTAGTATTAATAAAATCAAAATCACAAATTCAAAACATCGAGCATTAAATTCCAAACCAATAACGACGTTGGCAATTCACGCCTCGTTGGGAAACGATTCGGGTTGACTAATCCGTATCAACGATCACACACGGGATTTGATTTATTATTCTTTTTCCTAAAAGAATTTGAATCTAGCTTCATGATTATTTTTTATATCGATATTGAGGTTTTATCCATACACATACCCATAAGCCTTCATTATCAGTGAATCAGTGTCTGAACTGTTTTAAGTTTCTTACGGTTAGTCATTCACAAGTGGCTAGCTTGTGTGAGATAACTTGACGGTTTGGCATTGTGAATCAAATTTTGGCGCCGCTGCCGGGGAGGTTGTGTCGCGACAATATCGTTAAAGGTTTGACGATTAGTGACTCGAGATCCTTCCTTTGTGAAGTTACTATTTTTCTATAAAATAAAAAAGTAAAAAAATATTTTCCTTTTTCTTTTGTATATATATATATCATATTAAAAATACAAAAAGATTTTCTCTTTTGTTTTTGAGCTAAAATAGAATACATCAATTATATAACATTCTCAATGGAGGTGTTATCATTAATAAGTTCCCGAACTTAAGATCAAAAACTTGCCTTTGTGTCGCTTGTGAGTCGATTTATTTCTATTTGATAAACAAACTGTGTGGTGGGTATAAGGACGGCCGACATTAAATTGCGGCTCAGAAGAAGCGGGTTTTAATAAGCTTCGCGACCTAAAAGCTTCTCCGCTTGCTTTTGCGTTTGTCTTATAGAGGTGATTTATTCACTTGGGATTATTGGTTAAGTTCACTGTGTTTTCGAATACCGTTTGTTTTAATTGCCTTGGTTTTTGAAAGTGCATGCGCACTCGTTCCAATAACTACATACCGATACGTGAAGCCGCTACAATTCCGAGAAGGCGAAATAGACGTGCTCCATTAGTCGAACCCGAGATTCGAACTAATCAGACCCCGCCCATCATCGAAATGGCGGAGGACAACCAATCCATGCTAGAGCAACTCCAAGCACCCACCGAGGGTTATGGAGAAGCCATCGTCGTCCCAGCAATCGTTGCCGATAACTTTGAGCTTAAACACGGATTGATAAATTTGGTTTCGTCAAGCCAATTTTACGGATTCGAGAGAGACGATCCTCACTCTCATATCCGACGATTCAACAAGCTCACGTCTACAATCAAGTACCGTAACGTTCCGGAAGAGGCTATCAAGCTTCTACTCTTCCCATTTTCACTTGAGGGGGCTGCCCGGATTTGGCTCGAGAAACTACCCCCTCGATCAATAACCACATGGGAGAATGTAGTATCAAAATTCGTGAACGAATTCTTCCCACCGTCTAAAACAACAAGCCTAAAAAATGAAATAACAAAATTCACACAAAGATTTGATGAATCATTTAGTGAGGCATGGGACCGATTCAAATATTTTCTTAGGCAATGTCCCCATCATGGTTTTACGGAATTACACCAACTTGATACGTTTTATAACGGTTTGAATGAGACTGATCAAGACTCTCTCAATGCCGCCTCGGGTGGTAATTTGTTGACCCGATCAACGAGAGATGCCTTGTTGATTATTGAGAACAAATCTAAAGTTCGTACCTCACGTAGCAAATCGGTTGCTGCCGAGTGGGTGTTACACCATCGTCCTCGTCCTACGAAAATACGTCTAGCACCGATGCTAAGATTGATAAGCTTACGGACATGATTCAGGCTTTGGTTAAGATTAAGACGGCTAAGGTTAATTCTTCTCCACCCGCTCAAGTCAAAGCGGTGGAAACGACTTGTACTACTTGTGGTGGCCCGCATGCCTACTACAATTGTACGGCCACCGATGGAAATCCTTTCGAAGCTAATGCCGTAACCGGAGGTAACCAATACCATTCTCAGGTTGAACCAAACCCTCGTGTTAGTAATCAAATGGTACCTCCGGGATTTTCTCAATCGAACAATCAGACTCGTTTTAATCAAAATCAAGTTCGTGGACCAAATGTTCAAAACCAATTCAAAGCCCCACCAAATCAATACCCGAATCAAGGAGTCAATTACAATCAAGGATATCAAAATTCGAGTTATCAAGCTCCACCTTTGCCTTCAAATGAATTCACGAATTACGTTCAACACAATAATGCTACCATCCAAACCATGCAAACTCAGATTTCAAGTTTGAGAAATGAGTTTCAATCTTCATTGACTAGACAAAGCAATGAGTTTAGGAATGAGATTCGACTTCAGAACAACAAATTGGATGCTTCGCAGAATAAACTTGAAGACATGTTGAATGCTGTTTTGTGTAAGATAAGTCAACCCTCGAGTTCAGGATCTCTTCCAAGTGATACCATTCCCAACCCGAAGGGTGAGTTAAAGGCTATAACCACACGGAGTGGTAAGGCTTATGACGAACCATCGTTTCCTACTCCGCTGGTGAGGGAGGAGGAACGAGAACCCGTGGTTATTGAAGAAAATGTGCAACCCGCACCCGTTCCACCTCCGGTCGTTCAGACTCCAATTCCGGAACCCGATGTTCCGAAGACTACTTTTAAACCCTCACTTCCTTATCCGTCTAGACTTCAAGATCAAAGGATTCGTGATAAAACCGAAAACCAAATGGAGAAATTTGTTGAAATCATTCAATCCTTGAATTTTAACATCAGTTTCACCGACGCTTTACTCCTCATGCCGAAATTTGCCGCCATGATAAAAAATTTAGTGAGTAATAAGGAAAAGTTGGCCGAAATTGCAAAAACACCGTTGAATGAGAATTGCTCGGCGGTGCTCCTCAAGAAGCTTCCCGAAAAGTTAGGAGACCCCGGCAAATTTCTTATCCCTTGTGAGTTTCCGGGAATTGTGAAATGCTCCGCCTTGGCCGATCTTGGTGCGAGTATTAACTTAATGCCTCTTTCGATTTATAACAAGCTTTCTCTCCGGGATCTCACTCCTACTAAGATGACTCTTGAACTCGCGGACAGCTCAACCTCTATTCCGAAAGGAATCGCCGAGGATGTCTATGTGAAAGTAGGACCACTACATTTTCCGGCCGACTTCGTTGTCGTTGACTTTGATGCTGATTCCCGAGTGCCTCTTATTCTTGGGAGACCTTTCTTACGAACGGGCCGTGCGATGATTGACGTTTATGAAGGAGAAATTACTTTACTATCTCATAAGGAAACCGTCTCATTTAATATTAACCATCCTTCGAGATACTCCTCCAATTATGATGATGCTTCTATTAATCGAATCGACGTTCTCGATATTGCTACGGAGGAGTATGCTCAAAAACTTCTTGATTTTATGGGTGGTAATCCCACCATTCCTTCTGAAAATGTTGAACCATCTTCTCGAGCCTATAATTGCCGACTCTTTTCCCCTCTCTTACTCCATTCGAGGGAGGTGATTTCATTTTGGAAGAGGTCGATGAGTTTCTTGCTGATGATGAATCGATTCCACCGAGAATTGATGATGGTGTTTATGATTCGGAGGGAGATATCCTTTATCTTGAACAATTGCTCAATGAAGATCCATCACCGTCACTCCCTCCGAAAGAGATTACGATTGAAGAAATCAAATCCGTACAAACGTCTAATGAAAATCCTCCGGAGCCCGAGCTCAAGGATTTACCTCCTCATCTTGAATACGCTTTTCTTGAAAAACCAAACAAATTTCCCGTCATCATTGCTAAAAACTTGAAAGATGAGGAGAAAACCGCACTTTTGGATGTCTTACGAAAACATAAAAATGCAATCGCTTGGCAAATTTCTGACATCAAAGGAATCAATCCTCGTTTCTGTACCCACAAAATTCTAATGGAGGATGATTGTAAACCCGTGATTCAACAACAACGCAGGTTAACCCAAAATTCATGACGTTATCAAAAGGAAGTTCTTAAACTCCTCCGGAATCATTTATCCAATCTCCGATAGCTCATGGGTTAGCCCTATCCATTGTGTTCAGAAGAAAGGTGGCATGACCGTCGTTGCCAATGACAATAATGAGTTGATTTCCACACGCCTCATCACCGGATGGAGGGTGTGTATTGATTATCGAAAATTGAACGATGCTACTGCGAAGGATCATTTCCCGCTACCTTTTATGGATCAGATGCTCGAACATTTAGCGGGGAATGAGTTCTATTGTTTCCTCGATGGTTTTTCCGGTTACTTTCAAATTCCGATTGATCCGCATGATCAATTGAAAACGACTTTCACGTGCCCTTATGGAACGTTTGCTTACCGACGAATGCCATTTGGCTTATGCAATGCTCCTGGTACGTTCCAAAGGTGCATGATGGCTATTTTTCATGACATGATCGAGAAGTCTATGGAAGTTTTTATGGACGATTTCTCGGTTTATGGAGATTCTTTCACTTCTTGCCTCTCTCATCTAGACCACATGCTCAAACGGTGTGAAGACACCAACTTGGTCTTGAATTGGGAGAAGTGCCACTTCATGGTTCGAGAGGGCATTGTCCTCGGCCATAAGATTTCAAAATCTGGATTGAGGTCGACCGAGCTAAAGTCGACGTTATAGCTAAACTCCCTCATCCCACTACCGTCAAAGGTATTCGGAGTTTTTGGGTCATGCCGGTTTCTATCGCCGTTTCATCCAAGATTTCTCTAAGATAGCCCGCCCTCTGACCCATCTCCTCGAGAAGGATGCTCCGTTTATCTTCACCAATGAATGTGTTGAAGCATTTAATATTCTTAAAAAGAAATTAACTGAAGCACCGATCTTAGTTGCCCCCGATTGGGATTTGCCCTTTGAGCTTATGTGTGATGCAAGTGATTACGCAATTGGGGCAGTCTTGGGGCAACGTAAATCGAAACACTTTCAACCCATACATTATGCGAGTAAGACATTATCTGAGGCCCAACACAATTACACGACTACTGAAAAGGAATTATTGGCCGTTGTTTATGCTTTCGAGAAATTTAGACCCTACCTTGTCTTGTCAAAGACCATAGTGTATACCGACCATTCTGCCCTAAAGTATCTTTTGGCAAAGCAAGATGCTAAGCCACGATTACTTCGGTGGGTTCTCCTCCTTCAAGAGTTTGATGTTACTATTCTTGACAAAAAAGGAGCGGAGAACCTTGCTGCCATCACTTATCTACACTTGAGAATCCCCATCAAAGTGTGCTCGAGAAAAGGAGATCACGAGAACATTTCCTCTTGAGACACTTGGGATGATTGCTAAGAAAGACTCAAACACCCCATGGTTTTCCGACTTTGCAAATTACCATGCGGGCAATTTCATTGTGAAAGGGATGTCGTCCCCAAAGAAGAAAAAGTTTTTCAAAGATGTTAAGCATTATTTACGGGACGATCCCTACTTGTTTAAGATTTGTGCGGATCAAGTAATCCGGCGGTGTGTTCATGGCCCAGAGGCCCTTGATATTCTTAATGCTTGCCATAACGGACCCACTGGTGGCCATCATGGTGCAAGCTACACCGCTAAGAAGGTTTTTGACTCCGGATTCTATTGGCCTACCATATATCGAGACGCCTCATGATTTGTTAAGTCATGTGACTTGCCAACGCCAAGGGAAGATTTCGCAAAAGGATGAAATGCCTCAAAATGCTATTCAAGTTTGCGAGATTTTTGACGTGTGGGGCATCGATTTTATGGGGCCATTTCCATCTTCTAAGGGTAATAAGTATATCCTCGTGGCCGTCGACTACTTGTCTAAATGGGTTGAAGCGAAGGCTACGCCCCCACCAATGACGCCCGAGTGGTTGTTAAGTTTCAAGAATTTGTTTTCCGATTCGGAGCACCTCGTGCTATCATCGTGATCGCGTACCCATTTCTCGTAATGAACAATTTGCTAAAGTTATGGCTAAATATGGAGTTACCCATCGCCTTTCTACCGCATATCACCCGCAAACGAGCGGACAAGTTGAGGTCTCGAATCGTGGTTTGAAAAGGATTTTAGAAAGGACCGTAGGAGAAAATCGAGCTTCATGGGCTGATAAGTTAGATGATGCATTATGGGCTTTCCGCACCGCATACAAGACACCCATTGGGTGCACCCCATTTAAGTTGGTGTATGGAAAAGCTTGTCACTTGCCCATCGAGCTCGAACATAAGGCATTCGGGGCCTTGAAACATGCTAACTTTGATCTTAAGACCGCGGGTGATCACCGAAAGTTCAATTGAATGAATTAAATGAGCTTAGGGATCGGCTACGAGAATTCTTTGATTTTCAAAGAGAAGACTAAGAGGATTCATGATTCTAAAATCAAAACCGCGTTTTCAACGTTGGTGATCAAGTTCTCCTCTTTAACTCTCGATTGAAGATATTCTCGGGCAAACTCAAAACCCGTTGGTCAGACCATTCACCGTTGCTCGTGTTTTCCCTTATGGAACGGTGGAGCTTTCTAAGCCCGATGGCCCTAATTTCAAGGTGAATGGTCATCGTGTGAAACATTATTTTGGAGGGGACATCCCAACTATGGTTGTCCCGGATCTCCAAACTTTCCCCAAGGACAACTGAATTCGGGGATCGAGTCAAGCTAGCGACTCGGTGATCAAAAACAGTAGCGCTTCGTGGGAGGCACCCCATGCTTATCCTTCTATTTTCTTTCTATTTTCTAATAAGTGACGCGAAGGGGTTAGCCTCTTCGATTTCTCGTGTTTGGTTGTTTGTGATGTTGTGTAGGATTTTCTCGATATGAAGACTCTCGTGCTCGAAGTTTGTCTTTTCTCTACTCGAGTTTCATGATCGTTGCTGATGGAAATCCGATATCCTAAATCTTATCGACTAACGTTTATCTTCTAGCATACTTAATAAACGGCTTTTAGATTTTCGTTGATACCCTTGTTTTAAACATTGAGGACAATGTTTCGTTCTAGTCTGGGGTAGGGTAATCTTCGATTTGATTTGACCGCACTTGCTTGTTTTTCGTCGTGTACTCTCGAACCCCGCTTTTCCTTAGAAAATGAAAAATTGTGCAAAAATGAGCAAAATTTAAAATTTTTGAAGCTTTTGTTAAGTCTTTTTGATTGAAAAGTTGGCTAGTCTCTTAGACAAGAAGCTATAAAATGCGAATTCTAGCTCACAAGGCCAAAATTTTGCAAGTTTCCCTGAGTGACTTTAAATATGCATAACTTGATTTCATTAGACGAAGCATTTGCTAAGTTTATATATGTTTTGACACCTTGTTGACTCTTCACGGTGAGAGTAGGAATAGAATTTTGACTTGACCAGGCGTGTTGAGCCCTAGCTTGTTCCCTTAACCATAGATAATCTAAAAAATTATCGGCTAAGCATCCGCGGATCTCATTATTTGGGATTTTAAATTTGCAGAGATCGAGAAATGATAGAGTTACTTATGAGTTTAGATGCTAAGCGTGGAGTAGTTGGTTCTCTTTAGAGCCCATCGAAGGTACTTATGGCTTTTTGTTCCCACAAAATTGTTTCACCCCATATCTGCTAATAATAATTAGAGATGTTGAGTTTTTTTCGATAGTTAGTTCTTTATCTTCTTAAAAGAATCTTTGTTTTAAAAATCGGGTACACATCAAGGATCCATAATAAATAAGCAATAAGTGATAAGTGAAAAGTAATAAGTAAAATTATGAGCTGCGGTGTCGAGATCGGACCCTTGGATCTTTAGCCGGGATTGAATGAGGTCTTAGCCTAGCCAGCCGGGATCCTCATTTCATGAAGCCTATAGTCTTGGAATTACCCCGTGAAGCTCCGTAGTTCATAGCTCATATAAGTAAAAGTATAAGTGCAAAAAAAAAAAAAAAAAAAAAAAAAATGTATGAAAAAATTTTGATGTTGCAAAATGATGAAAAAAATCAAAAGTATAAATGAATAAAAATTCCTTGATGTGGACCTCATTTTTACGACAATGGTTCTTGAGAGAAGGCAGATAACTAATTATCGACTTAGCTTTATATCTTTATCAGAATAAAAGTTATCGAAACGAGAATTATGAAGAAATTCATTTCTCACAAAAAAAAATCTAGAGGAAAATAGGAAAATGGGAGCAAAAGGTAATTACACAAGTAACTTCCATGGGTAGTGTTAGCATCTAGAGTCATATGTAACAATGATTTCGATTTTACGCTTAGTTTGGGGACTTGTGAAAAATCAGGGACGATGTATTCTATCCGTATGGTCGCTTCACGCTGTGTTGTGTTTCCTACTCCGTGATCCTAATGTGTCGATTGAAAAATGTTGGAGTTATTGATCGACATGAAAGTTCAACAAACCGTCATTTATAACCGGAATGTGCTTAATCGTATTATCTACATGAGAATTTAAAAGGTAAACGGGGTGTTTTTTTAGAATTAAGGGTTTCTTAATCTCTTTTGAGGAATCTTTGCTACTTCTTCATAGGTTTAGTAGAAAGAGATTGAAATCCTTGGTTTTAGAAGCGTGAGTTGATTGCATTGCGTGAGGACACGACAATGGTCTCGTCTGGGGTATTTTGGTATGTGCTAAAACACATACCTTTTCATTATCAAAACTAACCCAAAATAACCAAGAAAGAGCCGTTAATTGCTAATAATTGTGGTTTTCTTGAGTTTGTGCTTGTGCAGGTACGGATATGTAAAAACACACAAAAAGGAACCAAATCGACGTAAATCCGAGCACGAGAGATTATGAGAGCTTAAGCGTAGCCGAAGATCAAAATTGAGCATCTATGAAGATTTTATTCTCCAAGGATGATTTTTGGAAGATATAATCAAGTTTGAAGCAAATGTCAAAAATGGCCCCTCAAGTTTCAAAGATTTGGCAAAAGTGATTCTTCTAGTTTCAAAAGTTTCAAATCAACCCCTGGATTATTTGAAGAATGACAAGTGTAGCCCTTGAAAAAGATTTTCAGATTTACAAGAATGGTCCTTGGAATTTCAGATTTGACAACTTTGGTCCTTAAATACAACTTGGATCACTAATATATCCTAAGTCCAAACACAAAGACCAAAGGCCCAATATGCTAGATCCTCTACTCGGCCCAAACTCACAAAACACCAACCCGGTTTAATATATCCCATTTACCCGCCCGTTTACCCAAGTCAACCCACACTATACCCGGTCAAATACCACTTGAATTAATATAAACAATCCAAACGCGCCCAAATTCCCTGTCTTCCCCAATCCCAAACGCGCCATTTACCCATTCACTTTTACCACCAATTACCCACCACCAATTACCCAAGTCCCAACCTCGTACTAAGGATCTTCCCAAGGCTTCTAGATACCTCTGACATGTCAGATAAGCTGCCCATGTGGCCCTTTCAAGCTCTCCTATTGGCCTAAACACTCATATGATGAATTGGAGCAATTTGATTGGAGATGGTGACATGGATAGCTGATAAGGATAAGGTTCTAGGCTCTTCCAATCAAGGATCCAAGGCTGATGGAGGCTATATAAAGACCCCTTGAGCTCACATTATAGTCGTGCATTTCTTTAGTTTAAAATTAGCTTTATGTTTCTTGTATTTCAGATTTTCAATAACTTATTAATGTTTTCTTAAAGCTTTTTATGTAATCTCAGTTTCCTTTGTAATAAAATTTCAGTTTTAAAATTTCAAGTTTCCTTTTTTATCTTGCATTTTCAGTTTTCAATGTTTAATAAAGGTGTTTATAAGGTTGAAATAAGCTCACTCAGCTTCATATAAGCTGTTGTGAGCTTATTTGTTGTTTCCTTGTTCCATTTCATTCATTTACATTCACAAAAATATTTGGTCAACGAAAGTCAACTGGTGATTATACTTGGTTCAGAAATGGAAATGGGTTGAAATGATACTGAGTTGGGCTTGATTTAGTGTTGGGTATTGGATTTGGTTGATTTGGTACTGCTATCGCTTGAATTTAATTTGGACATCAAGTGAGTTTATTTTCTAAACTGTCTCATAACTGTCATGGATTTGATCTTGTTTGTTTGTGTTTAGCACTTGGTTAGACTAGGTTACGCCTTTAGGATCTTAGTTTATCGCTTATTTCATCTCGCATAAGTAGTTATAGGATTAGATGGCTTAATTTGTTTGTTAGATTTATTAAAGGAATGTTTGGATTAGGCTTGAATCTGTTAACTAGTACTTAATAGTGGATACAGTTTGCTGTTACAGTCTCAACTAGTCATAACATAGTCATTGCAAGCTTTAAGTTTGTGCCTATTTCCTTAAAAAGTCAAAATAACTTTAATCTTGGTATTGCTTAAAAACTGTTAAGGATCAGTTAGTAAGATAGCTTAGGATAAGATTAGTATCTATAAGTTTAGCTTAATTTAGTCCATTAACATCTTATTTCAACTTAATCAGCCCTTAATTTGCCTTTAAATCTCAAATAAGTCAAACTTCCAACTGTTTTCAAAAAGTCAAAAACATGTCTAAACCAGATTTCTGCAGACCTTGCAGCCTTTGCACAAGGTTCCATACAGCTTATTAGGGTCTCAAATTTGGCCCATTTGTAGTTTGCTGGGTGGTCTTGAAGACCACATATCTGGTTTTAACATTAGCTCATTAAATAAGCTAGTGCAGTAGCTTAAAGTAAGGGTCAGATCACTGTTTTGCTTAAGTGGCTATTAGCATCATAACTTGGTAGATCATTTATTTGAGGTTAGGAGTAGCAGTAGTTAGTTGATTTAGAGTGATTTTAGTATAATATAGCTTCTGTAGCAGTGTGGTGGCTTATTGTGCTTATTTGCTTATTTTCAAATGCTTATTCCTTAAACAGTTACACTGCAGCTCTCATATCTTACACATAAGCATCATATTTTATATTTTTCATAGATTTAGAATAACATTTTAGAATTTTCCTGAGTTTTTCATAATTTTTGGTCACTGTTTGCTATTTTTCTCAATTTTAAATAGTTTTTAATCACTTTTAAATAGCTTTTATTGCAAATAATTAAGAAAAAGTTCCAAAAAATAATTTTTCAATTTTCCCAGTTTAAGAAAAATATAAAACGCATAAAAAATATTTTTCCCTATTTTTCCCCTTTTATTTGGTATTTTTCACAAATTAGATTTAAATAGTTTTAAATTAGTAGAAAATAGAAAAATAATCAGAAAAATAAAAAAAATAGTTTTGAAAATTCTCTTATGGTATTTTAGATTTTATAAAAATAGTTTCATATTTTTCTCCTTAATTTTCATAACTTTTAGTATTTTAAATTAGTTTTAAAAGTTAATAATTAGTTTTTAATTTTAATAAAATCCAGAAAAATCCAAAAAAAAATAGTTTTAATTCATAATTAGTTTTCACATTGCATTTCTAGAGTAAAAGTAATTTTAGGCATTTTTTAGGATAATATTTAGACGTAGTTGCATTTTTAATTACGTTTCGTTAATTACATTTTAGTTAATTTTGCACTTAGGATTTCCCGTATATTAGATTTCCTTAATTACTTTCCCTATTCCCGTAGTATTAATAAAATCAAAATCACAAATTCAAAACATCGAGCATTAAATTCCAAACCAATAACGACGTATAATTCACGCCGTTGGGAAACGATTTGGGTTGACTAATCCGTATCAACGATCACACACGGGATTTGATTTATTATTCTTTTTCCTAAAAGAATTTGAATCTATCTTCGTGATTATTTTTGATATCGATATTGAGGTTTTATCCATACACATACCCATAAGCCTTCATTATCAGTGAATCAGTGTCTGAACTGTTTTAAGTTTCTTACGGTTAGTCATTCACAAGTGGCTAGCTTGTGTGAGATAACTTGACGGTTTGGCATTGTGAATCAAATTTTGGAAATAAGCTCCACTTTTTAGGCCTATTGTGTTTTGACAGAGTATTATTCATCAGTAAATATATATCATGTATGATAATTACACACTTGCTTTGTTCACTTACCTTGTGATGGTATTTTCGTTGTAGGATGATTTGCGACACTATCAGCCGCAGTATATGATTTTTGTCCCTCTAGTATTTCAAACTCTATACAGGTACTTCTTCTTTGTTTACTCTCTAGAACTTTACAATGATTCGATAAAAGGTGTTAATACAAATAAGCCGTAAAAACGTTTATTTATATTTTACGATCTTCTAATGTTTTGTCGATAACAAACGTAAAATCATTTTAACGAAACAAATAGAGTACGTAAATAGTTTGAGTTAATAGTTTTCTAACACACTTACGTTTTCACATAAAACACTAAAATAAGCCTAAGTGATTTTATGATTTAGATACATATGTACAACAACTAGTGTTTACATATTGGGTTAAACATATACTTAAACTAAGTATACTAAAATGGGTAAAAACTAAGTATATGCTAAAATGGGTAAATACAAGTATATACTAAATGGGTAAATACTAGCAAATGGTTTTGACCCACAACCCATGGTATTATATATACCACTTAACCAAGTTCATTGAATCTAGAAAGAAAACCATGGATCAACCCATAACCCATGACCCATAACCAAAAATACCCATGGGCAAAGAGGAGCGTACCACGGATCCCTAGCTTTGTGCTAGCCGGATCCCTTGTGGTAGGGATCCGTGGGATCCGGGGAACAGTAGGATTTTTCCTCTATAAATAGTGAGCCATTTCTTCATTATTTCTCACCCCTTTTCAATCCCTCTCTAACACACTTTCCCCCTGAGTTAAATCTCACTAACCTTAGATCCAAGAGATCTATGTTTGTAGTTTTGTTTTTGTATGATCTTTTAGGTTCCTCTTAAAGGCAAGATCACCACCTTTGAAGTCGAGCAAGCTCAAGTCCATGAGTTGCCATGCTTCCTCATCATCAAGGCTACTAAAGTCTTCTTGTTGATGATTCCTTTCTTTCTTCAAAGAAGTGTAGTGTTGAAGACATTAGTGAAAGATGTCTCAAGAGTCAAGACGAAGATATTAGTGAAGGGTATCTATCGTCTATAGGATAAAGCACTTGTGGTAGGTGCTTAGAAGTCAAGACAAAGAAGCACTAGTGAAAGGTGCTTAGAAGTCAAGACAAAGAAGCTTTAGTGAAAGGTGCTTAGAAGTGAAGACACAAGACATTAGTGAAAGGTGTCTTGTAGATCTAGTCAAAGGCATTAGTGAAAGGTGCCTTAGATGTACATTCGATATGGTGTGTTTCAATGTACAAGATAGACTAGTATTAGATCCAAGGATATTGATATCCTTGATGATGTTGTAAAGGAGTAGATCTCCTTTGGGATTAGTCGTTGGTGTAGTGTGGTAGTAGTTCCTCCATTGCAATGGAACTATGTGCTTAGCCTAGTACCTAATAAAGGGTAGGCGACGTTGTGAAGGTGTAGTTCACCTAAGGTGTGAAAGAACTAGGTACTTAGCCTAGTACCTTATAAAGGGTAGGCGACGTTGTGTAGGTGTGGTTCACCTTGGAGTGAAAGAACCCGGTGGTTAGCCTAGTACCGGAAAAAGAGTAGGCGATGTTGTGAAGGCTTCTCCGCCATAAGGAGATTGGTGTAGTGATTACAAAATCTCGAGTAGGTGACTCGGGGAGTGGAGTAGGGCAAGGAAGGTGACCTTGTAGCCGAACCACTATAAATACTTGCGTTGTGGTTTTGTGCTTCTTACTCTTACTCTTATCTTTTCATTACTTACCTTTATATGTTTGTTTATAAACATCCAATATATACATCCAAATAGATTGACATAAGTCAATCTAAATAGATTAAAATGAAGTTTTAATTGGTAAAACTATTCAACCCCCCCTTCTAGTTTTCCACAAAAGGGATATCAGTTTGAGTAAGTTTAGTTGATGTCTCATGTCTTCTTTCCAAATGTCGAACCTTTTTGCTATGTACCTACTCAACTCGCCTTCATTGCTATTTTCTTTTACGTCTTTTTTGTTCAAATGTTTGAATTCGTTTCTGCTTTGCGTGGGATCCGAAACAGATATCCACCACCGCCATCCGTAAGTCGGTTGGTATCATTTATAAGGATCAAGATGGCATACATGCAGTTCAAAAACATATATGAGGTTCAATCTTCAGCATCTTCTTGACTCTTGACTTCTGTTTTTGGTATGAGATATGATGGTCAAATTAAGCGTTTAAAGAAATTTACTAATGTTCATGTATAAGTTAGCCAGTCTCCAACTAGCATAACGACTATGACCAAAGAAGCCAGCTTTGTGGTTACCAATAACAATGATAGTTATGAATGTGAATCACATTACTCAAACTTATCGATGTAAAAACTTGTTACCGCTTTCTGATACAACATGTAGAGGCATTTGGTAGTATTTTAAGTTATATATTTAAAGCTGATAGATAATCCGCTTTGTAGGGTAAATGTTTATCAAAACTCGAAGCAACCTTCTTACATTGCCGCAACGTTGGATCTATATGCACGCATTATTGCTGCAATTTTGCTTCCATTACGCGTTATTGCTGCAATTTCTAGGGACCGATTATCGAAACTGAATATAGAAAGTGAAAGAACCACAACTTGCAAGTGCATTTCTAAATTCTTTATGCAAAAATTGTCGCTAAATAAAGGATAAATAAGAGCCACTTCCATTTATGCAAAATTATGCACTTCCTTTGCCATGCCTATTCAAGCATAAGCCTATTTGACACAAATAAGTGTCGTTTGTAACTACATATTTGGTACGGCTGGCTAAATGGATAAGTCACTTGATCTAGCAATCTGTTATTATACCTTATGTATGTGTGAGTTTCTTTCTTATTATATTGTAAATAATTAGTTAACCAACTAAACATTACAATCTAAGTATTTGATTTATACTAAAGTTTTGTTGCCTTTTTACTTGCAGGTTTAAGAGATCTGAAAACCCACCGGTTTTCCATCGACCGACAAATACTAATATGGACGAGTAACATGTGAGTATTGAGCTTTTCTAGAAATGTAGAGGGGGGATGACGAGTGGTTTGGGAGGGTTTTTAACTGGTCAAAATGGGCAAGACCTAGGCAAGACTCCACCCATATGCCCTGATAAAGCCGGAATTTGACCATTGAATTAAGATTTAAATAGTTGTGATTCTGATGCATCCTCTAAACGGTTTGTTATGATAGTGCATGCCCTGATAAAAAAATTACTTCATATGCGTTGATGTTCCATGGCAATTCATGTGGCCCGCAGTCATGTTACTCATGTAGTTCCAAAGTTACAAGGCTATAATCTCCTAAAATTAATATTGCCTATAGAAGAAAGAGTATGTCAGAATAGTTTTTTATATCAAGTTTTTTTCATCGGAACAACATGATGAAGTTGAAAACGTTGTATCGGGGATGATGCACGGTATTAACTGAGTCAATTGGAGATATTTCAAAGAAAGCGTAATGTGATATAGAGAATGACAAGGTGGCATTGTTGAGGGTCAGAATGAAAATCCTAAAGCATGGAAATGGAAGTGCTTGAAGTAGATACTAACAAAGAAAATCCTAAAGCATGTATTGTTGAGGGCTGTAATGAGACAGGTCATGATAGTTTGGCGTCACATGTCGATTCAGAGGAAATGGAAAGGCTAGTTGTCGACAATATGTCAGAAAATGTTGAATCTGCTGATGGGCCACATGCTGCCGAAGACACTGTTAGGACTGTTAATACAAATAAACAATAAAAACGTTTATTAATATTTTGCGATCTCTTTGTGTTTTGTTGATAAAAAATATAATGTTATCTTAAGTATAATTATAAGGATACATGTTATTTTTGTAAATCATTTACATATAGCCATTTAAATACAAAAATATAATAATTAAGCATTTGTTGTAATAGTTTATTAGGATGGGTAAAAACCATAACCCATGGATCATAACACATACCCAAGTTGGCTAGATACAATGTATACTTAGATACATTGAATCTAAAGAAAACCCATGGACCAACCCATGACCCATAACCAAAAAACTCATGGGCAAAGAGGAGCGTACCACAGATCACTAGGATTACACTAGACGGATCCCAAGTGGGAGGGATCCGTGGGATCCGTGGAACAGAGGAGAAATTTGCCTATAAATAGAGAGCCATTTCTTCATTCTAACTTACCCCTCTTCTTACTAAATCTCTCAAACACTCTCATTCTCTTCTAACATATAGATCACTTGATCTAGAGAGTTGTTCTTCTTTCTTTCTATTGTGATCCTCATATAGTTCCTTCTCTAAGGCGAGATCACGAGCATTCTACAAGTCATCCAAGCAAGGTTCCTTGATTGATTTGTGATGAGTGTGTAAAAACTCATCATTTTAGGTCAAATCTGAACTGCAAAACATCTAAAAACACTCCGAAATGCATCAAAATACTGAAAATATCTCAAAATTGTGTTTTATATGTTTCAGATGCAAGATAATTGAAAACAAATGAAAAACGAACAAAGTTTGCATATTTGGCAGTTTCAGTCCCCCAACTTTCAAAAATGGCAAAACAAGTCCCCGGGATTTTCAAAAAAATGGAAAATATTATTTATGGCCCTTGGTTAATAAAGTTTGTCATTTATGGTCCTCATAATAATTTTTGAAAATTACGCTTTGGTCCCTAGCTGAATTATACACGTTTGGTCCCTTAAATACACATTGGGCCCAAAAACCTTTATACCTTAATCCAAACCCAACCCATCTCAAATAAAACCCAAACCCGACCTCCCCTTTTTTCCCTCCACCTTCCCCTTTCCTCGCTTCTTCAACCTAACTCACACCACTCTCTCTATTACCCAAAATCCCTTCACCCAAAACACTCAACCCTAATCCCCTCTATTAACCAGTTACCCCCAAATCCCAAACCCACTCACTCATCCTCTCCTTCTCCCAAGATGTCCAAGTCATCAATCCTTAGCTACAAAGGACCCATCAATGGTTCAGATGAATTCCACATTGGTACCTACTTATTTAATGGTGAAGATTGGATGGAAGAAAGCACAAAATTGCCTTTGTTGTTTTTTTATCTCACTGAAGAAGCACACATCAAGAAGCCAAGACTTGAAGACCTTGTAGTATAAATAGGACTGATTGTAGCCATGATAAGGCACCCTAGTTTTAGTTTTATTAGTACTTAATTTTCAGTTGCTAATCTTAAATTGTTTTGAGTAGTTTTAGTAAAGGGGGTCATTCCAGTTGTCAAAACAATTCAAGTCAAGGTTTCCAATTAGTCAAACACCACTTTTTTTTTACCCGTTTGACTTTCATGGTCAAGGTAGTCAAAAGTTCTTAGAGTAGAATTCAACCAGTTTAATTGTTACTCTATGTTAGTACGATTTGGAAGTTTTTCAAAACAAGAAAAGAGTGTTTGGTTTATATGGTTAAACTGGTCAAAGACCACTTTTCACCCGTTTGACTTGTTGGGTCAAGTCCCTTTTTACAAGTTAAGCAAGTTTAGAATGGTAGACTTCATTCACAAAGTTTTCTATAAGTTTTGATTAGCAAAGAAGATTTGTTTTTTGCTAGACACTCAGAGATTGCAACAGCAATACTTAAGTCAGCTGTTTCTTAAGCCAATTTTATAAGCTGATTTGATACTAAAAACTTGCAAAGTTAATTTTTCCTCAGTCTTTACAAGCTCAACTTCTCCCTTGTCCATTTTAATTGAACCCCAGTTCAGCTTAGCTTGGTGCAAATTTTTGTTTAAAACTGTCCTGCACCAGCTTTAGTTCTGTTTCAGCAAATGAGCCCAAAACAGCATATTTGCAGCTTATTTTTAAGCTGTCATAATGTTTTTTTTAACCCACTAAATTCAGTTTGTAGAATGTTTGCTACACTAACTTTGTTTGTTGAAGCTTATCTTTGTTGTGGATCCCATTCTTCAGCTTCAAAATAAGCTCTAAACAGGTCCCCTGAGGTCGCTTTGGTACCGCCGCACTACGTGTCACTTTCATTCTTTCTTTTACTCATTAGCTTATTGGTGATTTAACTTAGCTTATTCCAGTTGTTAAATGCTAAATCAGTGTATTTAGATTAGTTTAGATAATTGTTAGCTTATTAGTGCTTATAAGTAGTCTACATCTTAATTTCCACTTTCCTTAGTTTTAGAAATCCTCTAGTTCATTCCTAAGAAGCCAACCGCTTCCCATTTGTCTTTGCTTATTTGCAGCTTATCTATGCACATCTCAGTTTATTTGTCACTACCTTTTGCTTAACTACCATTTTCTCCATCCGCTTTTGCCTATTTGATGCCAACAATGGCTAAAGGGGTGTTTGTTTTGGTACTGCTTTTGGTCAGATTGGGTATAAGCCGATTTAACACTTATTGGGTACTTTTCAAAAGCCAAGTTTTTACAAAAGTTGTTGATTTTTATTGTGTCTTTAATCTCCAAAAAGAAAATTTGAAAAAAATAATAATAATTTTGCAAAAAGGGAGAGGGGTCGAACCCGAGACCTCTCCCTTATGTTGGGATGATAGTGTGTACCGATACCAAAGCGCCTTGGGTCTTTTCTTGTCACACTTTACAACTTCAAATCTCTTATATACATTTTTCAGTTTTAGCATTAATAGCTTATTTGGCTTTTTAGTTGCTTATTTCCAAAAGCAGTGTACTCCTTTTTTAATTTTCCTAGGATCAGTAGCATTAAGAGTACTTTCTGTGATTTTTCCACATTTTTCTTAATTAGTTTAATATTTTTAATCATTTAATTAGTGTTAAATAGCTTTTAATTCGTAAAAATTAATTTAAAAGTCAAAAAAAATACCCGGTCTTTTTCTAAAATTATTTTTAGTCAATTAGAACGTAGGAAAATTGATTTCACACCCGTAGCACTTAAATTGCAAAACTTTTACGTTTATGGCTCGGTGGTTGTCGCTTTTTTTTACGTTTTTTTTGTTTTTGCACCCTAAGACTTAGTGTAGCTTCGTTTTATCATTCCTTAGGCTTAGTGATAGTTTATTTTTAGTTTATTAGGGTTCCCTTGCCTTAATTACCTTCCCGTTAATTAATTTGTAGAAACGTAATTCAAATCAACAAATCATTAAACCAATTCAAGTTCAAATCACGAAGCTCAACGATTCCTTCCATTCACACCTCGTTGGGACACGACCCGGGGAAATCACTTTCCCGGTATCACTTTTATCACACCCGTGAGGTTTGGCACGTTGACCTTTTTCCTAAAGGGTTAATTTGTCGAATTTTACGGTTAATTTGATATATTGATATTGTGTTTGTTTTTCACCACTCACTTCACAACGAATCAAATTTTGGCGCCACGGGAGGTGTGTTAAGCGACAATATCGTGAATTTTTTGCGATTAGTGACTTGAAGAACCTTCCTCGTGAAGTTATTGTTTTTATAAAAATACAAAATACAAAAATATTTTTCTTTTCTTTGTATATATATGTAAAAGATTAAAAATACAAAAAGATTTTGCTTGTTGTTTTAAATAAAATAGAACACACAATCAATATAACATTCTCAACTGAGGTGTTATCATTATAAGTTCCCGAACAAAAGATTTAAAACTTGCCTTTGTGTCGCCCGTGATTTGGTTTATTTCTATCGGATAAACAAACTGTGTGAGGGTATAAGGACGCCCGACATTAAATTGCGGCCGAAAAGAGACGGGTTTTTAACAAGCTTCATGACCTAATAAGTCTCTCGCCCTTTGTGCGTTATCTTATAGAAGTGATCATTTTATGCGGGATTATTGGTTTAAGTTCACTGTGTTTTGCCTCGGTCTTGTTTTAATTGAAAGTGTTGTTTTTGGAAGTGCATGCGCACTGCTTCTTCTAGATCATTGAGCCCTTTTCGTGATCTAGCGAAATTCCTAGAAGTCGCTTCATAGACGTCTGCCCGAATAGTCGAACCCGAGATTCGTACTATTCCAAACAACAATATGGCGGACGAACGAACTATGGCGGAAATGCTCCGTGCACCCACCGAAGGTTATGGAGATGCCATCGTTTACCACCAATCAATTCTGATCACTTTGAATTGAAGTCGCATTTGATCCAACTTGTGTCTACAAATCAATTCCACGGGTTTGATCGAGAAGACCCGTATGCACACATCCGTTGGTTTAACAAATTAACCTCAACCATCAATTACAAGGATGTGCCACAAAAAGTGATCAAATTGATGCTCTTTCCATTCTCACTTGAGGGGGCAGCCCGGATTTGGCTGGAAAAAGAACCCCTCGATCCATCGAAACTTGGGAGGATCTTGTTCAAAAGTTTGTCAATTATTTCTTTCCTCCATCAAAGACGACTAATCTTAAAAATGAAATTTCGGATTTCACAAAATTTCGATGAAAACTTTGGAGAGGCATGGGAGAGATTCAAAGATCTCTCAGAAATGCCCCCATCATTAATTCACGGAGCTTCAGCAAGTTAATATCTTTTATAATGGGTTGAACGGTAACGATCAAGATTCTTTGAACGCAGCTCACGGGTGGCAATATCTTGAATCGTAAGCCTAAAGATGTGATTGAGATTTGCTAAATAAAATCAAAAGTTCCTATTTCTCGCAACAAAGTCAATATTCCGAACACTCATGCTTCTTCATCCGGTAACTCTTCCGAGTTAGCCGCCCGTTAGCAGCTTCTAACGGACGCCATCCGCTGTATGATGAAAGAGGTAAAGGAAATCAAAAGCGAAATTCATAAGCCGGAACCAATCAAAGCCGTGAACAAGGTGTGTGAAACTTGTAGTGGTACACACGCAGATATGATTGTCAAGCAACCGATGCTTCCTTTTACCAAGCTCCCGTAGCTTCGGGAAACCACAATCAATACCGCCCACAAGCCGATCCTCAATACCGCACCTAGCGGTATGACACCACCGGTTTTCCTCCCGTGCAAAACCATGGCAATCGAACCGCTTTGTTCCAAATCAAGGACAAAATTTCAATAACTCTCAAAATTTCAATCGAACCTAACAATTTCAACCAACAATATCAAGCTCCAAATCAGCAAAGTTATCAACAACCTTCTCAAGCTCCCTACCAAATGACTTCATGAAAATTACTGAGTCAAGCATACGCTCAATGCAAACTCAGATCAATAACATGAGAGTTGAGCTAAAAAAGGAAATTGATACCACAATGTCTCGCAGCAGATGAGTTGAAGAATATGATGAGCAGCTTTCATGAACATGAATATGAACAAAGCTTCATCTTCTCGGAGGACTCCCAAGCAATACAGTTCCAAATCCAAATGCCGAAGTTAAAGCCGCCACCACTCGTAGTGGTAAGACGCACAATGGACCTTCGACTCCAATGCCTCCTCCACAAGGAGCAATGAGTCAAGTTACCAAGGATAAAACGGACAAGGTGCATTTCTCAAGCCCACGGTACATCGACACGCCCCACCTTCGGTAGTCCAAGCTTTAAGTCCGAACCCAATTTCCGAAGACAAACTCGAGCCGAAATGACTTCGTCCCCGCTCAAAAGTCTAGTCGGCTTCCTTACCCATCAAGATTGCATGATGAGAAGCTCAAAGACAAAACCAAAGAGCAAATGGAAAAATTTTTCCAAATTTTCAATGAACTGCACTTTGATATAAGCTTCGTTGATGCTCTCGTTCTAATGCCCAAATTTGCATCCACGCTCAAAGGCTTACTGAGCAACAAAGATAAGTTATCGGAGATGGCTAAAACCCCTCTCAATGAGCAATGCTCAGCGGTCCTTCTCAAGAAGCTTCCCAAAAGCTTGAAGACCCCTGGCGGTTTTAATCCCGTGTGATTTCTTGGGGATGGTTCAATGCTTCGCCTTGGCCGATCTTGGCGCAAGCATTAACCTCATGCCACTCTCAAGATGGAAGAAACTATCTCTTCCTAAACTTACATCCACTTGTATGACACTCGAGCTAGCGGACGTCAAAACTCGCCCACTTGGGATAGCCGAGGATGTCGTGATGAAAGTAGGAAAGTTTCACTTTCCTAATGACTTTGTTGTAGTAGACTTTGATGCAGATCCTAGAGTTCCCCTCATCTTAGGGAGAGCTTTCTTGAGAACGAGCCGTGCTCTAATTGATGTATTTGTTGAAGAGTTGACCATACGGGTTGACAACGAAGAACTCACGCTAATATCAACCGTAACTCCAAACCTCTAAACAAACATAGTGTTGCCACAATTGATCAAAAATCTGAAAGAATCAATGCAACACTCTCAAATTTCACGGTTAAGAGGAGTCATCAAAACGTGCTGAGCTAAAAGCTTTGAAAATCAACCCCGGTTCAAACAAATGGTTTGAAAGTTGTCCCAAGGAAGTCGAGAGTGTTCTTGATGATGATGATCTAGAATCGGAGACTTTATCGTAAGTGGTGGAAATTGCTAGCTCTAAGAGCACACCACTTGTCCCACCTCCGAATCAGCTTTATCGTATTGAGTTTGTTAACTCGTGAATGAAACCAAACTCTCTTCGCTTCATCGATTGATGATGATGTTTGTGATCCAATGGGAGACATTCTTCCCATTGAAGAATTGCTCAAAATGATCCATCATCCACTAGTCTTATTATTTCCGACTCTTCCATCCCTTCTCTCACCCCGGATGAGGAAGATGACAACTTTTGGAATGAAGTCAATGCCTTTCTTAGTGATGAGTCGATTCCAACAGAAATTGATAATACTTACTTTGATTCGAGGGGACATCCTTTTCCTCGAAAATCTGCTGATTGAAGAACCGTTTCCAACCCTCCCTACCGTAATTCGTTGACAATCACCACACAAACTTCAAGACTAAGCTTAAAAATTTCAAAAATGGTGATTTGCTTTTCACTGATGAGGAATGGACTTGCATTCTCATGCACATCTTTATTCCATTCTTCACAGATGGTGTGGTTGCTCTTCCCTTTCTCTTCGGGAATGAGGACACCATCTTTGACCCCGGTATCATCCTTTATAGTTTCTACTATTAACAATACCGCGGTTGTATCTCGCTCGGTGTGGAACTTTCGATGTTCATATGTTTATTAACACGTGAACGAAAGTCCGATCGAGATTGGTTTTCCACGTTCTCCCCAAGAACAAATGAATACGGGTCGAGTCAAGCTAGCGACTCGGGAATCAAAAACAATAGCACACTATATGGGTTTTCACCAGTATTTCTGACTTCTTTCTATTTTCTACCACCCTAGTGTGGGGAGTTGCCCCCCATTTGTTGTATATAAGTTTTCTATAAAAAATAAAAAAAAAAAAAAAATTCCAAATAATGGCCGTAGTATTTCCCTTTACGTTCTCTTTTCGCATAACCGCCGGTACTTTGAATATTGAGGGCAATATTCATTTCTAGTGGGGGGAATTCTCACGAATTTTATCATGTAATTATACCACCCAATTCCCCATTTTTGGCCAAATTTTTTTTTGGAGTAAGTGTTTTGCACTTACTCAGCTTATGGTTATCAATCCGCCATGTCTAATAAACAAAAGGATTGGCTAATCCAGGAGTAAACGGCTCTGGGTAAAGATATCTCAAATCCGTTGACGGCTTGCAATTTGCCCAAAATTGTATGGTGTTCAGCTCACCATATCTTTAATTAGTAAAGAGTTGGCTAGCCCGCAAGTTTATGGCTTGTGGTAAAGGCAGTTGGAAAACCATAATTGGTAATCGACTCACCAAAGATATTTTATCTAAGAGTTGACAACTTTGGTCCTTAAATACAACTTGGATCACTAATATATCCTAAGTCCAAACACAAAGACCAAAGGCCCAATATGCTAGATCCTCTACCCGGCCCAAACTCACAACACACCAACCCGGTTTAATATATCCCATTTACTCGCCCGTTTACCCAAGTCAACCCACACTATACCCGGTCAAATACCACTTGAATTAATATAAACAATCCAAACGCGCCCAAATTCCCTGTCTTCCCCAATCCCAAACGCGCCATTTACCCATTCACTTTTACCACCAATTACCCACCACCAATTACCCACCACCAATTACCCAAGTCCCAACCTCGTACTAAGGATCTTCCCAAGGCTTCTAGATAGCACTGACATGTCAGGATAAGCTGCCCATGTGGCCCTTTCAAGCTCTCCTATTGGCCGAAACACCTCATATGATGAATTGGAGCAATTTGATTGGAGATGGTGACATGGATAGGCTGTGGATAAGGATAAGGTTCTAGGCTCTTCCAATCAAGGATCCAAGGCTGATGGAGGATATATAAAGACCCCTTGAGCTCACATTATAGTCGTGCATTTCTTTAGTTTAAAATTAGCTTTATGTTTCTTGTATTTCAGATTTTCAGTAACTTATTAATGTTTTCTTAAAGCTTTTTATGTAATCTCAGTTTCCTTTGTAATAAAATTTCGCTTTTAAAATTTCAAGTTTCTTTTTTTATCTTGCATTTTCAGTTTTCAATGTTTAATAAAGGTGTTTTTAAGGTTGAAATAAGCTCACTCAGCTTCATATAAGCTGTTGTGAGCTTATTTGTTGTTTCCTTGTTCCATTTCATTCATTTACATTCACAAAAAATACTTGGTCAACGAAAGTCAACTGGTGATTATACTTGGTTCAGAAATGGAAATGGGTTGAAATGATACTGAGTTGGGCTTGATTTAGTGTTGGGTATTGGATTTGGTTGATTTGGTACTGTTACTCTGCCCAATTTAAGCTGGACATCAAGTGAGTTTATTTTCTAAACTGTCTCATAACTGTCATGGATTTGATCTTGTTTGTTTGTGTTTAGCACTTGGTTAGACTAGGTTACAGCTTTAGGATCTTAGTTTACTGCTTATTTCACTGTCTGCATAAGTAGTTATAGGATTAGATGGCTTAATTTGTTTGTTAGATTTATTAAAGGAATGTTTGGATTAGGCTTGAATCTGTTAACTAGTACTTAATAGTGGATACAGTTTGCTGTTACAGTCTCAACTAGTCATAACATAGTCATTGCAAGCTTTAAGTTTGTGCCTATTTCCTTAAAAAGTCAAAATAACTTTAAACTTGGTATTGCTTAAAAACTGTTAAGGATCAGTTAGTAAGATAACTTAGGATAAGATTAGTATCTATAAGTTTAGCTTAATTTAGTCCATTAACATCTTATTTCAACTTAATCAGCCCTTAATTTGCCTTTAAATCTCAAATAAGTCAAACTTCCAACTGTTTTCAAAAAGTCAAAAACATGTCTAAACCAGATTTCTGCAGACCTGCAGCCTTTGCACAAGGTTCCATACAGCTTATTAGGGTCTCAAATTTGGCCCATTTGTAGTTTGCTGGGTGGTCTTGAAGACCACATATCTGGTTTTAACATTAGCTCATTAAATAAGCTAGTGCAGTAGCTTAAAGTAAGGGTCAGATCATCGCTTAAGTGGCTATTAGCATCATAACTTGGTAGATCATTTATTTGAGGTTAGGAGTAGCAGTAGTTAGTTGATTTAGAGTGATTTTAGTATAATATAGCTTCTGTAGCAGTGTGGTGGCTTATTGTGCTTATTTGCTTATTTTCAAATGCTTATTCCTTAAACAGCTACAATCAAGCTCTCATATCTACACATAAGCATCATATTTTATATTTTTCATAGATTTAGAATAACATTTTAGAATTTTCCTGAGTTTTTCATAATTTTTGGTCAGTGTTTGCTATTTTTCTCAATTTTAAATAGTTTTTAAATAGCTTTAATTGCAATTAATTGAGAAAAGTTCCAAAAAATAATTTTTCAATTTTCCCAGTTTAAGAAAAATATAAAAAGCATAAAAAATATTTTTCCCTATTTTTCCCCTTTTATTTGGTATTTTTCACAATTTAAATTAGATTTAAATAGTTTTAAATTAGTAGAAAATAGAAAAATAATCAGAAAAATAAAAAAATAGTTTTGAAAATTCTCTTATGGTATTTTAGATTTTATAAAAATAGTTTCATATTTTTCTCCTTAATTTTCATAACTTTTAGTATTTTAAATTAGTTTTAAAAGTTAATAATTAGTTTTTAATTTTAATAAAATCCTAAAAATCCAAAAAAAAAAAATAGTTTTAATTAATAATTAGTTTTCACATTGCATTTCTAGAGTAAAAGTAATTTTAGGCATTTTTAGGATAATATTTAGACGTAGTTGCATTTTTAATTACGCTTGTTAATTACATTTTAGTTAATTTTGCACTTAGATTTCCGTAGATTAGATTCCATTAATTACTTTCCCTATTCCCGTAGTATTAATAAAATCAAAATCACAAATTCAAAACATCGAGCATTAAATTCCAAACCAATAACGACGTGGCAATTCACGCTCGTTGGGAAACGATTCGCAATTGACTAATCCGTATCAACGATCACACACGGGATTTGATTTATTATTCTTTTTCCTAAAAGAATTTGAATCTAGCTTCGTGATTATTTTTGATATCGATATTGAGGTTTTATCCATACACATACCCATAAGCCTTCATTATCGTGAATCGCTGTGCGAACTGCTTTTTAAGTTTCTACTTAGTCATTCAAAGTGGCTAGCTTGTGTGAGATAACTTGACGGTTTGGCATTGTGAATCAAATTTTGGAAATAAGCTCCACTTTTTAGGCCTATTGTGTTTTGACAGAGTATTATTCATCAAGAAATATATATCATGTATGATAATTACACACTTGCTTTGTTCACTTACCTTGTGATGGTATTTTCGCTAGGATGATTTCATACACTATCACCGCAAGATATGATTTTGTCCCTCTAGTATTTCAAACTCTATACAGGTACTTCTTCTTTGTTTACTCTCTAGAACTTTAAAATGATTCGATAAAAGGTGTTAATACAAATAAGTCGTAAAAACGTTTATTTATATTTTACGATCTTCTAATGTTTTGTCGATAACAAACGTAAAATCATTTTAACGAAACAAATAGAGTAAGTAAATAGTTTGAGTTAATAGTTTTCTAACACACTTACGTTTTCACATAAAACACTAAAACAAGCCTAAGTGATTTTATGATTTAGATACATATGTACAACAACTAGTGTTTACATATTGGGTTAAACATATACTTAAACTAAGTATACTAAAATGGGTAAAAACTAAGTATATGCTAAAATGGGTAAATACAAGTATATACTAAATGGGTAAATACTAGCAAATGGTTTTGACCCACAACCCATGGTATTATATATACCACTTAACCAAGTTCATTGAATCTAGAAAGAAAACCATGGATCAACCCATAACCCATGACCCATAACCAAAAATACCCATGGGCAAAGAGGAGGCACTAACGGATCCCTAGCTTTGTCCTAGCCGGATCCCTTGTGGTAGGGATCCGTGGGATCCGGGAACAGTAGGATTTTTCCTCTATAAATAGTGAGCCATTTCTTCATTATTTCTCACCCCTTTTCAATCCCTCTCTAACACACTTTCCCCCCGAGTTAAATCTCACTAACCTTAGATCCAAGAGATCTATGTTTGTAGTTTTGTTTTTGTGTGATCTTTAGGTTCCTCTTAAAGGCAAGATCACCACCTTTGAAGTCGAGCAAGCTCAAGTCCATGAGTTGCCATGCTTCCTCATCATCAAGGCTACTAAAGTCTTCTTGTTGATGATTCCTTTCTTTCTTCAAAGAAGTGTAGTGTTGAAGACATTAGTGAAAGATGTCTCAAGAGTCAAGACGAAGATATTAGTGAAGGGCATCTATCGTCTATAGGATAAAGCACTTGTGGTAGGTGCTTAGAAGTCAAGACAAAGAAGCACTAGTGAAAGGTGATTAGAAGTCAAGACAAAGAAGCATTAGTGAAAGGTGCTTAGAAGTGAAGACACAAGACATTAGTGAAAGGTGTCTTGTAGATCTAGTCAAAGGCATTAGTGAAAGGTGCCTTAGATGTACATTCGATATGGTGTGTTTCGATGTACAAGAAAGACTAGTATTAGATCCAAGGATATTGATATCCTTGATGATGTTGTAAAGGAGTAGATCTCCTTTGGGATTAGTCGTTGGTGTAGTGTGGTAGTAGTTCCTCCATTGCAATGGAACTATGTGCTTAGCCTAGTACCTAATAAAGGGTAGGCGACGTTGTGAAGGTGTAGTTCACCTAAGGTGTGAAAGAACTAGGTACTTAGCCTAGTACCTTATAAAGGGTAGGCGACGTTGTGTAGGTGTGGTTCACCTTGGAGTGAAAGAACCCGGTGGTTAGCCTAGTACCGGAAAAAGAGTAGGCGATGTTGTGAAGGCTTCTCCGCCATAAGGAGATTGGTGTAGTGATTACAAACTCTCGAGTAGGTGACTCGGGGAGTGGAGTAGGGCAAGGAAGGTGACCTTGTAGCCGAACCACTATAAATACTTGCGTTGTGGTTTTATGCTTCTTACTCTTACTCTTATCTTTTCATTACTTACCTTTATATGTTTGTTTATAAACATCCAATATATACATCCAAATAGATTGACATAAGTCAATCTAAATAGATTAAAATGAAGTTTTAATTGGTAAAACTATTCAACCCCCCCTTCTAGTTTTCCACAAAAGGGATATCAGTTTGAGTAAGTTTAGTTGATGTCTCATGTCTTCTTTCCAAATGTCGAACCTTTTTGCTATGTACCTACTCAACTCGCCTTCATTGCTATTTTCTTTTTACGTTTTTGTTCAAATGTTTGAATTTTTCCTGCCTCGCAGTTGGGATCCAGAAAGATATCCACCGCATCCGTAAGTCGTTGCGTGATCATTTATAAGGATCAAGATGGCATACATGATGCAAAAAACATATATGAGGTTCAATCTTCAAGATCTTCTTGACTCTTGACTGTTTTGGTATGAGATATGATGGTCAAATTAAGCTTTTAAAGAAATTTACTAATGTTCATGTATAAGTTAGCAAGTCTCCAACTAGCATAACGACTATGACCAAGAAGCCGTTTGTGGTTACAATAGCAATGATAGTTATGAATGTGAATCACATTACTCAAACTTATCGATGTAAAAACTTGTTACCGTTTCCGTGATACAACATGTAGAGGCATTTGGTAGTATTTTAAGTTATATATTTAAAATGATAGATAATCCGCTTTGTAGGGTAAATGTTTATCAAAAACTCGAACAACCTTCTTACATTGCCGCAACGTTGGACCGCTATATGCACGCATTATTGCTGCAATTTTGCTTCCACACACGCGTATTGCTGCAATTTCTAGGACCGACATATCTAAACCTAATATAGAAAGTGAAAGAACCACAACTTGCAAGTGCATTTCTAAATCTTTATGCAAAATTGTCGCTAAATAAAGGATAAATAAGAGCCGCCGTTCGGCTTATGCGCCTTATGCGCTTCCTTTGCCATGCCTATTCAAGCATAAGCCTATTTGACACAAATAAGTGTCGTTTGTAACTACATATTTGGTACGGCTGGCTAAATGGATAAGTCACTTGATCTAGCAATCATATTATACCTTATGTATGTGTGAGTTTCTTTCTTATTATATTGTAAATAATTAGTTAACCAACTAAACATTACAATCTAAGTATTTGATTTATACTAAAGTTTTGTTGCCTTTTTACTTGGGTTTAAGAGATCCGAAAACCCACGGTTTTCCATCGACCGACAAATACTAATAGGACGAGTAACATGTAGTATTGAGCTTTTCTAGAAATGTAGAGGGGATGGACGAGAGTGGTTCGGGGAGTTTTAGAATGGTCAAAATGGGCAAGACCTAGGCAAGACTCCACCCATATGCCCCGATAAAGCCGAATTTGACCATTGAATTACGATTTAAATAGTTGTGATTCTGATGCATCCTCTAAACGGTTTGTTATGATAGTGCATGCCCCGATAAAAATTACTTCATATGCGTTGATGTTCCATGGCAATTCATGTGGCCCGCAAATATGTTACTCATGTAGTTCCAAAGTTACAAGGCTATAATCTCCTAAAATTAATATTGCCTATAGAAGAAAAGAGTGTCGAATAGTTTTTTATATCAAGTTTTTTCATCTAACAACATGATGAAGTTGAAAACGTTGTATCGGGGATGATGCACCTGGTATTAACTGAGCCAATTGAGATATTTCAAAGAAAGGGATGCTGATATAGAGAATGACAAGGCAAGGCATTGTTGAGGGCTGTAATGAAAATCCTAAAGCATGGAAATGGAAGTGCTTGAAGTAGATACTAACAAAGAAAATCCTAAAGCATGTATTGTTGAGAACAATGAGAAAAGAAGTCATGATAGTTTGGCCACATGTCGCATTCAGAGGAAATGGAAAGGCTAGTTGTCAATAAATATGTCGAAAATGTTGAATCACATACATGTCACAAGACACCTAGGATCAATGTTAATACAAATAAACAATAAAAACGTTTATTAATATTTTGTGATCTCTTTGTGTTTTGTTGATAAAAAATATAATGTTATCTTAAGTATAATTATAAGGATACATGTTATTTTTGTAAATCATTTACATATAGCCATTTAAATACAAAATGTAATAATTAAGCATTTGTTGTAATAGTTTATTAGGATGGGTAAAACCATAACCCATGGATCATAACACATACCCAAGTTGGCTAGATACAATGTATACTTAGATACATTGAATCTAAAGAAAACCCATGGACCAACCCATGACCCATAACCAAAAACTCATGGGCAAAGAGGAGCGCACCACGATCTAGGATTACACTAGACGGATCCCAAGTGGGAGGGATCCGTGGGATCCGTGGAACAGAGGAGAAATTTTCCTATAAATAGAGAGCCATTTCTTCATTCTAACTTACCCATCTTCTTACTAAATCTCTCAAACACTCTCATTCTCTTCTAACATATAGATCACTTGATCTAGAGAGTTGTTCTTCTTTCTTTCTATTGTGATCCTCATATAGTTCCTTCTCTAAGGCGAGATCACGAGCATTCTACAAGTCATCCAAGCAAGGGTCCTTGATTGATTTGTGATGAGTGTTTAAAAACTCATCATTTTAGGTCAAATCTGAACTGCAAAACATCTAAAACACCAATGCATCAAAATACCTAAAATATCTCAAAATTGTGTTTTATATATTTCGGATGCAAAATAATTGAAAACAAATGAAAACGAACAAAGTTTGCATATTTGGCGTTTGGCCCCCAACTTTCAAAATGGCAAAACAAGTCCCTGGGATTTTCAAAAAATGGAAAATATTATTTATGGCCCTTGGTTAATAAAGTTTGTCATTTATGGTCCTCATAATAATTTTTGAAAATTATACTTTGGTCCCTCGTAGCTTAATTATACATGCTGGTCCCTACACATTGGGCCCAAAACCTTATAACTTAATCCAAACCCAACCCATCTCAAATAAAACCCAAACCCACCTCCTTTTCCCCTCCACCCTTTCCCCGCTTCTCAACCGTAATCTCACACCACTTCTATTACCCAAAATCCCTTCACCCAAAACACTCAACCCTAATCCCCTCTATTAACCAGTTACCCCCAAATCCCAAACCCACTCACTCATCCTCTCCTTCTCCCAAGATGTCCAAGTCATCAATCCTTAGCTACAAAGGACCCATCAATGGCTCAGATGAATTCCACATTGGTACCTACTTATTTAATGGTGAAGATTGGATGGAAGAAAGCACAAAATTGCCTTTGTTGGTTTTTATCTCACTGAAGAAGCACACATCAAGAAGCCAAGACTTGAAGACCTTGTAGTATAAATAGGACTGATTGTAGCCATGATAAGGCACCCTAGTTTTAGTTTTATTTTAGTTTCTTTCTTTTAAAAACCCCTTGTTTTAGTTTTAAAATTAGTCTTTTTATTTTCTTGTAACTTTTTTTTCAAGTAATGAAATAGTTCCGATTATCTTTATTTTGTCAATCAGTACTTAATTTTCAGTTGCTAATCTTAAATTGTTTTGAGTAGTTTTAGTAAAGGGGGTCATTCCAGTTGTCAAAACAATTCAAGTCAAGGTTTCCAATTAGTCAAATACCACTTTTTTTACCCGTTTGACTTTCATGGTCAAGGTAGTCAAAAGTTCTTAGAGTAGAATTCAAACCGTTAATTGTTACTCTATGTTAGTACGATTTGGAAGTTTTTCAAAACAAGAAAAGAGTGTTTGGTTTATATGGTAAACGGTCAAAGACCACTTTTCACCCGTTTGACTTGTTGGGTCAAGTCCCTTTTTACAAGTTAAGCAAGTTTAGAATGGTAGACTTCATTCACAAAGTTTTCTATAAGTTTTGATTAGCAAAGAAGATTTGTTTTTTGTTGCCAGATCGCAGATCAACAGCCAGCCTTAAGTCATTGTTCTTAAGCCAATTTTATGCCGATTTGATACTAAAACTTGCAAAGTTAATTTTTCTCGATCTTTACAAGCTCAACTTCCTCTTTGTCCATTTTAATTGAACCCCAGTCAGTTAGCTTTGCAAATTTGTGTTTAAAACTGTCTCAAGACCAAATTTTAGTTCGTTTCAAAGAATGAGTCTAAAAACAAAGATATTGGTACTTATTTTTAAGTTGTCATAATGTTTTTTCAACCCACTAAATTCAGTTTGTAGAATGTTTGCTACACTAACTTTGTTTGTTGAAGCTTATCTTTGTTGTGGATCCCATTCTTCAAACTTCAAAATAAGCTCTAAATGGGTCCCTAAATGCTTATATATAAAATGCCGCACTACGTGTCACTTTCATTCTTTCTTTTACTCATTAGCTTATTGGTGATTTAACTTAGCTTATTCCAATTGTTAAATGCTAAACGAAGTATTTAGATTAGTTTAGATAATTGTTAGTTTATTAGTGCTTATAAGTAGTCTACATCTTAATTTCCACTTTCCTTAGTTTTAGAAACCCTCTAGTTCATTCCTAAGAAGCCAACCGCTCCCATTTGTCTTGCTTATTTGCAGAATTTTATCTATGTACATCTCGCTTTATTTGTCACTACCTTAACTACCATTTTCTCCAACCGCTTTTGCCTATTTGATAACAAGGCTAAAGGGTGTTTGTTTTGGTACATGTTTTCAGATTAAGGTATAAGTTGATTTAACAAATTTTATTGGGTACTTTTCAAAAGCCAAGTTTTACAAAAGTTGTTGATTTTATTGTGTCTTTAATCTCCAAAGAAAATTTGAAAAAAATAATTTGCAAAAGGGAGAGGCAGTTTTAACCCTAGACCTCTCCCCCTTATGTTGGGATGATAGGTGTACCGATACCAAAGCCTTGGGTCTTTTTCTTGTCACACTTTACAACTTCAAATCTTTTATACATTTTTCAGCTTTTTAGCATTTATAGCTTATTTGGCTTTTTAGTTGCTTATTTCCAAAAGCAAAGGTAATTTTTTTAATTTTCCTAGGATCAGAGGCATTAAGAGTACTTTCTGATTTTTCCACATTTTTCTTAATTAGTTTAATATTTTAATCATTTATTAGTGTTAAATAGCTTTTAATCGTAAAAAGTCATACCCCGGTCTTTTTTCTAAAATTATTTTTAGTCAATTAGAACGAGGAAAATTGATTTCACACCAAAGTAATTTAAATTAAAAAACTTTACGCTATGGCTCGGGTGGTTGTCGTATCGCTAGTTTTGCACCCTAGGACTTAGTGTAGCTTCGCTTTATCATTCCTTAGGCTTAGTGATAGTTTATTTTTAGTTTATTTGGGTCTCTTTGCCTTAATTACTTCCCGATAATTAATTTGTAGAATGAATTAAATCAACAAATCATTAAACCAATTCGTTCAAAATCACGGCTCAACGATTCCTTCCATTCACAATCGTTGGGACACGACACGGGGAAATCACTTTCCCGGTATCACTTTTATCACACCCGTGAGGTTTGGCACGCTGACCTTTTTCCTAAAGGGTTAATTTGTCAATTTTCTAATTTGATATATTGATATTGTGTTTGTTTTTCACCACTCACTTCACAAAGAATCAATTTGTCACTCCGCAAGATTTCTGTAGCCAAGATCTTATATTTGATATTTCACATATTTGTTGTGTAATAGTCGTGTTGGTTTGGTCCACCGTGCTGGACTGTATCTAGCTTTCTACCAGAAAAAGTGTAAGCAACGTTGTGAAGGCTTCTCCGCCAAGTGAAGGAGTTTGTGACATAGTGCTTGAACTCGAAAGTAGGTGACTCGGGGGAGTGGAGTAGGGCAAGGAAGATGTCCTTGTAGCCGAACCACTATAAATCGGTTGTGTCGCTTTCTATCCTTAACTTTACTTTACTTGCTTGCTTTATCATTAGACCTACACTTTCTCTACATCCACAAGATCTCACATATTAATCTAATCTAAAGTTTTGAAAATAAATTAAAATCGGCAAAACTATTCAACCCTCCCTTCTAGTTTTCCACAATTGGCATCAAGAGCTAAGTTTATAAAAGTTTTAAAATAAACTTATATTTTAAAAACTTTTCGATCACTATGGGTTCTGAAAATTATAAGGAAGGGCAATCTATGCAACGACCACCACTACTTGAAACTAATGGTTTTATATATTGGAAAAATAGATTCAAAATATATGTGAAATCTAAAGATATTGATCTTTGGTACATTATTGTTGAAGGTGATTTTGAGGCTACCTCAAAAGATGATAAAGGGAATATAGTTAACATACCTCATGATAAATTAAGTGATGAATTGAAGAAAAGCTTTCTAAAAATAGTGAAGCAAAAATGGTTTTATATAATGCTTTACCAAAAAGGAATTCGAAAGAATTTCTATGCTTAAAACCTCTAAAGAAATTTGGAATTCTTTAGTTGTAACTCATCAAGGCAACCAACAAGTTAAAAATAATAAAATTGATTTATTTGTTCAACAATATGAACAATTTTCAATATCGGATGAGGAAACTATAGATCATTCATTTGCTAACTTTAATACTATTATTACATATTTACAAGCACTTGATGAATCTTTTTCTAGCTGTAACCATGTTAGGAGATATCTAAGGGCACTTCCATCAAAGTGGAGATCCAAGGTGACGGCGATCGAAGAGTCAAAAGATTTGACAATCCTCACCCGCGATGAACTCATAGGCAACCTAAAAGTCTACGAGCTTGTCCTTGCTAAAGATTCAGAAGCCTCAAAGGTGAAAGAGAAACACAAATCTCTTGCCCTTAAAGCCAAAAGGATTCAAGCGATGAAGAGAACTCCTTCGGAGTAGTGACGACGGAGGAGTACGCTATGGCCGTAAGGGACTTAAAAAGTTCTTTAGAAGAAGGGAAGACGCCAAACAACCGTATGATGATAAGAAAGGCTTTCGGAAAAGCAAAGAGGACGAGAAGCCAAAAGATGATCGCATTTCTGTTTTAAATGGGGACCCAAACCACTTTATTAGTAAGTGTCCCAAATGGGATGATCAAAAGGCTCGTGATGCACGGGGAATGAGCTTACAAAGAGGACGTAAGAAATTTGTCTCATGGCAAATGACGAGGTATGTCAAGAATACTATAGTAGTTCATCACTTGATGACGACTCATTGCATAATGAATATGACAAACTATGCAATATTAGCTTAAAACTAGTTAACAAAACCAAGCTTTTAAAGAGTCAAAACCAACGTTTAGATAAAGAAGTCATAGAATTAAAAGCAAAACTAAACGCGAAAAGGGGTAAAATAGCAAGTGGTGAATGTGAACTTTATGTTCAACTTCAAACACTAGTTGATCATCTAGATTCTAAAATTGCTAGAATGAGTACTAACACTTTAGATACTATATTAGATGTGTTAAAACCGGTAACAACCAAAAAGGTTTAGGTGTTCAACAACTTGATCCATCAACTAGTGAAAGAAAAGAAACAAAATTTGTTAAGGCACTAGAAAGACCAAAGCCACTATTGTGGCGATCCCACGGATCCTTGATAAGGGAACCGCTAGTGTATGCCGTGGATCCGTGGACTGGCCAGAAAGCAAACAAGTAGCAATAACGTAGCTTCTTCATCTAGAACCGAAGTTTGTTATAGTTAATAGGAAGAAACCAAGCCATGTCACCACTAGACAACCACCTCCAAAATATAATCCTACTTTTGCAAGAAACAAAGCTCCATCTTTTTCAAAACATAATCCATCTAGGAGACCTAATAACGCTTATCCAAGAAGTAACCATCAAATGGGATGGAACCCAAATATGCAAAATGGTTTTTCCTTTCAAAACTTTGCTCCATGGAATGCATACTCATCTTATCCATACATGTCTAACATGAATGTAATGTTTAACACTAATGGACCCATGAACAAATGGGGACCAAACTTTTGAGTTTATTATTGTTTGTATGCTTAAAGGTTAGACCTGATGATGAAGGATAAGATACAGGCACATGACCGCAATAGAGATCTATTCTCCACATATGAATCTTCAATGGAGGTAATGTGGTGTTTGGAAATAGCAAAAGTAGAATCATCGGTAGGTAATATTTTAACAAATCTCTAACAATTAACGATGTGTGTCACGTAGAAAACCTAAACTTTAACCTCTTAAGTATAGGAAAATATGTGATAAAAAGTGCAATGTACTTTTTACCCAAACCGTAGTAAGATATTAAAAATGGCATAACCAGGGAATTAGGAAACATGTAGTCTATGTCATTAAAATCGGTAATGAACCTAAAGACAAACTATGTCTTACCTCTATGGATGATATCAACTTGGCGGAAGATTGGGTCACGCCAACATGCTTACTTCAATCGCTATCATCCAAAGATCTAGTAAGAGATCTACCTAAGTTAAGATATGAACATCACTTTTGTGATGCTTGTAATGTAGGAAAACAAGCTCATTCTAGTCATAAAGCTAAAAACATGGTGTCTACAACTAGGTGTCTAGAATTACTACATATGGATTTATTTGGTCCATCCGCTATCCAAAGTTATGGAGGCAACTACTATACTTCTAGGTATACATGGACAAAATTTTAAAGAACAAAAAACTAAAATTTTATTATTTGAAATAAAAAGATCCAAAGACAACTAGGAAGTCCCATAGTGTCTGTTAGGACGGATCATGGTAGGGAATTGATAATGAAGTGCACTGAGCTTTTTGACGCGCTAATGGTATTACTCACAACTTCTGCCCACGCGACTCCACAATGAGTAGTAGTAGAAAGAAAGAATGGAACCCTACAAGAAATGAGTCGAACCATGCTTAATGAGCAATCCATACCTCAAAAGTTTTGGTGCAATGCCGTTGATACTTCAACGTACATACTCAATCGAGTCTTAATTAGACCAATCTTAGGAAAACTCCATATGAGTTACCGAGGCAAAAGCCTACGCAATCACTTTAGAGTCTATGGTAGTAAATGTTTTATTCTTAACACTAAAGATTACCTTACAAAATTTGATCCTAAATCAACCAAAGGTATCTTTCTAGGTTACTCCAAATAGCAAAGCTTAAGTCATATTAAACAAAGAAACAATGAAGGTAGAAGAGTCATTAAATATAAAATTTGATGAAAGTCCACCCAAACCCTCTCCACCCCTTGTCGATGACGAGATTATAGAAAGTGAAGCTATAGTAATAAAGAAAAAGATAAATGAAGAAGAAGAACCTCTAAGTGATGAAATAATAAACATTAAAGAGTCCAAAGATCACCCGTAGATAAAGTCATAGGAAAGCTAAACGAACGAACATTAAGGTCTCAAGTTCAAAACCAAAGTAGCTTGTTTTGTTTCGCTTCAACCTTAGAACCTAAGAATACACAAGAAGCCATAAAAGATGAGAGTTGGGTAATGGCTATGCAAGAAGAACTAAATCAATTTGTTTCTAATGATGTTTGGACACTTGTCCCTCCACCTAGTAATCAAACCATAATAGGAACCAAATGGGTTTATAAAACAAATTAGATGCAAACGGAGTAGTGTCTAGGAACAAGGCTAGACTCGTGACTCAAGGGTATAACCAACAAGAGGGAATAGACTTTGATGAGACCTACGCTCCCGTGGCTAGATTAGAGTCTATAAGAATACTTCATGCGTATGCTTGTGCTAATGATCTAAAGCTTTATCAAATGGATGTCAAAAGCGTTTTTCTAAATGGTTTCATTAATGAAGAAGTATATGTAGCTCAACCTCCGGCTTCATCGATTTTGAAAAACCCAAACATGTGTATAAATTAAAGAAAGCCCTTTACGGTCTTAAACAAGCTCCAAAAGCTTGGTATGATAGACTCAAGTCATTTCTAATTAAACACAACTATACCATGGGGTTAGTTGACAACACACTTTTACTAAGAAAAGAGAGTCACATATAATCATAGTACAAATATATGTAGATGATATTATATTCGGATCCACTTGTCAAGACATGTGTGATGATTTCTATAAAATCATGCATGACGAGTTCGAGATGAGTATGATGGGAGAACTTAGTTTCTTTCTTGGTCTACAAATAAAACAAGTAGAAGATGGTCTCTTCTTCAATCAATCTAAATACATAAAGGAGATGTTAAAGAAATTCGGTCTAGAAGAGTCGAAACCAATTAGGACCAATGTCATCCCACACCAAACTCACAAATGATGAAGACGGAGAATCCGTAGATAATACTAAATATCGTGGCATGATAGGTAGTCCTCTCTACCTCACGGCAAGTAGGCCGGATATCATGTTTAGTGTTTGCTTATGTGCTAGGTTTCAAGAAGACCCTAAAACATCACACCTAGAAGCCGTAAAAGGATATTTAGATATATTAAGGGTACAACACAATTAGGATTATGGTATCCTAAGGGCACGTGAGTAGAAACAATTGTATATGCAGATTCGACCATGCGTGTGATTACGTTGATATAAAAAGTACAAGTGGGGTATGTACTTTCATGGGATGTTGTTTAACATCTTGTTTTCTAAGAAACAAACGCAACTTGCAATATCAACAACCAAGTTTAGCATCGCCTCACGCAAAGCATGCCAACAGGCACTATGGATGAAACAAGCATTAGTCGACTACGACATTCATCTAAGCGACATAGCCATCCTATGTGACAACAAAGGTGCCATCGACTTAAGCAAGAATCGGTATTGCATTCTCAAGACAAAGCATATAGAGACTCGTCATCACTTCCTAAGAGACAATGTTCAAAAAGGGAACATCTCTATTGAGAAGGTAGCATCCGAAGACAACATAGCCGACGCCCTCACCAAACCTTGAAGGGAACAATTCAACCTACTTCGCCTTGGTCTTGGTCTAATGGAACAAACGTCGGAACTTATTTGACTCTACAAGGTATGTAAACACTAGCCTTCTTCTTTCCGAGTCTAGGATTTCTATTTCATGCACAACTCACAAACAATACGGTAATTTTCAAAACCCAAGATAAGTTTTCCACTTATAGCTTTCTTATTTTTTTTTCATAACTACATACACATTTTCAAAGAAAACCTCTTTTCAAAATGTTTTCTAAAGGATGATACCTTTCAGATCAATTTCACAAAAGCAATTTCTCACATCTAGGACAAATCGCTTTTCATTATTAATACAAAGTAAAAACCCGTTTTCATTGCATCTCATGTCTTTTGAATGCTAAAGGGACACATAATGTGTTTTCGGGTACATTCATTTAAGCAACAATGAATTAGGAGCATTGATAACACTAAATTACGTACTTATGTACTAAATATGTGTTTTCGGGTTATCTCAATAGGATGCTTTTTCACTTCTAGTTTATTTATTTTCTTTTAGGGGTCAAGATAACCGAAACTCCAAATAGTTTGCATATAGGCACACACTAGGCAAAATGTTTCCAAAAGGAAAATTTTGTGTCGCCTGATCACCGCACCTACCGGATCCCAACCTTCATGTGGACGGATCCTCAAGGGAAGGATCCGGGATCCGTGAGACGTAGCTATTTTTACCTTCTATTTTTCACTTTGGATGAAAAATCCACATTTGTTCTATTTTTGGAGTATGCTCTTTAATGCTTGTGTTCTCATGATCACATGCCTTAAATTCATATCTAATCATTAGATTTTAATCCACATTTTGGGTCAAGCATTCATTACAATGCTTTGTTTTTCTATATATAGAACTCCCAAAATGCTTGCATACTCACCCCATTCTCACAAACAACAACACCATGTCATCACAAAACTCTTACAACTTAGATAAATCACCTAGTACAAACAATCATCTTCATGATACCCAAACCTTTGTACTTCCACCATCCAAAATACCACAATCAAACTCTAGGATATCCGCACGGATTAGTATCCGATCTTGTTGTTTAGCAAAACCATCATTCATGGCTCATCACCATCAAATAACTCACCACAAGATGCTTCCATTATAGCACCTCCTCATCACCAACAAGTACACCAACTTCATCACCACCTAAAGTCACTCTTTTGAACTCCTTAAGACTCCAACAAGATCTAAACAACCTAAACAAAAAGAAATAGTCTTTTCAACACCCCCACATCTCCAAATACTATTTTTCAAGATCTTGAAACATCACCACCATTAGCTCCCATTACATTACAAGAACATCTAGGTTCTTTCTACCACCACTTACAAACATTCCGGATGTTGATCCATATTTTCCTATTTTTCCACCACATCTTCCGCATAACTCAAATCAAAACAACCCCGAAAACTTCCGCACTCATTACCCACATCATTTACATTGTGAACATTGCCAATCCACTAGGAAAATTGCAATAGAAGTTAGGGAAGAAATGCGATTCATACTCAACCTCATCCTTGATCGAATCAATACCATTACTCATCAAAACCTCCATCCATAACCTTATGCAAGCATGGAAGGAATCATTACTACTATTTTCTATTTTAGTACTTTTTCTTTTGAAGTCATTTTCAAGAACAAGTCTTGTTCTTATTTTTTACATGCTTGTAGGTGGCATAAATACCACTACACTTTGTTGTTTTATTACAAGGCCTTGTTTACATACCTTGGCTCCCAATCTTGATTCTCAACAATCACAAGATTATTTAAGCATGTTACTAACCTTTCTTTTTGTAGGATTTTTATTTTTTCTTCACTTGACGCCCCAAACTAGGGAGCTACCAAGGGGGAGTTAGTAATACATGGACTTATTTTTCCACACTTTTATTTCTTCCAGGGTTAACTTTTGTTTCACAAAAGGGGAGAAGAAGTAAATCTTAGGGCTTTCAAAACTTACATCTATTCTTAAGTTTTACTCATCATAACATTATGTTTTGTCATCAACAAAAAGGGGAGATTGTTAATACAAATAAACCGTAAAACGCTTTATTAATATTTTGCACCTCTCTTTGTGTTTTGTAGATAACAAATATAATGTTATCTTAAGTATAATTATAAGGATACATGTTATTTTTGTAAAGCATTTACATATAGCCATTTAAATACAAAATGTAATAATTAAGCATTTGTTGTAATAGTTTATTAGGATGGGTAAAACCATAACCCATGGACCATAACCCATGGATCATAACCCATACCAAAGTTGGCTAGATACAATGTATACTTAGATACATTGAATCTAAAGAAAACCCATGGACCAACCCATAACCCATGACCCATAACCAAAAACCCATGGGCAAGAGAGAGCTACCACGGATCCCTAGGATTACACTAGACGGATCCCAAGTGGGAGGGATCCGTGGAACGGAGGAGAAATTTGCCTATAAATAGAGAGCCATTTCTTCATTCTAACTCACCCTCTTCTTACTAAATCTCTCAACACTCATTCTCTTCTAACATATAGATCACTTGATCTAGAGAGTTGTTCTTCTTTCTATTGTGATCCTCATATAGGTCCTTCTCTAAGGCTAGATCTTCTACAAGTCATCCAAGCAAGGGGTCCTTGATTGATTTGTCACCCGCAAGATTTCAGAGCAAAGATCTTGTACTTGATATTTCACATATTTGTTGTGTAATAGTCTTGTTGGTTTGGTCCACCGTGCTACGGACTCTGATTCAGCTTTGTACCGGAAAAAGTGTAAGCAACGCTAGAAGGGCCAAGTGAAGGAGTTTGTTGACATAGTGCTTGAACTCTAGGTGACTGGGAGGAGTAGGCAAGGAAGGTGTCCTTGTAGCCGAAACCACTATAAATCTTGTCTTTTCTATCCCTTAACTTTACTTTATTTGCTTGCTTTATCATTAGATCTATACTTTCTCTACATCCATAAGATCTCACATATTAACGAATCTAAAGTTTTGAAACTAAATTAAAATCGCAAAACTATTCAACCCCCTTCTAGTTTTCCACATGACCACCACCATGGTGTGACACTAGATGCCAAGTTCACGATATGGGAATACCAACTGCCAAAGGGGTTGTTAATGGCACCGATGAAACGTAATCGAATATACCGATGGGTCACATGCATGAAGACCATGGGGACTGTCCGATGGTGTGGCACCATGCGAAGTCTATTGAGATGGGAATAATGTACCAAAAGAGGGTGCCAATCGGGATTGAAACAACCAAATTCAAACCTATTGATGTGGACCTTCTTTCAACCGATTGGTTTTGTTTGTTGGCAGTGATGCAAGAGATATGATACATATGTTGTCTTATTGTTACATCCATTTACATATGCTTTTTATGTGTAGAAGATGGTGAAGAAAAGATAAATGAAGATGCTCCAAAAAATAATTCTCAATATACAATCGCTTATGTCAAGTAAGCAGAGGTAAGAATATGAAAATCCAATTCAATAGTTTCATCGTTTATATTCACGTGTTGCATACCACCAATCAAAAAGTATATTGTAGGTAACATCCAAAGTGATCTCGCACCGCTACTTCCATACCTGGTGCCGGTGTTATTGAAGACGTCCACATACAACAAGACAAAGGTTTTGGTTTCATAAGATACGTTTCATGCCGAGGCAGCTCGTGCTATTCAAGATTAGGAAATGCTAGGTATCTCTATGGCAAGCCACTCAAGGTATATCACATGTCTTTTTGAAAAAATAAGAATCTCTCGATTTTCAGCCATGGACTTCACAAGACACGAAAGACAACGGCTCTTAGCAAAATGGCGTGCAAGCATTAATGGGCGTTGGCCGCCTAAGGCGCGATATGACAGTGGTTAAGGCTGCCGCAAGTTAAGTCCGTAGGTTAGTTTTAGTGGTTAAGGCTGCCAAGCAGGTTAAGTCCGGGCACATAAGCTAAGTCCGCTTAGTATTCAGTAGTTAGTTCGCTTTATGAAAACATAATAGTTTTTGTGACTATTGATAATCCAATGGCCACATCAAATTTCCTTTTGTGTGGCCATTTCTAACATTTAGTCACACAAAGCATGTTTCTTTTGGTTATTTAGTCACATACAATTAAGCATAAAGTGGCCAAAAGTGTTAATAAGTGTGACCATATGGTGTTTAAGGTGAAGAAATATGTCTTTTTGTGTGACTATTGATCATCCAATGGCCACTTGAATTTTATGTTTGTGTGGCCTTTGTAACATTTAGTCAATAAAGCATGTTTGTTTTTAAGTAGTCACATACAATTTATCATAAAGTGGCCAAAAGTGTTAATAAATGTGACCATATGGTGTTTTAAGTGAAGAAAGGTGTATTTTGTGTGACTATTGATCATCCAATGGCCACATGAATTTTATGTTTGTGTGGCCTTTTCTAACATTTAGTCACACAAAGCATGTTTGTTTTGGGTATTTAGTCACATACATTAACTATAAAGTGGCTAAAATTGTTAATAAGTGTGACCATATGGTGTTTAAAGTGATTAAACGTATTTTGAGTGACTATTGATCATCCAATGGCCACATATTAAGTTACGTGACCATATGTCCTGGATTTTGGCTACACTTAAATAATATGTGTGACAACGCTTAGCTGACCATATATGGCATTTGGTCACGGTGTTAGTAGCAAATGTGACTTTATAGATTAGCTTTTGGCAAGCTAACACAAACTAAACTTTAAACACACATATTAACTTACGTGAACATATGTTTGGATTTTACATACACTTAACGAATGTGTGAAAACATTTAGTGTGACCATATATGGCTTTTGGCACATGTTGTTCAAGTGTGTGACATATATTTGTCAATGTTTATATGTATATCGCGATTAATGCTTCGACCTTACTTTCATTTGTCACTTGTTCCAATTTCGCATGTCTAAAGAGTTGGCAAAACATATAAGTCACCCTTAAATAATGTGTGACAAAACTTGACTCTATGATTTAGACACACAAAAATTACTTCATGTGACTAACGCATCAAGGTTACTTGTATTTGTCACGTGTTCGAAATTCATATGTGGCTAAAATGATCCAAACAAAATCACCAGATACCTTTAGCCACAATGTTCAATCAGTGTGGCGATATATGTAATGGTCACACAATCAAAATTTTCATGTGTGACTAATTAGTAAATGTTGTCAATTTTGACCTTCAGCCCACACAAATATGCATGTGTGGCCGCTCCATTTCCCCGACTACGTGACCAAACTGCTTTTGTACTAGTGCACGATATTTGAACAATAATTATATGTGATTCCTTTTCTTAGTGTGTGTGAAATTGTCAACTAACCCCATGGTGTAGTTGTTTTTGATTAAGAATGATTTGAGTCTATCATACCAAGCTTTTGGGGCTTGTTTAAGACCAGAAGAGCTTTTAACTTAATATGTTTAGGTTTTTCGAAATCGATAAAGCCCGGAGGTTGAGCTAAATATACTTCTTCATTAATAAAACCATTTAGAAAAGCACTTTTAAAATCCATTTGATAAAGCTTAAGATCATTAGCACAAGCGTAAGAAAGAAGTATTCTTATAGACTCTAATCTACCGGGGCATAGTGGTCTCATCAAAGTCTATTCCTTCTTGTTGATTATACCCTTGTGCAACAAGTCTAGCTTTGTTTCTAGAAACTACACCGTTTGCATCTAATTTGTTTTTATATACCCATTTGGTTCCTATTACGGTTTGATTACTAGGTGGAGGGACGAGTGTCCAAATATCGTTAGAAACAAATTGATTTAACTCTTCTTGCAAAGCCATTACCCAACTTTCATCTTTTATGGCTTCTTGTATATTCTTAGGTTCTATGGTGAGACAAAGCAAAAAAAGCTTACTTTGGTTTTGGACTTGAGACCAAGGTTCTTTCGTTTAACTTTCCTATGACCTTTTATCTACGGGTGATCTTTAGACTCTTTAATATTGATAATTTCATTATTTAAAGGTTCATCTTCTTTTGTATTTTCTTTATTTCTATAGCTTCACTCTCTAATTATCTCGCCACTCGACAAGAGGTAGAGAATCGGCATCAATTTTACGTTTAATATTTAGTGTTAAGTAGAAAATATTTACACAGAGACTCTAAAATGTTCTAACGAGGATTTTGCTTCTAAATCCTCGTATGGAGTTTTACCAAAAATGATCTAATTAAGACTCGTTGAGTATGCGCTGATGTATCAACGCATTTCACCAAAAACATTTGAGGTATGGATTGCTCATTTAACATGGTGCGACTCATTTCTTGTAGGGTTCTATTCTTTCTTCAACTACCCCATTCGATTGTGGAGGAGTTAGGAGATGTAGAAGTTGTATAATACCATTAGCATCACAAAAGGCTCCAAATTGCAGTTCATTATCGAATTCCCTACCATGATCCTTTCTAATAGATACTATAGGACTTCCTAGTTGTCTTTGGATTTTCTTACTTAATATTTTCAGCAATCAACGCTTCGCTTTTATTCTTTAAAAAATTTAGTCCATGTGTACCTAGAGTAATCATCCACTATAACCAAAGTGTAGTAGTTTCCTCCATAACTTTGGATAGCGGATGGACCAAATAAATCCATGTGTAGTAATTCTGACACTTGGTTGTAGAGACCATGTTTTTAGCTTTGTGACTAGCATGGACTTGTTTTCCATTGCTAGCACAAAGTTTGTATCTATATTTAATCTTTAGTAGATCTCTTTATAGATCTTTGGATGATAGCCATTGAAGAAGTCGATATTGGCATGACCCAACTTGATGCCATAAGGTCAAGTATCATCCATAGAAGTAAGACAAAGTTTGTCATTAGGTTCATTACCGATTTTAATGACATAGACTCCATGTTTCCTAATTCCTCTACCTATAGTGATACGCTTTTCAATATCTTAGTATCGATTTCATTAAAAAGTATGTTACACTTCTTATCACATATTTGTCCTATACTTAAGAGGTTAAAGTTTAGGTTTTCAACGTGACACACATCATTAATGGTTAGAGATTTGTTAGAAATCGTACCTTTACCGATGATTTTGCTTTTGCTATTTCCAAATACACATTTCTCCATTGA
>OU343222.1:136333025-136564654 GCA_910596185.1 Chrysanthemum makinoi | reverse complement strand
AAATTCAATGTCTAACATGATATCGAGTTTTAGTAAGATCCACCAACAAAACTTGCTATCCTTCGGTCATTGGGTACTACCGGTAATCCAGATGGATCGGTTATTTAAACTTTATTATTATTAGGCAAGTTATAGATGAGAGAGTACATAGCATGAAACTTTAATTGACCCAAACTTACATTCGGGCTTGAACCTATTTTAATCGTCTAATACAAATATAAGAAGATGAACTTTCTTCTGACACTTTTAAATAGAATAAAATATGTCAATCAATACCTATTTACAATATATTTGCATATAATGTATGTAAGTTAAAGTTTGTTTAGCCTCGTGAGCCTCATTAAACTCGGCATCTAAAGTTTAAACAAGCTTCATGTTAAGCTTAAACTTGAATCGAGATTTTAGCGATCCAAGCTCGAGTATAAATAAGTTTGTTTGCTAAATATTTTCAGAACAAAAACGGCAACACACATAAAAATAGTGCATAAATAAAGAAATGTTAAGGGTGGTTATTACCAATTAGTAAGAAGTAAGAGGCCCTAGCACAACTACTAAAAGTCGCGACCCCATCAAGCTAGCTATAAAGCCGTCATTCTCGCCTTAATTTGCATTAAATTATTCAATACATGCGTTCTACTAAGAATATAAATCAATCAAACATTGGCTATAATAATTCAAACAAATTATATAATTTTTTGATAGATAATAAGAATAATAAATATGAATATTAATTGTATTTTCAATATGAGTTACTAGTGATTTTTAAGATTAACATAATCAAGTGTGTTTTCACATTTTCATTTTTCAGTATAAGAGGTATTGGACTTTTGTTTTCCAAATTTCCATAATTATCATTATATCCAAAAAGTTCATTGTAATGATCTTTTTATAATATAACTTGTGTTATTATGAGAATTATCAAACAAGCCTATATAAAATATTGAAATGTGTAAAAAAAACATAAAAAATAAACTTAGTAAACAAATGAGTTGGAAGTGTATTAATTTGGTTTTAGACAAATGGTGATGTCGCCCACAGAGGGCGAATCTTTGACTCGATGTATACACCTAAACGGGGTATTTCTGTGAGTGTTTCCAACCATTCCTGACCATCGTAAATGTGTGCAGTTTTGTTCATCTAAAAGTTTTTTCATATACCGAGTGAGCAGTGAAAGGAAAACAAATAATTCCCTTTTAGGAGCAACTCAAAGTTGGACAATTATTGAGCGCTAGAAGTGAAATGTTAGTCATGTCCGAGCTCCGAGCTATACGAGATGGTCTTGTTGCGATTTTTCTGAAGCAAATTGACAATAAGAAACAACATAACAACATAAAACAAAATAGACAAGCATTGTACAATTATCGTTTTATCATCATCTTTGAGCCGGGAAGAAAATATTGGGTATCAAGGTTTTAGTGAATGCTAACTAAAATTATTACATAAGCGTGTACAAGATGTTGATTTCATGGTTTACTCTAAACTTAAGTGTGAGAATTTTGAGATATATGATGGTGAAGAAGTATTTATGCATTGTCTAAAATTAGAGGTCATTCAATGGATCAATTTGAGTTGAATTTAGAATTGCATCAAACAGGCCATCCCAGCCCAGAGAAATAAGAATTAAATCCACCCACTTTTCCACCTCTGGTAAGTGGTAACTACCGAGTCCAACACAGTGCATGATCATCTATTACATTTCTTATGTAAGAATTTCGAGTTTTTGTCACATTTATGTCAAACCCGGATGGGAAAGATTTCAAGTCCCGTTCAACACCGGAGGTTCGAAAAAATTGCTTAAGTTCAACTAGATAAAAGAATAACAAGTTCCCTACTACACAATCTCAATCCTGGAATTGGATAAAAAGATCTCTTTCATGTATAGAAACAAGAAGATAGCATTGTCGTCATTAACAACTTTAAGACATTGTATTTCAGTAGATAACCAGATTGTTTTGGTTTTAAGAAAACGCTTGCATGGTAAGATGCCTTAACAAGAAAATACTGAAGATTATAAATGTTATCTTTATGTTTGGCTGTTTTATAAACATTCAAGCATTGTGGAAGGATCATGTAATGTCCGAGTTTCAAATACTGGTTATAGAAAAATGATATCACAAGTCACAACTACTAGAACAAGCTACTAAATCAGAGGCCAAGATGAGTTTGCTACCTATCAGGCAAAAATGAGGTAACACTCTTAAGTGTCTCTGCGACTCTGCGTATGTTAGATATGACATCTTCACGTGCAAGGTTCTAGAACAATCAACAATGTACTTTGCCTGTATGTGTTTTCTCAATAGATAGCTGCTCATTCATTGTAACTTTTAAACAATATACCAACTTTTTTACATATTTCTTCTCTCCCCTGCACTTTTTTTGGGTAAAAGAGTTGCCCCCGGTAAAATAATCTCACTGCACTTTGTAGCTCAATTGGTTGTTTAAATGTAAACGGCTTTGTAATGGATCTGTTGTAGGCAGCCAGGGATGCAAAAATCAATTGAAAAGGCATACAAAGAAGCTTTACTAACGCTCAGTTCTCGAGTTTTTATGGAAGGGAAATGGAAAAGAATAGGAAAGGGAAAAGAAAGGGAAAAGGAAAGTAAGTGTTAGTTGTTATGTTCTTGAGATAGAGGAAAGGAAAATGAAAAGTCATGTCGTCTTGGAGGTGAGAGAAAAATGAAAATAACTTGGTTAAATTACATATATGCCCTTTAATTGTTAATGTCAAATGTTTTAAAAAGAGTATATTAGTCTTTATACAACATACGGTTCCGTTTCCTTTCCCTTTCCTCCCAAAAGTGGGAGGAAGATTTACTCAACAAATCTTCCTCCCTATTTCCTTTCCATTTCCCTTTCCTCCTTTAAAAAAAGACTCAAGAACACAAAAAACTTTCCATTTCTTTTACTTTCCTCTTCCATTTCAACTCGAGAACTGAGCGTAAGAGAGCTGCCCCCACAGAAAGGCTTGTTTACAATTTGGCACCTAACAGTATGTTTTAAAATGTTCATGAACACGCTAATGGAGTCTGCATGTAAAACATATGATTTTTGCCTTTTTGGTGAATTTGATGTAGCTGCATAACCTGCATTTGTTTTATATGTGGGATTGCAGGTCAGGTGCATAAATATGCTCATCAGAAGAGCCAGTGGGTTTTTGCGGCAAATGGCAGTACTTCTCTATAACACCATAAGTGTTTCTAATCAACCCGGCCCGACACATACTACATTTGACCCATTTATTATCAGGTTAACCTGCTTAGTGTAGAAGGTGTGATGCGGGAAAACATGCGGAAGAGGGGATTTCCCTTGCGGGAAAACCAAAAACACCACACCTATGTAAAGAAAGATGCTAATTCAACACCAAGGTTGGTTAACTAATTTATTCCCAATATGTGAATCTTAAACAATCATGTTCTAGTTTGAACCTTACAATAGCATGAACAGATGGATTTCGACGTTTTCTTACCAGGTAAAAGAAACAATAGCCTGAACAGATGGATTTCAACGTTTACAGCAAACTATTAGAGGAGCGATAAGCTCTTAAATAATAAATCTTACCAGTTAAAAGAAACAAGGAATCATTACATCAAGCATCTTATCAGAAGTTCCTACAAACTTAAAAGGATACACAGCCACACAATTTCCGACCAAAAGAAAAATGCACCATACTACCCAGAATATTTATATACTGGAACTGAAAACATCAACTTACGCAAGAATTTTTAGGAGAGGACATAGCTTCAATCTTCTACCATCAGGTTATCATCTTCCAGACTGCATTACATGTATCAAAATCACTCATTTCCTGCGAGCTGAGCTCAAACTTTTCAACTGTTTTCTTCTCTTTATCAACAATAGCTGCAATTGGCGAAATTAAAGAATTGCAGATTGAAAAATAATATACTAAATGAGAATCTATAAATTGTTGAAATAGTGTAGAAAAAATAATAACAAGCAAGATAAAATATAAAAGAAGGATACCTCCAGATATTTTGAACTGATTGTTTAAGTCTGGGATGATTTTTGTCACGGATGCATACATTGAGAGCTTCATTCTGCAAAAAAGAAAAATGATGTTAATCCCATGATCACAAGATTAGTGGAAGATCTAATGAGCGTTGGTCCAATGATCATATTTGACCATTAAAAATATATCTAAAACATCCTCACAATAGCATGGATCAAAGTCAATGCAATCAATACCTTTTAACAGTAACTATTAGAAATAGAAAATTGAATTGATCCGTTGCTCAAAAGTGAAATTTTCATTCGTTTCAGAGAAAAACAACAAGTGGGAATATGTCATTTGATATTGTCATCCCAATAACAGAACTTCCATGTACAAAGTGGAAGCCAAGTATAAACGGGCCAGATAAATCAAAAACGAAAAATCAGTGCAAAACAAGATAAAAGAACTGGACGGCTATTGCCGAGTTAACTTGATGCCTTAAGTCATTATGTAGGGTTATGTTTCTTACACATATCTATGTTTTCACGAAAGCATGCTTTTCGATAACAAAAAATGGGCAAGTGTCACAATCTGATGCACTTTTATGTAAAATAAAGGTGATAGTACACAGTAAATCATCAACTTTGGCATCAAGTTTGCGTATTGACTTACTGTGTCTTTTTTTCATCTTGTTCGAGTTTCTTCAGAACCTGCCTTCTCTCTTCAATCGAGCTTCTTTGCTCTTCAAGATTGTTAATTTGATTGGCGATGGCTGTGTTGACAATAATTGCAAAAAATCAGTAGTGCCACATAAAAGACCTAAGTAACAGAAGCAAAGCTTGTTTGTATTATAAAAGGCAAGATGGGCGGTGAGAATGGGCAGGTCAAAACGGGACCTTTTTTACTATTCGTTAAAACAGACGGAATCGGGTTGAACTTGAGCCGCAAAAAAATAAAGTCCATTTTAAAGAATATCAATAATACACAACGAGTAAATTATGATTAAAGATATATATTGATTCGATAAGAATCTAAGTTTTTCAATAAAACAATTTAGAATGTTGCATGCACTTAAAAAGTACTAAACTTTAGGCACATTTTGACCCAATTGACCCGTTCCCTTTTAAGCAAAATTATTTGGCTTGACCCATAAGAGACAAAACAAAACCAAAATCGACCCTTTCATAAGCAAATAAACTGCCACTTCTAGTGAGTATAACACTGCCTCTATACACAGAAGTACAGACTTGTGAAAACTTTAGTAACTAAATAAATACTTATCTAAGCTCCTCTTGTAGCAATGACTCTTTGTGAAGCTCCTCGTCCAATTCTTTTTGAAGCAAATGGATCTCTGCATCTGAAGCAACTTCAGCCTTGCAAGCTTCCGTTTTTTGCTTGCATAAGTTGATCTTCTCTTGATAATCTGTTACATGAAATAACTCATAATGTCAAGACCAAAAAATGCCTGATCACTAATTAATATGTGGGTGTTAAATTTGTACATTAAATTTTAGCATATAGTCTACATCTCAGCAATCAAAAGGTGAAAAGACGAACTTGTAGATACACTTTTCATAAATACACCCAGTCTCATGACCTTTGTATCTGTATAACTCAAATTGCAATGAAATGGTCAAAGATGTTAAGCTATTACGAGGTGGGGCTAAGTGTATAAAGAGAGCTGTACATGACATGCAATGAACACAGTTCCAAAGCACGAGCCCCTCTGTACATGATGTCTATAGTGATTTGACACAGACAAGCTGTGAAATATTACAAGAATCAGGCAGTTAACAAAAATATGTAAATTTTAAGAAGCAGAGCAGTGGAAGCCACGCAGTTGTCTGATGCACATTGCTCCTTGGCTTCCACTGCTTCGCTTGTTGTCATTTACTCCCACCCGTCATGACAAACAGATACAGCTAGAGATCAATATATACAATAACATTCACCCAAACACTCAATAGATGCAGTTAAAAACCACTTACTAACTCTAATACATAACCATCCCACCTAAGTGTGTCAAAGAACACAATAAGCAGATAAACCGTTAAAGGGGGTGTACGGGATTGCTTAATTTAACATTTTAACTTGTTTCTATACGACAAAGATAAGCAGACGGAACAAAGTCAAGGTGATGTTAACACGTACGTACCAATGTACCATTAAATACCCAGCATCTCCTCTATTTGATAGCGTTTTGGTACCATGTATGGGTTTGTATTAAGAACAAAACCGTGAGGCGCAGACAATATCAACCATTTTAGGGCGGTTCACATCAGTTATTGACCCTTCTTAAGTGAACCCTGGAATTGTTCATAACATAGGCGATTTGGGTATTGTTGGCATTGGGGTGTAAAAATAAACAGAGTTCATCCAAAAACTCAGGGGGGTTTTTGTTTAAGGTTATATGTGGGCTTATGAGCTTATCTGATTTTGGTTTAAGCCCCAATTTTACTGCTTATTTTGATACTTATGGGCTTATATAAGATTGATTGTTAGTTTGATGTAACAAGCTTATATCAACCCATAAGTCAAAATAAATTGAAGCTTATGTAATATAAGCCGAAATCAGATAACCTTAAACATGATACAGAAAGCACACAAGAATTACTTAAATAAACATCCCAATTAAAGATGTTATCCTAATAATCACTTACAATTCATATTGAAAATTATAAAAAAATATATATATATAAAATAATGAATAAAAAAAGAGTGAGTGAGTTAGAGTTACCTTTGAGAGAAGCATTGAGTTGGAATTGATCTGAACGGCAAAGAGACCGGAGCTGATTCGAAATCTCAATGCAATTGTTCAAATCATGAATGTCATTATTCTTCTTTAACAATTTAACTAAATCATCGCTGTATGATATTACATCCTCGAATTCCATCTTTTTACTTTCACCCATTTACTGATTTTCTAATTTTAATGTTAGGGTTTTGGTTTTTGAATTCAGTCAAGACTCAGTGGGAGGGAAACAATTTTGGGGATTGGTTTCGTTGGTCAAATGTGTTTTTGTTTTAAGGTTTGTTTGGTTTGGTTTCGTATTGAAAGTGATTTGATTGGAGTTTGGTTTGGTTTGGTATGGGGTTGTAACTTGTAAGAGTTTGGGAATGGATTCATTTTCGGGCTATTTGGTACTCCTACCTAATTTCTTATCAGAAATGTTACGTTCAAAAAAGATTTAATAAATAAATAATAAAAATAAAAAATTTATACAATAATTATGTGACAAAATTATTTGTCCAGTCAAAACAATTATAAAAAGCAAGAATTTATTATTGGACAAATGATTTTGTTATATCATCATGTGAAACTTCTTTTGTAAATCTTTTGCGGGTATATCATTTTCTTATATTTGCAAAAAGAGTCAATCTTAAAAAGTTATACCAGGTATCCAAAGCTGACTTTATAATCTATTTTCTTACATTTTTTCATTGTCATTCATTTAATTGTCTTTTACTTTATATTCATACTTCATACGAACTAAATGATATTATGTCAATATGTGGAGTTATAAATAAGATATTTCCGGTAAGACGTTTTACGTTACGTATCCAAACCATTCACCTAACTAAACAATTTATTAATATTATACCTTATGTTATACTTAGGCCCAGTTTGGTTTGTGCGTTTCAACCGGTATAGAAGCATTCAGTTGGTAAAATCAATGTTTGGTTGATTTTTTTAATCTTTGCGGTCACTCTACGAAATAAGAATAGTGTAAAATGTGATTCCATTCAATTTAACTAGGATTGGTAAAAAGTAAGAAGCCCACATTTTTGTTGCGTGTACATTTATATTTTTAAATCTCACAAAATAATATATTTTAAGTTTAAATAATATAAAATATTTAATATAACAAACAAAATTGACCTTGTGCATTATTTTTGAATGTTAAATCTGGTTGAATATCAGAATATGTATACTTATGCAATACATGTATAAAATATATACATGAGTTTAGTAAGTGTTAATTTCATAATTATAATGTTTAACAATAACGCATCTTTTATATTGAAATTATAACAAACTCAACGAACATCAAAGTTAAAGACTAACCATGCAAACCGAGGTAGGTGTGTACGTAGGACTAGGAGTCTAGGACTCGAGGTGCAACTACTCGCTAGAGCAAAAAAGATGAGGTTGAGTGCTAGCTACTCGAGTATTGGTCTTTGAAGCCATCTCTCCGTGATGTGGGACGTATTACACTGATAAAAATGAGAGGGCTTAAGTTCTTAACACTAGAAAACCTTCGGGGATTTATCAAACCTTTCATTGTAATTTGTAAAGAATGACTAGTAAAGCCCTACGTTTAATACTAAGGAATAATCATAGGGTTTAATCAGGTTGTTTTTTAGAATTTGTAATAGGATTCAAATGTTTAACGTCAATGTATAGCTTTTCATCAATATTTTAGCTTTAGACTTTACAACCTCATATGGACTGTTAATTTCTAATTATCTGTTACGAATTCTAGTGCCACTTATATGACCGGTCCTTAAAAGTTACTGAAGTTAAATTTCTAAATGGATCAAACTTCTTGTTGCTAAATTTCAAAGGAGAAAATAAACCGCTTCTTGCAGTAATTCGTTGCTTAATACTTGAAACTACAATAGGTAGGAAACCATAAGTCCCTTAAACAAATCTATTAAAATTGAAATATGCTGATGATCATAACACACAGAATATACAATGAGGAGTTAATCTGTACAAAGCAAAATTAATCGACATACACAAAGCACAACATTCTCACAAACATAGCACAAATGATGATATGAAGTTATGAACCTACAAGTTGATAATGACACCTCTAGCCGCACCATTTCCATGATCATTTGGCTCTAATTCAGGTGCTCCAAAAATCGACCCATGTCTGGTTGGATCATATTTCTCACCATCACCCCACAATGCATACGCTTCCTCTCCATGAACAGCGTCATCACCAATCATCAACTCGTGATCAGGCATCCGTAATGGCAAAAATATTTTAATAACTAGAAGAATAATAGTTGTTGATACAAGGTTCCATACAATCACGAATAACGCTGCAACTATTTGCTTTACGAATTGTTTTCCGCCGTTTTTACCATAGATTGCACCTCTTGAACCTTGGACCGGTAAAACTATGTTGCATAGAACGGGCTCGGCAAATAAACCTGTCAATAATCCGCCCAATAGACCTGCTACCGCATGCGTGTGAAACACACCTAACGTGTCATCCACCTATAAAGATGATACATGGTACTTGTTATGGAAAGAATTACAGTTTTAGTCGATGATATTGTGGTATCAACTTCATATTTGTAAACTACTAGTATATTTTAAGTTTTAAAGACTTTTAGTTTGTGTTATCGACTAAACTTCTAATAACTTTATTTTATGTTACTTTAAACATAAGCATATACCATCTTTCTTTTTTTTTTTCCCCTATATTTTACTCTGTAAAAACTATCTGCTTTTATTAAGGAGCAAAGAAGACAATCATGTCGATCCCTGAAATAGGGAACATAGATAAATATTATAAAGATTTAATCATTATCACCGGTTTTACTTGTAACCATTATATTTGTGCGAGTCATTTTATTTTGCATACTCAAAAATCCTTGCATACTAAGGGATAAATCCTCACTTTTCATCTAGTTTAATCTAACGGTGGTAATTAACCTAAGATTTATATGTCTAAACCTAAGTCCATGTTTTTTTCTTATCTTTTTCTTTCATTTTTATCTTTCTTATTTATTCTCATTATTTGTATTTAGTTTTATCATTTTTCTAATTACACGTTTTTTTTTTTGTTTTTTTTGTCGTTTTCGTCAGTTTTCATACGTTTTTTCCGCTTTTTATACGTTTTAATCTGTTTTCATACGTTTTCGTCCGTTCTCTTACGTTTTCGTATGTTTTTTTACGTTTTCGTCCCCGCTTTACGCTGTGTGTTTTCGTGACGCCGTCCATTTTGTTACGTTTTCGTCAGTTTTGTTACGCCTCTGCTTTCCTTACATTTTCGTCCGTTTTTGTCCGTTTCATACGATCCGCTTACATATGTTTTCGCCTATTTACTTACGTCATACGTTTCCTGCTTTATTACGTTTGCATAACGTTTGTCATTTTTCTTATGTTTTGTTCGTTTTCTTACGCTTTCCGTTTTCTTACGATTTCGTCTGTTTTCTTACGTTTTTGTCCGTTTTCTTACGTTTTCTTACATCTTCGTCCGTTTTCATACGTTTCATCCGTTTTCATACGTTTTCATCCGTTTTCTTACGCTTTTGTCCGTTTTCATACGTTTTTGTCCGTTTTCGTCCGTTTTCTTACGTTTTCGTCCGTTTTCATACGTTTTCGTCCGTTTTCTTACGCTTTTGTATGTTTTCATACATTTTCGTTCGTTTTCTTACGTTTTCGCCTGTTTTCTTACATTTTCGTCCGTTTTCCAATGTTTTCGTTCGTTTTCTTACGTTTTCATCTGTTTTCATACCTTTTCGTGTGTTTTCTACGCCGTCTGTTTTAATACGTTTTCGTGTGTTTTCACGTTTGTCCGTTTCTTACGCTCATAGGTTTATATACGCTTTTGTCCGGTCTTTTACGTTTTCATACGTTTTTATACGCTTTTCATTCGTTTTTATACGTTTTTGTCCGTTTCATACGTTTTCGTCCATTTTTTGCAGTGTTTATACGTTTTCGTCTATTTTCATGTGTTTTCATGATTATTATTAAACTTTATTATATTACATGTCTAATATCAATTGTGATATTTTATTATAAAAAAGTTAATGTCTAATATCACTTGTGTTATTTCATAAACAAACAAGTATGTTTTTTAAACTTTAATATCACCTGAGATATTTCATTGCTCAGATATTTTATATATTATCACCTATGTGTTTTCTAATACTTTTATAATTTTCAGTTACAAGATAGTTTTTATGTCTTTCATCGCAATTGACAAGCGCATATTTTTTTTAATGCAACTAATGTTATCTATCACTTGTGATATTATACTCTTAGTAGAAATAAAAGGGTTAAAGTCTCTTTAGGTGAATTCTTATTTTGTTAAAAAAAATGCTAATTTAATGCAACACTTATTTGATTTTAAAAATATGTCAAGTCTCTATTTTCATAGTTTGCTTTCTTTTTATTCATTTTGATATTTTTAAGTGACACTTATTAATCTCTTGTGATATAACACTGTAAGAAAGATGAAGAGTATTATACTCTTCATCATATATGTGTTATCAGTTGTGATACTCAAGTATGAATGTGAAAAATTAAATTCATACCAAATGTGATAAGAATTTAGTATTTTACCAAGTATATATGAAATAAATGAAAATAAACATCACTTATTATATTACTTTATGATTCTGTTCATTTTTCTTATTTGTGTTTTTGAAAATATTTAGGATGATTTTTGTGTTTTATGATAATATGAAATATTAGAAAAATGAGAGGGCTTAAGTTCTTAACACTAGAAATCCTTCGGGGATTTATAAAACCTTTCATTAAATAGAAAAATCCACCACAAGTCTAACAAAAGTATCATAACATCTCTTGTTTTCAGTTGAACAACTTTTATAATATTTAATAATATCATAAAACACAAAAATCTTCCTAAATATTTTCAAAAACATAACCATCACATTGTTAGTTGAGTATCACAACAGATAACACATACATGATGAAGAATGTAATACTTTTCATCTTTCTTACAGTGTTATATCACAAGAGATAAATAAGTGTCACTTACAAATATCAAAATGAAAACGTCTCAAAACGGACAAAAACGTATTAAATCAAATAAAAAACGTATAAAAGCGTATGAAAACGGACAAAAACGCTAAAACGGACAAAAACGTATAAAGCAGACAAAAACGTATAAAACAGATGAAAATGTATGAAAATGGACGAAAACGTAAAAAACGGATGACAACATATGAAAACGTCTGAAAACGGACGAAAACGTATAAAACGGACGAAGATACATGAAAACGTAAAAATACATACGAAAATACATGAAAAGCTGAAAAGAAAGACAAAAACGTATGAAAATAGATGAAAATGGCCGAAAACGTAAGAAAACGGATGAAAATGTAATAAAACAAACGAAAACGTATGAAAACATAAAAACACGTCTGAAAACGTATGTAAAACGAAATAAAACGGAAGAAAACGTATGAAAACGAACGAAAACGTAACAAAAACGTATGAAAACAAACGAAAACGAAGAAAACATAAAACGATTATAAAATGGACGAAAAGTCCGAAAACGTAATTTAAAATGTCTAAAATGGACGAAAACGAAAAACGGACGAAAACGACAAAACTTCTAAAACGAATGAAACGTATGTAAACGTATGAAAACGTACAAAAACGTACGAAAACGTCAGAAAACGGATGTAAACATACGAAAACGGATGAAAACAGACGAAAACGTCAAATCGAATCTAAAACGTAAAAAAGGACGAAAACATATGAACACGGACTAAAACGTATAAAAACGAACGAAAACGTATGAATAAAGATGAAAACGTATGAAAGCGAAAAAGACTTAAATAAAAAAAACGCGAATTAAAAAAAAAATGATTTCAAATAAAAACGTGTATTCCAAAAAAAAAGAAAAAAAAAATGTTGTAATAAATAAAAAAGACAAAAAGACAAAGAAAAAGAAGGAAAAAAAACATGGACTTAGGTTTTTATATTAAATTTTAGGTTTATCCCCATCATTAGATTAAACTAGATGGATGGTGGAGATTTGTCCCTTGGTAAGCATCAAAATTAGAATAAGCATTTGAAAATTCCTCTGCATAAGCATTATTTAATCACGAGAAAAGATAAAAAAAGATAGACTCGAAAGAACTAGCTAGCTGGAAGTATTTCTTCCAAGGTTGTCAAGATCGGGATCCTACCCAGGATCGTTTTTGTCTTTGCAAGATCGTGATCGTAAGATCGGATCGGGATCTTAAGATCCTACTCTAATGTTATTTCTTAATAGTTTATGTAATTTTATACAAATCTACAAATTCTAATACATTATAACCACAAAATACTATGAATGTTTCATATAAATGTCGTCCTAAATTATGATTATAAAATGTTTAAAAAGATTAACATGTTGTTTTTTGAATTCTACAAACAAACAACCCATAAATTTGTAGTTTTTTAGTTTGTAATCCGAGAAGAGTAAGATCGGATCGGATTAGATCGTAAGATCGTATGGTCAAGATCGGGATCCTATAAGATCTTAAGCTTGCAAAGATCCTATGTAGGATCCGGATCATTTTTACTTTACAGTATCGTAAAATCGTAAGATCCTAAGATCAGGATCGGGATCCTGACAACCATGATTTATTCGGTAATTATTTGATATAAAATATTCTTGAAAATTAAATAGTTAGTTGTCAACTTGTCATGAAATGATTTTAAAAGATTATGTTGAAAATTTTTCTACACCTTATTTTCTTTTTGTAGACCAAATTCTATTTATTTAAAACTAAAAAAGTTTAATCATTTGATTAAGGGTATGTTTGGCAAAACTAGCTGTAAGCTGTATGCTGTAAGCTGTTAACTGCAAAGCTGTTAATATGAGCTACAAGCTGTATTCTTTTTTCAATAAAAGGGTATGTTTGACAAAAATAGCTGTAAGCTGTATGCTGTAAGCTGTTAACTGCAAAGCTGTTAATATGAGCTACAAGCTGTATTCTTTTTTCAATAAAAGTGTTTGGTAAATTAGCTGTTTTTTTGTGTGCAAAAGGTGAATTATATTAGAATCAGTAACAAGTTACAAGGACTATACAAAAATTGGAATGGACATATCCATCCAAATACAACAGAGCTATATCTAAATTGTAAATTAGCTGTTAAATATAATTATAAGATATAAAATGACATAAAAGGACAAATCTATAATTGTAAATAAATGTTTGGAGGGTATATCAGTAATTTAAAGTTTTAACAGCTACAAGACATTTAAAAGCTTCATTAATCAGCTTTTCATTTTGAAGCTATTTGTTTGAAATAAAAGCTTGTAGTTAATGCATCCAAACGAAGCTACTTAGTTTATAAAAGATTATTTTGTAACAAAAAGCTAGCAACACAAAAGTAGTCAACAATTTTGTAGTTTCTATTTTTGTAAAGAACAAGACAGATGGTGTAAACCAAGACATCGAAGATAAGGAAATCGTGTAAAAGACTAAAAGGTCAATTATGGCACACTTCCAACTTGACGAATATATCATCATGTTGCACTTAAATTAATAAAGGACTCACAAAAACATCTAGAAACCGTAATTCTAAAGTCAAAAAAGTATTTTATCTTTTTCAAACTTAACGTTTTTCACATAAGGTTTTTAAAAATGTACTAGAAATTATAGTTGACTTGTAGTCAGTGACGAAAAAGGCGATTAAACTATTAGACGATATATCAGTAAGCTCCGACACGGTTTGTTGGTTTAGGGTTTTAGGTAATGGATATTCGAATAACGTTTATGCATAACTCATTTATTACGAACTCAGCTTTGATACCATGAATAATAATGAAACCTGTAGGTATTATGTTTTCTTGATCGACTATTTATAATGTAAAATGAACTAAAGCTCTAATGAACCCTAAGCTCACAAACCGGGTTTGGCTTACGAATATATCCTCTGATATAAACAAATGCTGCAAGAGAAATAATAGCAGTAGATGTCGATTTTGTACCTGTTGAAGCAAAACTGATTTCTTGTGAAGAATCATCATAGTAAACCAAGGAATGCTACCAGAGAGTATTCCCATTACTATTGCAGCCCATGACTGAACCACCCCTTCATTTCAAAACTTTAATCAAGTTAATGGTAACACTATGTTTATCAACAATCTATCACGATCCAATCTTTACTAAAATATTATTTTTTCTTTTCTTCACCTACACAATCAATCTATACTTTTTTATCAACAACCCAACCCAACCAATACATACAACCAATCTATTTTTTTATAAAATAATAAATATTAAAAAGAAAAATAAAACACATAGCCATTCACTAGCCGCCATGTGACAGATTGGAGGTTAGCAATTTAGGTTGACATGTGACCTTGATTGTGAGAGGATTTGAGAATTTTGATTAAAAAACATTATTATTTGTGTACGATATATCGAACCGATTGTGTTGACAACCCATTGATAAACATAATCTAATATTCAATTATTCATAAGTTGCTTTCTAATACTCCATAATACATCTAATTTGTCTTGTAAAGTCAACATAGGTACAACTTTAGGATCACAAGCTTGAAGAACAAATCGATTTGGGCTCTGTTTTATCTTTAACCCTAAAACAAGCTATCTAAAAATGTCTATAGGTTGAAACTTACGACAGCGATATAAACAGGATATCTATTTCACAAAATATTTGGCACTCGCAGCCCAATCCGACCTTTACCAAAATAATTATGTAACTTTTTAAATTCTAAATGTGTACTAACCTGCTCCGGGGGTAATACAAACGAGACCAGTCATCATTCCTTGAACGGCCCCAATGACAGAAGGCTTTCCAAAGAAAATGACATCAAGAGTAGTCCAAACTAAAAGACTTGTAGCGGCACATATGTTTGTGTTTAGTACAGCTACAGAAGCCGCAATGTTTGCAGCATATGGAGCTCCACCGTTAAAACCAGACCATCCCATCCATAGTAATCCCGCTCCCGCAAGCATCAACAAGATATTGTTAGGAGGAAATCTTTCCCTATCACTTTTTATCCTTGGTCCAACCTTCAATATTTAGGGCAACAAATTCAAACTTATCAAGTTGGGTAGATTTGACTTATGTGTTTATTACTAATCAATCAAGCTTGGAAACTAGAAGAAATATCCATTAGTCGAAATGAGTCAAAATTTATGCCTAAATGTGACGTTAAACTATAAAACCTTCTAAATTTTTATATAATTTCAGTAATAATGTTTCGTTCACAAACAATTCAAACAAAAAGTGTTTCGGATCAACCCAATCGTTGATAAATAACTTTTATGACTCGTTGTCAAACCTCTCTTATTTTTAATTTTTTATACAATTCTCGGTATAAATGAGAAGAAATCTTAAAATGAAAAAGTTGATAAATAATCTAATTTTTAAGTTTTCTTAGTAAGAGCAGAGCAGCCACTAAAAATATCATGATATTGTGTACATGATCACCAGAAATGCATTGACTAAATTGGTATGAAAAGTCTTTGCGTTTACAACGACTTTATTATTCTTTCAGAATCTTTTTAACTTATTGTGCGAGTAGGTTGGCCTATCACTTATAAATGGTTTTGAAATCTTTATATATATATATATATATATATATATATATATATATATATATATATATATATATATATATATATATATATATATACTAGACGAAGTATCCGCGTTACAGCTACGCCTGTCAAGTTTGCCTGAAAGTCCGGATGACCCATAAGTTTCTTTCAACAAACTGTATTTGTAGCATTGAGAATCGCTTTTCGAATAACTACAATTCGATGTGTGTGATAAGAAAGATAAATATATAGTTTTAAAAAATTATGTGGAGTCGGTCTAAGGTGTGAAGATATTTTCTAATATGATTGTTTTAAGTTATTAAGATTTTTAGTAATAATAGATTCAAGCATTAAAAAAACCAACGGTATTATGTAGTTAGCAATATTATATTGTAGTTTAGAGGTATAGCAACATGTGTGTCCGCTTTTCTTGTTTTGTCAGAATTTAGGCAGTGATAACTATTTTTTTTACATGTGTAACGTTTATCATTTGGTGTGTGCTTTTAAAATTGTAACTTTGCAAATTGGATATCACCATATAAGATTATTTTGTACTATCAATTAGTATAGATATTTATGCATTGTTCAAAGCTATTTGTTTGAGGTACAAATAATTATCGCTAAAGATAACAATACTATTTATTTTTGTGATTTTAATAAACTTACAAAACATTATTGATATCACGGACAAAAGGGCTATACAATATATATTAACTTTTAAACGACGATTCATATATGCTAGTCCCTTAAATGGTACAAGAGCAACATTTTTAATATAACATTATACAAATGACAAATTACACGTGTCAAAAGAAATAAACCAAAAAGCAAATTACTTGGCTCTCCTTTCAAAAAATTGTCACGGGTTCCACAACTACTTCATCATTTCTCTTATAATTTTGTCAAATTTGAAACCCGATTTCACCCGGGTGGTTCAACCGTTGAACCGTTCGATAAAAAACAGTCGATTTAAACCGAGTCAAACCGATAGGTTGGGTCGAAAAATGTCAAATTAAACCGTCACCGCCACGTTTAAGCGTCCCGGTCAACCCGTGATCGGTTTCAACAGTGTCAACCCGGTATCGGTTTCAACGGTCAACCCTATCGGTTTCAATTGGTTGTTTTAATTTGGTAGATGTGCTTTTAATGGGTGTCAATGTAATAAATTATCAGACTTTTAAGAATGTGTGTTTTAATAAGTATTAATTATATTATTTATTTCTCTCCATCACCATGTTTTCAACATTCAACTTTCATCATTTTTCACTTTTTCCACTTTGACCATTTTTCCATTTTATATAGTATAGATATATATATATATATATATATATATATATATATATATATATATATATATATATATATATATATATATATATATTTTGTATTGATAGTGAAATGTCTTAGGGGTGTTTGTTATTGCGTTTTGAACCTGCGTATTTACTTATTGCGTTTCGAAAATGGAGATAATCTAAAATGAAGTGTTTGGCAACACAAGTAGATAATCACTTATTTGTGTTTCAAATCAAACAAAACATGGTTTTGCAAAAGTAACAAAGGACATGCAGTTTGAAAACGTGGTTTTGCAAAAGCAATATATGAAAACGTGATTTCTCAATAATCAATCCCAAACACCCCCTTAATGGTCAACTTTTATAAAATAAATGGTACTGTTTTTCTAATCAGTTTATACAATTCGTGTGTGCCAATGTGTTGAGTTTAAGCTACAAGTAAAACTATGAAATTATTTACTTACCCAGTAAGCCGCGGTAAAGCCAGCGATCCCAGATGATAGATGAATAACATAGCCACCCGAATAGTCAATAACGCCCCAATGATACAAAAAGCCGCCACCCCATAGACTAAACGCACCCACAGTGTACGAAAATATTAACCACAACGGAACAAAAGCCATCCAAGCTCGTATATTCATTCTCCCAAGCACAGAACCCGCTAGCAAAATCATAGTAATCGCGGCAAAGGTAAACTGAAAGTAAACCAATGTAGCCATAGGATATAACGGCTCACTAGGAACCTCAAGGACCCCATTTCTCGTATAATTTACACTCTCAGGCACCACGGCTTGACGTATTAAATACTTTTGACCCAAAGCTGGTGCACCTTTGCCCCAAAAAGGAAACAATTGATCACCAAAAGCCATACGATAACAAAGTAACACCCAACATATGAGCACAGCTGCAAAGGCATATAGTGCCATAAAAGCCGAGTTAACTGCCCATTTCTTTTTTACTATAGAAGCATAAAGGATCACGAGTCCTGGCATGCTTTGTAGGCCGACTAGGGTCGCTGCAGTCATTTGCCAAGCGTTGTCGCCTTTGTTGAGCCATTCCGGGACCGATGGTGGGTTTGGCATGTATGCTTGTGTCGCCATTATTTTGGTTTTTTGGGTTTAGTCATATGAAATGATTGTTTTCACAATATATAGATGAGATGAGTTGACAATTAGTGGATTGAAGTCATTCAATGGAATAAAATACATTCTATTCAGAAATCATGAGTCATGGATAGTTAGTGTCTTTCGAACAAATTTCTTAATTAAGGTTAAATATGTAAGCATTTTTTTTTTCACAACTATTCAAATTATGTACGTAGTAATATTTTTTTAAAGACAATGGTGATTGATAAGCTACAACAAATCAGTTGACCATGTACATTTTCTCTGAAAATGTGACGAAACTTAGAATTTTAAAATTTTAAGAATAACTAATAAATTAGTTTTCGTATAAAGATACACAGCTTTTTCGAATCAAATTAACTAATTCGATATGGACCGTTACTTGAATTAATGTGTTTTGATATAAACGAACTTGCATATATGAGTTACTGTTTTGACCCAGTACTTAACCCGCCAAATTTATCACGTCTACTCTAAAATTGAAGAACAGTGAACGTTTGAGGTTCCATGACTCTACTATATCGAGTTTTTCTATGCATTTTCAGATGCGAAAGCCGGTAGTAGGAGATTAATCCCTCCACCTCCGTACCTAAAGCCTCGACTTCTGATTATTTTTATTCAAATACACACTAACATACGATAATTAAACTTATAATTTATCATAATTAAATGTAATTTTCAATTTAATAATTCTTAATTAAACTTATAATTTATCATAATTAAATGTAATTTTCAATTTAATAATTCTTAATTAAACTTATAATTTACCATAATTAAAAGTGATTTCAATTTAAGAAACTCAAAACATTTTCATATATTTAATTACACCTTGTAAAGTACCAAGTGGGCACCGGTTAATAAATTCCTATTTATATAAGTTGATATATAATGATGATAATAACACATATTTTATTAATCACAACTATACAAAACTAGACGATTACTCATACATAGTGACGATATTTTATAGTAGCGTCTATTTATTTGTGTGTGTACCGTTTTTTCTTTTGTATATATGGATAAGTGAGTTTAAAGAAAGTTTGTGGACTATATTTTAAAAAATTAATAGATTTTATTGTTTTTTATAAGTAAGGTATTTTGATCAAACAACATTTACTCATTTTGTTAATTTTAACCAAGACTAAAATTTGACTATTTTATGTTTATACGTGGTGTAGAAATACATGAAGGAATCGGTCAAAATTAATTGATACACTCAAAGCACAACATTCACACAAATATAGTACAAGTGCTGGTATGAACCTACAAGTTAATAGTTACACCTCTAGCCGCACCATTTCTGTAATCATTTGGCGTTAGTTCAGGTGCTCCAAAAATCGCTCCATGTCTAGTTGGATCGTACTTCTCACCATCACCCCACAATGCATAAGCTTCCTCTCCATGAACCGCATCATCACCAATCATCAACTCATGATCAGGCATCCTTAATGGCATAAAGACCTTAATAACTAGAAGAATAATAGTTGTTGATACAAGGTTCCACCCAATCACGAATAAGGCTGCAACTATTTGTTTTAGAAATTGCTTCCCGCCATTTTTACCATAAAATGCACCCCTTGTACCTGTGACCGGTAAAACTATGTTGCATAAGGTGGGCTCAGCTAGTAAACCTGTCAATAACCCTCCCATTAGACCTGCTACAGCATGCGTGTGAAACACTCCTAACGTATCATCCACCTATTAAGATAATACATGGAAATTGTTATCGAGATAATTCAAGTACGCATTTACTCGATGATATTAATTGTGGTATCAACTAAAAAATGCAAAGTGAAATGTAGAAATAATACATAGATGTTGATACGTACCTTTTGTAGCAAAACTGATTTCTTGTGGAGGATCATCATAGTAAACCATGGAACGCTACCGGCAAGTATTCCATATACTACTGCAGCCCATGATTGCACAACCCCTTCATTTCAAAACTCAAATCAAGTCAATGATAGAAATCATATTTATGATCAATCTTAATATTCAATTATTCATAAGTCGATTTCTTATACTCCTTTCGTGTCAAAACACATTTTTCTTATTTGGTTGTCCTTAAATGATTGTCACTTTCCAAAAATAAAAGGGAATAATGTATGAGAATTTCTATTTATACTTAATTAGCAACTCACATTACAATACCTAATGTTATGTAGTGGATATAAAGATGGGTAAAAGTGTACTTTAGCTATTTTTCTTAAATTTGTGTTTTTGGTTGGGGGATAATAATTTTAAGACAGAGAGAGTAATACGACCAGTTTAAATTAATACGTCAACATATGTACTACTTCACAAGCTTGAAGAAAATAATATCTCCGGTGCGGATAATACAAAGTTACATATTTTTAAGCACATGATGTTCATAAGTTATAAACACTAGTCATGAGTCTTTATAGTTGTCAAATCAAAATCGCTTACTAACCTGCTCCGGGGGTAATGCAGGCAAGACCAGTCATCATTCCTTGAACGGCCCCAATGACCGACGGCTTTCCAAAGAAAATGACATCAAGGGTAGTCCAAACTAAAAGACTTGTAGCGGCAGATATGTTTGTGTTTAGTACGGCTACAGGAGCAGCAATATTTGCAGCATATGGAGCTCCACCATTGAAACCAGACCATCCCATCCATAGTAGCCCGGCTCCGCAAAGCATTAGCAATATATTGTTTGGAGGAAACCTTTCCCTATCAATTTTTATCCTTGGTCCAACCTTTATTTACAGCAAGCAATTATTTAATTTTCAAAATGGGTAGATTCGAATAATGTGTTTATCACTAATCAATCATACAAACTAGAAGAAATAATACATGTCTAGTTGGCCTAAATAGTAGTGAACGCATAATAGCCGCCACTCAAAATATCATAATATTGTGTACATGATCACCAAAAATGCATTGACTAAATTGTTATGAAAAGTCTTTGCGTTTACACGACTTTATTGTTCCTTCCAAATGTTTTTAACTTATTGTGAAATATCTAAATAAGTGGTACTTTTCTTCTAATCAGTATATAAAATTCGTGAGTGGCATGTGTTGGATTAATTCTATAAGTAAAACAATGAAATTTACGTACCCAATAAGCCGCGGTAAAACCAGCGATCCCAGATGATAAGTGAATCACATAGCCACCCGAATAGTCAATAACACCCCAATGATACAAAAAGCCGCCACCCCATAGACTAAACGCACCCACAGTGTACGAAAAAGTTAACCACAATGGCACGAAAGCCATCCAAGCTCGTATATTCATCCTCCCAAGCACAGACCCCGCTACCAAAATCATAGTAATCGCAGCAAAGGTAAACTGAAAATAAACCAATGTAGCCATAGGATATAACGGCTCACTCGGAGTCTCAAGGACCCCATTTCTCATATAATTTACAGTCTCAGGCACTACGGCTCGACGTATCAAGTACTTTTGACTCAAAGCTGGTGCACCTTTGCCCCAAAATGGAAACAATTCGTCACCAAAAGCCATACGATAACATAGCAAGACCCAACATATGAGCACAGATGCAAAGGCGTATAAGGCCATAAAAGCCGAGTTTACTGCCCATTTCTTTTTTACTACAGAAGCATAAAGGATCACGAGTCCTGGCATGCTTTGTAGGCCAACTAATGTCGACGCAGTCATTTGCCATGCGTTGTCGCCTTTGTTTAGCCATTCGGGGACCGATGGAAGGTGTGTTTCGTATGCTCCTGGTGTAGCCATATTTGGTTCGAATGGTTTTAGATATTGTTTTGTTTTTGGGTTTAGTTATATGAAATGATTGTTTATATAATGTAGAGATGAGATGAGAATGAGATGAGGTGACAAATGGTTGTTAGAGATCAGTCGTCAATGGAATAATATACAATAATAACATTCCATTCATCAGCCGTGACTACGTACTGATTTTCGAACAAACTTCCTATAAGGTTGAATATGTAACCACTTTTATTTTTCAAAACTAGTGTTCTAATTCCGTACTCTTTCTTTAGGTCAATGATGATTCATACGCAAAAACAAATCAATTGACTACACACAAGCATTAACAAAGATAGTTAATAACGTATGTACCTTTTATTGCTCATTATATCAAATTTGAATAACATAAGTAAAACGTTCAAGTACCACGAAACTTAGGACATTTAGAGTGCATTTGGTATGCTAACCGGAATCATCATGAGTATGGGTTTGATTAGAGGGATATGTGATATTAAGGATATCAATTTCATTGTTGTTTGTTTGGTGTGAAGTTTAGGGCAAAGGTATCATCAGGGTTTGTTTGGTAGAACGAAATGTGAAATGTCAATTGAATGGAATAAACGATTTAATAAAATAAATGATGTAATGCAATGATTCATACAGTGATACAGTTATTAATCACGTTTGGTTGGTATGATATGACGAAATGAAATTGATAAAAAAAAACTAAATTGCCATTGATGATATGAAATTTATTTAATGTAGTTAGTTAATAATGGACTTTACGTAATTTTAATTTCATTACAAGATGGAATGAAAAAAAATGAAAGACCTTTAAGTAATGAAAATGATGAAAAGGGTCATTTCTTGTAATGATTCATTACATTATAAAATTGTAAACAAACAAAATATTTTCATTCCATCGTAATAGTCATTTCCATTCCGACTTTGATTACAACATAACAAACGCTACGTTAGTGATTAAATTAAAAAAAGAGTAAAATACACCGTTGGTCCCTAATCTTGTACACACGCATCACGTTGAACCAAAACTAGGCATTTTCATCGCCGGTGGTCCAAAACAGTGTTTTTATAGTCTAAACAAGTCCCTTGACCAGGATTGCCAAAGTCAACTTAACTTTTTTGGTTGTACATCGAGGGTATAATAGACCATTCATAATTATAATATGACTTAGTTAAATCTAACTCAACCCTTGTGATTTCATGTTTATGTCTTTCATGTTTATGTCTTTCTTATAATTAATATATTGAGACTGTTATTCTGGATTTTTGTTGGTACATAGGGTCTTAAGTTTTGTTCTATTCTGATTCGAGTTTTAGAAGCTTGTGGCATGTTATTATTTGGCTAATATTGATTAAAAGCTTATGCCTTGTTGTTTTATTAGGATTCCTGAGATTACGTAAATCCAAAAGGTTTTAATTTATAATCTCAAGATGCTATGAGTCATAAAAATAAAATTCATTTTAATTTTGCATATGGCTTGTCACAAGTTTAAAGGAAAATGTATTATAGGATGTACTAATATGTTTTATATACATATATGCATATAGCAAAGTTTTATGTACTTTGGTTCTCTTAAGTGTTAACAAAGATAGGAACTGGAAATCACTAATTGGTGACGCAGAATCAAGATACCGTTGGTAAAGATAGTTGAGATGGGAACAGTAATGATCTTTTATTAGTGTGTTTGGGGATTTTAATAACTTAGGGGGTGTTTGGGTTAGGTTGTTCGAGTACCTTAATATCCAAACACCTCCACTATATGACAGTAATATCTATATTTTAGAACTAGTTATAATACCCGCGCACGCGCACGAGCGGGGTTTTTTCTTATTTTATGAATAATATATTTTTATTTAAATCTATTTTTTTGCTAAAACTAAACTTTTGATGGGTTTGGAAGATGTTCAATTAGTAGATTGACATATGGTTCCGGTGCTTGATAAAATGAACAAAATCTAAATGTGTGGAAGTAAAATAATTTTCCTAGGGAAGTATAAATGAAGTTGAACTACTAATTAGTCCGGATGCCTATTTGTTAGTGCTTGTGGTTTTTATGTTTCACAAGATGGTTAATCTATTGTTGTGGTTTTTATGTTTCACAAGATGGTTAATCTATTGTTGGGGTTTATGTTGCAGATTGAATAGAATTGTTTTGATGGGATTGTTATAGATTAATGAACTCTTTTGTTTTATATTTTCCAATTGATATGTATTATGTTTAGCTCATTGTCTACTATGTTTCACCATGTATTATTATAGATTTAGGCCATTACTTTAAAAAAGTTATATATCAAAACAAACTGAATATACGATGTTGGTGCACATTTTATTGTAGTATTACTATGTTGTACATTTCCACCTAATCTCTACTTGATTATGAGACCTTTAATTTGTATTGAATTCTCAAGTACTTATTTTAGTTGCCCGTGTTGAACACGGTTCTAATCTGGTATGTATATATTGAGGTGCTTGGTTTTGCTCAGAAGAGTTAATTAGTATGTTACCCTTTAAGTTCTTGGATCATATTTTAAAATCCTTCCAGTTGAGTCAGTTTTTTACCCAAGTTTTGCTATGTTTCTCATATCTCCGATACGAAAGCGTAACAATCAGCAAGTAAACAACATAACATCGTAATCTATCTTATAATACTCCCATAATCAATCAACAAAACACAACAACAAAATTATATGGACTGATGGGTGGGATACTTAGGGTGTGTTTGGATCTGCTTATTTTATGGACTAATACGCTTCGAATTTGTAAAAGCTCATAAGCCATAAACTCAAATTGGTAAGCTCCTAAGTAAAAAAAACAAACGTGAGTTTTTCCAATTTCAAGCAAGCCATAAGCATGCAAAATATGGTAATCTAAACATCCCCTTAATAGTGATGACATTAGTATTGTCGATAATTTGTCATGATTTAAGTTGTATATAACTCATCACTAAGACACGTTGGATTGTAAACAAAAGGAGTAAATATTTAAGAGAATACATAGAACACATGCCATGTTGCTAACTGAAATTGACAAATTTGACATTTATGGCACAAAAGTTGAAACAAAAATTGAGCAAAACATATTGGCCTGTTGTTGCTGATCACTCCAGTAAGAATAACCCACTCAATATTTCTACCTCTTCTTGTGCAGCCATCGAGACGCTTTTTAGAATTGCTTTACCAAAAACTACCCATTTTGACCCGTTACCCAACTCCCCATTTTACCACCTTTAGTGAAACATAATGCATAGCTTATAAATCTTACAGTTGATTTACCATGTATCACGCTTTTGGCATCATGTACCTTAGACCTCGAATGTATATTGGGCTTCTTATAATGGGCTTTACGTGTAATATGTGGCGACCCGGCCAAGATGACACATCTGTCCAAACTTCCAACACAATATCTGTTAAATAGTGAAAATTTAGTATCAATAGAATGGGAGTATGACTTTAGTCTTTAATGCTCTAAACCTTTTACAAATCAGAATATAACCTTTTGAAATGGTTCGTTCTACATTGTTTTCTGATTAATGATTGTTTGTACAAACAAAAAATATCAAATAACCACTATATGTAAAAAGAAAATAAAATATATACATATCTTTATGACATTACCCTTTTGCAAAATCAAAACGAAAATCCTAAAAACAAAATTGTGTCGTAGCCATTTTAGCCAAACTAATAGTCTTTTCTACAAACTCATTTGTATGATCAATATTGGGAACTATGTTAAAGATGTTTTCAATGCTACGTTTACCGCACCCTGTATAACAAACATGGGTAAATGGCTATTATATTTGAAAATATAATTTGCTAGTTGTAGTCAAACAAACAGTTTTTAAAAAAGACTACACAGATCTGTCACAATTCGTTTCTAACCAGAGCATCAGAACAACATATGATGTCCATTTGTAACATAATCCCTTGACAACTTCTGACCATAAACTTAGCATTAATGTTTAGTGCAACATTTCTTTAGAAGTACCTTAAACATGTTCTATCAGATTGGTTACTAATTTACAACATAGAATAATAATTGTATGAATGCTATAGAATGGCATCTTCATTACCTCAATAACAATTCTCAATATGGTACGAACTTTTTTAGTTTTTCGAGATTCGAGACCGATATCCACTGAAAGCTCCGTATTCAAGCATTCTTTGTTCCTCTTTCTGGATATTAGCAATTCCGTGTTTTCTCTTGTAATGCTGATAAAGGTTCCACAGATATTGAGCGTCCTAGTTTCGATCTATTGTCCTTCCATCCTCTCTGGCAAATTTTTGCTATAAAACAAACCTATGTACATACAAAATTGATTGTTCTAAACGAAAAGTGTATTAAAAGTAACCGAAACTATAACTTTGGAAAGAGTAAATTCATAATTTACCTTAATCATGCCAGGATGATCTCACGTGTTATTTCCTGGTCATGGTGTTCCATCTTGCATGGTCCATCCGTCTTCTGGTGTTTTCGGCACTTTCGGTACTAATGCATTTACCCTAACTTTATATTCCTCATATTCTCTCTCAATCGATATAAAACAACCATTAAACTTATACACTAAGTTCTAATATGATTGTGCCATAATATACAAAATCTTAGTTTCATTGCTCGATGTTCCTTAACAATCGATGCTCAAACCTTATCTTTCAAGAAATAAATCTTCTGTGAGAAGTAGAATTCTGGCGTGTGTGGTTCTATCGAGAACTTTTTGCAAAACGGGACCCACTTTCTACCAAATTCTGATAGCTCATAGACACTACATCTTGAAACATTACATGCACCTGCATCTCTGTTATATCCATATATGAAATTCCAAGCCTGAAATCATACAACCAAAGGTTATTGCCGATCGTAAATTGTCATAAGCTTTAAATCCTTGATGAGTTGCCAATCCTTTATAGAAAATTTTCGTGTAAGTACGGACTATTCAGTAACATTACATCTTTCTACTTCTAATATGTGTAATTTTGACAGTAAGAGATGAATAAGATTACCTTATGCTCAGTCCTCCAAAGACCGAGAGGGTTAGTAATAATCTGTCATAACAGACCGAGCATGATTAGCCATCTTAGTAGCTTTAACAGCATAGACCTTCCTTGCGCCTGCCTGAGCTGACCAAATTGCTAAGATGCCACTCCCTGTTCCTACATCCAACACAGTCTTCACCGTGGAATCACCAAGTTAGTTCCAGTTCCAATAATTTCTTTAAAATGCGCAACAATGGAAACACATAAACTTCACACCACGTTGACTAAAGTTACATCAAACACATTTTAAGAGAATAACTTTAGGTGTGTGAATGAGGTAAATTTCTGTGACTATTATATAGACAAATGGCGTCACGAAGTTGCAATGCAACCAATTCATAGATGATTACAAAAAAGCAATTTACCTATAAACTATAAATAAGTAAAATTACTACAAACAATGGATATTAAACTACACATAATAAAAAGCATTGCCCATGTGCCGTATAATCCACTTTTAGACAGAGATATTGTTTATTGGCAGAACTCCAAAAATTATGGGGCTGTTTAGGACTGATAATTAAAAATGCTAGTTTGTTTATCGCGTTTTAGTACAGCATATAAAGTTATAAACAGCTATGAATGTTGGGATAGAATCAAACTACTATGATAATATACTTATTTAGCGTAAAATCAGCAGTTTAAAAGTTTAATTCAAGTTGCTTATGTACAACTAATTCAATTAGCCTGATTATCATACCACATAAATGCTTTAATAAAGAAAAGACTCAAACATTCAAACACTATCTCCAGCTTATACCGACTAAAAGCACTATATAAAAGCTCAAACATCCCCCTAAGGCCTTCACTATATAAAACTGTTGCAGCAAATTATCATATACAAATGAACATATTTAGGAGTAAAGATACAAACTTTTCCAATAAAGTAATGCTTATTCTTGAAAACAGCCAATTAAGAACCACCAATCATCTTACTCTCATCTTTATCAATCAAATTAGAACTTCAACCAAACCCTAATTTTTTCTTCAAAATTAAAAGCAAAATCCCAAACCTTTTTAGAATATTACTAAAAGCCCTATATCAATTTTAAACAAAATCAAAAAATTAAGTATTGAAAATCATACCTTTAACCTATGGAAAGAGTTTTTGTTCTTGCATAAATAAATTATCAAAACTATCTACATAATCACTTCAATAAGAATTATACTCTGTAAAAAAATATTATCCAATCTATTTTAAATCGTCTGATGATTGATTTAGGTTTCGATTTGGAACTTTTGGTTGAAGAACGGGTTGGATCATATCCAAATACGTTATGCTTTTGTTTTTCTAAGTTTTCAGTTTTGACCCTTAAGTATTATTGTAAATGACCCTCGTGTTTTTAAAGTTTTAAATTTTTATAGTTTTGACACATATATTTTTGAGCTTAAATTTTTTTAAAACACGAATTTACAAATACCTTCGCCTAAAAAAGAAAGTATTTAAGTTTTTTTAATTAAAAATATTAATGAAAAAATAAATAAATTAAAAAAATTATTACCTAAGGTATGAATTAATTTTTTTGAAATGAAAAATTACCGCTAGGGGTTTTGTTTTATTATATAATAAAAGATTGATTAATAGTTAATTACTTGATATTTAGTGTACTTATTTGGCGAAATAATGGACCAATAATAATTTTGAGCATTAGCATGGTTGTTGCTCTTTTGAACATTAGCCCGTTCAAACATTTTGTAGTATCTAATCATAGCAAGATGAACCATTAAACATAATTAAACCCAGTATCTAATACACAATTATATGATTTTAACTAAGACCTATTAATTTATGTCTTATCCACTTTAAAAACACAAGTCTTTGGTTTGATTTTCATGTTTGTGCTTTTGTTAAGTCAATGCACTGTTGGAATAATTAGCGTAAGGTGGGCTACTTTTCATATGCACTTACAGAAAGCAATGTAATACCTCGAGAACAAATGTGATTGACCCTGATGGCTAACCAAATTTCAACCATTGACACTGTCATGAACGACTCTTGCCAATACCATCTTGCTTCAGAAGCAAAGGCTAATCACAACCGTTCAAACATTTTGTAGTATCTAATCATAGCAAGAATAACAGTCTCAATATATTAATTATAAGAAAGACATAAACATGAAATCACAAGAGATGTGTTAGATTTAACTAAGGCATGTTATAATTGTGAATTGTCTATTATACCATCGATGTACAACCAGAAAAGTTACGTTGACTTTGGCAATCCTGGTCAATGGACTTGTTTAGACTATAAAAACACTATTTTGGACCACCGGCGATGAAAATGCCTAGTTTTGGTTCAACGTGATGCGTGTGTACAAGATTAGGGACCAACGGTGTATTTTACTCTTAAAAAAAATGTCGCATTAAACCAATTAGTGGTAGAAAATAAAGATGCATGAACCCCATGAGAATGGTTAAAAAAAGTAGTATTTCCATAGTGGTATGGATCAATGATATAATTTTTTACTATCAAATTTCCAACCAAATATTTGAATTGTGTATGAATGTGATTGATTGATTCCTATACCTTAAGCATGTTACTAATTAGTTCTCGTATAAAGCTACTCAACCTTTTAGAATCAAATCAACAAATTCGATTAAACCATTACATGGATTAATGTGTTTTGGTATAAACAACTTGCATATAAGGTTCATGTGTTTTTTTGACCCAGTACTCAACCCGCCCATAATATCCCATACTAAAAATTTGAGGGAAAGGTGAATTTTGGAGGTTCAGTTGTTCCAACAATATGAGTTGTTCGATGCATTTCAGATATGAAAGCTGGTAGTAGAGATTAATCCTTCCACCTCGGTACCCAAAGCCTCGACTTTTGATCTTTTTTATTCAAATACACGCTAACACACTACATTTAACATTATGTTTCTTTAGAGGCTTGCTTCTTCTAGGCAAGGTTGGGCTTTTATTGTCCACATCCGAACATACATGGCAATGTCCTAATAGGCCATTGCAAATATGACAACATTCTTCGGTTTTCAAGAACTTTAGTTGCGTAGATCATACATAAGGCAAAAAAATACATATAATAGGAAGTATGTAGAACTAATCAAGTTCAAGAGTTCAGATCAATATAGAACTCATATTTGTCATAGAACAAATGAACCAATCATAACCCTCCATTTTTTATCTAAATTAATACAAAATTATTTTCCACCTTTTTTTTTAAAACAACATATCTTATAAACGGTAAATCTTCAAAATATAAAAAATACACCATCGTGACGAGAATTAAATTATCTTTCTATGATATGCACTTTTACATATTTTCGACAAACATTTTTTTTCAAAAATTCCGTCCGAAAAATCATATATGATTTTTACGAATCATATATGATTTTAAAAATCATGTATGATTCGATTTTTACGAATCATATATGATTTTTACAATCATATATGATTCTCAAAAATCATATGTGATTCGTAAAAATCGAATCATATATGATTTTCACAAATCATATATGATTTTTGTTGATGAAATTTCAAAAAAAAATTGTTAAAAATATATAGTAGTGTATATCTATAGAAAGATAATTTAATTCTCGTCACGATGATAATTTTTATCGCAGAACGATTAACGGTTTGCATGAGATATTTAATTTTTTAAAAAGGGTGAAAGTTTATCATAATAAAAAATGAATTGCTATTATTGGTTGATTGGATCTATGGTAAATTTTGGTTCTATATTGAACTTTTGCCATAAGTTCAAATTTACCAATATCTCACATAAAAACTTATGCATTAGTGAAGTCTATTTGCATATTCAATTTGACATAGACATGTATAGAAACGGTCCATAATAATCTTATATAGCCATTAATGCCAAATAGCTGTGCAATGCCCTTCCCTGCAGGTTATCGACTACTTGATAAAAGACTAGAAGTCTTTTGGGCTAACAGTATCAAGTATTCGGGTTTGAATGAAAACACAACTTTTGAATTATGTTTGTCATCTCAATCAGTTATTTTGCTTCGGCCTTTGCAACCTCAGAAACAAATGGAGTTATAAGCGAACCTGTTAAACTTGAGCCTCAACTTACTGTTTTCATTATGCATCTTATAATTTCGTCATCTATATATTTTTGTTTCTGTTTATTTCACTAGAGCAGCTTAGTTCGTTTTAATCGCGTACTAGTTTTTATTTCTATTTTTCTTTACATACGAGCATTTCCTAACAAATCTACAATAGAATATTTTAGCTTATTTGCATGATTGTTTTAATATTGTATTTAGTTTGATATCTGCAAAACGTTGATAATTACCCTATGTGCACCATGATGATATGTGAACGATAATGTTTAAACCGAGTCATCGGTCTCACTAGAAAAACTGTGCACCCAGACCATATCGAGAGTGACCGTATTCTATAGCCATCCATTCATAATGAACTGAGCTACGCACATAAAGACTACTTCAAAATTTACAAGAGATTGAAATTGAAAGAACTAGGGATGAGCATTTCGAACCGAATCCCGGAACCGTACCGGTACCGTACCGAAACGGTACCGATTCTTGAAATACGGTACAATATCGGGACTACAAGATAAGGTGAAAAAAAATCGAGACCACTAATTCGGTATGGGACCGGTACCAAATCGGGAAATTCCCCAAAAAAAGCGAGGAAAACCCGATTTCCCGGTACCGGTACCTATTTATTCCTTATTACTCATGCGTAAACAATACATCTTGTATTGTTATATGCCATCTCTCAAAACTCAAGTAAAAAATAATATTGTGACATACTCCTTAGTATATATAAAGGGTGTTGATACTTACACCACAATTTTTTATACTTTCACCACAATCTGTGTATGACAGTGTTGTACGTTGTGCTATGCAACTTGTACAAAATGGTGTAAATATCAAATAAAATGGTGTGAGTATCAACACCTGATGACGTATAGTCTATATCCGGGTCACGAACCCGACCAAGGTCCAATACTAACAGGCCCAGCACGGACTGGGCCACGCCGATCAGTGTTTGGGCTCACGAAGGCCCAAACCCAAAGCTATTTACGGAATAGATAATGGATATCTCCTATGTTTGGAGATAATCATTCCCCAACCGATTTAGGCGGGATACGCCGAAGGTTGAGGGACACGGAATCCTTGTTGGTTCCGTGCGTATATAAAGGGAATCACATCCCTCGTTTAAGGTACGATCTACAAACCCTACTCTCCTAAAAACCCTAAACCGATTACTTACTCTCACGCCGGAGGATAATCGTGGGAGACAATCCCACTGGTAAGCCTAACTGTTTTTGTCTCTTAGTGAGCAGGTCTCAAGCAACGATTCTCAATTGGTACGAGAGCCGGAGCTCCAAACAAGGAACGTCCAACTTTTGTATCAACAAGTGGCGCCATCCGTGGGACCATTCACTAAGAACCAAGAACTAGAATGACGAAGCATGGAAATCAGCGATCGCAACCGCACCTACGGGAAAAAGACGCAAAGTGGATCAACTCCTAAGCAGACTTCGGGACAATCACGCTAAAAATCGTGGATCGTGCCGGACATGGTCTTCCCTCTAGTGGAACCGCTCTCGGGGACAACCCAGGCTACTACAACCACCACCAGGTGCCAGAGATCCATCTGCGCACTCCTTTTACTCCTCTCCAATCGGTGCTAGAAACTAACTTCACAAAGCACCCGACGCCTGATAAGAACAAGGGCATACTGGTGGAAACGGACACCCCTGTTCTAGAGGAGTCGTTTGAACTAGAGCCAAGTAGTTTTGTCTCTCAAAACTACGGCCTTGGCCACTCTCATGGAAGAGGAAGCAAAGAAAAGGTCGGACGGAGTCCGCATGCTCGACTCAACTTTGGACCAGAGTTTGAGGCGTCCACCGCTAAAGAAAAAGCGCGGAGGGATAGTCGCCGACCCCAGATTCAACGAATTAGGAGGAGAGTTGAGGGTGAAGAGACACCTAACTCACAGATTCTGAAGAAAGTGAGGAAGATGAACGGCGCAACAACGCCCACGCCGACTTGGTAGCGCAGAATCCGGATGACTTGGGCGACGATACTCCCCAAGTGAGAGTCCTCAAGTACAAATTCGAGGACAATGCGCCAAAAAGGAGGAAGATTCGTCCTCGATAATTCCTCGGATAACGAGGATAGCGAGATCGACACCGGAAGTCCATAAAGAAATACCGTGACCAAGAGGAGGAAGACATGTCTCTCCCATGGCGCCGTCAGAAGGTGGATGCGTTCACTAGACGCGATCGCTGATTTCTCGAAAACAAGAAGAGGCGTATACCGCTAATGTCAAAACCTATGACGGAACAGGTGACCCTGACGATCACCTAAAATTTTCGAATCAGCCGCAACTATCGAAAATTGGCCACAAGAAGTGTGGTGCCACATGTTTAATTCCACACTAGTGGGAAGCGAGCGTAACTGGTTCAACAAGCTTCCACGTAGAAGCATCAATGGTTTTGAAGAATTGAGAAAGGCGTTCCGCCTAAATTTTACTCAACGAAAAAAGTGTGCGAAAAACCCCATTGAACTCGCTAGGGTCAAACAGCGCCAAGGGGAATCCACGAGCCGTTTTTATGGAGCGCCAAGGATCGAATGCATGCAAGTTAAAGCATGTCCCGAAATACTCAAAATTTCGTGGTTTATGAACGGGATCAAGAACAGAACTTATCAAAAGATTGAATGACAAGATTCCCCAATCTTTTGATGACGTCATGAAACGCACACGGTCCTTCGTCCAAGGAGAAGCTGCTGCAGCGGATAGCAAGAAAAGCTATTCAAACTACCGCACGGAACAACCGGGAGACAATCCACGGACCGGAATAGTAACCGTAACAGGAACTATCGCAACCAAGGGAGTGGGCGCGACAATGACAAGTACACCCCATTGACAAAAACGCCGAAGGAAATACTCGCAACAGAGGGCGAAAACTTTCCAAGACCGCCACAAATGCGCACTCCAGAGGATTGGCGAGTGGGGAGTGGCTCGTGACTACCAAGCACGTAAGGGCCACACCACTAATGAATGTGTCCAATGCGCCACTCATTGACAAACCGTTAAAGAAGGCAGATTGGACCATTTGGTCAAAAATATTAAGGAGGGAAGGATAGACGAAAAGCGGAAACAAGAATGAGACACCCAAGGAAAAGGCCGACACCATCTACATGATACAATCATGGCAGGGGTCACTAGACAAGGTCACCGAAGTTTTCTCGAGGAAACGAAATTTCTTTCCCGCCTTAATCAAGGGACAACGCAGTGGTTGAGCCACTCACCATCGAGATTAGTGCGGGGGTCATGACATCCATCGCATGTATGTTGATGGTGGAGCATCGGCAGACATCATATATGAGCACCGCTTCAAGCGACTGCCCGAAATACGCAGCCGTTAAGCCCGGCCGAACGGCGTTGACCGGTTTTACGGGTGAAAAGATATGGCCTATGGGGCAAATACGATTACTAGTCAAAGATCGGAAACGAAAAACACTCTGCGACGGCTTGGATGGAATTTATGGTGATCAAATCTTCCTCGCCATACAATGGCATTATCGGGAGGCCTGGGATATCCGCTATGCGCGTAGTGCCATCAACAAGCACGGGATGCTTAAATTCCAGTGGAAGGGGCATTGTTACACTTTACAATGCCATCTGACCGCATAGAGAATGTAACACGTTACATGCGAAACGGCACCAATCCCGCAACAGCAGCAACCAAAGTTCCAAACCTGAAGGTTGCGATTCACCTGCACTACCCGAACAGAAATATCCATTGGAGGGTCACCGTCGGGACAACGGCAAAGCAAATTGTGGCGCTCTTACAAAAGAACTTGACATTTTTGCATGGGAGCCAAAATACATGATCGGGTACCACGCCAATCACAGAGCATAGATCGAGAATCCGACAAGGGTACTCACCAATACGCCGAAGAAGCGCCAAGCACCGTAGCGCGCAAGCAATTTTTGCAGAGGTACACAAACTGGTGGATGCGGGAATTATGCGTGAAGTCTACTACCACGACCGGCTTTCTAACCCAGAATGGTCAAAAGCGACGGTAGTCGGCGAATGTGCGTGGACTTCACCGATCTTAACAAAGCGTGTCCACAAGATTGCTACCCATTACCAGAGATAGACTGGAAAATAGAGTCTCTGTGTGGGTACCCATTGAAGTGTTTCCTCGATGCGTACAAAGGATACCATCAAATCCGGATGGCAAAGGAGGATGAGGAAAAAATGGCCTTTCACACAAGCCAAGGTGTCTACTGTTACACAAAAATGCCTTTTGGCTTGAAGAATGCAGCCACCTACCGGTTAGTAGACAATGCTTTCAAAAACGGTGGGCCGTAATCTGGAGGTCTATTTTGATGACCGGTCATAAAAAGCCATACGAAGATGAGTTAGTGCGCCGATATTGAGGAAACGTCGAACTCTACGAGAGATCAATATGAAGCTAAATCCCAAAAAATGTACCTTCGGAGCCGCCGAAGGCATGTTCCTCGGATACCTAATAGAACCCGACGGTATAAAACCATGCCCGGAAAAGACAAAAGTTGTTATTGAACTTCCTTCACCAAGCACGTTGAAGGAGGTCCAATCTCGCTGAAAGTCGGCGGTCTTAACGTGTTCCTGTCTAAGTCAGCAGATAAGTCTCTACATCTCTTCAAAACACTCAAGAAGTGTATCAAAAAGGGAGATTTTCGGTGGACTACGGAGGCGTATGCCCGTGATAACTTACACAACACCGCAACGCTCCCCACACTTGTCGCACCCACTGGGGAAGAGTTAATTATGTATTTATCCGCAACTAATGGAGCAGTGAGCGCAGTGCTACTAACAGATAGAGATTCAGTACAAACCCCTGTCTACTTTGTAAGCAAGGCACTCAAGAAGACGGAGATAAACTATAGCGCCATGGAAAAATTAGTTCTGGCGTTGGTGTTTGCTGCCAAAAGGCTACGCAGGTACTTCCAGGCGCATCCAATAGCAGTGATCACGCACCAACCGATCAAGCAGATCATCTCCAAACCGACTTATCGCCGACTGCAGAAGTGGAGTGTATTGCTAGGTGAGCACAACATCTCTTACGCACCACGCACCGCAATCAAAGGACGATTCTCGCGACTTCATCATCGAGAAGCCGCACCGACGAGGTACCTACACCAAGTAGGACGGAACTGCATGACCCATGGATCTTGTTTACAGATGGGTCCTCATGCGTTGATGGTTCGTGAGCAGGCCTCATTCTCACAAACCCGAGGGAATGGAATTCACTTACGCATCGCTTTTGAATTTACATCGACGAACAATGAGGCGAATATGAAGCTCTAATCGCCGGACTACGCATTGCAGCCCGGATGGGTGTACGTAACCTAGAAGCAAATGTGGACTCCCGACTAGTGGCCAACCACGTGTTGGGCGAATACGTGGCTAAAGAAGAAAATATGATTCAATATCTCGACAAGACCAAGACACCGATCAAAGGCTTTGATGATTCACCATCAAGCAAGTTCCTAGAGGAGAAAATCGCAAGGCAGATGCACTAAGCAAGATCGCCTCGACAAGCTTCGCACACCTATCAAAGCAAGTGCTGGTGGAAACACTGAAAAGCAAGTCCATATCGGAGATGGAAGTCTCCACAATAATAAAGGAGGAAGGTCCTACCTGGATGACACCGATAACAGAATTCCTAAGCAAAGTGTTAATACAAATAAACCGTAAAAACGTTTATTAATATTTTGCGATCTCTTTGTGTTTTGTTGATAACAAATGTAATGTTATCTTAAGTCAAATTATAATGATACATGTTATTTTTGTAAAGCATTTACATATAGCCATTTAAATACAAAAATGTAATAATTAAGCATTTGTTGTAATAGTTTATTAGGATGGGTAAAAACTATAACCCATGGACCATAACCCATGGATCTTAAACCCATACCAAAGAAAACTTGATACAATGTATACTTAGATACATTGAATCTAGAGAAAACCCATGGACCAACCCATAACCCATGACCCATAACCAAAAACCCATGGGCAAAGAGGAGCGTACCACGGATCCCTAGGATTACACTAGCGGATCCCAAGTGGAAGGGATCCGTGGGATCCGGGGAACAGAGGAGAAATTTGCCTATAAATAGAGAGCCATTTCTTCATTCTAACTCACCCCTCTTCTTACTAAATCTCTCATACACTCTCATTCTCTTCTAACATATAGATCACTTGATCTAGAGAGTTGTTCTTCTTTCTTTCTATTTGTGATCCTCATATAGGTCCTTCTCTAAGGCGAGATCACGAGCATTCTACAAGTCATCCAAGCAAGGGGTCCTTGATTGATTTGTCACTCCGCAAGATTTCTGTAGAAAAGATCTTGTATTTGATATTTCACATATTTGTTGTGTAATAGTTGTGTTGGTTTGGTCCACCGTGCTACGGACTCGGTATCTAGCTTTGTACCGAAAAAGTGTAAGCAACGTTGTGAAGGCTTCTCCGCCAAGTGAAGGAGTTTGTTGACATAGTGCTTGAACTCTCGAGTAGGTGAACTCGGGAGTGGAGTAGGGAAAGGAAGGTGACCTTGTAGCCGAACCACTATAAATCGGTTGTGTCATTTCTATCCCTTAACTTTATCTATTTGCTTGCATTATCATTTGATCTATACGTTCTCAACATCCATACGATTTCACATAATATCGAATCTAAAAGTTTTGAAATCAACTAAAAATTGGCAAAACTATTCAACCCCCTTCTAGTTTTCCACAATTGGCATCAAGAGCTAAGTTTATAAAAGTTTTAAAATGAAATTGTATTTTAAAAACTTTTCGATCACTATGGGTTCTGAAAATTATAAGGAAGGGCAATCTATGCAACGACCACCACTACTTGAAACTAATGGTTTTATATATTGGAAAAATAGATTCAAAACATATGTGAAGTCTAAAGATATTGATCTTTGGTACATTATTGTTGAAGGTGATTTTGAGGCTACCTCAAATGATGATAAAGGAAATTTAGTTCACATACCTCATGATAAACTAAATGATGAAATGAAGAAAAAGCTTTCTAAAAATAGTGAAGCAAAAATGGTTTTATATAATGCTTTACCGAAAAAGGAATTCGAAAGAATTTCTATGCTTAAAACCTCTAAATAAATTTGGAATTCTTTAGTTGTAACTCATCAAGGCAACCAACAAGTTAAAAATAATAAAATTGATTTATTTGTTCAACAATATGAACAATTTTCAATATCGGATGAGGAAACTATAGATCATTCATTTGCTAACTTTAATACTATTATTACATCTTTACAAGCACTTGATGAATCTTTTTCTAGCCGTAACCATGTTAGGAGATATCTAAGGGCACTTCCATCGAAGTGGAGATCCAAGGTGACGGCAATCGAAGAGTCAAAAGATTTGACAATCCTCACCCTCGATGAACTCATAGGCAACCTAAAAGTCTACGAGCTTGTCCTTGCTAAAGATTCCGCAGCCTCAAAGGTGAAAGAGAAACACAAATCTCTTGCCCTTAAAGCCAAAAAGGCTTCGAGCGATGAGGAGAACTCATCTTCGAATAGTGACGATGAGGAGTACGCTATGGCGGTAAGGGACTTTAAAAATTTCTTTAGAAGAAAGGGTAGATACGTCAAACAACCGTATGATGATAAGAAAGGCTTTCGGAAAAGCAAAGAGGACGAGAAGCCAAAGGATGATCGTACTTGCTTTAAGTGTGGGGACCCAAACCACTTTATTAGTAAGTGTCCCAAACGGGATGATCAAAAGCGCTCGTGAGCGCACGTGGGGAATGAACGACGAGGAGGATGAAGAAATTTGTCTTATGGCAAATGACGAGGTATGTCCTGAATACTATAGTAGCTCATCACTTGATGACGACTCATTGCATAATGAATATGATAAACTATGCAATATTAGCTTAAAACTAGTTAACAAAACAAGCTTTTAAAGAGTCAAAATAAACGCTTAGATAAAGAAGTCATAGAATTAAAAGCAAAACTAAAACGTTTAGAGAAAGGTAAAATAGCAAGTGGTGAATGTGAACTTTATGCGTCAACTTCAAACACTAATGGATCACTTAGATTCTAAAATTGCTAGAATGAGCACGAACACTTTAGATACAATACTCGATAGCGTTAAAACCGGTAACAATCAAAAGGGTCTAGGTAGTCAACAACTTGATCCATCAACTAGTGAAAGTAAAGAAACAAAATTTGTTAAAGAACTAGAAAAACCAGCCACTGTTGTGGCGGATCCCGCGGATCCCCTAAAAAGGGAACCGGCTAGTGTAGAAAAAGGGATCCGTGGATCTGCATTGTAGCAATAATGTAGCTTCTTCATCTAGAACCGAGTTTGTCATAGTTAATAGGAAGAAACCAAATCATGTCACCACTAGACAACCACCTCCAAAATATAATCCTACTTTTGCAAGAAACAAAGCTCCATCTTTTTCAAAACCTAATTCATTTAGGAGACCTAATAGCGTTTACCCAAAAAGTAACCATCAAATGGGATGGAATCAAAACATGCAAAACGGTTTTCCTTTTCAAAACTTTGCTCCATGGAATGCATACTCATCTTATCCATACATGTCTAACATGAATGGAATGTTTAACACTAATGGACCCATGAACAAATGGGGACCAAACTTTTGAGTTTATTATTGTTTTAGGTGTGCTTAAAGGTCGACCTAGACCCCGATGAATGGGTCAAGGATTAGGGATCTATTCTCCACATATGAATCCATTAATGGAGGTAATGTGGTGTTTGGAAATAGCAAAGTAGAATCATCGGTAAAGGTACGATTTCTAACAAATCTCTAACCATTAACGATGTGTGTCACGTAGAAAACCTAAACTTTAATCTCTTAAGTATAGGACAAATATGTGATAAAAAGTGCAATGTACTTTTACCAAAACCGGTAGTAAGATTCTTAAAAATGGCATAACCATAGGAAGAGGAATTAGGAAACATGGAGTCTATGTCATTAAAATCGGTAATGAACCTAAAGACAAATTATGTCTTACCTCTATGGATGATACTTTGACCTTATGGCATCGAAGATTGGGTCACGCCAACATGCGACTTCTTCAATCGCTATCATCCAAAGATCTAGTAAGAGATCTACCTAAGTTAAAATATGAACATCATTTTTGTGATGCTTGTAATATAGGAAAACAAGCTCATTCGAGTCATAAAGCTAAAAACATGGTGTCCACAACTAGGTGTCTAGAATTACTACATATGGATTTATTTGGTCCATCCGCTATCCAAAGTTATGGAGGCAACTACTACACTTTGGTAATAGTGGATGACTACTCTAGGTATACATGGACAAAATTTTAAAGAACAAAACGGAAACCTTTAACTATTTTGAAATATTAAGCAAAAAGATCCAAAGACAACTAGGAAGTCCCATAGTGTCTATTAGGACGGATCATGGTAGGGAATTCGATAATGAAGTGCAATTCGGAGCTTTTGTGACGCTAATGGTATTACTCACAACTTCTCGGCTCCACGCACTCCACAATCGAATGGGGTAGTAGAAAGAAAGAATAGAACTCTACAAGAAATGAGTCGAACCATGCTTAATGAACAATCCATACCTCAAAAATTTTGGTGTAATGCCGTTGATACTTCAACGTATATACTCAATCGAGTCTTGATTAGACCAATCTTAGGAAAACTCCATATGAGTTACTTCGAGGAAAAAGCCTACGTTAAATCATTTTAGAGTCTTTGGTAGTAAATGTTTTATTCTTAACACTAAAGATTACCTTACAAAATTTGATCCTAAATCAACCGAAGGTATCTTTTAGGTTATTCGCCAAATAGCAAAGCTTACGTCATATTAAACAAAGAAACAATGAAGGTAGAAGAGTCATTAAATATAAAATTTGATGAAAGTCCACCCAAACCCTCTCCACCTCTTGTCGATGACGAGATTATAGAAAGTGAAGCCATAGTAATAAAGAAAAAGATAAGTGAAGAAGAAGAACCTCTAAGTGATGAAATAGTAAACATTAAAGAGTCCAAAGATCACCCCGTAGATAAAGTCATAGGAAAACTAAACGAACGAACATTAAGATCTCAAGTTCAAAACCAAAGTAGCTTGTTTTGTTTCGCTTCAACCTTAGAACCTAAGAATACACAAGAAGCCATAAAAGATGAAAGTTGGGTAATGGCTATGCAAGAAGAACTAAATCAATTTGTTTCTAATGATGTTTGGACACTTGTCCCTCCACCTAGTAATCAAACCATAATAGGAACCAAATGGGTTTATAAAACAAATTAGATGCAAACGGAGTAGTGTCTAGGAACAAGGCTAGACTCGTTGCTCAAGGGTATAACCAACAAGAGGGAATAGACTTTGATGAGACCTACGCCCCGTGGCTAGATTAGAGTCTATAAGAATACTTCTTGCGTATGCTTGTGCTAATGATCTAAAGCTTTATCAAATGGATGTCAAAAGCGCTTTTCTAAATGGTGTCATAAATGAAGAAGTATATGTAGCTCAACCTCCGGCCTTCATTGATTTTGAAAAACCCAAACATGTGTATAAATTAAAGAAAGCCCTTTATGGTCTTAAACAAGCTCCAAAAGCTTGGTATGATAGACTCAAGTCATTTCTAGTTAAACACAACTACACCATGGGGTTAGTTGACAACACACTTTTTACCAAGAAAAGAGAGTCACATATAATCATAGTACAAATATATGTAGATGATATTATATTCGGATCCACTTGTCAAGACATGTGTGATGATTTCTCTAAAATCATGCATGACGAATTCGAGATGAGTATGATGGGAGAACTTAGTTTCTTTCTTGGTCTACAAATAAAACAAGTAGAAGATGGTATCTTCTTTAATCAATCTAAGTACATCAAGGAGATGTTAAAGAAATTCGGTCTAGAAGAGTCAAAACCAATTAGGACTCCAATGTCGTCCGACACCAAACTCACAAAAGACGAGGACGGAGAATCCGTAGATAATACTAAATATCGTGGCATGATAGGTAGCCTTCTCTACCTCACGGCAAGTAGGCCGAATATCATGTTTAGTGTTTGCTTATGTGCTAGGTTTCAAGAAGACCCCAAAATATCACACCTAGAAGCCGTAAAAAGGATATTTAGATATATTAAGGGTACAACACAATTAGGATTATGGTATCCTAAGGGCACGGAGTAGAAACAATTGTATATGCAGATTCGACCATGCAGTGATTACGTTGATAGAAAAAGTACAAGTGGGGTATGTACTTTCATGGGATGTTGTTTAACATCATGGTTTTCTAAGAAACAAACGGCACTTGCAATATCAACAACCGGCCGAAGTACGCTCTGCCGCAAAGCATGCCAACAAGAACTATGGATGAAACAAGCGTTAGTAGACTACGACATCCATCTAAGCAACATAGCCATCCTATGTGACAACAAAGGTGCAATCGATCTAAGCAAGAATCCGGTATTGCATTCTCGCCCAAAGCATATAGAGATTCGTCATCACTTCCTAAGAGACAATGTTCAAAATGGGAACATCTCTATTGAGAAGGTAGCATCCGAAGACAACATAGCCGACGTCCTCACCAAACCGTTGAAGCGGGAACAATTCAACCTACTTCGTCTTGGTCTTGGTCTAATGGAACAAACATCGTAATTTAATTGACTCTACAAGGTATGTAAACACTAGCCTTCTTCTTTCTGAGTCTAGGATTTCTATTTCACGCACAACTCACAAACAATACGGGAATTTTCAAAACCCAAGATGAGTTTTTACACTTATAATTTTCTTATTTTTAAGCCTACTTTCACAATGTTTTCTAAAAGGATGATACCTTCCCGTATCAATTTCACAAAAGCAATTTCTTACGTCTAGGACAAATCGCTTTTTCATTATTAATACAAAGTAAAAACCCGCTTTCATTGCATCTCATGTCTTTTGAATGCTAAAGGGGACACATAACTAATATGTGTTTTCGGTTATCTCAATAGGATGCTTTTACACTTCTAGTTTATTTTCTATTTCTTTTAGGGGTCGAGATAACCGAAACTCCAAATAGTTTTCATATAGGCACACACTAGGCAAAAATGTTTCCAAAAGGAAAATTTTGTGTCAGCTCAAACACCACCCACGGATCCCACCTTTATGCCGGACGGATCCTCAAGGGAAGGATCCGTGGGATCCGTGTAACGTAAGTCGTTTTCAACTTCTATTTTTTAACTTTGGATGAAAAATCCACATTTGCTTCATTTTTGGGAGTATGCTCTTTAATGCTTGTGTTCTCATGATCACATGCCTTGAATTCATATCTAATCATTAGATTTTAATCCACATTTTGGGTCAAGCATTCATTACAATGCTTTGTTTTTCTATATATATAACTCCCAAAATGCTTGCATACTCCATCTCCTTCTCACAAACACACTTCATCATGTCATCCAAAACCCTTTAGGAGAATCATCTAGTACAAACAATCATGATATCCAAACCTTTGTACTTCCACCATCCAAAATACCACAATCAAATGCTAGGATATCCGCACGGATTAGTATCCGATCTTGTTGTTTAGCAAAACCAACCTCAAATGGTTCATCCTCAACAAATAACTCACCACAAGATGCTTCCATTATAGCACCACCCTCATCACCAACAAGTACACCAACTTCATCACCACCTAAAATAACTCTTTTGGAACTCCTTAAGACTCCAACAAGATCTAACCAACCTAAAGAAAAAGAATTAGTCTTTTCAACACCCCCACATCTCCAAATACTATCTTTCAAGATCTTGAAACATCACCACCATTAGCTCCCATCACATTACAAGAACATCTAGGTTCTTTTCCACCACCACTTATTAACATTCCGGATTGTGATCCATATTTTCCTATTTTTCCACCACAACTTCCGCAAAACTCAAATCAAAACAACCCGAAAACTTCCGCACTCATTACCCACATCATTTACATTGTGAACATTGCCAATCCACTAGGAAAATTGCAATAGAAGTTAGGGAAGAAATGCGTTTCAAACTCAACCTCATCCTTGATCGTATCAATACCATTACTCATCAAAATCTCCATCCATACCTTATGCAAGCATGGAAGGAATCACTACTACTACTTTTTCTACCTTTAGTATTATTTTTCTATTGAAGTCATTTTCAAGAACAAGTCTTGTTCTTATTTTTACATGCTTGTAAGTGGCATACATACCACTACAATTTGTTGTTTTATTACAAGGCCTTGTTTACATACCTTGGCTCCTAATCTTGATTCTCGACAACCACAAGATTATATAAGCATGTTACTAACCTTTCTCTTTTACAGGAATTTTTATTTTTTCTTCTCTTGACGCCCCAAACAAGGGGGAGCTACCGTCAAGGGGAAGTTAGGAGTTTGTTTATTTCTTCCAAGGGTTAACTTTTTGTTTCGACAAAAAGGGGAGAAGAAGTAAAACTTAGGGCTTTCAAAACATACATCTATTTTTAAGTTTTACTCATCATAACATTATGTTTTGTCATCAACAAAAGGGGGAGATTGTTAATACAAATAAACCGTAAAAACGCTTATTAATATTTTGCGATCTCTTTGTGTTTTGTTGATAACAAATGTAATGTTATCTTAAGTCAAATTATAAGGATACATGTTATTTTTGTAAAGCATTTACATATAGCCATTTAAATACAAAAATGTAATAATTAAGCATTTGTTGTAATAGTTTATTAGGATGGGTAAAACTATAACCCATGGATCATAACCCATGGATCTTAAACCCATACCAAAGAAAACTTGATACAATGTATACTTAGATACATTGAATCTAAAGAAAACCCATGGACCAACCCATAACCCATGACCCATAACCAAAAACCCATGGGCAAAGAGGAGCGCACCACGGATCCCTAGGATTACACTAGCCGGATCCCAAGTGGAAGGGATCCGTGGGATCCGTGGAACAGAGGAGAAATTTGCCTATAAATAAAGAGCCATTTCTTCATTCTAACTCACCCTCTTCTTACTAAATCTCTCATACACTCTCATTCTCTTCTAACATATAGATCACTTGATCTAGAGAGTTGTTCTTCTTTCTTTCTATTTGTGATCCTCATATAGGTCCTTCTCTAAGGCGAGATCACGAGCATTCTACAAGTCATCCAAGCAAGGGGTCCTTGATTGATTTGTCACTCCGCAAGATTTCAGAGCGAAGATCTTGTATTTGATATTTCACATAGTTGTTGTGTAATAGTTGTGTTGGTTTGGTCCACCGTGCTACGGACTCGGTATCTAGCTTTGTACCGAAAAAGTGTAAGCAACGTTATGAAGGCTTCTCCGCCAAGTGAAGGAGTTTGTTGACATAGTGCTTGAACTCTCGAGTAGGTGACTCGGGGAGTGGAGTAGGGCAAGGAAGGTGACCTTGTAGCCGAACCACTATAAATCGGTTGTGTCATTTCTATCCCTTAACTTTATCTATTTGCTTGCATTATCATTAGATCTATACGTTCTCAACATCCATACGATTTCACATAATATCGAATCTAAAAGTTTTTGAAATCAACTAAAAATCGGCAAAACTATTCAACCCCCCCTTCTAGTTTTCCACACAAAGGAACGTTACCCCAAGAGCAGCAGGAAGCTCGCAGGATACGGCAAGCCACAGAGATTTGAACTTCGAGACAACATATTGTACCGACGCTCCTTCCTCCAACCATGGCTCCGTGTTGCCCCTACAATCAAATTACGTGCTGCGAGAAATCCATGAAGGTTCATGCAGCATGCACTCAGGACCACGGTCCGTTGTGGCACGCGCCATGAGATCCGGATACTACTGGCCAACCATGCACCGCGATGCGCGGGATTTAATAAGGAAGTGCAACGATTTCCAAGTTCATAGACCCGCCCCGCCAACCACGACGAGCTAACGCCAATTATATCACCATGGCCATTCTACAAGTGGGGTATTGACATTGCAGGACCTTTTCCAGTCGCAGCAGGAAGGTTAAAGTTCCTCATAGTAGCTATCGACTACTTCACTAAGTGGATCGAAGCAAAGGCAATAGTAACAATCACGGGCAACCGTGTCAAGCGCTTTGTCGGGAAAGCATAGTATGCCGCTTTGGACTGCCTGGGGAAATCATCTCGGACAACGGGAAACAATTCTGCGACAACCCTTTCAAAGATCGTGCGAAGTTGAACATCACACAAAGACTTCGCCGCTTAAACACCCACAAACCAACGGCTTAGTCGAACGTGCGAATCGAAGCTTAGGTGAAGGAATTAAGGCACACCTAGAAAAGAATAAAGGAAGGTGGGTAGAAGAGCTATCACATGTCTTATGGGCGCTTCGAACCTCAATCAAAACCAGCACGGGAGACACTCCCTTCTAGACACTCCCTTCTCTCTAGTCTACGGGACAGAAGCCGTCATACCAGCCGAGATCGGCATGCCAACTATCCGCACCGCTGAAATCAATGTGGCAACCAATGACGACGAGAGACGGGTCGACTTAGACCTGCTAGAAGAAAGGCGCCAACGCGCAGCCTATACGGAGGCAAAATCAAAGTCAAGGATGAAAGGATACTATGACGCTAAAGTGCGCAATGTTTCATTCGACAGTGACTTCGTCTACCGCGCCAATGACGCGAGCCACGCAGAAGACACGGGCAAGCTCGGACCAAAGTGAGAAGGACCCTATGAGGTTACTGAAGCACTAGGAACAGCGCGCAAGCCGCGAGGCTTGGATGGTTGCGAACTGCCGCGCACATGGAATATCTGCAACCTCAAACGGTGCTACCTATAGGAATGGCTAAGGCCCAGCGCACAAGCGCTCAGGCACTTTACTAAAGTACCTAATAAACACCTATGTATTTAATTTTTATTTCCTTGATGTAATGTCTTATTTGTTTCTCATAAACACTTGCAAGTATTAATAAAACGTCACAGTTTCTAGCTAACTCCGTGTCACTTTGTAATTTGTTATTTCCATATACTGTATGTCTTAACAATTTTCTATTTCTTGCCTACATGGCGTGCATGCACTAAATCAACCCACGATGGTAAAAGGATAAGTTAACCTACTAAACAACTTGTTGAGTAAGAGGGTTGCAAACCCATCAACACCGGATCACGTATCCTTGTTAAACACCTTGTTCTCAAGACGTTGGAATAAGTTTGTGCGCATCTCACGATGGGTGCTAACATCGCATATGGTGCACATTTAACAACTTAGAAACCAAGACTCTTGATTTCTTAATATGGTATTTACAAAGACGCTGCATATCATATCATACACGACTATGGTAATACTTGGGAATTATTTTTTAAGTATTCTATGATCTTCATACATGACTATGAATTTCTGTATTATTCGCTTGCATATACATTTGACCATTCCACAATGAATACGTCTTTTACGCAAAGACGATTGATAAGTATGCACATCACAAATTGCAATAACACTCACACACACTTAACAAAAGGAGATTTATTCATAACTACGAGTTATTACACAAAGATGTTTGCAACACAAGTTACGCTTCTAGAAGCTATGACTACGCTCCAAATAAGAGTTACCCGCACGACTTGTAGCATTCCCAATCTCATCTAGCTTCTTCAACAAATCCGCATCTTGACGAGCCACAGTGGCAACACTCACCGCACCCCGTCGACCGAAGTGAGTCTGCGCCAACACCGCAAAAAACAGCCTTGCCCTTAATGCCCTCCTTCTTGGCAAGCCTAGTAGCATGCGCTTCCAAGACTTGCTTCAAAGGTACTTCCTTCTCCAAAGCAAACGGATTCAAGATATCCTTAGGACGCATAAATACAGGCACGTGAAGTTGGGATTCATCCGGCTTAAGGTAATGGTCTGCGCAAGAACGGCCTCCCCACCATGATGACGCGCTAGAGTCAACCCGGCCATAATGACGTCCATGGGGTAATCCTGAACGCGTTCCAGTCAAAGAATCATGGGGAGCTCCGTGTCCTTCATCCTATTCATAGCAAATGCACCAGTGTTATCATAGGCCTTTGTATCATAGTCAGGTACCTCTTCAATAGGCACCTTTAAAAGCTTAGTCTCCTGCAGCTTCTCCACAGCCTTTGCTTTACCACGCTCCAAATACAAGACTGAACCACCTTTCCAAAAGCATCAACCACTTCCTTGGACTCAAGAGTACTCAAGCAGCAAGGCGCAGCCATGGATGATGAGCCACCTGGCCGGCGATTGCAGGCACATAAGATGAGGGTATAATTCCTCATCATACTCCGACTTAGCTTGCGCAACTTCATCTCCTGCGGCTTCAAGGGCACTTTCCACAGTAGCGCCAAACTTTTCAAGCTGGTAAGTCATCGCTTCTTTGCCCTTCTCCAAATATTTCATTGCCCAGTGACAAGAAGACTTATACCCGGCCTCTGCGACGCTCTTGATTTATTTGGCACATCAGCCATCTTCTCCTCAGCGAGCTTTGGGCATATGACCCCATGCTCTCTGTTGTACCTTGGCACTAGCGAACTGTGACTCCAAAGAACGCAATAGCCCGATCCTTCGAGCACTTTGGCTGCTCTCACCGTAAATTGAGCCCTTAGCTTCTCTACCAACGAAGCTTGATGCGCAAATACTTGCGCCAACTCTTCTACCAATTGCCCCACCGATGCATCCCCAGCAGACATATCCGCATCCTTTGGCCGTGCGGTTCGACCGAGGGAGTGTGAAGATTGCACAGACTATCTCGCGGCGACTCAAGGATTGTTCAAATCTACAAACATGACAGTTATTTAGTAATATCATAAGGCATTGCGGTAAATAATTTCGTCATAACACTTACGCAGGAATGGATGTATCAGGTGATGGTGGGCGCGATGCAACATCACTAGAGGATGACTCCACATTTAACACAACAGGCTTCTTTCGACGAAAGACCATCGCCATCAAGCGATCCTTTGGCGCTTCAATCCATGGCTTTCTTCTTCCTCTTCCGCTTCCTCCATGTGCTCTGCCGCTGCTTGCAGTTGCACCGGGGAGGGAACTATAGGATTTGGCACACTTTGCAAGGGTGTTGCTTCTAGCGCAACGGACGAGCTTTCCCCTGCCTCTCCTAGGTCCAGCTCAAGGGTACGCCGCCGCAACAAGTACGTGATCTTCTCCTCCTTCAGGGACGTGTTCCCACTTCTACTTGTATCGGCTTCGCCAGTTGAACAACGCTGAACAAATCCATCTCTGCACAACAACAAAGAAACACAAATAGTTTACGACAAGTACGAAGAAAAAAAGGTCAAGAACTTACAAGTAATATAACTCATTGGGTACGAAAGAATTAGCACCCACCCGACCATCCGCCTAAGAAGATTGGAACTTCTTCTGAACTGCCAAAATAGTTGCGGCTAATGCCAATATGTACCAAGAACTCCTTAGGGTAGGAGTTAATGGGGATGTGGTTGGCATTTATTGTGTCCGCATCCTGCGCATTATATGATCCCGGGAGGGGCGCCATCCTTGGCGTGTCCCCTGGGAGTAAAAATCAAAACGAGAAGGAAAGCACGCCGTCGACCCGAGAAAAGGTTTCTCTCCAATTTCTGAGTGCATCTAATTTTTCCGTATAACATTGGAGTCGCCCAAGGCACTTCGCGAAGGATACCCACCCGTGTGACCACGTGGTGTGCTAAAAGGCGCGAACAGTGGATGGTGGGGTTAATGGCCAATACGCAATTCACCTCAAAATTGGTTAGTTTCACGCACCTATGCAAAGGTACCGATATGTGTATGCCGTAATAGTTCAATACATCACTCAAGAATAACGATATGGGTATATGATGAGTGCTTATTCACTCATCATTTTTACCCATCTAAACCCACAAAAATGTCTAAAAACACGGAAATATAACAATTTATACTGCAGATATCCTTGGAGTGTGTTTTTATGTATTTCAGGTACAAAGGATCGAAAACAGGACCAAAACGGACTAAATTGAGCTCGGATTGGAAAACGTGCTTTGCAGACGGAGCCGGAATATGGTTTTCTACATTTTCAGAGCCCGGGATACCATTTGGGAGTGAGCTTGGGGAATCAGACTCAAAAACCTAACCTAAACCCAAATTTCCAATTTACCCTTCACCCGAGCCCAAAATTCCCAACTTATCCTTAAAACGTATTTCATTTAAAACAATCATTTTCACCTTTAACCATTTTTTCTTACAACAATTATTTTTATTTAAAACCAATTTTTATTTAAATTATTTTCTCTAAAAAAAAAAAAGTTTTAAATCAAAATCAAGAAAATACTTAATGTATTTAAAAACCTTTTAAACCTTAACCCATTTAAAACCTTTTTAACCCAAAAAACCCATTTACCCTTCTTCCCCATTTTACCCAAAACAGAAACACAAACCCTGCTTCACCCATTTTGGCGCCCAAAGCCAAAACCAACTCAAAGATCCCTTGTCTTCTTCTCTCACTCTCAACCACTGGTCCCCAAGCTCTTCTTAACCCCCACACCCACATGGGCTTGTTGCCACCTTGGCAATCCCAAACTCCCCCATTGGAGCTCAAAAGATGGACGGCTAGGATTAAACCCTTGGTGCCCAAGATCAATTGGATGGCTGAGATTGACACAAAGAAACACAAAATGGCACCAAGAAGCTCATTCTCTCAGCAAACAAGCACAACAGGAGCTCTTGAAGACCTTTTAGACTTAGTATAAATAGAATCATTTGTAGCCTCTAAAGGGCAGTAGGAAATTTAGCTTTAATTTAGTTTCTATTTTTTTTTATTCAAGTTGTAATGTTTTTTTTTTAATGAAAAGTTCTAGTTAACAAACTTCCTGCTTAGTTTTCTTTGCAAATCTGTGATAATAAGCACTTAGTGCTTATTAAGTAAACTGCTTTTTAGTTTTCAAATCATGCTTTTCATAAGTTAGTTTAAGTTATTAAGGTGTTTAGCTTCAAAATTATCTGAATTAGTATCTAAAAAAAAAACTGTTTTCAAACAAAGCACCCTGTACAGGGGTGTTTGGTTCTTGCTTATTTTCGTCCAAAACTTTCTTTTTACCCGCTTTTGACTTTATAAGTCAAAGTCTAAGTAAGGATTTCAAGTAAGTATCATTGTTCTTAAACTGTTTTAGTGAGCTTTGTGAAGTTTGGTTAACTAACTAAAAAATTTTTAAGTCCTACTCATTAGAACAGCAGTCATAGGCAGCTGTTCATGAGCCTCTTTAATAGCTTAATTGATGTCCAAAATTTGCAAAGTCTACTTTTCTCACATCTCAACATACCACTTTCAATATATCAGTAGTTTGTTTGCATTTAGGATAGCTTTAGCTTAGCTTAATTTGCATTTAAAATCTGTCCCAAACCCATATTTGTACCTGTTCTGGTTCAGCAGCATAATGGCCAAAGGGCTCCACTTGTTGATTTTTAATTTGCTTATTACTAGGTTTTAGCATTTGAAAATTGGTATGCTCAATCTAGGCTAGGTTGTCAAGTCATAAGTGATTTTTGTTTATTTTTCCAACAGCTTATTATAGCTTATTTATAAGCTCAAAACACCCCCTTAGGATCAAGAATCGGCAAGCTTGCTACAAGAGTGCACTGCAGCCCCTTCCAGCTTATCTAGTGCTTATTAGTTGTTCCTTTCAGCTTATTTAGGTATCTTCAGTGCTTGTTTAGATAATATAGATTAGGTTTAGTAGTATTTAGCTTATTTAGTGCTTATTAATGCTTATTTATCTATTGTAGTTGCAAAAGTCCATTTGATGCTCATTTCCCTTTTAGCTTAGGATTTCCATTTAACAACTGCTTATTTGCTTATCCCATTGGTTCTTCAGCTTATTTCACATGATTATTGCTTATTTTAGTTAAATATTGTTGTGCTCTCATTTTTTTTGCTTATTGGTCTGCTCATAGGTTGTCCTTTGCTCAAATCTGTCAAGTATTTCTTTTAAACAAGTTAATCTGTTGGAAATAAGCGCCAACCGCTTATTCTTCTAGTTTGATAAGTTAAGTTTTCAGCAAAAAGTGCTTAATTTTATACCCACTTTAAGTTTCAAAAGAAAATTTTGAAAAAAAACAGGGATGCCCAGATTCGACCCCATAGTCTCTTGGCCCAAACCTTAACAACCACCATTTACCAACTGCCCTAGGGTCTTATTTCGTTAAAGTCTTGCACATTTAGTTATTTATATACAAACTCAGTTTTTAAGTTAGTAGCTTATTTAGCTTTTTAGTAGCTTATTTCCAAAAGCAGTGCCCATCTTTTTTATTTTTCTTACAATCAGTTAGGTTCAAAGTATTTTTAGTAAAATTTTCAGATTTTTCCAAAATAGTTTAGTATTTTTTATAATTAAATTAGATTAAATTAGGAATTAATTCGTAATAAATAATTTAAAAGTCGAAAAAATACCCGGCTTTTTCCTAAAATTATTTTTAGTAGTTTAGAACGTAGGAAAATTAGTTTCACATCCTTAGGCCTTAAATTTCATCATTTTTACTTTTTGAGGCTCGGGATTAGCCCGGGTTTTCACGTTTTTGCATATTATCACTCTAGGACTTAGTGTAACTTAATTTTATTGTTCCGTATGCTTAGTAGTAGTTAGATTATCATTTACTTTGTTCCCGTAGCCTTAATTACTTTCCCTTTAGTTAATTTGTAGAAAACGTAATCAAAAACAAAAACCCGTAACATCGAGCATTTTAATAACAAACCTCAAACGACATTCTCAATTCACACCTCATTGGGAAACGACCCGGATATCCTTATCCGGTATCACATATCTCACTCACGGGATTTGATTGACTAACCTTTTTCCTAAAAGGTTTTCGATTCGATTCTCGCGTTTATTTTGATATTGATATTATCATACTATTTCATCCATACACACCACCCTTAAACCTTCATTATCGGAGGATCGTTATGCTGAACCGCTTTTAAGTTTCTTACCGTTAGTCATTCACAAGTGGCTAGCTTGTGTGAGTAAACTTGACGTGTTCGGCTGTGAATCAGTATACGCTGATTTGCGAATTCGAAGAAACGCGTATATACCCCAATCTTCCCATCGGGGAAGTCTGCTATTGACGCATTCGCAAACGGAACTTCCGGATGTACCGCTGGGAATATAGTAATCAAACGCAAACTGTAGAAGTTCCTCCTCCGTTATGTCTGACGTGAAATCCGATAATACCTTAACCATGATCTTGTTTTTCTAACGAAAACAAAAGCGCGACGCGGTTACCTTGTGAATATTAAGGTATGGTGGCGGAAATGTTTAAAGTCGTGGTAATAGCGGATAACGCTTTTCTTTTACTATGGGAAGGAATGGTGAAAATGAAGCGAAGGGTTATATAACCTCCCTTATCCACGCGATGAGTGACACGTGGACCCCACCAACCTTAACTATGTGGTTGAGATTGCTTGATGGGACACGGGTGCAGTAACTTTCCCGACTTACGAGCGCCTATTTTTAATCTAATGTCTAGATACAATGTACCGGTTGGTATATTTTTTTTATGGCTTCTTGGCTACGCTTCGAAGTTTTTTGACGACTACGGTTATTAGTCTAGCATCCGCAGTTAGTCACTACGCATACTAGACTGGGGGGACATGATGACGTATAGTCTATATCCGGTCACGAACCCGACCAAGGTCCAATACTAACCCAAAGACGGACGGGCCACGCCGATCGTGTTTGGGCTCACGAAGACCCAAACCCAAAGCTATTTACGGAATAGATAATGGATATCTCCTATGTTTGGAGATAATCATTCCACAACCGATTTAGGCGGGATACTTGAGGACACGGAACCAACAAGGATTCCGATGCGTATATAAAGGAAATCACATCCCTCGTTAAAGGTACGATCTACAAACCCTACTCTCCTAAAACCCTAAACCGATTACTTACTCTCACGCCGGAGGATAATCGTGGGAGACAATCCCACGGTAAGCCTAATCGGTGTTTTTGTCTCTTAGTGAGCAGGTCTCAAGCAACGATTCTCAATTGGTACGAGAGCCGGAGCTCCAAACAAGGAACGTCCAACTTTTGTATCAACAACACCCATATATAATTTAGTTATTAAATTAATCTTTTGTGGGTGCTGATTTATATCTTCAACAAAATTACGTTTTTTTAATTTTATTATTGGTAATGCGGTTTTCTACTTCACTTTTAACAAAATCATGAGGTTCTTTTGTTGAAAAACTATCAATTTGTTTATGTTTCTTACATTTATGTCAGTTTTTATTTGGATTGAAGTGGTTTTCATTCTACGGGTCCGACTGAGTGGCGTCTTAAATCGGGTTACATTTTTGGTACCATATCGAATTCATGTACAGTTTCAAAGAAGCTGATCTCAACTGGGTTTTGGGCTTAAAAGAAAAATGAATATATCAGTGTCGAGATAGTGGATGAAGGCGAGTGGTCATAATGGGTGAGAATGATAAAGAAATATAGTCGCAACAAGTTCATTTTCAATTAGAGCTAGGGTTTTCTAATGGGTCATTAATTGATGGTGCATAACACGGAGTAGTAGAAATGAAGAAAAATAGTCACTCAATGGATTTTACTCATTTACCCCATTGAAAAAGTCAATGGATTTTAAATGTTGAGAAGAGTTCTTATGCTAAAATAGTTGCTCAAACCGCATCACAACCCATTTAACATGGACTTATGAAAGCATCGTTACATTCACAAAATTTAGTAAATTAAATGTCAACCTTTAAATTATACGTCGTTTAAAAATATACAACCACTAAAATATGCATTAATAAATTTTTATATTGACAATTTATAAATATTTTAATTGGCTGTCAACTTATCATATAAGTTTGGACATCTAGTTTAAAATAAATAAAAATAAATGATGGATATTTTAGTTGATACGAGAGGAATGGAAAGTTACATGACATTTGTACATTAGTTGATACGAGAGGAATAGAAAGTTACATGACATTTGTACATAGGGTACATCTCTATCCTCTCTATAACAAGATCAGATTATCTAGTATCTTACTATTTTACCGTGGATTTGCATCATGACCCTATGCAAGATCAATACATTTCGTTAGTCTTCCATTACCTTTAGGGGATGTTTGGTACACTAGAATGGAAAGTTGAGAAAAAGAAAGGGGGTTCATTCCCATGTTTGGTGACATAAAGAATGGAAACAGGGAATTAAATTACCATTCTCATTATCTCATTTTGTATCTTTAAAAAAAGTGGAGAAAGGTGAAGAATTAGAATTTTAGAAGGGCTCTTTTTCTCTATCCATTCACAATTGAATGAAAAAGCCCCATACAAAAAAAGGAGGGGATACGTGTGCAATACGTGATACATCGTAAATCATTTTAAAAACCCTACAACAGCCATATTCTCCCCCATTGCTCATCTCTACGATCGTGCATTACATAATCCAGAGGTATATATTACTTTCTTTTTTATTAGTTTAAAATCTAATGTTTTGTTGGCCTATCATTAATTCAATAATTATCATCTCTTGCATAACTAGAAACATCTCTTGTATGGGGCTTCAAGTTTTCTTTTCATTTGATGTTTGTTCAGCGAAAAAAGTTACAAGTTGAAAGTGATTCATTTGATATTTAACGTCACAGTGACTTATCTTCTTTTATTCATTTGATGTTTTATTTATTAGTATAACTTAAATGATATCTCCATTTTTTATGCCTTCTTTGACAATAGTGCTATTGAATTTTACATGTTATATGGAACGTACATCTTTTGCCAAATAGTATTTATTGATTACGGCTATTAATAATGAATGGTGTTCATGATTTGTTATAAATATATACGGCTAAACATCCACTTGCATATTGTAGATGACGAGAATACCTTTGTTACAACGAAAAATCCAAAGTATATGAGCTGCCATGATTGCCACATTAGGAGCAGCTAATGCAATCGTCATTATGGCTCGTTGGTTTCTAATGTGAAGAAAAATTCAATATAGAACTCATATTTGTCATTGAACCAATGAACCAATCATAGCCACTCATTTTTTTAATTAAAATATAAAGAATAAATTTTCACTTTTTAAAAAAAAAAATAAATATCTCACAAACCGTTAATCGTTACGCCAAAAAAATCATACCATCTCGACGAGAATTAAATTATCTTTCTATAGATATGCATTGTTATATACTTTCGACGAACTTTTTTTTTTAAAAAATTCGTCCAGAAAAATCAAATGTGATTTGTAAAAATCACATGTGATTTCTTAAAATCATATGTGATTTGATTTTTACGAATCACATGTGATTTTCAGGTTCGTCGAAAGTATATAACAATGCATATCTATAGAAAGATAATTTAATTCTCGTCACGATTGTGTATTTTTTGTAGCTTGAAGATTTACCGTTTGCAAGATATGTTGTTTTAAAAAAAAGGTGAAAATGATTTTTTATTAATTTAGATAAAAAAAAATGGATGGATGTGATTGGTTAATTGGTTTTATGACAAATTTGAGTTCTATATGGATCTCAACTCCTTCTAATGTGTGGTTCCACAATGAATTACTTCATTGAGTCTAAAACTTTGCGTAAAAGATATCTTGTAAGTGTAATTATACGAGGTTATGAGCGTGGCACAAAATAGCAGTATCCTGGCAAGGCACAAGCAAACATGCCTTGCCTTTTGTCTAACTTCAACCCAAAAGAATCAAATGTTTGGGAACATATTTCGGCACCTAGAGCAGGAATATGTTTCAAAACACATCAAGTTTTAAATTTGTCACTTTAAACATCTGCATTCGTAAGGTAATGATTAGATTTCTTTTTTTTCAGTGTTCCTTGTCTTCCTTTTCTCTGCAGCTGCAGGTTCGATTGTCACTGCATAAACATAATAAAAACAACAGCATGAGTGACAGAAGGCAAAAGTAAATAGATGAAGGTAGCTATTATTTCCTAGAAACAAATGAAAATACAGTGCAAGCAGAAACCAAGTGGCATTGTGATGGTTAGGTATAAAATGCTAAAAGCAAATGCATTAAAAATGGGACTGTTTTAGTTTGGTTAAGTGGACTGTGCATAGTTAAATTGGTACATCTGTTGTATATATAAGTAGTGGACATGTGTGTGTCATTGGGGGCCATACCTTAGCAATCATCCGGTAACAATTGTGCTAGAAAAAATGGGAACGACTCCTAATTTTGATGAACTGAAAGAAGCTTGTGGTTCTGATAAGGTACACCGTGCTTTCCGTTTGCTGTTTTTGCATGAAGAGTGTGATATCGAAGGTTTGATTATGGTACTGAATGAAAAATGTGATGATGTGCGTGCAAGAATTGTGAAAAAAGGGAGTTGTTGAGAGAGGGCGAAAGTTTCAGCACAACAGATCCTGTAGCAGTTGATGGGCTTGCGTGTTTTCAAGAAGCACAAAAGAAAGACTATCACCTGTTGGCTGCAATGGTTGTACTTGTTGATGTAGCACATGAAGCATGTAGGGAGAAGCTCCATCACGTCCTGACTATGGAGCAATATGATTGGTGAGGTTTTCTGTGGTTTTAGGTGTTGGCTTCTTTCTGAGTAGAAGCAATGTTATGGTGAGGTCATGTTTGTATTTCATGTTGTAAGATATTGTTTGTGTCAATAAAGCTCACCAGTTTGTCTATGAGTTGAGTTTCATGAATGTGTTTTTATTTTTTTTTAATTTTTTTTGTACTATTACATTTTTTAAATTAATTGTTTTATAGGCTGTTTGTTTTTGTTGGCTATATAAGGATGACTTGGGTTATGCATTTTGCATTCACCTCATATCTAACCACCATGGGTGCAACACCAAACATTAACCATTTAAAGGAGTGATGTGGTTCTGATAAGCTCCATCACTGCTTTAAGTATCTGTTTGTGCAAGAATGGAGAGAGAATGAGAGTATCATTATGTACATTTCACAGAAATGCGCTGATCTTGAGGCAAACATTGAGAGAAGAGATCAACTAATTGAGGAGGGTCAGTCTTTTAGTCCATTTGATGATGTTTCTCCTGATGCAGTTGAGTGCATGCTGGAGACGCAACAGAGAGACTGAGATATCTTAGTTGCGTTGGTTGTGGTTTTGGATTTAGCTCGTGAAGGGAGGGCTGAAAAGCAACGCCATGTAGGTTTGATGGATCTAAAGGGTTAGTGTTGGTTTGTTTGGTGATTGGTGTTAGTGACTATATTGGTGGCAAGGTTGCATGAATTTTAAGTTTCTTGTATTTTAATGTATTTTGTTCAGCCAAGTATTTGAATTTTGTTATCAATAAAACCTTGTTTTTGTGTATGAATGCTTATCTATGTTTTACATTAAAGGTTAATAAAGGCAAAGAATTTAAGAAGTGTGAAAGGCCATATGCAATCATTTTTGTTAGTGTTGTTTTTAGTGCCTCATTGGTCGAAGGTAAAGAACACTGTTTATGGTTGAGTACTGATTTGTCCTGTGCTGAATGTGGTTGTCCAGAAATAGTAGATCTTGTGAGCATGTGTAAGTGAAAAAAACAAATTGAGTGTGAATGTGTGGATGGGCTTTAAAGCAACTGCATAAATAGTAATGTGCATTTGCAATTTTGTGTTGTTGCTATTCAATTACAGTAGTCTATGCATGTATCATTGCAAAGGCTGAATGATAAGGACAAAAATTTTTAAATATGCAATGCACCTACAAATAATACCATGTGATTTTAAATAGATCTTGTAAATGTGGCTGAATAAACAGTGTAATGGTTGTCATTTTTTTTGGTTTTATTCAATAATACTGGAGTAGCTGTGCATCATGTGAGGGGTTGAGCTATGAGGATAGGATTGCCGATGGAGAATACCTATGTGAAAAAGAGGGTTATGTGTTTGCCATGAAGCCTAAGGGACTGATTGATTTCTAAATTTTAATGTGCAGTCTTATATAATATGTGTGTGTTTAATAAAGCCTGTGTTTATGTTTTCGAAACATGCATGTGTAAACTGGTGTGGTGAATAAAAGAAATAATAAAATTTGTAATTTATGCATGGATAAATTAAATTAAAAAACAAATGCAATAAATAACAATGTATCTATGTGTGTTTTGTTTTTATTTGCTACTTGCCTATTTAAGACAGTCAGGCCACCTTGTTACTAAACCACTTTATTTTTTAAGCTGTGATAAAGAAGTGAGATAAGGAAATGTCTAGACATCCTAGGTGTGATAAGCTTAGAGCAGATGCTAACTCTAACAACTGGCCTGATATGCTAGTGTTCTATTGCTACGAAGCTTCTGGCGAAGATATTTGTATGGCACAACAAATGAATGCACTTGCGGGAAGATTGCTTGAAATCACTCAAGAAAGGCTCAGTTTCATTCAAGAATTGGAGAGTGTTGGGAATACGCATGCTCAAAAAACAGCGGAATATTTGAGGGGGGTTCAAGGTAAAGATGATCAAAAGATCATGCAGATGCGCATCTTGGCACGGGAACTGGAGTTGAACGCTCCAAACAATGACATTTTTATCCAGAAACTTAGGGGGTTGATGGATTTCTATGTGTGTGCCTGCTAAGTGTGTTTTCTGTTGTTGGTTGTGTTTGTAGTTGTGTGTGCTAGTGATCTTATTGTGAGTGTTGTTGTGGTGTTTGTGTGTGACCCATGAAAACTGATTGTAAGATATTGCATTGAATAAAATGGGTTGTTAAGTTTGTAGGTCTAACCTTTTTGTTTCTTTGCATCTTCGTGCTCATCCTGAAATAATGCTCTTCTCACACTTTTTGAATTGGTTGGTTTATGTTTCTGCTCTTCCAAATCCTCCATGGATGTCATCGTCACAGCTGTAGCTGTTGTTTCTAGTGAGCCATAAACCAATATTCATTATTTGCATTTGCAAATGAGACAGGCATGTGATCTTTTATTTAAGAAAACTGTGTATTAAATTTGCAGCAGTTACCTTCCTGTTCCTTTGCTTCTGCAACGACACTTTGCTCACCTTGTTCTCGATCGAGATGTTGTTGGTTTGCTGGCGTTAGACTTGCAGTTGATGCTCCTATGATTGGGCAACCAAACATTAAATATTTGTAGGCAGGATTATATGTTCTAACTAAGATAGTTTGTTAAGTTAAATGGCGCTACCTGGGGATGCTGCTATCATCTTTACGGTTCCCTCCTGCCCTTTGTTTTTGTTAAAAAGTTTGCCAACAATAAAATGTCCTTGCCTACCTGATGTGTTGAAATAGAGTTGGAAGACATTTTTGTGGCCTTCAATGGCAAAAATCTCTTCAGGTATTTCCTGCGGGTCTTCCGCTTTATGCTTTGCTAGCAGCTTCGAGCATGAACACCCTGTAATATCTTCTGCCGCCGGACTGAAGAAAGTGACCTCATACCAAGTTGCAAATGTGTCTGTGATGAAGGCTTTGAAATTAAACCTGCGTTTTCATTATATGATGGTTTTGCTTGTTTTCCATGGTTATGTTTTCCATGCGTTTTCATTATTTTAGTGGAACGTTCTGTTTTTTAATATTATACGAAGCTGAGTTAGAAAATTACGTACTTATATGATGGTTTTGCTTGTTTTCCATGGTTCAGACAGCGAAACATCCCTCCATCTTCTTTCACTTTTGAAGCGCACTCGTTGCAAGACATGTAGAACCAATCTCGCTTGATATTGATGCTGGTGACTGTTGCCTCAACTGTGAAATCCACTCCCTGTAAATGTTCTGTGCAAACAGTTAAGCAGGATATATTTTTTTCATTTAACTTTGTTTCGGCAGTGTAAGTGAATGTTGGTTTGTTAAATTTTGTGTCACAGAAAACTAACCGAATAGGTTTCAGGATCTTGGTTTAGCAGTGTCTTCAAGGGAAATCTATTACGGCACTTTTCTTTTTCAACAGCTTCATTCGGACTCATTGTAATACGGAGGGGCGGTGTTTTCTGCTGCTTTGCTTTGTGGCTGTTTTGGTGTCATAAAATTAGAATGATCAAATTTTACGTGACCATCGCGTGATCTTAAAATTTGAAAATCAAAGATTTTACCTTGCTCGTGCCTCATCAGCTTCAGGTATTTGTGCATTCAAGTAGTAACGTGTTGCAGACGTCGTTGTTAGTTGGTAATCTGTGATGGCATTGTTTGACAATTTGGTAAGTAACTGATGTTTAAGTTTTTTATAGTCTGTTAATGCAATACCTCTGTATTTTCCAACTCGGCAAGAGCTGACAGCAATTATAACCGGGTGCTGTGTTGCTTGAAGGTAAGCCTCTTCAAAATTGACAGCCATGTCGTCCCACATAGTGAACTCAACAACATTACCTCTGAAAAGATCACCAAGGCATCGGAGATGTAATAAACCTTTGTATTTTATTTTCTACAAAATAAAAATAAAAAAAAATAAGAAAGAAAAAAAAAATGAAAAAAAAATCATAAATCAATTGTGACAACTCGTAATTTCAGGTCATTTCTCAAATTTACTATTCATCTCGGAAATTTACTATTCATCATTTTACTATTCATCGTTTTTGAAGTCGATTTGGTATTCTGAGAACGTATTACAAAATTTTACTATTCACGAAACACTATTCATTCCCAGAGAAAAATCACTATTCATGATTCACTATTTATCGTTTCCGTAAACTAGGTTTACGAGTATCAAATTCGCGTAACCGTAAGGGTTTAGATGCGAATTCATGAACAATCATTAAAGACATTTCATATAGACTACATTTAGTCTACATATCATTAGCAACATCATCGTCATATTAGTTCATGCATGGATTTGCATTTTTCATTAAACGTATAATTTCCTATTAAATAAACGCTATCGCGTAATCATTTATTTTGAACATTTGATCCGACACTTCCAAAATTATCCCGATATATTTTATACTCATTTTAATACTATAAAAATTATATTATTAGTTACCCGGTGTTTTAAATTTATTTTGTATATAAATTGTTATATATATATATATATATATATATATATATATATATATATATATATATATATATATATTTATTTTATTTCGTAAATACTACTAGATAATTATTATTTCACTCAATTCTTGTAAGAAATGTATTTTTATAATTTTTACGACTTCGATATATTTTAATTTGTTCCGTTAAAATTTATTTCTAGCTAACGCTACCCCAAATACCTATTTTAACTTACAACTTACAAATTATACTTATACATTTAAACACTACTCAATCAAAATACATTACTCTTTCTTTTGTTTTACCCTTGTCGACCAAGATACATGACTCAACACAATTTGGACATAAAAATCTTAACTAGCTAATATACATGTACCATATAGACCTACACTTGTAGTATTTTTTTTATTATATACTCATTATACACATACATACCCATATCTTTTGGTGAAAAAAAAAATAAACCTCTCCATCTTACTCTTGCAAACCAGCCAAGGAGAAAAACCAAGAAGGAAGCCAAAAATTTCCAAGATCAAGCTAAATTATACACACTAGTATACTCTCTTTAAGGGTTTTGAAATAAAAACACTAGAGCATTTAGGAAAACCTTGTTCTATAAACCTCATCACTATACTAGTAAGCATTTCATGATCATTTTTAATCTTCCATATTCGTACTTTGGTTATTTTTATCATGCTTGAAGAAAACATGCAAGTTATATGATTATGAGTATCTATACCACTTTTAATGTTTTTAGTACTTATAATTAGTATATACTATCCTATAATTAATCCCTTGAAACATATCATTTTTGATGATGTCTAGGAACCCATGACACCCTAAGAAGGTGTATGGTAGGTTTAGAATATCTTTGGTGTTGATTTGAAGTGGTTAGAATAAGTATTACGCGAGAAAAATCAATTTCGACAACATTAAAATAGGGTCTGATCATATTTGTGAAATCTGGAAATTTCGACAGTTTACAAAATATTTTGGGCTAGATATTCAGAAAATATACTTTAAAACGAAAACGTGGTCGCTTGAACGGGTTAAAACGGAGTTATAACGAAGAAGTTATGCTATTTTCAAGTTTAACGATGAAAACTATATTTTTCCCCAAAAAAACAGCATGTTGTCCAGATTTTTAAGGGTAAAAAATGAGTCTTAAGCGTTATCTAAATGAGTCGATTTATCAAAAATATATTAGTATACTTTAACACGAAGCTAAGAACATATAAAACGTAGAAAACGGACTTATAACTATTAAATTACACGTGTTTAAATAAGGTTGCCGTAACTATTTTCACAAGTATAACACATATATTTCCTATTAGCAAAAACTAGTTGTCGCTAGTGACCATGTTGAGAGTCGATTTTAACATCGATAGAATACTTTTGAGAAAACGATGTATTCTAGTAAAAGTAAGTTCACCTAGCCTATTTTCCAAAATGTTCAACCGTTCGTCAAACGGAGTTGTAACGAGTAAAATACGGTCACTCAAACTTTGCCAAAAATTACCCTTAAACAATATTTTTGGTACAAGTACCCTACTTTACCTATGTTTTTCTCCATGATCGAGACCTTTATGATGAAAATTTAAAAGCTAAGACTTTGAGATAATGCTACAAGCTTTCCAAAACCGTTGAGTTTGTTTTCTAACACTCGATATTCACTATTTTACGACTAGCTTTTCGAGGCCATTTAGTCACTTTCATGAACTGTCAAATTATATTGTTTTGCGACGAAAAACTATAATTTCGTAATAAATCACTAAATGATTATCGTAGGATATCATTTCAACATAAATACTTGTAAAGTAAATTATAATTTGTCAAGACGTTATAAGATTATTTTTCGACGATAAACTTTATTTTCAAAAATTCACAAGTGGTATAGATATCATATGAGTTTGCATGCATAACATTACATCATAACTTATTATAGATCATATCATTCATAATAGGTCGCGGTTAGAGATTTTGCGCTTCATTTCAGTGTACTCACTTTTGCCATCGCATCATTGTATCAAGTGAGTTTTCATAGCCCCGTTTTACAAGTTTATACATTATTTCAAACCTACGAGGGAGAATACATTGCACATCATTTTTATTACAATGCCAAGTATATCAAATTCATTACATTGCTTAAGTTACCTCATTGCCAATTGAATGTCCCCATTTCATAATCATGAACCGTTAATTCCGAAAGAAGCGAGGGTGAGTGAATAGATCTATTGAGGGTGACTCCACCATCCGGGTTGGTGGTCCCAACTGGTCAAACGGATGCATTTCATTTAATATCATTATTTGAGTTGTTTGGCAAAACACTCTGTTGGGGCGAACATCAGGAACAGTCTAGCTTCGGTGTCATGTGCTTATAGCAATTGTATCATTTTTATGTGACATATTTGTCATCCATGGCCTATACTTGTGGTAGTCGTATAAAATATTTTCATAAACTCTATGAACTCACTCAACCTTTGTGTTGACACTTTTAGCAATGTATTTTCAGGTATCTAAGGTACATATTTCATGGCATGCATAAAGACTTATCATAGAGTCGTGGTGACGACGCGTCTCACATGGGATTTATACACTTTAAAAACATCGTTTGGCTTGTATCAAACTTATTTCCGCACATGATGATTTTTCATTTGGGACCTATATTTTGTAAACTCTGAATGTTTTATTAAATCAAACGATGTATTTTCCAAACGACACTTTAGGTCGTTCAATATAATTGTAACTGTGATGCTATGACAGTCATCCCCCAGGTATTCCATTCCGCTGCAAAACAGGTAATTTGGGGGTGTGACATCAATGCACCTCAAATTTTCGATATCCACTTTTCTGTAAACGGTTTCTTACTGTGTAGCACCTGCTTTGCGCACAACCTCTCCGACCGAGCGTAAACACCCTATGTAATCTATCACCAATCAGGCGTTAGGATGGTATTCTTGCGTTTGTTGGAAAAAAAGGATGGTAGAAAGTTTACCTGTCAGAATCGGGTACTGCACTCTGCCCATCGCATCTTCTGTGGGGACCCTGTATTGAAGCTGGTTGTATGAAACAAACTAAAAGTAGTGATGAGTGATGTTTGGCGCTTGTATAACATCAAACTTTGTGGCTTTTCCAAATTTCAGGCTTGTTTTGTTGGCAATCGTTTGTTGGTAAGAGTTGGTCGGTTCACACATGAACTCCGAGATTCTGTAAACCTCCCCAACCTTGATTTTCGCGTTGAAATAGTCGAATTCTTTGATATTCATGTTACCCTGTATAGCGTTGCCCTGTTCATAATCATCTGGTATTAGACAAATCTGAAATGGTAACATGTTTTATGTGTGTTGGCTGAATCAATACATACCTCTTGATCTATGAGGATACAACAAAACCCTGTTTCTTTTTTTTTTCCAGGAACTCCAGCTGCATCCTTTTTGCCAAAAGTTGTTGAAGTCCATTTTCTATAGACCCTGGCTTCGAGGACTTTGCTGTGAGATGTTGGTTTTAACTTCTGGATCGTTACAATCTCTGGCGAAGCAAAGGTTCTTCTTTTCAGAGGTATGCTGCACCGTAGCATTATGAGTTTCTTCCATTTTGCTGGTAAGTCATAAAAAAGAAAGTTAGATACAGACAAACAACTAAAAACGAACAATGTTATAGGTAATAAGGATCGTAGCATTAAAACGTGCAGACACAACACATAAAATCGGCGGGTTGCAAATCTACCTGTGGGCAGAGGCTTTGCCGATAATTTTATAAAAGCAAAAGATAGTAATGCAATTATGATATCAGTGTGTATAGAATAACAATAGAAGAACTTGTTGTAAAAAAAGGCAAACTCTAATTGCTATGTCTGTGGTGGCAAAACGAAAGCTATTTCTTTTTTTTTTTTAAATCTTTGTAAACGATATTTTGTGTGGCATTTGGTCTTTGGTTTTCCTTTTGTTTGATAAGGACTTTTAATCCATGAGTAGATGTAGCTCTAGAGAGAGCCACATACAATTGCCCATGACCAAATACTGGCTCGGGAAGGTAAACACCAATTTTGTTTAAAGATTGGCCCTGACTTTTGTTGATTGTCATAGCGTAACAGAGCTTTATTGGGAATTGAGTGCGCTTGAAAACAAAAGGTAGGTTTGGATCCTTATGAATCAGCGGTATCCTATGAATGAAAACTTTTTCGCCAACTCTTGTGCCTGTGATAATCTGCACTTCAATAAGCTTTGACATCAATTGTGTCACTATCATGCGTGTGCCGTTGCATAAACCGCCTGCCAAGTTGACATTCCTTAAAAGCATCATTGGTGATCCAACTTTGAGCTGCAGTTCATGTGGCGGGAAATCTGGGAGCTTAAACGTGTTTATATACTTAGGAGGGTATAACATCTCTGTTTCAGCCCCACTATTCCCCACCGGCATGGCTATGTCATAGCTTGCATAAGTTGTTGTTTCCCCATCAACCATCTCTAAAACTCTTGAATTAATAGTGTTCGCTGTTTCATTCTTTGGACACACGATTGCTTTTTCTTGAAGAGTGATTGCTGAAGGGGTTTGAAGTGTAGGCTGATCATAGATGAAATCTATGAGATTCAAGAGTCCTTGTTCATCATCTTGTATGCAAAATCTAGAAGGAATCTCGACCCATGCCGAATCTCAAGGGTCTTCTTCATCAGGTTCACCAATTTTACCATCTCCAATATCCAAAAGCCATGATGCAAAGGACTGTGCTATGCTTTGCTCTTCTAAAGTCAGACCTGAGCGGAACAGCCTCATGTTTTCTTTAAGCGTCATGACATGAAAATAAGGCCAGAGGTGTGATTCTGCAACCGATGATGCTACTATTTCCATTTTGGGTGCGCCTTTTTTGATTGGCAGTGTTTGACGGAAATCACCACCCAAAACAACTATTTTCCCACCAAACAAAACATCTGGCGCATCAAATATATCTCTGAGAGTCCTATCCAATGTTTTGAAGCACCGCCGGTCATTCATCGGTGCCTCGTCCCAGATAATGAGATCAGTTTCTTTCAAAAGGTTTCCTATGAGAGTGTTTTTTTTACGCAACAGAGGGACTCATCCGTCAGCTCGAGAGGGAGCTTGAATCTTGAATGTGCGGTTCGGCCTGCTGGAAGAAGGAGAGAAGCGATACCAGAAGAAGCAACCGCTAACACAATCTTACCTTCAGCACACACAGTGCTAATTATTGTCTTCCAAAGAAAAGTTTTTCCAATTCCTCAATGACCATATACGAATATTAATTCTTGCTTGCTTGTTTTAAAAGCGTTTATAACAGCGTCATATATAATTTTTTGTTTAGCGTTTAGTCTTAGAATCGATTCATCCCTTTGTTGCGCTAGCATTTCCCTGTACAAAGGGTTTGCGACTTCACAATGAGTAAGTAGCCTTGCAAAAATGAACCTTGGTTCTGCAGATGTAGCTGATCCACAGGCTTCTTCAAGAGTTGTGTCCCATTCTTTGTCATCACCAAGCAATCCAAGCGCATCACATGCAACACGATATGTTGGATAGATAATTTCATTGACTGACCTGAGTTCTTCGAAGTCTTTACACCCTTTTTGATGACATAATAACATTCTTAAGTAGAAAACCTCACCCGAAGTTGGGTGTATATATGCAAGGCGTCCAATAGAATATTTATTAGTCTTTCTGAGTGACCAACATTTCTGATCTCCATACCACACAAACTCTGATGGAAACTGCAAGTAAGTCAAATGACGCCCATCTTCATTTTCAATGTTGTAAGTAAACCATTCTGTAAGCGATGTCAGTTTACGATCACGACAGTTGACCACTGCTTCCAAGTTATCACCGTCTCTAAAATTTATGTGCTGCATGTTCTCTAAATGCACTGAAAGTATCTGAACCACTGGCTCTCTGATATGTATTTCAAATTTGAGGATTCTCCAACATGCTTCGTGAGGACATATGAACCGGCGATCAAGGTAATTTTGTATTTCATCAATCGACTCTTTCAACTGTGCTGACGAAGTAGATGCTTCACCAATAGATCTTGCCACTTTGGCAAAGATTCTGTCAGTTCCTTTTAATATATACTTAAACAGATATTTTATGAGCATGCTCCACCCACAGTACTCCACATTGATATGAGCTTCGAATGCCAGGCATAGATCACGGTTATATGGCACGACATACCCATTGTCAAGCTTTATATGGCCTTTTGCAGCAAAAGTATTTCCTTGTCTTCTTCGATAATGTGGATAACCTTTGTCATCAAAGAAAGTTTCATTATTGTACTGTTTTGGGAATTTCTTTCCACACAGCTCGCCCTTCATACACGGTGCATTCGAACTGGCCCTGCCACATGGCCCATGCATCATCATTTCTGAAACAATCTTATAAGTGCGTGGATCAGTCTGAGGATCAGGCAACTCTGCAGAAATGTATTGATCGACATCTTGAGCATTTTCTATTTTGGCTAATGAAGAAATCCAAAGGAGTGTGTGACAATGTGGCAAGCCACGCTTCTGAAACTCAATGGTGTACAACACTACAGCGTAAAAAAACAGAAGAAATAAAATCAGAACAACACGTTGGCATACCACATTATGCAACCATCAATGGAAAAACTGAGAGCCAAAGATAAAAGACAAAGCTTCATTTGTAAAAAAAATAGCCATATCTCCTGTGACATAACCAAATGTCTGTCTTCTCTTTATAAACTTTACGAATGATTTGAATTTTTGCTCAAAAACTCTGCATACTATATCCGCCCTATCCGCTGTTGTCAAATGAGGAAACTGGGCCATGTATCTTTGTATCTCAAGCCACTTCACGTTGCTTGTGAATGTTATAGAAAACCGTGGATTACCAAGGACCCTGCAAATTGCCAATGCATCCAAATAATGGTTGTACATATATCTCGGACCTCTAGTAAACGACGAAGGCAATATAATGCGAGAACCCGCCTGCGACCCATCATGATCTCCCCTTGAAATTGCATCATAAAGCCCTGACAAAAAATCTCCTCGAATATCGCTTTGGTGTGTTCTATAAAAGTCCATCCTATTTTGTTCTATACAACAGTACACGCCAACAACATACTGCTGAAAAAGCCTTCCAGTGCGAAACAGGAGGTTATAACTGTCATGCCTCGGGTGTAGCTGGTATGCGTAAAACGAATTCATCGACACCCGTTTTGGCTCGATGTTTGGATCTGCCGTTCTCAACTTCAGCTTTGTGTGATACCCTTGCTGACCATAAATGAATATCAATGGAAACTGCAATGACATGTACGACTTATGTATCTTGCTAATCCTTCTTAGCGGCCCATCTCTGTACTCTAGCACAACATCATAATTCGATTCGCTTTCAGGCCCACAATCAAAGACAATAGCCCCAAGGGTGTTTGATAATGGAGCTTCATAACCGCGTGGAGCCTCACCGCTGTAAAGCTTTACCTTAAATTCCGGGACATCATGCTCATGACATTTGTCACGTGCAGTTCTGAATATATGTACCAGTTCATTGTGAGCATCTAAGAAGTGAATGAGCCCTTGCACTTATCTGGATTCAAATCAGTCCCATCTGAGGTTGGAAAGTGGCTCAACCTATGCTGAACTTCATCCTGTGTGTCATAGATGTAGAGCTGAAAAAACTTTGGATCATCATTAACCAGACAAAGTGAGCCTATCCAAGGTATATTTGCCCGAGACTTTAAAACATACCCCCCCCACCATTGTTGATCGCGTTGTCGATCGTAGCACCGAACGATGTCATAGCAAACATCTGATTGTATGTTCGGATATTTTCCATAAAGGGACGTTGTCCAAGCAAGTATTTGATATACTGTGGCGGGTCTGCATCAGGTTGCATAAAAACTTTACCACCTCCGCAACATGTATGGTACTTAGATGAAACATCTGCTACACGATTGTTGCGGAGGTGGTAAAGTTTCCTAGATCATCATACTCAGGGGCTGCGACTGCATTGATTAAGAAACCATCATCAACTTAAATATCTGAGAATATATGTTTAGGAAAAAGCTGGCGCACATAAAAAAGGCAAAAAAAAAGACACATACGCTGTGCTGCAGAAGAAGATGGCTCTTCATCAATGCCACATGTACTATTATCTGAGCCATAATGGAGGTTGCTAGTGAAAATACGACGGCGCAGACTCCTCCTATGAGGCTGGCCCGCACGCCTATCTCATTTCCGACACTGTGATTGATCGCCAGCATTTTCCATAGCAGCTGGTTGACCATCAGGATGTACCCTGGTTCCTGGTAAGAAAACAAAGCACCACAAAAATTAAAGCTAATGCTGGATACAGGCCATGCCTTTAAAAAAAAATAAGAAAACCCTCACTCTTAGTTGCACTAGGAGTAGATGGTTCAACAGTGCTGTGGCCATCGTTCTTTGAATTCGGCTGATGCTTAGATGGTGTGGAGGGCTGACATGCCTGTTTTTTTCTTCGATCGTTGTTACCGTCAACATCACCATCAACACTTGTTCCTGGTGTTAGAAAACAAATGAATGAAATTTAAAATACATATTGCATGCAAACATTGTTGGTTTAAAACAATTAGGACAAAAGAAGATGACAGGACCGACCTTGTAGCACATGCAAAGGCGGCGCACCAACAGCTTCCTGCACAGCACCACACACTTCAGGATTTTGCGAACGGGGTCTAACAACATTACCCGATATTCCTTTTCTTTTTCGGGTTTCTTTTGAAACCATGGCGTTGCGTGCAGGCTCCCGTTTAGATGGTGTGGGTCTTTTTATAGGGCTGTGCGAAGATGAGGTATCATCCATGCGCGATCCTATTCCAATAAAAAAACATACCATGTCAATATGATTTGCCAACCATGAATTGTAGGATTAAAACAAACCCAAGAAATCTAACAAAGCACATTTAAAAAGAGAAGAGTGACACTCACTTTTCATAACATTAGGAACCATCGGTTGATGGACGATGCGCGCATAATCATATGGGTTAGACGAGTTGTCGGCTGGATGGTATTTTGGCCTCCCGCTTTTTCTAAGCTGCAAAGGAAGTGGGGTACGATCCAAATGTAATCCTGTTCCAATAAAAAAATATATGGTGAGAATGTGATTTACCAATGATGAAGTGGCATACAAAAAAGGAAACAACAAAATTTAGCAGACGACGGGTGAAAATAGAACAACGCAGCTGACCTTCTATCATATCAGGAGCTGTTGGTTGAGCTCCAAGCTGCTGCGAACACGCAGCATCATACACAGGCAAGGCTGATCCAATTTTTAAAAAAGAAACCATGAATATGTTATCGAGCGAGCTGAAAGTCCTTTTCAAAAACAAAAGGTGTCAAAGCACCTTTCGGCGTGCGGGTACCAGATTGTTGATGAAGACCACGCACACAATAGGTTGGATCAGTTTCATGGCCTTCAGCCTGGACACCCTCCTTTACAACAATATCTAACCCAAAAAAATAACGTCAGCTCGAACACGCTTCAACAGAAAAAACAACAATAAGTGTGGCCACAGGAAAAATGAACAACACAAAAGGAAACAACTAACCTGTAACATCATGTGGTTCTGATGCAGCAAGCATCGACGATACATGTGGTTGACAGGCACACACACCCGCCGTAGTGCTATTACACATTTGGCACCCAGGACCACCGTGTATATTTGGAACATTGTTTTGCATCAGGTTTTGAAATGAGTGGTTGTGGATACTTTTCGAGCCAGTTGTCGGTTTTGAAGTCATAATCATAAACAATAATACACAGCCCAATTATCAAAACAACAAACAACAGACAAAGTAAAGCGACTAACATATTCAAAACAGTTTATGAGAGCAACAAAAGCATTATCAATTGAGGGTTTGCAAAGAGAGAAAACACGGGCAAAAAAACCAACAAAAAAATATAAAAAAGTCAATGACCATCAGGCAAAAAACAAAAAAATTATAGAAAAAAAATTGAACAAAGACAAAACCACACAACATTTAATAAGGTGCACATTCAATTGCACCTGCCTCTAACAGTAAACCCCAAAGGAAAGTATGAAACTCATTTACTCACCCCAATAGGTAACCATAACTAACATTTCAACATGCATAAGCAACATCTCACCACTGTAATCACACCTGACTTTAACAGTAAACCCCAAACGAAACTCTGAAATCCGTTTACTGAACCCAACATGCAACCACAAATAGCATTTAAAGTGGCATAAGCAAAATGCAACTACCCTAAGCCCTAAATCTAAGAAAAGCACAATAAAGAAAACTAAAATAATCCACAGCCAAACCTAAACAAAGCATAGCATAACCACCATAAAAAATCAACTAAAATAAGCCCTAAACAAAGGGAAAAAAAACCAAACCTTTAATCATGTGTCCAAAATCAAAGAATATGCAGTTAGGGTTTTTTGATAATCAAGAATTGAGATTGGTAACCTTACCTTCAGATTCACCAAACACACAAAATATATGGACCAAAAGATAGTTACCGCTGTAGATAAAACGATGTGGCAAACGGAGATCCACAAAACGCATAAAAATATTGTTTCCATAGTACAGGAAACTGTACCCCCTTACCAACCGGCGTACGAACACGTGAAGATGTCTGGCTAGATCAAGGAACTCGGGGTTTTTTCCCCGGAGATATACCCAGTCGGATCTAAGAAGGAAAAGGGCAATGTAAGTAGCAATGAACAGAACGGGCGGGTTAATAGAACGGAGCTCCACAAAAAGCAGCGTGCCAAAAGTCACACGTGAGAGTACTATGGATTTTGCACTGTAGCTAAGAAATCCAAACAAATGTTAAATATACTAATGACCTCGTAGTACTAAAGAAACTAAATAATCAACTAAACAAATATAAAAACTAAAAATAAATTTTCATTCTTTTTTGTACCAAACAAATGAATGAATTCTTTAATCGATTCTCACACTCTATTCTTTAATTTTGCCAAACAGTGAAATCCAATCTCTTATTTCATAGTCATTCCCTTTCTCTGTCATTCCATTCTTTACTGCATTTCCATTATTTGTGATTCAGTCGTACCAAACGTCTTAGGGTGTGTTTGGTTAAGAGAAATGAAAGGATAGAAATGGAAATGAGCTCATTTATCATGTTTGTTAAGCCAAAGAAATAAAAAAGCGGAGATTTCAGATTTCTCAAGAATTTGGCTCTTTGCAATTTGATTTCCATCCCATTTTTTGGGAAATAGATTGTCTTCGCAATTCTCCGTGTTTTTTTTTCATTCACAAAAGTAACTAGTACAATACCCGTGCGTTGTCCGGGTATAACCATTCAATAATTTAAAAAAGAAAATTTATAAATTTGTTGTGAGTAAAAAAAAAAAAAAAAAAAAACTTTCGTAGTCAATTGCAAACCACCTAATAGAAAAAACTATTCTTTTTCAGATAAAGAATACATGAATTATAAATTAAGGTGTGTACATAACTACTCATAACTCATGTAACAGATGCTACTATGACTCATATATAAACAATACATGAATTCTACTGTAACTTATAACTTCTGTAACACATTATACTATAAACAATACATGAATTCTACTATAACTGCATAACTAATATATAGAGCAGTTTATTCTTTATCAAACTTCATAGACCCCTTTATCACCCCAACTGAATCAACTCACATAGTAAAAGTGAAAGTGGTCATTTTGGTGGTGAATCGATTTTTTTTAACAGTAGCCACTAAAAATTGTTGTGCAACTTTGGTATTGATATATTCCTCCCACAAAACAAAGGCCCACTTCGAGCTTGTTCTTTATACATACACTCTAACACACATATACATTCATGTTTGCATATATACATGTATTTATATATCAATGGATGTATGTATAAATCATAAATGTATGTCCATGCATATGGATGACACCATTCTCTAAACATGTCAGCTATTAATACATACAAACACTTCAATCTCCTCACCGTTATGGATTTTGTGGAATCTAACATAGAGCTGATAAGAAAATGCCATCTATACTGGTTTATTGCATAAACAAAGACACGGCGTGTGTATTAACATTTCACATATTGAACACGATTCAAATGTGCCAAGGTAAGAAAAACTATGAAGTTAATCAGTAACCTTCAGTAACACCCATCTCATGATCTAATCTAGCAGGTAATTGCAGCCGCATTGTGTTCATTGATCCATTTTGAAAGCTTCTCAAACTAACCCATTTCCATGTCGTCAAATTTGCTTCTCTCTTCCTTTTCTTAGATTCGCGAATCACCTCATCAACCAACGGTTGGGTATCAAATTCCACATTGGCGTCATATTGTTGTTTAAAAAAGGAAAACAACATTACGTCTTCATACGAATAAATAGTAATCTGAAAACAAAAGTACTTCAGCACCACCCACAGATCTTGTTCATCCACTGATGTATTTCCAGTCGAAGAAAAAATAATCCAAAATCCAATACGATTACATTGGATCAAATCATGATTTCAAAATTATACAGGATTTCTAGTTGAGAATACAGTAACCAGTCTCCCAGTTCATCATGTGCCCGAGACTAAAAATAAGTACTACGTAAAAAAATATTTGTTCCGGTTTGGAGCAGTGAATAAATGTTCGTCCAAAAACACGAGAGCTTGAACTCGCATATTCTGTGATGTCCAACCCGATTTGGTGATGTCCTAGGAGCGTTTCTAGTTTCGGCCACATCTGGGTTCTCATGAAGTACCTATAGCATTTCCCACAATACAAAACAAATGATCATTTATTTTTGACAAAACATGTATAAAAATTCATACACTGGGAGAAACAGAGGGGGATGGTTGTATCTCCTCTATTTGAACAGGTGGCAACGACATAGCCTACAAAGAATGATAAATAAGATAACCATTCATCTTCATCGCTTTCAACTTTTGAATATCAATATTTCTTGCTAACCTGGTTGTGGTTTTCTATTACAACAAGGTTGATTTCAGCAATATCCGGAGTAAAAGCATAACATTAGAATACATGATTTCAACAATATGATGCAATATGAACACATATATGCGCACACAATCACCTGATGGTTTGCCATTTTGATTTGTAGGTAAAGAGTGAAAGTGAAAGCTACTGATAGTCGGTTGTATTTTGTAGGGAATTAGTGAAATTTATTCTCAGATATATACTACTAACTGACCTAAACATAGGAGATGCATGGAGTAATTTAGGCGCCAATTTTGATATTTGATATTCAAAAGTTGATAAGCAGATAAGGCTTCTAACTATAGATAAGAATATGTCCAGATACATAAGTACATGCGATTGATGGGTGAAGGCTGAATATACATAACAAACTTTTCTCAAATTAACCAAAATACGTAACATACTTATTTTATTATCAATATAATATACGTAATATACTTTCAAATGCTTACTAATATACGTAATATTGACAGGTTACCAGTTTTTAAAGTTACAATAATGGTCCATGTCGTTTGCGTTAACTTTCACCGTTAGTCCTTTGACATTTTTTAACTTAAAAAAGTTACAGTAATGGTCCCTGTGGTTTGCTTTGACTTTCACCGTTAGTCTTTTAACTTTCATCTTTTTTATAAATATACACATTTTTTTTACATGTTTCTATACACGTTTTCACACACATTTTTATATACGTTTTTTACACATTTTTAAATACGTTTTTTGCACATTTTTATACACGTTTTTTTCACATGTTTTTATATACATTTTTTACATGTTTTTATGCACGTTTTTATACACGTTTTTTTGCACTTTTTTATACACGTTTTTATGCACATTTTTATACACATTTTTATACATGTTTAAAAAATGTTTTTAAAAACGTATATAAAACCGTGTTAAAAAATGTGTGAAAAAATATATAAAATCGTGTATAAAAACGTGCATAAAATCGTGTAAAAAGCGTATATAAAAACGTGTGTATAAAAACATGTATAAACGTGTAAGAAAACGTACATAAAACCGTGTATAAAAACGTGCATAAAAACTTGTATAAAAACTTGTAAAAAACGTGTATAAAAATGTATTTAAAAACGTTTATAAAAAGCGTGTATAAAAACGTGTAAAAAACGTATGTATGTAAAAACGTGTGTAAAAACGTGTATAAAAAGTGTAAAAACGTATATAAAAACGTGCGTAAAAAACGTGTATAAAAACGTGTAAAAAAATGTATATAAAAAAGATGAAAGTTAAAGGACTAACGTTGTTAGTCAAAGAAAACCACATGAACCATTATCAGTAACTTTTTAAGTTAAAATGTCCGGACTAACGTGAAAGTCGATGCAAATGCGAGGGACCAACATCTGTAACTTTTAAAGTGGTAGAACTGCCAATATAGTATTTGAAAGTATATTACGTATGTTGATAATAAAATAAGTATGTTACGTATATTGGTTAATTTGAAAAAATTTGATACGTATATTCAGCCTTCACCCGCGATTGATATGGATGTGAATGGTTTTATTCAAAAACAAATACACTTATCCTACAATATTACTTTTGCACGTGCCATTTAATATAAAAATATTTTCTCTAGTTTGTTGCAAAAGATAATTAAAGATTTAGAATGGTCAAACACTCTTGATCTAACGGATGACATGCTTTTCTTGAAGATATGGTTCCGTAACAATAGAATAGTAATTAAAACATAAAATAAGGGGTATAAAAGGATGCAACCACGTGCCCCTCACATTCACCACCAAATTCTTTAAAGGTCTGTGAAACCCTAGCCCCCAATATCACTACTTCAACCCAATTTTTCTCTGATCTCCAGCTTAAATCCATTATTTAGTTGTTTCTTGGCTGCTTAGAACTCCATATTCTCTTTCACTCGATCCTAGATCTATATATCTATACTAGCCGGGTATGCCAGATGCATGGGCGGCGATAAGTATAGTTATATGTGTTACACTTCGCTTTAGTGAATTCGTTTAACAACACTTCGAATGTATATGTGTTAGTTGTAAGTGTTTGTTTGGGTTACCCGTAACTTTCCAGTAAACTTTCCCATGACATCATTATTCCCGCATATAGAAATACCCTCGCAATCTCTTACGCGTCAAACACTACCCCAAAAGTATATGATTTTAACGAATCAAGATTATATTGATTGAAATAAATGAAATAAAGGTTAAAGTTGTAAAAATTTGAATTAAAATAAAATAAACCCATTAAAAATATAAAAATAAAAACTTATAAAAATATATCAAAATGGATGTTGAATTAAAGAGGATAAAATTTTAGAAAATATGGTGAAATTAGATTATAAAAAAATAAGTAGATAAAAAGATATTTTAATTTAAAATAAAGATGAATTTTTAATGGAAATGACACATACGTCATTTTATAATGGAGCTTTTTATCTTAATTTTTAGTTAGGAGTTAGGTTTGGAGTTTGTTGAAGTTAGCCGGAGTTTGTTAAGTCGACACACGCCATCTCATGATTGGAGCTCCTTATCTTAATTTTTGGTTAGAAAAACTCTTTCCATAATAAGCAACTTTCTAATTTTAAAATGCCTAAATATATTATAAAGTAGTATAGATTAACCAGGTGTTAACTTTGACGAAATCGAATTTGATGTTATTTTTTTAACTTGTTCATCTTGTATTTGAATGACTTATTCAATTATTCTATCACCAAGTATTTACAAATCACGAATTGTTTATATTCGATTTGATTGCAGTGTACAATTTTTTTTATTTATGGTGTTATAATTATTTAAAATTGATCTTTTGTTCTAGCAATTGGAGCTGTTCAAAAGTTATTCTAAAAGACAAAATAGTTGCTTTGAAAGTAGTAGCAGATTTCTTGTATGATGATATTTATTTTCATTGTTAGCTTAACATTTAAGTATTGCAAAGTAAACCAAGAAACAAATGAAACGAATGGTGTTTTTGGTTTATGGTCTTTTGATACTTTGGTTGGCTTCATGTTTTTTCATGGATCTTGATTGGTTTGCAGATAGGATGCTTATTTTCATTCTATTACTAAATAATTAGCTGTAAAATTGGCTCAACGATGTGATCTTTTGCATCACCAATGTACATAAATTGATGTTTTTATTCATTTCTCAGGTCAATTTCCGGATGTTACCTAACAATGGAGTTGATAAAAAATTCTCAACCAATTTCATTTATCTACATTTCTATTCTTTACCTCATTTCATTTCTTTAAATTTCTCTCTACCAAACGTGCCCTTAGGATCTAAAAGAACCTTGCATAAACTGATATATACTAGAGGTGGTAAAGGGTCGGGGTTGGGTCGGTTTGAGTCATGGATCAAATGGGTCATGGGTCATACACGTCAGGTTTTATATTATAAATGGGTCTAACGGGCCATGGGTCAGACGATTTGGGTCGGGTCGACTCACTAAACTATAGTGTTTTAATATGTTTTTTTACGTTTCCGTCCGTTTTCTTACGTTGTCGTCCGTTTTCTTACATTTTCGCCCCGCTTTAAGCCGCATTTTAAGTTTCCCATTGCTTTGTTTTCCAGCTTTTTACGTTATCATTTTTATGTTTTCGAACTTTTACGCTTCCATTTTTTATTTTTTATCTTCCGCTTTTTTACATTTTGTATGTTTCACACGCTTTAATCTATTTTCTTACGCCATGTTGTCCGTATTTTTACGTTTAGTGATTTTTTACATTTTGTCCATTTTTATTTTTTGTTTTTACCCGTTGCTGTCGTTTTAATGTTTTACTCCGTCGCTGCCCATTTTTTTACGTTGTCATTTTGTTTTCGTTTTTTTATTTTCGTCCGCTTTATGATTCATTCGTTTTTAAACTTTTCGTCCATTTATTCACGCCCATTTTTTATGTTTTCATCCATTTTAATTTCCGTTTTTTACGTTTTATTTGATTTTTACATTTCGTCCATTTACGCTCGCGATTTCGTTTTACGCTTTTCCATCCCTTTTTTATGTAAGAAAACGCAAAAAATAGACGAAAACGTAAGAAATGGACTAAAACATAAAATGTAAAAATAAGATGAAAACGTATGAAAATGATAAAACTCGAATACCGAAAAACGAAAAAATGATCTAAAAAAAAAAAAAAAAACCAAACCGTAAAAAAATGACGAAAACGGACTAAAATGTAAAAAATGGACGAAAACGTAAAAAAAATACGAAGACGAAAAAAGGGACGAAAACGTAAAAAAATAGATGAAAACGTAAAAGAAATGGACGAAAACGTAAATAAACAGTCGAAAACGTAAAAAACATACTAAAATGTAAAATAATGGACGAAAACGTAAAAAAATGCACGAAAACGTAATAAAACGGACGAAAACATAAAAAACAAAATGAACGAAAAGCGAAAAAATAGACGTAAACGTAAAAAAAATGGACGAAAACGTAAGAAAATGGTCTAAAACGTAAAAAAGAAATTACAAAAATGTAAAAAAACAGACGAAAACATAAAAAAAACTATCGAAAACGTAAAAAAACATACGATAACGTAAAAAATAAACGAAAACCTAAAAAAACTTATGAAACATAAGAAAACGGACAAAAACGTAAAAAAACGAACAAAAACGTAAACAAATTGACGAAAACATAAAAAAAAAACGGATGAAAACATAAAAGCAACGAAAGCGGACTAAACGTAAAACCGGACGAACGAAAAAGAAAAACGTAAAACGACGAAAAAAAAATACGATAACATAAAAAAAGCGGTCAAAAACGTAAAAAAAACGAACGAAAATGTAAAAAAATAAACAATTAATAACAGGCGAAAGCGTAAAAAAAAGGTCGAAAACGCAAAAAAATACCAACATAAGAAAACGGTTGACCAATTTTGAGGCCCATTTGACTCATTCTTGATTTCACACAAAGTATGAGGTAACCCATTTAGACCCATAACTCTAGTTTCACTCCACCAAATCCAACCTATGATGTGGTGAAATTTAGCCAACATGACCTGTTTTTGTTCAAATGGGTTGGAATTTCTAGGACTAATATATACTCAAGATATGGCTCGACGTACCCCTCTAAACCCATTCCTATATGTGTATCATATGTGCTCAAAGTGTAAAGTTTAGTATGACCATATTCCATATATCATATTCATGATTCAGAGTTACCAAACCCAATTTGTTCAATGTAGTTTCGCGTGATGGCATGTGAGGTTTCCAAAACTTCAAAGTGCACTCATCATCAATCACTGAGAGATTAAAAAATAATAATAATAATAATAATAATAATAATAAATAAAAAAACCTCGCCGAAAGTTGGTCGAAGAGTTTAAGTACGGTGGTGGTAACCTTGTAACTTATAAATCATCTACATTGCAACTAAACAAAGGTTTGCTACACTTAATTGGGGAAAAAATAAAGTTCTTTAGATTGAAATTGGGTATAAGTTTGGTAAATTTTTGTACGGTTTGCCTTTGAAAATCGCTAAACTTGTAACCAGGGGCGGAACTACATAGTAATTAGGGGGGTGGGGGGGGCGCCCTCCATAGTTTGTCAAAAAAATATCAATTTTTAGTGTAAAAAAAATTTTATGACCATTTTATTAAAGTGCACGTCATTACAAAATCAAATCTCACCTACCTTAAGATTAAATAATGTAAAAAACCTTAGGGGCCCTCCATAGTTTGTCAAAAAAATATCAATTTTTAGTGTAAAAAAAATTTTATGACCATTTTATTAAAGTGCACGTCATTACAAAATCAAATTGCCACCTACCTTAAGATTAAATAATGTAAAAAACCTTAGATCTTTATCTTAATCTAAAAAAAATCAGTGTTTAGTGTAAATTTTTTTTTGACCTTTTTATTAAAATGCATTACGAATTTTATCAAAAAATAATAATAATAATAATAATAATAATAATAATAATAATAATAATAATTTTGCCTTCCACTCTCTAAAATCCTGGGTCCACCACTGCTTGTAACAACAAATTAATAAATTGGTCAAGCTCATAATCATGATTAGATAATTCAATAACACTTTGCTAACTTCTATTTTGATATTTATTATATGTTCACTTTTGTAATTTTCAAATTAATAAAGATAAATGATTTAGAGACTTAAAAATGTAGATAATAAAGATAAATGTTCACTTTTGTAAAATTGAAGTGATAGTGATTTATGTGGGTCCTCCTGACCGATAATGCTACATAAATTAACCATACTATTAGGCATATCAATTAGTCATGCTAATCAATTCTCATTAATAAATAGATGAAGTTCATAATCATTGTCATATAACTCAATAACAATTTAGTAGCTTCTATTGCAAATGTAACAGTTTTCTAATAAACAGATCAACTAATCACGATGCCACAAATAATATGAAAACCTCTCACTTTCCTTTTCGTTCGTTTATTTTTCCTCTTTCTTACGCAACTAATTTTCTCAATCTTTTACACCACCACCGATAAAATTTAACAATCACCGAAACCGCCATCTACCTCTAAATGAAGTGTTAGTCTAATTATGTTAGTAGTGTTAGGCCCATTGTGTTTAAGCTAAAAAGCTTAACCCAGTTACATTACTTTTTAGATTAGGATAATTATTTTTAAATGTATATAATTAACCATTATATTTTTTGTGTGCATCAAACTTTTTTTTTTCCTTATTATAAATACAAATTTATTATAATGTTTAATGTGAGTATCATTAGAGATATATTATATTTATTAATAGTGGATTAATGGTGATTAAGTTGTATCAAATCATAACATTTCGCTAATGATACACACGATAAATAATATTAGATAGTTAATTTGCATAGCTGTTAAAATTTCGATCTAGCTCTTAAGATATTTCGATTTTACGATCCCGTTAAACAAAATGATCTTTCGTAGGATCTTAAAAGGCATAAGATCTTAAGTATGATCTCGATTCTATTTCCATTAAATTAACCAACAAATAAACTATAAATGAATGAATTTTGTTAAGTAAAACATTGGCAAGCGTGGATTATCATAAATGTTTTATAAGAGTAAAATATATATATTTTTAGATTAAAAGATCTAGCATCCTTAATCACCGATATAAACATTTTAGTATTTTAAAGCATTATGCGTTGCATTTTTATATTATTGTACTTTCAAACTCTTTTTTCTTCATGAACTTGTTATACAATCATCTTTGAATACGAAATACTAGACATAAGATTTTAAACATTTAAGTAGGATCTTCCGATTCTGATCTTGCAAAGACAAATGGTTCACAGTAGGATATCAATCTTAACAACCTTGTTAATTTGTATGTAATAAAGGGAAAAAAAAAAAAAAAAAAGTTGAATACAGGTAAAGGAATATAATTGCTAGTTGGATACATTTAGAAATGATTATAAAGACAAAAAAGATATAATGGCTAGTTGGATACATTTAAAAATGATTATCTTAATAGATAAATTCATTGTCACTTATATATTGAGTTTGAGTATTCAGGGTATGTTTGGCAAAAATAGATGTTGCTGTTAGTGATGGTGCTGATCTTTGATATTGGCGTTAAAAAAGATTAAAATTCTTCTGTTAATTTTTGTTGCTTAAAAAAATTAAAATTAGTTAATTTGTGAAAAGTAATCTCCATGATCTTTTACAAGTTGGTTTTGGAAACTTATTTTTTGAGAACTTATTTTAATAAAATAATTCACAATCTTAGTTTACCAAACAAAATTTATTTTTTGACCAAAACTTATTTTCCAAAAAAAAAATAATAATAAATAAATAAATAAATCTTAAGCCTCCATAATTTTCAATAATCTCTCACGCCAAACATGCCCGAAGCTAAATAGCTAATGGCCTAGTGTTAAAGGATTTTGTTATTTATCAGTGCATATAATTGGAGCTAAAAATATGTAAATTGCTATAATTTTGCTAGCATAGCCAAAGACGGACCTTCATAGAGAACCGGGGGGCCGCGCCCTCCCCCCAAAATTTGCGGCACCTAATGTAAATATTATAGGTTTTAGGGGAATTTAATTGAGGTTACAAACAAATCTCCGATTCGGCCCTCCCAAAATAAATTCGGCCCCCCAAAAAAAAAAATTCAAGTTCCGTTTATGGTGCGTAGCTTAGAACATATGTGCAGCATCTTTCCATTTTGCAGCCCTACTGAAACACATGGTGGTTCGGCAAATTCATTTGAGGACTAATGTTTATATAAAGTATATACAAAACAATTATATACCTATTTGAACTTGCAATGCGTTACATATATAAAACCTCCAAATGAATCCACAAGTTCTAAAAAGACGCATATACATATAATACTCCCGAAAATATCTTAGTTCATTTTCGTGTTCGGAAGATCGTTTCAACTACTGACACTAACCAAATGTAGCAGTTTTCAATGAACAAGAAGTAGCGATAACTCCAAGACTTTTTGCAGAGTAAGATGGTACAAAAACCGACAAGTCCTACAAATAGTCCCGGCCCCATTCCAGCGTAAAACCAGATATCAGAAGAATCATTGTCACCTAGGTCCGTGTTCTTGCTGATAAGATTAGGGAGTTGCTTGGGTGATTCATGGCCTGTATTATCGGAGCAACTCTTTAAGATTTGTTGACCACAAAGAAACTTGTTACCAGCATAGATTGAAGGATCGTCAAGGGTCTGCAGTTGGTTACCTCCTGGAATTCTCCCAGACAAATTGTTGTACGACAAGTTCAAGTGGCTCAAATAGTTAAGATTGGACATGCTGATGGGAATATTTCTAGAAAGTTGGTTTTTCGACAAATCAAGAGACTCGAGGTTTTTCAAATGGCCTATTTTGTCAGGGATTTTTCCTTCAAGACAATTTCCTGATAAGTTCAAGTTCCTCAACTCAATCAGATTCACCAACTCAGATGGAATCTCTCCACTTATGTTATTGCTTGAGAGGTCTATGGACACCAGATATGGAAGTGTTGAGGTGTAACGCTGATCTATCCCTTTAACCGAAGAATTAAGATGTTCCGTGAAAGGGAACCAAATCAAGGTAGAACTTGAAAGTGGCATAATAAAGAAAGGATTAGTTATGTTAATACTAGACGTCATAGCAGTGAAGTTACCAAAACAGGAAGGAATTTTTCCGGTAAGCTTATTTTGGCCAAAATTCAACACTTGGAGATGGGGAAGACCACATAAAGCTTCGGGAATATGACCATGAAACTTGTTTGATTGAAGATCTAGAGCCTTAAGCCACACAAGGCTCCCAAACCATGGTGGGATATTATCGGTGAAAAAATTTCCACTAATATCAATCAATTGTAGTAAAGTCAAGTTTTGCAAAGATGAAGGAACTTTTCCTCTAAACCTGTTGTTGTTCAGGTATAAAGATTGAAGACTTTTCGACGTAGAAGAAAAAAACTGGTCGGGAATTTGATCATCAAAGTTATTGCTAGACAAATCTAGTTGAAACAAGTATTCTTGAGCACCCAAACATGATGGTAGTTCCCCCGAAAGCTGATTTTTTGAAAGATCGATAACAGTTATATTGGTCAAGCATAGATACTTTGGAATTGGACCACTTATATTGTTGTTTGATACAGTAAAAGAGTAAGTTCCAAACTCATCGGGATAGTCATACTTGGACGGAAACTGACCACTAACTAGATTATTTGACAGATCGATTACTTGGGTTTTCAATGGAAAACGTTTAAATAAGGATTCAAACTTGTTGGAACCAAGAAGTACATAGTCATTATATTTTTGAAATTCAAATACTTTACCTGTGATCTCGTTATTTGATAGATCCAAGTAAGATATTGACGGGAGAACCAAACTTTCAAACCAATCGGGGATAGGTTTTGATATGCTTGTGTTAGACAGCCGCAACTGCGAAATACTTTTCTGGTTTTCAAGCCATGACGGAAATTCAGGTCCTAATCGGCAGGAACTTAGATCGACGTTTTGAAGTTGGAATGGTGGAACCCATTTAGAGCTAACATTATAAACTAACATGTTAGATGCCATATTCAAGAACTCTAACTTGGAAAGTTTCGCGAAGTGAAGTTCAGAAACCACACCAGTCAAAGAATTATTTGAAACGTCTAGCGACGAAAGCATCGCAAGTTGGCCAATACTTACAGGAAGACTTCCATTGAACTTGTTATTCGAGAGACCAAGTGAGTACAAATTTGTCAAATTAGACAGAGAAGGGTTTATCTCACCTCCTAGCACTGCTGCAGGGTTTTTGACCAAACAAGCCAGATTATAGAAAGCAAGTGACCCGACTCTACTTGCGTTATACTGGCAAGAAACTCCCTCCCAACTACAACAATTGTTTCCAACCCACGAGGCTAAGCAATCTGATTCATCTATGAGGCTTTTCTTGAAATCTAGTAATGCTTTGATCTCACTTTCCAAGCAATTTTCATGATCTGAATTACAACAACATATGAAGAACACAAAACATAAAACGGAACGAATAATGAAATTTTGTTTGGGTGTTGTCATGGATGGAATTATGCCTGGAATTTAGTTCTTTAAACTAGAGCAAATGCATCTCCAAGTAGACCAAAAGCGATGGATCTCAAATTCTCTATTATCATCTACTCTCAACTGCCAGAATTTATGATTATATTAGCTGATATTTAGAAGCAATGGATGACCAAGTTGCTAGGTTTGATGTATGTCCCATTCTCCCTTATAAATATCTAATGACATTCAATGAGTTTAAAAAAGTGGTTCACGAGAGAAATTTTTACTTCCAAAAAGTGGTCCATGCGCTGCTGTTTGATATTTGCGACCCGTTTAAATCGATCATTTAGTAGCAGAAAGAAATTTTGGGCATGATATTCATACTATACAAAATCTTCAAATTTGTCGCGTGAAATGTTCATACCATGCGAGATTATGCGGACACGAGCGACATTTTTTCTGTCTTTTATTTTTCTTGCTAAAAGAATGGTATTTTTTAAAAAGGGAAAATTTCATATATATATATACCCAAAATAAAGTTCATAATTAATGCTTTCAAAATGAGTTTTGTCGTGAGTAAGCACGATGGCTTTTAAAGCATATATTGGAAAAATATGAAATTATGATGTTTGTTTTGGGTATACATGGAATTGGCACTTTTAAAAACAAATTGTCCGGAAAAAAGGCATTTCTATGAATCTCCTTTTATCTCTTAAAATTTTAAGTTAGGGCGCGTTTGGTTGGGGAATTTGAAATTCCGGAATTTTAAATTCTAGAAAATTTAAATTCTTGAGAATTTAAAATTCGGGAATTTAAAATACCCAGCATGTTTGGTTGACAAAAAATTATAAATATTTTTTATTTTTTTAATATAAATTTCATAAATATTCTATTTAAAAGTATATAAAAAAATTATAAAAGTTTATAAAAAAATATAAAAATTTATAAAAAAATTTAAAAAAAAAATTATAAAAAAGTATATTAAAAAAGTTTATAAAAAATTTAAAAAAAAATTATAAAATATTTATAAAAAATTTATAATAAAATTTTATAAAAAAAGTTTATAAAAAGTGTATATAAAAAGTTTATAAAAAATTTGTAAAAGTTTATAAATAAAATTTATAAAAGTTTTTAAAAAATTTATAAAAGAAATTTTATAAAAAAAGTTTATAAGAAAAAAAAATAAAAAATAAAAAAATAATAAAAAAAAATTATAAAAAATTAATAAAAAAAGTTTATAAAAAAAAATCATAAATATTCTATTTAAAAGTTTATAAAAAACAATAAGAAAAAATGTTTATAAAAATTTTTTTCAAGTAAATTAAAATTCTTCACTTTTTGGAGGCATTCTAATTCTCTCAATTTTGGCAATTCGTGAAATTGTAAATAATTCATTTGAGTTACCAAACAGGATATTTGAAGGGAATTAAAATGCAAATGCCTTCAATATACCCCAATATCCCTCAACCAAACGCCCCCTTAGGGTAAACTGCAAAAAATATCCATGTGATTTGTCATTTTTACGAAATATTAAATAATAATAATAATATTTATTATTTTTATATTATAATTTATATTTATTATTATTATTATTATTTTAATATTATTATTATAATTATTTCTATTTTTCTTATAAATATTACTGTTATTTATTATTTTATTATTATTTTAATTATTATTAAAACTTTTTTAGTTTTATCTAAAAAATTGAATTACATTACGTTGCAAATCAAGCAAACACATCGGCAAATTTCATCAATTACGTACAATTATAACACATTATAGCTCTTTGAATTACAATTACATCAAATTACAATTCCTTTCAAAGATTACAATTCTTTTTAAAACATTATGTGAATCAAACGCCGTAGTATATGACTTGCACCGCTAGAATAAAAGTAGATGGATAAATGGTAAGTAGTTACGTGGTAATTTATAAATGAGGGTAATGTGGAATGAAAGATGATGGATATTTATTAGTAACTGAGTGATGCTTAAGGTAAGCTAGCATCCTTCCTTTAATATAGTTTGGTATTGGTTTATTTGTAACCGAGTGATGTTTGAATGTTTTTTTAATAAATAAAGTTAGGTACTGGTTTTAGGTTAGAGTGATTAATGGAATTATCAAATGTAACATTTTGGATTTGTCTACATTTTTATTGTTTTGATTGTGGAATTGTGACTTGGGTTTATCAAGATGCGTCGTTGATTAGGGTGGTGATGGAGTGTTTTTGTGTTTGTGTGTTTTTGGTTAGGATATGTTAGTATGATTCAAAAGAATTTGGGTTTATGTTTTTTCAAATTCTAAAGAAAATGAGTGTGAGAAGAAGATGAGGGTAAAATAGTCATTTCGCAAAGGTAACGGGAGTTGACCAAAAAATAACAATCAAATGGATATCTGGTCAATGACGGACCTAAAGTAAAACGTAAAGTGGTTCCTTGCATTAATCATTTCTGTTTACCATATCAACAAAGCAAGTCGGGTCAGTCGGGTAGAGGTAAAAAAACTTACGGGTCAAACGGTGCGACAACAATTTTATTTATTTATTTTCTATTTTCACCTGCATACAGAGAAAATAAATTTACTAATAAGTAATTTAATGGGCAAATGACACAAAAATGTATCGAACTTGACACTTTATGTGATTGTGTGTAGCCAACTATTTTTCTTCTAATTGTATGTACTGAACTTTCAAATTTCGATCATTATGTGTATTTTGTGACTATTCTGCCATGTAAAATGACCATTTTACCCTTCGAAATTTGAAAAAATTAAGGGTAAAACGGTCACAAAATACGCAGAATAATCAAATTTTGAAAGTTCAGTACACACAATAAGAAAAAAAATAGTTGTCTACACACAATCATAAAAAGTGTCAAGTTCAATGCATTTTTTTGTCATTTGCCCTAATTTAATCTGAGTAATAGTTTGCAATATATTGTATTAATTTCAAGTTCAAGAGAATGAGACAAGAAACTAAAAAGTGAAAATTGAAATAAAAAAAGGATTAAACGGTAAATTTACTAAAATACAACTTTTTTCATATGTATTTTTCACGTGAGTGTAGTGCAACTATGTTGTACTCTCTCTCTCTCTCTCTCTCCTCTCTCTCTCTCTCTCTCTCTTCTTAAACATCTATCTACTCCATCGTCTTCCTCATCTATATAGTATATGTTACAAGATTTACAAACGAAATCCATTTCTCGTTTCTCTTTGCACGTTTTACTTCGTGGATGTTCGAGATTTAAGGTGGTCCTCAACTCATTTCCAAGGTAGGTCCTAAAAAATACTACACATCACCTGTATATAAATTTGATGTGTGAGGTGGTTCCTGGGCACCACCTACTAACACTTAGGTCTGCCTCTATATATGGTGATAAAAAAAACATGGAATAGGGACCTCTGGTGATAAAAAAATGATGTTTCGACCCAACATGATATTTTTGGACAAGTTTAGGGACGAACGGTGTATTTTACTCTATACAATATAGATGTACATATACTAGAATTCTTACGATATTATGTCTCATATTTAACTATGGCGGTTTATTATTGATAGAAGGGGTTCGGGGTCGAGAAGACTTCCTTTTCTACGAGCAACTTTTTCAACCCTCTAGGCAGTAAACCTAATCGTTGTAGTGTAATATGTGATAAGCTCAGGGATTGATTTCGTTCTCTAGAGGAATAGGAATGCTAAAAAGAGATATATGCCGAGAATGTGGGGTTGAGGAAGATTCTTTTTAGTCTTTTTATGGTTTTTTAGAAAGCAAAGGTAAATATCTCGGGGTATAAGATTGGGGTGTGGTACTTCTACCGATTTCTACTACTTTTACTAATTACTAAACTAATTAACTAACTATGGATAGATTATGCTTAATGTAGGTGTGCTCGTATGATGATTAAAGATGTGTTTACTTAGATGTTCTTACTCCCTAGTTATCTCTTATTGGTCGGTTGAATTGTCACTTCCTTTATCTTAATTGATGCGTTGTATTCCGTTTGGTCGTAGGGTGGTGCCTAATTCCCTAGTTATATAAATTTCAACTCTCCTCTAGACTACCCGGTATCGGCAAGTACAATGGTATCTCCCTCGAATACTCTACTATCATTAAGCTACAATTCACGCAATAAACACAACGAATGGCCTAAGTGCACTCAAAAGCTTTTTTGCTATTTAGGACGTTCAAGCTCGCAACAATGAAAGAAGAAGCCAATTTTCCTTAATCTATCGTCTACCAATTAAGACAAGAGACGACCTAACAATAATTAATAAATAGGTTTCATAGATCTAAGCAAACACAAGAATAATTTAGCTACTCATGTTGAACAAGCAAACATACATATATACAATCGAACATGGGGTAAACATAATGATAAATTGGATAAACAAACTTATCTTGTGATGTAAAATAGGGTATGGGACCCTAGAATACTGTCAAAGTCGGACTACAACTGTATTAAGGTTTGCTCTCCAAAGTTCTACCTCCCAAATACAGAAAAATCGGATTCTATATATAGATTTACAAGTGCGACGACGTCACCTTTTGCTAGTGACGCCGCCAGGTCGCCGTTATTAGGGTTTAAATGCAGGCCAAGTCATCGTTGGGACGGCGTCATTTGAGATGTGTGGCAGCCTAGTCTTCATGAAGGACGTTGTCTGAGTCTTGGTTCTTGGGCGTCTGGTGTAGAAATTGTGAGTAATGCCTTCTAGAGTTTAGGCGTGATGTCGTCATGCTTAAGAACCAGAATTTACGCTGAGCCGTCACTTGCACTTTTGAACAAAACTTCTATAAAGGGACGACTTCGCCCTTTAGTTGGGATGCCGTCAGGTGTCTTTGGAGTGCCTTTGATCTTGACTTTGTCATTTTTTTCATGTTTTCGCTCCTTTTTGTCCAAATTTGCTTCATTCCAGCATTTTGCTTCCAAAAGACCTAAAATGTGAAAAGGAACGATTTTAAGTAATAACAGATATAAAATATGTCGATTTAGGGCTTAAATGACCCCTTAAAAACGTATGTTTTAAATCCTTATCAAATATCCCTACACTTGAAATTTGCTTGTCCTCAAGCAAATGTGCTTTTAGCCAATCAATTTATAAGTTAGGGGGCATGAAGCATTGGTGTAAGATAGTTTACAACAAGTAAAAGCTCCACAATAGTTATAACAAGCACGGAAATCATATACTAGCACCTCACAATTGGTGTTTGAATTCTCTCATCTCTCGGGTTTATACGAAATATAATATGAATGGAAATGGAAGATAAACACTCATCACCTAGGAATAACTATCTAAGAGGTCTTTACAAGGGTTGTAACGTTAGGCTTAGGGTAGGGAAGTAAAGGGTTTTGTTGGATAGGGGATATTTAGTGGTGACAAGTCAAAAATCTTATGTTACAAGCATGTAAAGCGTGGCGTTGCTAAGCCAAGACTCGACTCACTAACACTAAACAACTTGAAACAAAACAAAAACATAAACATAAAGATAGATGTAGGATGGTAGCCCATAAGTGTTTTCTTTTTTTCTTTTTTTTTTCAAACAACTTTTTTTCTCATTTTTTTTTTTTTTTTTTTTTTTTGATTTTTTTTCGTATCTTTTTACTCTAGCATCCTCTACGATAACATCAAAATATAAGGGATTTATAGAAGCATCCCTATACTTGAGTTTTTATTTAACTAACACTAATTGACCCGATTTGAAAAGATCAAAACATTTGGAGTATTTAATTACGTAGACAAAGAGAATTTGAATTTATCGTTCTTTCCCGTTACTCCATAAAATATTACTTTAACCCATGAGTCCTAATCGTCCCAAAACTGTATACAAATGATATGACTCAACTTAGCAACAATGCAAGTAACTAGACAATTGAACTAATGGGTTAGTAATGATAACAATAATGCACTAAAGATAAGTGCATACAAGGTAGGCTAACACGATTTGGGTGTAAAATTTGGGGGTGGATTGTAAATAATGCTCTTCATTGATATTCTGGAAAACCGAAACATCACGAGACCCGCGAAAAGGATAGGCTCTGAGGGGTTAACTAAGGGTATCGTGTACTAAAGATGAGTACATCGTAAGGGTGTGGGAAAATTACTCAACCGATGTGGAAGAGGTAATTATAATACAGGTTTAAAACAAGGGTTATCCTAATGTCTCTTATCATTTAGTTAATCCTAACTACACAAGTGTAGTCTCACTAGCGATCTCGGAATGCATCACAAAACAAGTTCTAGAATCTATAATACTACCGGTACACTCACTAAGCATTAAAGATGAATGATTTTGTTCCTAAAGATCTAGGGGCAAACCGCACATTTTTAGGGTGGAATTTGAGTGGTATACGGTTTTTGTGCTAGTCATATAATTCCTATCCATGAGACGCTTTATTAAGAATAAAGTTTAGCTCGTAAATGTCATAAAAATTTTTAAATTTTGTGCTAAAATTGCCTTAACAAATATTTCTCCTAGTTTATTACACACTTTACCAAGGACAAGACAAATAATCAAGTGAGTGAATAGTTTCTAAGTTCCCGTTTTATTCTCTCTCCCTACACTTAAACTGAACATTGTGTTAATACAAATAAGCCGTAAAAACGTTTATTTATATTTTATGATCTTCTAATGTTTTGTCGATAACAAACGTAAAATCATTTTAACGAAACAAATAAAATACGTAAATGGTTTGAACTAATAGTTTCTAACATATTCACATTTTCACATAAAACACTAAAACAAGTATAAGTGATTTTATGATTTAATATTACATATGTACAACAACTAGTGTTTACATATTTGGGTAAAATATACACATAACTAGTATGTAGTATATTGGTAATATAAATGGGTAGAAACTTAAGTATCATAACCCATTGGGCAAATACATTGAATGTAGTTGGGTACAACCCAAAGCCCATGACCCATGGAGCTTGACCCATAACCCATTGCATGTCATCATGCTTATATCATATATGGATAATATCTATAACCCATGGTTTTGACCCATACCCATGTGACTAGGTGCATTGCACTCAAGAGATACATTGTATCTAGCTAAAGACCCATGGATCAACCCATGACCCATGAGCCATAACCAAAATACCCATGGGTAAAGGGGCGTCCACGGATCCCTAGCATTACGCTAGACGGATCCCTTGTGGAAGGGATCCGTGGGATCCGGGGAACAGTAGAATTTTTCCTCTATAAATAGTGAGTCATTTCTTCATTGTTTCACACCCCTTCCTAACATACTTTCTCCTAGAGTTAAAAACTCTCTAACCTCAGATCCAAGAGATCTATGTTTGTAGTTTTGTTTTTGTATGATCTTTTAGGTTCCTCTTAAAGGCAAGATCACCACCTTTGAAGTCGAGCAAGCTCAAGTCCATGAGCTGTCATGCTTCCTCATCATCAAGACTACAGAAGTCTTCTTGTTGATGATTGTTTCTCTTTTCTAAGAAGTGTTGAAGACATTTGTGAAAGGCGTCTCAAGTTTTAAGACGAAGATATTAGTGAAGGGTATCTATCGTCCATATCATAAGCACTTGTGGTGGGTGCTTAGAAGTCAAGACTAGAAGCATTAGTGAAGGGTGCTTAGAAGTCAAGACACAAGACATTAGTGAAGGGTGTCTTGAAGATCTAGTTAAAGGCATTAGTGAAAGGTGCCTTAGATGTACATTCGATATGGTGTGTTTCGATGTACAAGATAGATTAGTACTAGATCCAAGGATATTAATATCCTTGATGATGTTGTAAAGGAGTGGATCTCCTTTGGGATTAGTCGTTGGTGTAGTGTTGGGTAGTAGTTCCTCCATTGCAATAGAACTAGGTGGTTAGCTTAGTACCTAATAAAGGGTAGGCGACGTTGTGTAAGTGTGGCTCACCTTGGTGTGAAAGAACTAGGTACTTAGCCTAGTACCTTATAAAGGGTAGGCGACGTTGTGTAGGTGTGGTTCACCTTGGAGTGAAAGAACCCGGTGGTTAGCCTAGCACCGAAAAAGGGTAGGCGACGTTGTGAAGGCTTCTCCGCCATAAGGAGATTGGTGTAGTGTTTACTGAACTCGAGTAGGTGACTCAGGGAGTGGAGTAGGGCAAGGAAAGTGTCCTTGTAGCCGAACCACTATAAATACTCGCATTGTGGTTTTGTGCTTCTTACTCTTATCTTTCATTACATACCTTTATATGTTTGTTTATCAACACACATATCCAAATAGATTGACATAAGTCGATCTAAATAGATTAAAATGAAGTTTTAATTGGCAAAACTATTCAACCCCCCCCCCCCATTCTAGTTTTCCACAATTGTTACCAGAGCTTCGTTACCAAGTTTCTTGAAGTATATTGTACTTTAAAAACTTGATACGATCCGTGGTTAATTGAAAACTACAAAGAAGGTTTTTCATAAAAACAAACACCATGTCTTTTAAAACTATATGTTTGGATGTTGATTTGATAACAACATTTTTCTTATTTACTTTTTCATTTAATTGCAATAATCTTCTTTGTCATGTTGATTAGTCAAAGCTCATACCCACCAAGCTATAGGAATCGCTTGGTAACAAGAATACCTTCCTTAAGAAGGTATCTTAAACATAAAAGGAAGCGGGAATCGTCTATGTGACATTTGTTGTGTCATTTGTAAAGACATTCCTAAGTGCGCTAGAGGTATGATTTTCTTTTTATTTTGCTTGGTAATTAAGTATGCCTATTTAGGTATTTATATGATTATCTTTTGTGCATATACATGTTTTACATGAAGCTTCATTAGGAAGCCTTTTTCTCACATACGTGTTATTTTTCTCGTCTAAAGTTGTGGTATATAAAACTTGTGTTTTATTTCTTTTAAATCCAATAATCAAACAAAACACAAATATCAAAAATTCCTCTTTTCCTATAAATACTCCCACCGTCGACCACTCTATCAAACCCCCACTTTTTAAAAAATTTCCTCTCACTAAAAACTTCATCCTCCTTTTCATTTCATCTCAACCGAAACCAAGAAGGATCATCTTCAACATGGTTTACATTGCCCTCGTGCTCATCGCGTTAACACTCATCGCACTTGTGTTCCCTATGATGAAGTTCACATACGGAGACATTTACTTTGTGTTGTTAATCTACATTGGGGTTATATACCCAATCTTTTGTATCATCCTTAGCATTGAAATGAAATATTACCAATAATCTAAGTTTACCTAGGTTATTATCATAATGTGTTTATCATTTCTCTTTGTTTTATTTCTTTCTCTCGTGATACATTAGAAGTCATGTATGCATGTTAAAACAAAAATGTAAGCTAAAATACATATCTTGATATAAAACTATGAGATATAAAAACCTATACTTTTCATCATAAAATTTGTTTACGTAAGTACTGAGATCTACGGATCGGAAGATATACTAGCCGGATCCCTTTTGTAAAGGAACCGTGGGATCCGTCCTACTGGAGAAACAGTTTTCATGCAAATTAAAAGCAACTTTTCTTCTAAAAGTAATACTCCACTAGTATGTCAAAACCATGAGTGAGTTAAGTGTCTTTCTTGTTAAAAACCATTGTTAATAAAAATCTAATAAAAACGTTAGATAATCATAGGTTAACCACAAACATCACCTTCTACTAACTCATCTTTCTATAGGTTTCACTATGTCGCACGTATATGAGTTTGACTTTTCACTCTCTAGCGTCTACACTCCGAACATCTCTCTTGAGCCCAACACACGTGGCAATCATGTCTGTGGGTTCAATAATCTCGAAACCCGCCACTTCCATGAAGGACGTATTGTAGACACCTCTCTACAATTCGAAGAAGGTATCAATACCTCCTTCCGAGCCATAGGGCTAGACTGTCTTCTCGAAATTAACGAGAAAATATGTCCAAGTTTTGTATTGGAATTCTTCCGTCAAGTCGAACTCGTTCGTATCGAGGATCGTTCTCTATCCCTTTGGTTTTGGATCAAAAACCAAAAGTTTGTTTTGACTCTTGGGCAATTTGCTCAAATTCTCCGAATTTCAAATTATGGACAATGTGCCTTCACCGAAGATTGGTCTCTTGATTCTCTCTTCAACTTTCGTGAAGAAAATAGTCCATATTGTTCTCACATTCCTTCCCCACAAGACTTAATTCGCATATTATGCAAACCTCATCACTCCAATCCAAACATCATCTACACATGGGATATTCTTGAAGAGTACAAGCCCCTTGCACTCATCCTACGTGAAAATGTTTGGAGTCTTAGGGGAAATCGAGAAATCCTTCCCGCCTGTTGTGCTCACATAATGTATTGTGTGCTAACACAACAACCATACAATCTCGCCTACTTCTTTGCAAGGCGAATTGTAAACCTTCAAGGCTCCAAGAATAAACTCATTTCATATGGAATGTTCTTGACGCCCCTCTATCATAATGTCATGCATTTTCATCCTTAATTTCAAAGTCCGTTGTACGTACTTGTGAACAAGATGATGGAACCGTTGAACATTTCCCTCATGAAGACGTTCTTCATTCCTGAATCCGCCAACACTCATCAACCATTTGATGATCCATCTACCGAAAACACTCAAGGAATCTAGTAGTATTTCAAATAGGATCAATCCTCTTGTACTCGTGCTTTATCAATGTAATCCTATTTCCTTCATGAAATAAAACATCTTACATTTGATATATTAGTGTTAGAACCCCTTTAAACTAACCTTGGAATATAATGCATTGTCAAGATCATTGCATACCTTTAGTAAAGGTTCTCTTGAGCGATGGACGTATCCCAAAGTTTGTGCTAGACGGATCCCTACATTTAGGGAACCGTGGGATCCGGCAAACAGAAAATGCAAATTGCAAGCATTGTATTTCAAACATATCCTTAGAACACCTCACACTAAGCTAGACATAGTGTCTTAAGGCAAATTAAGTCCTTTTCAAGTTAAGTAGATCCTTTCTACTCACACATAACTCACCTAAATCACACTCAAAGACGCTTGTAGATCTATCGTTTCATTTTAATCCATTACTCTTCCACTCTTAAGCTCACACATCATTTTTTTTCACATGATCCCTCATATCTAAACGTTGGAAACCTCTTATAGCAAAATCAATCATAATCATTCTTACGAAAAAATTAGTCAAAATTGATCAAATCCTAAAATTCGTCCCATGTGCGAATAAAAAAAAAGCCATACGTGGCTTTCCATGGCCAAAACAAGCTTGACCCATGTTCCATTTACCTTTTTACAACCCGATCTACTAGAATACTGTCCAAGTCGAACTACAACTGTATTAAGGTTTGCTCTCCAAAGTTATACCTCCCAAATACAGAAAAATCGAATTATATATATAGATTTACAAGTGCGACGGCGTCATTAGGGTTTCATCTGGGCCAAGTTATCGTTGGGACGGCGTCATTTGAGATGTGTGACGCCGTCAGTCTTCATGAAGGACGTTTTTTGAGTCTTGGTTCTTGGGCGCCTGGTGTAGAAATTTTGAGTGACGCCTTCCAGGGTTTAGGCGTGACGCTGTCATGCTTTAGAACCATAATTTCCGCTGAGCCGTCGCTTGCACTTTTGATCAAAACTTCTATAGAGGGATGGCGTCACCCTTTAGTTGGGACGCCGTCAAGTGTCTTTGGAGTGCCTTTGATCTTGACTTTGTCATTTTCTTCATGTTTTCGCTCCTTTTCGTCCAAATGTGCTTCATTCCAGCATTTCGCTACCAAAAGACCTAAAATGTGAAAAGGAACGATTTTAAGTAATAACATATATAAAATGTGTCGATTTAGGGCTTAAATGACCCCCTAAAACGTATGTTTTAAATCCTTATCAATTATGGATATTGGTGTTTAAACAACATAATAGCGCAATATCGGGTTTATATTATATAATTCCAACATCATCGGGTTTATATACATACCATTATATGAATTTGAAATGTTTGTAGCCACTCTTAAAAAACTTAATGACTCATGCATCAATATGAAACTGTTGTTCCCGTTAACTTGGTTAGAATTAACTACAATGTTAATCTATCCAAGCTCCATGACTTAGCAATGTTATGAGAAATACTTTGTTAAAAGATAAACGTAAAGTAAAAGACATAGTTTTTCAATGTTTAATTCTATTTGCAATTACTAGGGGTGAGCATGGTTCGGTTTGGCTCGGTTTTTGTATAAAACCGAAACCGAACCGAAAAATTTCGGTTTTTGATTTTTAGAAACCATTCGGTTTCGGTTTTGTGTCGGTTTGGTTTTAGGTTGTCGGTTTTTGGTTTGGTTTTCGGTTTTTCGGTTTCTATACAATTTATCAAGCTTTGCTTTTTCAAAGTAGATTTGACATATATCATAAAATAGAACCATATCTTAAACCGGTACCGGTACAATGGTAACTAAAACGGGTAAAGAACCGTATTAAATTAAGTGCCAACATTCTCAAATTTGCCTCCAAGTTCCAAGGATTTGTTGAGCTTGAAAGGTATACTAAAAAAATTGAAGGGTGTGTAAACGAAAAAAGAATGATGTTGGAAGAAGTTCTCCAATCTTTTGATGTAATTGCACCATCTTCAACAGGAACAACCATTAACATTCAAACTTAATGTGTTTTTGTGACATTTGTGTACCCATTTTTTTTTACCTTCAAGCACATTTGCGTTATGTATATTGTTATGAAATAAAATATTAGCAGAGTTATCACACATATGAAATGCATCATTGACAACGGTAATGTAAAAAGAAGATAGTAAGATAAAGTACTTATATTATTTATGAACAACAAGGCAAGATATATTATTTTGACTTTAAATGTCGGTTCGGTTTCTATTGGTCGGTTTTTAAAGCTAAAACCAAACCGAACCAAAAACTTCGGTTTTTTCAAAATATAAAAACCGAACCATCGGTTTTTCAATCGGTTTTGGTTTTTTTAGTTTCGGTTCTTCGGTTTTTTCCGGTTTAGGTTCGGTTTTTCGGTTTCTTGCACACCCCTAGCAATTACTAAATAATTATACCCAAGTGCACAAACTTGTCCACATTTCTACTCCTACTCATGATATAATTTATAACAATGTATTTACAACTGTTACCTAAGAGACAAAAATGACATAAGCCTATATTATACAAAATACATAGGTATTTTGTCTCTATTACACATGGCTATATTAAGTAAAGGACTCTGTTGCTTTCCGTGTATCAGTGTTGACACACTCTTGTTCTTTTATCCATTTATGGTAAGTTGACATTTTCTTGATAAGGACTCTCCTTTATCCTTTCAAACTTACCCCGACTTTACTTCAGTCTTTCAAGTCATAAGTATTTAAGTCTTCAGTCTTCATTGTTGGTGAGGAGACTTGGAGATCCGTGAGCTATTGTCATCACTCACTGAATCCATAACCTTCTTCTTTGGCTCATGTATCATTCACTGAGTCCTGCCTTACTGAATGGAGAACCTTTCTTCTTAGGCTCGTCCTAAGCTTCTTAAAGATGACTCACTAAATGACTGTTCATTCAGTGACTTGCGTATGTTTAAGGTTATTAAATACTTAGGTTATTTTATCTTCAAATCCTAGTTTAAGGGAGTTTGGGAATTCACTGACCCAACAGTCTCCCCTTATTTGGATATAAATATAGCCTAAGTGTTTATTTGTTCAGTGTGAGTGAGCAAAGGTCTTTTTCTCACACTAAATGTTCTATAAAGCAACTAAAGGACAATGATTAACATAAAAACATTGTTCATTCATTTATATTACAAATTCCTACTAGTTACAATAAAAAATAAATTGCAGCAGATATAATTTTAGTCCAATTGGTATCCAAAAGCTTCAAGCTTGGGCTTATTCGATTTCAGTTTCTCTTGATCAGGGTGGTCATTAATTTTTATCCTCAGGTCATGACAGAATCTCAGGTTCTCCTGAGTTTGAATTTGGGAGGCCATCACTAAGTAACCCACTATAGCTTCAATCCCTGCTAAGTCAATATCACTCCATCTTTGGAAGATAAAATCACCAAGGGCATCAATGAAAAAGAGTAATCTCTCACGTTTTTCAATGACCATGTTGTTCACAAATCTAACTCCTTCAGGGATGGCTCTGTTTCAGGAAAGGCCATGAATCTTAACATCATGTTCAAGCTCTAAGGTTTTCCTCTTTGTCTTGGAGGACTGAGAGGCAGCAGGTTGAGTCACTGGAGCTTGAAGAGCAGATTGAATGCAATGTGAGACATCTTTCTCAGTCTTTCATATCTCTTGCTTAGTGAGTCCATTAGATCTGTGAAAATGATGTTTTTCTTCTTCACAATGATAGGACCCAATTCATCCAACTCAGTGATCCCAAAATCTGAGAATTTGAAAGGATCATGAACCTCAAAGTGTCTCTTGTCACTGCCCCTGTAGACACTCAAGACAACAGGCTTTGTTTTGGGGTGAATCCATATATCAGTGATTGGTTCATGCCTTCTTTTGCTGATCATTGTCCATCTATACTGATCTATCATTTGTTTCTTCAGCTCAGCATATCTTTTGACCTTTTCATCCCTCTGCTTCTTGAGGGCTAGTGATGCAGGATTTCTGACCAGGTTTTAAAACTTATAATGTTACTCGTCTACCTATGGTCTACCTTATGCACTAGGCGGCGAGAGAACCTGATCGTGTGTAGTGTAGTATTCGGTAAAGCCGAGGTCGTCCCAAGAGCTATATGAATGTGGATTCTAACTTAAGTCTATGTCACATTTTAAAGGGGTTTTTGAAATATTTGATTAATTAACTAAATAACAGAAATGAAATGCTGAATTTAAATTGAGGTGAAAACAATAGGGAGAAAGTGTACTAGCATAGTTGTTCATCCTATCATGCAATGATTATGTTCTCTAATTAAGCCTTATATCGCTTCAAGTGGGGCATAAGATTCACTAGACCCTCCTATGGTCAATTCGCCTAGCCTATCTCCCTAGAATCCTACTAGGACACCAAAGGTCAGCATCCTTATGGTCGTCAAAGCTTACAAGTATACTAGTTTGAGTCATTAAGTACCGCTCCATGCTAGATTTATTCTTTGTGTGGCCTGGCCTCTCGGATCTTAGACCACACATCTAACTTCTTAAGTTCTGATAAGGTTTTAAAATGTACCTTTTTGAGGGGTCGTTTAAGCCCTTATTTGATCACTTTTGTATCCGTTATTACTTAATATCGTTCATTTTCACTTTTTAGGTCTCTTGAAGGCAAATTGCTTGAATGGCACTTATTTGGACGAAAAGGCGTGAATATATGAAGAAAATGGCCAAAGTCAAGAATCGAGACACTCAATTTCTTTGAAATACAAGGGACGGCGTCGGTGTTAATGCGGCGCCGTCGAAAGCACTACGTGGCGGCTCGGTAGCCAAATTGCTTATTTTCAGAGTGGCGATGTGGGCTTTAAAAAGAGTAGGCGTCGCAACTTCGGGCGGCCTAGATTTGATCGAGGCGGTCGGAGGCGAAGGGGCGGCGTCACAAGCATAAGGTGATGTGCAAGACTAACGTGGCGAGCGAAACCCTAATACGGCGACGGCGGCGTCACAAATGTCACACCCCCAATTACATTTTCGGCGGAATGGAATTCACGGGGATGACTTGTCATAGCATCAAAGTTCTGATTACATCGAGCGACCTAAAGTGTCGTTTTGAAAGTATCGTTTGATTAAGTAAAATAATCAGAGTTTACAAAACATAGGTCCCAAAATATTTCCAATATACCAAAATGAGTTTGTTACAATCAAACGATAATTAAGTGCATAAAATATATGTGAGACGCGTCGTCATCGCGACTCTATGATAAGTTCACATGCATGCCATGAAGTGAATTCCTTAGATACCTGAGATAAAACATGCCAAAAGTGTCAAAACAATGGTTGAGTGAGTTCATAGAGTTTGGTTGAATTGTAAAGCCTTTAAAGAATGTTCACGCAACAAAGGAAATGTTTTTGGTCATTTAGAATAGTCTACAAAAGCAAAGGCATTGTAAATCCACTTAGTTCCAAGTTCCGCCCATACAAAACTTGCAACCTGTGTGTTCACAACCCACTGCCAAAATATGTCTAGTTTATGTTCATGCACACGTTGTCAAATGAGTTCACAAAGCAAAGGCATTGTGAATCCACTCAGTTCCAAGTTCCGCCCATACAAAACTTGCAACCTGTGTGTTCACAACCCACTGCCAAAAGTAGTATGTCTAATAGTCGAGTATAAGTTACCATAATAATTCACAATATTGCACCACGTATATAATAATGTATGCCGGCAAAGCCCTAGAATAAATAATATAGCGTCCGTAACATAGTGGGCGAGAGGTTGGCGACCTCTAATAGCGTTATCCATACTACTGCTAATGGGAGACTAACAATGCGAATGTACGAGCGATTACATCATACAACTATTATATACAATTAAGAACACTCAGAACATGGGAGAATTTGTGCTTGCTCGACGAGGGAGACTTTAGATTGAAAATGCTCCGTTCCCATAGGGAGACATTCGCTCCGGAGGGAGGCTTAAGGTTGCTCAGAACAAGGGGAGACTTTATGCGCTCCACCAATAAGTCGAGACTTTATAGTGATGCTCCGAACATGGGAGACTTTATAGTGATGCTCCGAACATGGGAGACTTTAGGTCAAGGTCATAGCACGTACGGTTTAATAAGTTCAAACAAGTCATAAGTTCGTATTTAAGTTCAAGTGTTCCATTCAAAAGTTCGTAATTAAGTTCAAGTGTTTAAGTCGAGTTCAAAAGTTCAAAACAGTCAAAGAGCTCAAAACATATCAAAAGGTTCAAAATAGTTAAAGGGTTCATAACAAGTCGAACAAGTTCAAAATATATCATAACGGTCCTTTTACAAGTTAAAAGAGTTTAATATATGTCAAAAGATTCGAATCGAGTTAAAAGAGATTAATCCTACGTCAAAAGAATTAAATCTAGTTAAAGTGTTCGAATCTATGCCAATATGTTCCTCTCAAGTTAAAAGAGTTCAAATATATATGTCGAAGGCTCAAAATCAAGGAAAGTGGTTTAAATAATAGTGTTCGTAACATAGTGATCAATTTAGTTCAGGCACAATCTACTTACTGGCATAAGTAGTGAAACAAAAGGGTAACAAGTTCATGATAGTTCAAACAATATAGTTTAAGTTCATATAAGTGTAAAGTAAAAGCATGAAGTTGAGCATGTATCTCCCCCGAAGAGTTTATAAAACAACGAGTAAAAGTGGGGCTACGAACTCACATTATGCAATGATTATGATGACAAAAGTAGATACACTGAAATGAGGTGCGGTCTCTATCCGCAACCTAATATGAATGATGTGTTCTAATGTAAGTCATGAAACAATGTCGTGCATGCAAACTCATATGATATCCATACCACTTGTACATTTGAAAATAAAGTTTATAAGTTAGAAAACAAGTTTATAATGTCTTATCAAGTTATAAATTACTTTACAAGTACTTACGTAGAAATGATATCCTACGATAATCATTTAGTGATTTATTAAGAAATTATAGCTTTTCGTCGTAAAACAATATAATTTGACAATTCATAAAAGTGACTAGATGGCCTCGAAAAGCTAGTCGTAAAATAGTGAATATCGAGTGTTAGGAAACAAACTCAACGGTTTTGGAAAGCTTGTAGCATTATCTCAAAGTCTTTGCTTTTAAATTTTTATAATAGAAGTCTCGATCATGGAGAAAAACATAGGTAAAGTAGGGTACTTGTACCAAAAATATTGTTTAAGGGTAACTTTCGGCAAAGTTTGAGCGACCGTATTTTATTCTTTACAACTCCGTTTGACAAACGGTTGGACATTTTGGAAAATAGGCTAGGCGAACTTACTTTTACTAGAAGACATCATTTTATAAAAAGTACTCCATCGATATTAAAAACGACTCTCAACATAGTCACTAGCGACAACTAGTTTGGCTATTAGAAAATATATAAGTGTTTATTCTTATATAAAATAGTTACGTCAACCTTATTTAAACGCGTGTAATTTAGTCGTTATAAGTCCATTTTCTACGTTTTATATGTCCTTAGCTTCGTTTTAAAGTATACTAATATATTTTTGATAAATCGACTCATTTAGATAACGCTTAAGACTTATTTTTTACCCTTTAAAAATCTGGATAGCATGCTGATTTTCCGGAAAATATAGTTTTCGTCGTCAAACTTGAAAATAGCATAACTTCTTCGTTATAACTCCATTTTAACCCGTTCAAGCGGTCACGTTTTCGTTTTAAAGTATATTTTCTGAATATCTAGCCCAAAATTTTTTACAAACTTTCGAAATTTCCAGAATTAACAAAAATGATCAGACCCTTATATATAGTTGTCGAAATGGATTTTTCTCGCGTAAAACTTATTCTAACCACTTCAAACCAACGCCAAAGCTATTCTAAATCTACCATACACCTTCTTAGGGTGTCATGGATTCCTAGACATCATAAAAAATGATATGTTTTAAGGGATAATTATAGGATGATATATATTCATTAATAGTACTTAAAAACAAATAAAGTGGTATAGATAATTATATAACTTGCATGTTTTGCTCAAGCATGATAAAATGACCAAAGTATGAATATGAAAGATTAAAAATGATCATGAAATGCTTACTAGTATAGTGATGAGGTTTATAGAACAAGGTTTTTTAAATACTCCTAGGTCTTTATTGCAAAACCTTAAAATAGAGTATACTAGTGTTGTAAAAATAACTTGATCTTGCAAAAACTTTGTGTTCTTCCCTTTTTCTTGAGTTGGCTGAAAATGGTGATGGAGATGGGAGAGTTTTATTTTTTTTTCACCTTGTAAATGTGTGTTCTATGTGTATATGTTTGTATATAATTAAAACAATACATGTGTTAAGTATAATATGGTATATGTGTAAGGGCTAGGTAAGATATTTATCAAATTTTGGTGTGTCATTGATCCTTGGTCGACAAGGGGTAAAATAAATAAGAGGTGATGTATTTAAAATGAGTAAATGCATTTTAATGTTAACTTCATTGTGTATTAAGTAAATATAATTAGGTATTTAATGTAGCATTAGCTAGAAATTGATTTTAACGGAAAAAAATAAAATATATCGAAGTCGTAAAAATTATAAAAATACATTTCTTACAAGAATTTAGTGAAATAAATAATTATCGAGTTGAATTTACGAAAACCGTCGTAAATATTTATACATAACAATTTATATACAAAATAAATTGAAAACATCGGGTAAAATAATAATATAATTTTTATAGTCTTAAAATGAGTATAAAAATATATTAGGATCATTTTTGGAAGTGTCGGATCAATTATTCAAAATAGATGATTATGCGATAGCGTTTATTTAATAGGAAAATGTACGTTAATGAACTATGCAACCCATGCATGAACTAATATGCAGATAATGGTCGTAAATATAAATTTTTCTCCAGGGATGAATAGTGTTTCGTGAATAGTAAAATTTTGAAATACGTTCTCAAAATATCAGATCGACTTCAGAAACGATGAATAGTAAAATGATGAATAGTATGGCGATGAATAGTAAATTCCCGAGATGAATAGTAGATTTGAAAAATGACCGGAAATTGAGAATTGTGACAACAAAGCATAAGGTGACGCCGTCGCGATTGTAATCTTATATATAGAATCCGAATTTTTCAGTTTTAGTGTGTAGTCTTTTGGAGTAAAAACCTAAACCGAACCAAGCCTGTCTTGTACAGTATTTTAGGGTTCCAAACCCTATCTTACCACAAGATAAGTGTTTTACTTCATTAATTCAATTATGTCTTCAATTATTTGTGTGTATGCTTGCATGTTCTCCATGTCCGGCTAATTTACTTGTGTGTTTGCTTAGGGAATATGAAACTTAATTATTGAATATTGATTGGTTGTCTCTTATCTTAATTGTTAATGATCTAGTAATGCGATAGGTCATTCGTTGTGTAGTTAATGCTTGATTAAATCTTTGTGAACCTTAGACTATAAGACCTAGAGTAGTTGTAGGCTAAACCATCCAAAGAGTACCTTAGAGTTAGAGTTTATAATTCCTAGAGATTTTGTAGACGAGACCCTTTGGTAGTTTCAAAGAGTTAGGGATAAACGCATACCCTGCGACTTTAGACACACAACGCGATTAAGAATAAGGTACCTTGATAGGTGCATAAGGGTCCGGTCTTACAACTGAGGAAGCCTTCACCAATCTTTGTTCATGATGAGGCTCTAGAGTAGTGAGAATACCCTTGCCTTTATCTTTGAAAGCAGATGAAGTTGATGATGGTCGAGCTTCAGTGATGGGAGGTTGATATGTGGAGATTGGTATAGCAGGAGTTGGTCCAGTTTCAGCTTCTGTGTTCTCCCTCTCAGGTTGAGAAGGAATTGGTTCTTGTGCAGAAGCGTCAGTGACATTATCCCCCCTCAACTGTTGCTGGAATTTTAGTGAGAGCAAAAGTTGGCTCTAACACTGAAGCTGAGGGGGTTGCTTGACCCTTGAAAGCTTAATAGATCTCATACATCATAGACTTGATGTCTGAAGTATCTTGTTGAAGATTTGAGAACTGGGCCTCAAGATTGGTCAGAGAGCTTTCAATTTCTGACATTCTAAGCCCAAGATTCCAGACCATAGAAGTTGAAGATTTAGCCCAGGCTGCCATATGTTTCTCTAGAAGACTGAGTGTGGATTTGATCTCTACAATTGATGAGCTAAGACCCTGAACATTGGAGTTGGTCAGCATGTTGATGAGCTTAGTGAGACTTGATGAATTCTTGATGTAGGTGTCTAAGTGATAAGGATTTAAAACCTACGCTTTTAGGGGGTCATTTAAGCCCTAATTCGACACATTTTATATCCGTTACTGCTTAAAATTGTTCCTTTTAACTTTTTAGGTCATTTGAAAGCAAAATGTTGGAATGAAACATATTTGGAAGAAAAAGAGCGAAAACATGAAGAAAATGGCAAAGTTAAGATCGAAGACACTCAAACCTGCTCAGCAGAACCTGACGGCGTCCCATCCAAAGGGCGACGCCGTCCCTCTATGAAGACTTGATCAAAAAGTGCACGCGACGGCTCGATGGAATTTACGGTCCTAAATCCGGCGAGTCGCGCTAATATATGGAGGACGTCACTCACACTTTTCACTCCAGACGACCCGGATCCAAGATTCTGACAACGTCGCAACTAAAGATCGACGGCGTCACAACTCTCAAGTGACAACGTCCCATTGATGACTTGGCCAAAACAAAACCCTAATGGCGACTGGCGAATTAGCTAGCAAAAGCGGCAATCGCGATTGTAAATCTATATATAGAATTCGATTTTTCTTTATTTTAAGAGGCAGAATTTTGGAGAGCAAACCCTAACTTAGTTGTAGTCCGACTTGGACAGTATTCCAGGGTCCCATACCTTATTTTACACATCAAGATAAGTTTGTTATTCCAATTTATCATTATGTCTACCCATGTTTAATTGATTGTGTGTATGCTTGCTTGTCTAACATGTTTAGCTAAATTACTTGTGTGTTTGCTTAGATCTATGAAACCTAGTTATTGATTATTGTTAGGTTGTCTCTTGTTATAATTGATATAGGCTTAGGAGTGCAACTAGGCTTTCGTTGTATTTATTGCGTGAGTATGATTGAAGACGATAGGGTGCTCGGAGGAAATAGTCTTGTACTTGCCGATCCCGTGAATCCTATAGGAGAGATAACCTCATAGAACTAGGGAATACGCACCCCCTACGACTTATAGGAATACAACTCGTTAAGATAAAGGACGTGACAATTCAACCGACCAATAAAAGATAACTAGGGAGTAATAGTATCTAAGTGAACACATCTTTAATCACCATACGAGCACACCTCAATTGGCATAAACTATTCTTAGTAAATTAGATAATTAGATAATTAGTAGAAGTAGAGAAATCGGTAGAAGTACCACCCCTCAATCACGTGCCCCGAGATTTTACCCTTGCTTTCTAAAAAACATAAAAAAGAATCATCCTCAACCCCACCTTCACGTCATAAATTTCTTTCTAGCATTCCTATTCCCCTAGAGAGCGATATCAATCCCCGAGGCTTGCCCCATACTACACTACAACGATTAGGTTCACTGCCTAGAGGGTTGAAAAGCTTGCTCGTAGAAAATGAGGTTTTCTCGACCCGAAACACACGCATCACTAAGGCCTCAAGAATTTTCTTGTTCAAAGCAGGGTCTTCTTTAACAGCCTCATTGATAGTGTCAAGCTTGGTGTGAACTTCCTGAAAAGCTTTAAGAAACTTTTGCAGATGTTGGTCTAAAGTATGGATAGCATTATACATGTTTTTCCTGTGTTCACCATTGTTATCCAAATTCTCTATGATTGAGGCCCTAAGATCAGCATAATTTACAGCAGCTTTACAGTGTTGATCCCATAGTTCATCAGTGAGCCCATCATAGAGAGAGTGAGTAGCCTTCTTCAAGAACTTTACCAATTGCCGTTCAGTGAGAGGAAGAATGTTGTCATACTTTTTGAGTTATTCAGGAAGAAGAAGAAGCTGAGTCTGAGGAAGCATCATGGTGGAAAGGTGACTCTTCAGGCTATTTTGGTGGAGACTGATGCTCTTATTCAGCTGCTTGAACATCAATGTTCATGTCTTCTCCTGCTTCAAATACTTCCTCGTCACTTTCTTTTTCAAGCTCATCCTCAGAGAGAAGAAAAGCTTGGACATCTACATAAGATTGAAACTGCACAGGGGGGTACTTCAGGCTCTACTTCAGAAGAAGTTTTTCCTTGGGTTTTGTAAAACCCTAAAACCGTAAATGAGCCAAAAGACTATTATATCCCTCGAATAAAAATCCGTAAAATAAAGTCAGCAGCGATAATATCGTTAAGTGCTTATGATAATCTAAATTCCTAAGACATTTGAAAATAAATAATTTCATTCACTTACAAATGAATATATAACACTTGAAAATGTCACAAATAAATAAAATGTACAAGTAAGATTTGGAAGTTAAATAAAACTTTGATTTGGTCTTGCTTCCCTTCTTGATCGGCCATAATCACACGCTCATTACTCCCCAATTTTTGCCAAATATAGTTCAGTCCTATCACAAGATATATCTCTACAATCTCATTCAAAATATAACACACAAAACCCTAAGTCTCCCAAATAAAAGTTACGGCAAAAACCACTCCTCCATCCCATCTATTTCTGTCGCCAAGAAGGAAGGTCTAAGAGGGTTGCACGAGGTTCGTAAAGGGCTGAATCCGTGTGTTAGTTTGAGGGTTGCTTGGTTTCGTCTTGGGTTCAGACTATTGCTGCTGGTCGTGGTGCTTTAGAGCACAAATGGGTGCTTGGTTTGCTTTGTGTTGATATTGTTTTCTTCCTCCTTGTCTCACGCTACAAAGGTACCTTCATAATCATCTTCTCGACTCGTTAAATCTCGCTTGTTTCATGAATCTGGTCATTCGCATAAACCATGTACACGCCCATAAAATGATTTCATGAACTCATTAATGTATATATATATATATATATATATATATATATGTCGTATAAACATGTCCAACTAGTTTAGTGTTGAATCTGATTTCATGTGTCTTGCATATTTTGTTAAGACCCTATTATGATGTATTCCTTATTGAATGTATAACTAGATACAAAGAGGGGATATAAGACTGATCATGCATGTGCATTATAAATTGGATGGACGCTAGTATATACATAACTAATCTGAACCTGCTAAAGAATTGAATTAAAGAATATGGTGTGTATGTATTTAAATTTAAGCATGGGTCTTTAATACGAGTCGTGGGTCGAATGGGAGGGAAATAGAGTATTATGCAAACTGATGTTAGAAAAGATATATGCAAGCATGGTCTTGCGTGGGGGGTATGTTCAAGGGTGATCACGGGATTCATACTTGTGTCGTTTGGTATTTTGAAAGTGTGTCGGGAAGTCGAGTCGGGGGTTAATAGTAATGCATGTTTACTAAGTCGAAATTGTTAGTCTCTTGAACTGCGAGCGGTCGTAAAAATGTATCGAGCATAGTATGGAAAATGGTCATGAACTTGAATCTTTAGAATACGTATTACATTATGAATGTTATTTTATATTTGAGTTGTTTTAGCTTTAAACCTCCATCTTTAGAAAATTAACACATGCAAACCTTAAACTTTATGATTTGGCAAATTACAACCTTAAACTATTATAAGAATTATATTAAGTTATAATGTTTAATTACTTGTCGCTATAAGCCCTAAACATTGAAAAATTACATTTTAAACCTTATTTTGTATTATTTACATTGTAAACCCTAAACTTTGAGATATTTACCATACGAACCCTATACTTTGAAGTATGGTCTAATAAAGCCTTATAATAGGATATTTGTCATATTAAAAATTTAATTTTGCCATTTATCATTTGTAACCCTTAAGTTTGACTAAAAATGATTATTACCCTAAAGTATTTTATTTCCGTCCATTACGAAAAATGAGAATACGCTTATAAATCTAAAAATATTAATACGATTAATCGTTATGACTTAAATGAGCTAATTAGTATTATACGAATCGTAATCCGTGTAGATTTGTTGAAGGAGACATGACGTTGTGTCTTCGTGTTCATTCATTCGTTTGCTTTCCTATCATTGGCATTAAGGTACAGATATTCTATCCCTTTTCAGTAGGGATTTCTCATGACTTTCCGATCATTTAACTTTGCTTCGTTTATAATATTCCATTTCTATGGTTCCTTATGCTATGACCCTTTGATTTGATCCTCTGTTATTGAACCTCTGTACTGGACCATTGCTATTGACCCCTCTGTTATTGGACCTCTGTTATATGAACTAATGTTACTAAACTGCTGCTACTGAACTTTTATATTGAACTGTTGTTATGAACCTTTGAATGGTGGACTACTGATATTGAACTTCTGATTATGATGACTGATATATATATTGCTACACGGTGGACCTTGTTTGACCCTTGATTTGTACGAGGCAAATCATTTAACTAGTCATGGGGGTTCCATGACCGTGTCATTGATGCACCGATGGCATGACTCCGGTGTAATGCAGTGATGTTACACACCGTCCCTATCTTTATCTGATTATCGCTTCATTTTTTTGTTATGGCCTTCTCTGTTTTACTGCGGGCGTATGGATGCATCCTAGATCATCTTGTCTTTGTTACATTCTTGATATATATCTTTCGGTGATGTGGTGCGTGTGTACAATACACCCCTCACATCTTGGGAGCTAGCTACTCCACTGTTCTTGAGGTCTCCCTCCTATTATGCGGTATTAGAGGTCACCCCTCGAATCGATGGTTACTATTGATTCTTGGGCTGCTATTGCCACTACTGATATTACTTGTCTTGTCTTGTTGGCTCGGGATAGATTTCGACAACCACTTACTTTGTTGATATATTTATATTGCACCATCTGTTTACCCCAACGCACCATATTACGTATTATTGGCCGTTACCACTGTACCCTTATGTGACTTATTCTTCTACCATTCCATTCACGTACAGGGTTATTATATGATTATTGAATTTGATTATGCTTTTACATGTTTATGTGACTACCGTTTACCGCTACGATGTGATTAATATGCGATTATATGATTCACTGTTGTCATCGATTATATGTTATCTTCTTGTTATGTGACCCCTACGATTGTCGGTGACCATGCTAGTGTTTGATCGATTGTTTTGTGCAGGTTATCTTATATACCTCGTTGATTAGTCTCGTGGACTATGACTATCCGTTAGTATCCTTATCGCTTATTTTGACTGCCATGTTTACAATTACATTTTATGCTCTTGTTGGATTGGATAAATGGTTCAACTTATGTTGTCCGGCTTGTTAACTTGTTTAGTTTTCTTGCTATGTCCTTAATCCATTCAATTATAATGTTAGTCTTGTATTCCTAGGTTACGTGTGGTGCCATGTTTTGGCTACTGTTAGTACTTCATTTGTTATGATACTTGTTATGTTATTAACTGTAATTATTTGACTTGTGTGATTGCCATGATTACTTTCGTTAATTGTTTCGCTAGCATTTGGACTTAGTTGGCCTATTTATACTCGATTTCTGCTTTATTGTATGCACGGTTATTTAGATGTGCGTGCGTTTATGTCATCAATGTGCTATGTGCTTTTCCTCCTCTTATCTGTTCCTCTGGGTATTTGTGTAATTGTGTTTCTGCGGACCTCATCGTCTCATTGATCTCTTCTCGTTGCGACATTGTTTATCAGGTTTCCATATTTCATTTGCATCTTGATTTCGTTTAGCTTTCGTTTTGTTATATCACGTTCACTTGGCTTTTTAAGCTCGGTAGCATTTCTTTTCTGCTTGCGGTTTTTTAAGTTGAAGATGGGCTTTGATGTCTTTGAGAGTTGGATTATCGGCGGACCGACCTAGTTACCTTTTCATTTCATTTTGTTCTAGACATATTGGGGTTTGTATTTTCTTTGTAAGTCATCGGTTATATGACTTGGTATTTATTTTTGTAAAGCTTCCGCTTGTAAATTTTATTTGTATGTTCTGATATGACACCAGAATGTGACACTTCTACCCTTACCGGGTTGGGGTGTTACAGGTTTGGTCAGGGCATGTCCCCTCTAATCCAGCAGATTGGGATTGATATGCCTGGTCTTTAGAGACAGTCATTGAGGAATGTGCATCGTTGTGAGGGGGTGATGGTTCCGTATCAGTGGATGGTTTAAATCCCTCTGAGTCTTCGTCCCCCTTTTGGCCTTCAAGCACTGGGGAGGGGGAGGGGGGGGGGTTGAACCAGTGCACATACTTATCCACCTTTCTACTTCTACTTATGATACTATTTATGCACAATGTATTTACAACTATTACCTAAAAGACAAGAATGACATAAGCCTATATTGGACAAAATACATAGATATTTTGTCTCTGTTACACATGGCTATATTAAGTAAAGGACTCTATTGCTTTATGTGTATCAGTGTTGACACATTCTTGTTCTTTTATCAATTCAGGGCAAGTTGACCTTTGCTTGATAAGGACTTTCCCTTATCCTTTCAAACTTATCCCGCCTTTACTTCAGTCTTTAAGTCTTCATTGTTGATGAGGAGACTTGGGGATTCAGTGAGCTATTGTCATCGCTCACTGAATCCTTCACCTTCTTTTTTGGCTCAGGTATCATTCATTGAGTCCCGCCTCACTGAATGGAGAACCTTTCTTCTTAGGCTCGTCCTGAGCTTCTTAAAGATGACTCACTGAATGACTGTTCATTCAGTGACTTGCGTATGCTTAAGGTTATTAAACACTTAAGATTATTTATCTTCAAATCCTAGTTTAAGGGAGTTTGGGAATTCGTTGACCCAACAAAAACGCATGATATCGATGATTAATAATTTTATATTTGATTCAAATTATGTGAATGTCCTTTATGGTCATTTTACACTTTATCATTACATCTACAACTATCCTACCAAATATATAAAAAAATAATAAAAAAAATAAAGCTTGTAGCTATTACCCTCATTTATCAGTTACTAGCTTAAAGTTATCGTTATCAGCTTACATCTAACAGTTTACAGCCACTCTACCAAACATACCCAAAGCTTTAAACCGCATTATTTTCTAAATTTGTTTTTTCCTCTAAGTTTACTAAGAGCGTGTGCAACAGGGAAACAATGTTCAACATTGTGCTAATGTGTGGATGAAGCCGAAATTGTCACCATTAGATCGTTTGAGGTTGTGCTTTTATGGTGAGGAATATGATGTTGGGTTATTTTACCTTTATGTGTTTTAGTTATTTTTTAAATGATACAGTATATATGTAAAAGTTTATTTTTCATTTTATAATAAGGGGCCGTTTGGTTTGATGATAGGAATCACAATTGATATGCGTTTAATAGTAGTGGTTGGCCCCTCAACTATGATAGATTCATATCATGCTCTTTTGCTTCCTTTGATGTATAGACAATACATGGATTTCACCATACCAATTACCATAAAATAAACAACATATATCATTCTCATAGTCATTCTTTCATTCCAATAGGCTCAAACCAAACGCACCATAAGTTTTCATTTTGATAATGATACGCATCTATATCTATACTACTTATAATGGAGGGATAACCCTCTCTTCTATTTATGAGTTTAAGATTTCTTAAATTAGAATTTAAGTAAATACTACTTATAAAACATAATGTACAACTATGTAAAGCACAATTGATTTTAAGCAAATATTATTTCTTACATACATACAATTAATACACCCCATCACCAATATATACAACTACCTAAGCACAATATACAGATACAAATAAAACTAAAAACACATTATTTAACACATACAATTAATACACAATTTAATTCACTCTTTCACCAAAATATACAACTCTTTAACTGTAATGTACAATCTAATTAAACTTTCAAAACATAAATCTAAAATTCAGTAGCTCAAAATAAAATAATATTTGTTCGTTAAAAAATTTAGTCACAGGATACCCGTCGTCGTATCACGCGGGTACGATGCTAGTTTTAGTAAAGTATAATGAACTTTGCATTTGTTTTTGGATAAAATAAAATGGTAAATTGAAAAAGATAAATCGAGTGGATAAGGAAGGGAAATCCAACAACAACAAATAAAAAAGAAAGAAAGAAACGGAGGATTCTTCTAGTGTTGAAAAAGAACACAAACCATCACAAATGTCTTGTGTGACACGTGTAGCTATAATCTCTTCTAATTCACATTTTCTACAATGTACCACTTCTTCTAGTAGGTGCAACAATAACACATTCTGTTTCAACCCTTTAAAATCTAACAAAAACACAACCAGAAGCAGAAGAAGATTATCAGTAGTAGTTTTGTCGATGGCTGAATCCAACCGTAGCACTGTCCTCGTTACCGGAGCCGGTGGCAGAACTGGTACTTGTTATTATTATTATTTTTACTTTCATTTTTTAGATTAACATTTGTTCTTGAAAGAATTTCGGGCTTTTTTTTATAACATGTGTCACATAGCAGAAAGCAACTAGTAAGTGGCAGTGTAATCGAGTTAAATAATGTTATCCTTGATTGATTAATTAATTTTATATACAATTATTTACTGTATATATTATTCATTAACTAATTGTGTTTGAGCTACAAATCAAAGGCTCAATTAAAATGATATTTTTTTTTAGTGTTATTAGTTGCACTCAAGGCCTTTGGCCTAGTGCTGTGTGACTTGCGTACCAACCAAGAGGTTGTGAGTTCAAATCTCGCTGGCGACGTTTGTGAGATATATGGTATAGGAGCGTGAAAAAATTGCCCTCCTAAAAAAAGGAAAATTAGTGTTAGTTGCATACTTGCATATGAGAGCCATTTATACAATGTACTTTCAAGTCCCACACCTGATCGTGGTTCACAAACAGAAAACACAATAAAACAGTAACCGGATATTACTTGGAATAAGCTCTCCAATTAATCAGAAAAGACTTGCTTACAAAAACTGATATAGAATGCACACATACAAACCACAGCTCGGTTTGTTTATATAGGTGTTAGAATTTGCTTTCTAATCCTACTACAATTCTAATAAAGCTAGATAGTCCTTAACAAATAAGGAATCCTAATTAGACTAGAATTGTAAACTTCCATATGCTTGGAAATTCTTTTGTCTTCCATCTGCTCGGATCTCTGGACTGCACATTAAGCTTGTGACTTTTGAACTACTCATTAGCTCGAGTAGAACATTAGACCAACATTCACCCCTAATTTCACTTTCGAGATAGGTAGGTCTTCAACTCCGAGTAACTCTTGCATCTCCTTGAACTTAATCCTTGCTAGAGCTTTCGTCGGAATATCGTAGCGTTGCAAATCACCTCTTACAAATTCAACTTGTACTTGATCTCTTTCAACACATTCTCGAATAAAATGATAACGTGTGTTTATATGCTTGCTTCTCCCGTGAAAGACTGGATTTTTCATAAGTGCAATAGCCGATTTGTTGTCAACAAATAAGACCACCACTCTTTCTTCCATTAGGTTATTTCACTCAACAACCCACGTAACCATATCCGCGACCGCATGGTGAAGTTGCGACCATGAACTCGGCTTCACAGGCGATAGAGCCACCGTGTTTTGCTTTTGTGAGCACCAAGTGATAGGTGATTTCCTAGATAAAATACGTGCCCGGTTGTTAGCCGACCATCATCTTGGTCCATAGCATAACTACTATCACTAAACCCGCTAACTCCTTGGTTTTTTCTTGGTTGTATCGTATTCCAAAATTCAAACTACCTTGGATATACCTTAGTATTTGTTTCCACGGTACCATATGTGATTCTTTTGGTTCTTGCATATAACGACTAACCAATCCAACGAATAAGATAAATCAGGTCGAGTGTGTAGTAAATACCTTAAACAACCAACTCGTCGTCTATACAAAGTTGCATCAACTGGTTTTCCTTCCTTGTCCATGCTTAACTTCATTCCAGGTTCTAATGAACATTGAGTAGAATTAAACTTCATGCATCCGGCATCTTTCAAGATCTTCTTTGCATAGCTTTCTTGACTTATTGAGATACTCGAATCCTCTTGCTTTACTTCAATGCCAAGATAATAGCTTAACTTTCCCAAGTCACTCATATCGAACCTTTCTTGCATTTGACTTTTAAATTCACCAATTTCACCAATTTGTTTTCCTACCAAACAAGATTCACACAACTTGTTCTCTTGATGAATTATTGGCAACTTTTCAACCATGCCCTTCGCGCCATTAATTCCATCGTATCGAAATTAATGTGACCCATCCTAGCATGCCATAACCAAGCATCATCTTCCATCTTTGCTTTGAGACACACCGGACTTCCAACTTGAAGCTTAATCTTGTAAAGTCTATTACTTGTTCTAGGAACCTTCATCAAAAGCTTGCCATCTGAGTCACGCATAGTAAGAAGGTTACCTTTCATACGAATGTCACATCGCGCCCGGTAGCTTGCCCAAGACAAATTATGTTGCTCTTTAGCTCGGGTAGGTAATAGACTCCAGTGATTAACCGTTGCTCACCCGTTTTCCCTTCAATGATTATCGAACCCTTCCCTTTTATCTCGATGTAGGAGTTATCACCAAACTTCACTCTGCCGGAGATATTCTCATTCAACTCGAAAAGTATTCTCGGATCCCCGTCATGTGATTACTTGCTCCATTATCCAAATACCATGTGTCTTCCTCGTTTGGCTTAGTATTCAATTGGTTTGGGATAATCTTTTCTTCATTCAAGAAAACTACTTCTTGAGCGCTTTTCATCATAAAAAGTGTCGGGTCATCATCATCCTCTGTTTGCAAAAGGTTTGACTCATGCTTTTGCTTACGTTCACGTCGTTCAGGGCAATTAGAAGCAAAGTGACCATATTCATCACATCTGAAGCATTGAATCTTTGAAAGATCTCGACTTTTGTTCTTCTTTTGCTCGTATTGCTCCGGAGTTGTTACGGTTGTGGTTATTAGCTTGACCACTATCATGAAATTTGTTTTGAGAAGAAAAGTTTTGACCTTACCGTTGCCACGGAGGAATTCCTTCCTCGACCTTTCTTATCATATCTTTCGACCCCTTAGAACATCAACATGCCTTGATCTTCAGAAGTGGTGTCAACACCCTTCATTCTTCCTTCAAAAGCTTTCAACCTTCCAATTGCTTCTTGAAAAGACATAGTATTCAAGTCAACAAATTGTTCTATTGAGGCAACAATTGCAACATACCTATCCGGAGCGGATGCAAGTAGCTTCTTAACAAGTTTCTTGTCTTCATAAATTGTTCCCAAGCTATTTACTTACATTACAATTTTGCCCATCCTAGCCGCAAAGTCATCGATTGATTCGTTGACTTTCATCTTTAAAGATTCGAATTCCGTCTCCAAGGTTTGCAACCTTGCGTCTCGAACCCTTTCCACACCCATACACGGTCTTCAAAGCTCCCAGATTTCTTTGGGTACGTGTTGAATTGTGAAACTTGAAAAACAAGTTCTTCTGGAATCGCTGGAAAAGTAATGCAACTGCCATGTGATCTTGCTTAGCAACTACTTGTGTTCCTTCCCCTGGTTCCAGTGCATCGAGTATTCCATGGACTCGGAATACGGCTTTAACTCTTATTGCCCATATGTTATAGTTCGTGCTTGTTAACATTGGACATTGAAGAAGCCGTTTTAGTATGTTCAATAGGTGGTTGACTCGACTCGCCTTGCACCATCCTTCTTGAGCGCCTTTTGTAAGTTACCGGTGTAGTTGGATTATCTTCCACCACAGAACACGCTTGTTTTACTTCTTGCCTAAGTAAACCAAGTGTAAAGTTTTAAACTTTATCGACTTCTTGCTTAAGTCGAAACCTTGTAAAAAAAACTTTGTGATCGACTGTGGAAAACCCTTATGTAATAATCGACTGCTTGGAAACCTCCTGTGATCAACACTTTGGAAACCCTTGTGATACCCTTGTGATTCGACTTCTGGTATACCCTTGAATCACCTGCTGTGAGCGACTTCAGGTATACCCTTGAATCACCTGCTGTGATTCGACTTCTGGTACACCTGCTGTGATTCGACTTCTGGTATACCCTTGAATCACCTGCTGTGATCGACTTCAGATAAACCTGGTGATCGACTACTACTTGAAACCTTGCTCTAGATACCAATTCAAGTCCCACACCTGATCGTGGTTCACAAACAGAAAACACAATAAAACAGTAACCGGATATTACTTGGAATAAGCTCTCCAATGTCGAGAAAAGACTTGCTTACAAAAACTGATATAGAATGCACACATACAAACCACAGCTCGGTTTGTTTATATAGGTGTTAGAATTTGCTTTCTAATCCTACTACAATTCTAATAAAGCTAGATAGTCCTTAACAAATAAGGAATCCTAATTAGACTAGAATTGTAAACTTCCATATGCTTGGAAATTCTTTTGTCTTCCATCTGCTCGGATCTCTGGACTGCACATTAAGCTTGTGACTTTTGAACTACTCATTAGCTCGAGTAGAACATTAGACCAACATACTTTGTCGAGTTCTTGCTTATGCAGCAAATCTTGAATAGTGTTTCAGTTTATGCAAGTTATTGTTTTTAATTCACGTTTATGCAACTGCATGTAAGCTTCTTATTCTTTTGGAAATAGAGGGGTAACCTGTAAATAGTTAGGGCGCGTTTAGTTGGAGAAAAAATTCCCTTGTTTTTTATCTCTAGTTTTGTAAAAATTTGGAAGGGAAATTTATCTCCGCAAAACACTTGAAAATATAGAAAACACGTTTAGTGATATTTGTATTTTCTATTTGAAGAAGGGAAGGAGGGTTGTGGGTTACAAAGGAAAACAACTAAAATTTGTTTTCTAATTTTTCTTGTTAAGTTAGGAAATAGGGGATTTTATGTTTTGCAAAACATTTTATTGGAAAACGTTAATTTGAACGCGATCTTAGTTTTCCTTGTTTTCCACAAAACATTTTGTAGAAAACAAGTGTGTTTTCCCCCAACTAAATGCACCCTTAGTGTCTTTTTATCCAACACTTTCATATGCCAATCAAACAATTTCACGACCGTGTTGCTTAAATTTGCCCCCATGCATTGGCCACATGTCAATAACCTTTTTCGAAATGCAGACTTGGAAGGTGCATTTTGAAACACCATTAAGCTGTTTGTTTGCCTCTTGAAACTACTTATCTACTCTAAATAAATAAAAGATATGAGACTTAGAGTCTAAGACACAGAGGCCTTGTTTCGTTTACATGAGGTTAAAGTGTTAACTCGTTTATTTGATGTTTCATAGGTCAAATAGTTTATAAGAAGCTTAAGGAGAGGTCAAGCGAGTATATTGCAAGAGGTCTTGTTAGAAGCGAAGAGAGTAAATCCAAAATTGGTGGAGCAGATGATGTTTTCATTGGAGATATAACAAAACCCGAGACTCTTTCTCCTGCTATCGGAGGCATAGATGCTCTTGTAATTCTCACAAGTGCAGTTCCTAAAATGAAACCTGGTTTCGATCCAACTAAAGGCGGAAGGCCCGAATTCTATTTTGAGGATGGACAATACCCTGAACAAGTACTACTAGCTTCCTACAAATGATATTCCTTTCATTATTAACCATTGATTTTTTTATTATTATAAGCTGGTGATTGAACGCATGTTTTAGGTTGACTGGGAAGGGCAGAAAAGTCAAATTGATGCTGGTAAGGGATACTCAGTTGTATATGTTTATTTTCTGTATTTATCGGCCTTTTATTTATTTAATATTGGTATGTGCAGCTAAAGCTGCTGGAGTGAAGCAAATTGTTCTGGTCGGTTCCATGGGTGGAACAAATATTAACCATCCTTTGAACAGCTTAGGAAACGGGAATATACTGGTTCGTATATATGTTTCTTAACCAAACACTCGTGCTTCTGTCTTCTACTTTTATGAGTGATATCGTCTGAATAAATTTGCTTCAACTTTTTAAGAGTATTATACAAAAAGTTGGTTCTTTAAAATCGCGTGCATGTGACTGTTGGTGCAGGTTTGGAAGAGAAAGGCTGAACAGTATCTAGCAGACTCCGGTATTCCATACACAATTATCAGGTTAGACTCTTTCAGAAAACGAATCCTATAAAGAACATACTTGGTCTACCTCATGCAAGGCTAACATTTGTGTCCATTTAACTCGTTTATCTCGTCAATGCCATGCTGATGTTGACTAAATTACATAGTCGTGAGTTGATGGAAGAAAGCTGTTCATTGTTGTCCTTTAGATATGCTATCTTATATATATGTTTGGTTCAGTGTATAATAAAGCTGATCATGAACAACTCAAATTTTGGCTTCATTTTTTCTGAGCGGAATAACTTCTATTACTGAAACGGAAACTTGAGCAAGACATCGACAAGCAAGTAATTATCTAGACCATCTTGAAAGACGCCATTAGTATTAATCACTTAAACATTAAAAGAATCTACCACATTCGACTCTGTTCCATTTTGTTTGCTTTCAAACTCACGTCAATGAGCTTTGCTACCTCATTCTCATGGCTCTGCGCATGCTTTTAACAAATACACAATCCCTAAATCCTGGAAAAATCAGCACCATAAGACATTGTGGATTACTTTTTCAGAGCTGATATTCTTAGCCAGTAATATTTGGCATTTTGGCAACCGTTTCATAAGAAAGAACCAGAGACTTGATCTGCATAATACTCTGCTTACAAAGTCTGCTGCTGCTTTGGATTTCACAACCATTGGAATTGAATTAAATGTTCATCTAAACATACGTAAGTCAATGTACAGTGATCAATCATCAATGTTGCTTCCTTATGGCCATACTTCTTATTGCAGTCCTTTATCCCATTCCTTTTTTTGTTGAAACAATTAAAGCCTCCATGTGCTGTAAATTGTGGTTAGTGGTTACGTATAATTTTCCAAAACTGGAAGTGCCTCCCTCATCCAATATAGCCCTGCACGACCTTAGTCTTCCTGTATATTGACCCTTCTTGAACCAATACACAATTCAGTCTTTTAACCATCCTTCAAGATTCTTTTGTCTATATTAACAGCGTCTCTTGAAACACATGCTATGTTGATTTTAGTGTATTTGATCTCCTTTCTATTGACTGATTGGTGCATAGCTTCGTAAATTGCTTCCAGTCCAGCATTCACCATGGACGATGGCCCCAATGGTTTTCAGAACACACAGCAAATCATCCCACCTGCTCGTCCTTTGCTATTAAATCTCCCTACCACAACATCTAGATGTTCCACACACCCTTTCTACCATCTTCCTTTGTCCAAAGCATGTAAACTTTAATTTTTTTCAATAATGATTGAAACTAGCTTCTAATTACAGAGGACAGCAGCCAAAGAGAAACCCTCATCGCAGGTTAATCTATTCTATTAGTTATTACAGCAACAAAATGAAAACGGAAAAACAAAATATATGTAAACAGTAAATAGAAACGGTAAATCGTTATTCGTTGCCCATGCATCAATTTATTTTATCTAAAAGTTCAAAATTAAACAAACGTCGTCACAAATGATGATTAAAGTCCACGGCATGTTTTCTTTCATGTGATTTAAGTATGATAATGATGATGCAGGGCTGGGGGTTTGCAAGACAAGGAAGGTGGTATCAGGGAATTGCTTATCGGAAAAGATGATGAGCTCCTTCAAACTGAAACCAGAACCATTGCCAGAGCAGATGTCGCTGAAGTTTGTGTTCAGGTATATCTATATCTGTGCTAAAACATAAAATTTAATAAGCCACTTTTTCAAATGTAAAACTAAGATATGCCCTCTCAAACATTTAGGCACTGCAATTTGAGGAGGCGAAATTCAAGGCATTTGATCTTGCCTCCAAACCTGAGGGAACTGGAACGCCAACAAAAGATTTCAAGACCTTATTTTCTCAGATCACAACTCGGTTTTGAGGTACAACATCTTTATTAATTGTGTTCCATTAAGGGACATATCAATATACACTATAAGCATTGCAAGATATGGATGAGTTGTGATAATTTTGGATATTTTCAAATCTAGCCGAAATACATGTTCTGTATGAGGATGTATTCAGTATTTTTGTATTAGTATATGTCCTTGCATTATCTTTGTGCTTTGCTATAGCACTATGTACACGGCTTGCTCGCTGTAGCATTTGGTTTGGCCTACACTAATAAAGATCTGAACTTATCGTCTCCATGGGACAGCTTGATTAATACTTCCGTGCATGCTTTCCTGTCAATATACACAAACAATTAACTAAGCCTAAGTAGAGGTGGATATATGGGCAAGTCAGACATTCGTTAGATAACGAGTCAAACAGTGTGAGTCAAATTGGGTCACATCTTATAATTAGACCAAACGGGTCAGGCCAGGTTATGATGTTAACACTTGATCTTTTGGAGTTTTTAATAACCTTGCTCTTCTTAGCAACGATATATACGGGGTTTTAAGCATTTGTCAACACTTTAGGCAACCCATCTGAATTGGTATCCTGTTTAGCTTAAGTTTTAAAAGTTTGCCCATTTGACCCAGTGTTGTTTACAACAAACCCATATCAACCCAATTATAAATTTATAAGTAGGAAGTCAAAACTACTACATCTATGGAATCATTCACTAAATATTCTGTTTGGAACATACCATGATACTAGAAGTCGCTCTGCTGAAAAGTATGAAGCTGTGTCTCCTGGCAACTTTGTTGGTCTTAGTCTTGGATTCAATAGAATTTAGGTCATCAAACGACGTATATGAAGAACAGCTTCTACTACTGCCACCTCCGCCACCACCTCTGCTGCTGATATCCTGGAAACTATCCCAGCTCCATGAACTAAACTTGGGTGATGATGTCTCCTTGCGCGTGGACTTACCCCATGGCATCATCATGCACGTACTCTTACCAACCCTCCTCCTATTTGGTGAACTCAAAGAGCGCATGCCTCCATGAGGTCCATGTAATACTGTGGTGGGTGACGTTGCAGAAATGAACATTCTTGGAGGGAGATCTAAAGACCTGATAGACTTAGACTCTTGTACTGGCAGATCATTGGTAGTGGATCTTGGTTTTCCGGGTGTCAACTCCCATTGAAATGGGATGGTGGCTATAGTTTGTGGTGGTGAACTAAACCCATCATGTAGGTCAGGTTTATTAAAACTCAAAGAGCGCATGCCTCCATGAGGTCCATGTAATGCTGTGGTGGGTGATGTTGCAGAAATGAACATTCTTGGAGGGAGATCTAAAGACCTGATAGACTTAGACTCTTGTACTGGCAGATCATTGGTAGTGGATCTTGGTTTTCCGGGTGTCAACTCCCATTGAAATGGGATGGTGGCTATAGTTTGTGGTGGTGAACTAAACCCATCAGGTAGGTCAGGTTTATTAAAACGTTGTGAAAGCAGTAATAACTTAGGTGGTGTAGTGTTCGGCTCTTCCAATTCCTCTTCTAACATCATATTCATCTTTATTTCAAACCATACGTTCCTGTATATATATGGTTATTTGAGGTGAGCTGGAATGTCCTGAGAAGAAAAAGTGTAACTTCATTGTTTTTGCAGGCCTAGTTGAAATGTCAAAATTACCCTTAAACTTTGCTAGTGTAGTTATTTACAATGACCAGGTAATTCTTTATGTTGCTAACAGCATCTTTTAAACGGCTTGTAGCCATAATCCAGGACATATGTTTGGAGTCATGAAAGAAGCAAGAGATGCTTTTTACAAACACTTCCATTCGAATGTGCTATTTTGGTTCCATCTCTTAAATGCCCTGAACTCAAATTTTGAAACAGTACACTCTTAATTTGAGAGAGTTGATATGCGCATCACAAAACGTAACGTGCACACCACAAAATTACATTTGTAATGCATATTGTACAACACTTCATATGCATATTTGTGGTATGCACATCACTTATTGTGGTGTGCATATCACATCCCTTAATTTGACACGAGAAATATATTTGTGTGTCAGCTATAGATGATAAATTAATAGATAAATAGCCACTCCTAGTGTATCTGAATACCATCTTCTTGCTTTCAAATAGTGAGAGTTGAGTTAGGAGCGTGATAAGATGGAAAAGGTTAGTGTGCTTTAGTGTTTTACTAATCACAATTATCTTTAGGAACCTGTTGCAAAAGCTTAAGAGCATCTCTGATGTGTACATTAAATTTTTACACTATCTTAGTGCAAAATAAGAATAATTTTAAAATGTGCTTGCACTAAAAAAATATCACTCCAATGTATAATCTTGCAATAAACTATATTATGAATTTAAAGATGTAACTTGAAAAGAAAAATTATAGAGTAAACAGCAAAAAATAAACTTGAACTTTTCAAAAACTGCAAGCAATGTCCTTCAAAAAAAAGTGCAAGAAATATCCTTAACGTTTCATTTTTCTGCAATAATGGCCCGTGAAAAGTTACTGTAGTTGCAAATTCTTGTTTTTGGCTAACGCTCGTTAGTTTTTCATTAACGCAGCCTTGTGCAATGACTAAAAGTTAAAAAGTTGTACTTGAATGCAATGAATGATATAACACTATATTTAGTGTTTTTTAGCCTACTATTCATGGCACTAAGATAGCGTTTGTATTTAGTGCTAACATTAGAGTGAATTTGTTGTATTTTTTGCATTATCTTAATGCGAAAAGTACATTTAGTGTATACATATGCTCTCACAATAGAGCCATCACAATTTTGTATCTAAGTCATTCTCATGCTGTATAATGTATCAAAAAAGGTCATTAGCATAAGTGTTACTCTAAACTCTTAAAACTCTTATTATGAAGTATGAACATTATGGTATGTGATGTTAGAACTTGTAGATTGTGGAACTTTGTGCAAAACATGTAAACGAAAAGGAACATTATTGATATTGATATGAAGTCCTAGTCTTATTTACTCCTTTGTAGGGCTGAGCACAAAACCGATCTAACCGAGCCGAACCGGAAAACCGAGCCGAACCGGACCGAACCGAACCGGACCGACCATTTTCGGTTCGGTTTCGGTTCTATGTCTTATCGGATTTCGGTTTTCGGTTCGGTTCGGTTCAGTTTGGTCCGACCCAAAACCGACCAAACACGCACCTAAAGCATGTAAACCGGGCCGAACCGACACAAAACCGAACCGAACCGATTCGGTTCGGTTTCGGTTCATGTTTTGTGTGAAATCGGTTCTCAGGTCACGTCGGTTCGGGACCGTTGCTCAGCCCTACTCCTTTGTGTTCCCCTATTTTGAAGTGTCCATCGTACTATGAACTTAAGGAGTTAAGGGTAAAATAGGCAGTGACGGAGGATGACTTCAAAAATAGCTAAGATATTCAAGACTTAAGACCAACAAAAATTCTAATAAGAAAACATTAGCTTTATGCACATATTTTTGCTGTCACAAACTCAAAATAAAATTATAAGAACTAACAACTTATTGTGTTCAAAAATCTTTCGTGAACCTAGTGATTTGACTTATTTAAGCACAAAAAGGTGAAAATAAAAGGGCGTAGAATAAAAAAGAAGAGTGATACTCGCACCAAATAAATTAATGTATACAGCACAATTATGCACATATCATGTTATAACATATACATTAGTGTCATAGGGGGTGTGCACGGTTCGGTTTGGGTCGGTTTTTGGCTAAAACCGAAACCGAACCACAATGTTTGGTTTTTGTAGAATCCAAAACCGAAGCCGTTCGGTTTTTGGCGGTTCGGTTTGTTATCGGTTTCGGTTCGGTTTTTTGGTTTTTTCGATTTCTAACCGTTAATATTTGGGTATGGCCAAATTATACCAACAAACTTGTTTTACGTACAAAATTAGTTATTCTTCTTTACTTTTTTTCAATCTAAGCATAATACGAGTAATGTTTATTGCATAATTCTACAATTACAAACATATAAATGAGACATACACATACAAGTGAACATACACGTAATCATTATCGAATACTTATTGGTTTATTGACACAAAACACGCGACACGACCAACACACATATAAATATAAACATTAAAATAAATATATTATAAATCCACTCAAAAAATGAATATTAATTTATAAATTTGATTTATTTAGTTATTTAATCATATTATATTAATTAGCTATTAGATATTATTATATAATAAAACCGGTTCGATTCGGTTTTTGCGGTTTGGTTTTTGGACGAAAACCGAAACCGAACCGCATTTTTCGGTTTCTGAAAAAGTAAAAACCGAACCATCGGGGTTTTTCGGTTTTCGGTTCGGTTTCGGTTTTTTTCGGTTTGTTTTGCTCACCCCTAAGTGATATGATATTGTGGTGTGTGCATAAAGTTATTTGGTGTAAGTATCAATTCGCAATAAAGAAACAATTTGCTTTAATTTCTTGGGGCTTTTACATATATATCCTTGGAAATTTCAGAAATTACATATATATCCTTTTGATGCATTAAAAACATTGTATTTTATGCATAAAAAACTGGTACAAAGGTTATACATACCTTTTTTTTTTTCTATATGTATATAATACTATTAGAAGATATTTATGGAAATCTAATGTGGCTCCGTCCTTAAAATAGGTAGTTGGTGAACATTTATTTTTTATTATATTTATCTCCCCATATACTCCCTCCGTCTCATAATAATAGTCCATATTTCCTTTTTGGGATGTCTCAAATTAATTGTCCACTTTCCATATTAAGTAAAAACAAGAGAATTTAGAGGAGGAATATTCTATTTGATTGGTTGAAAATGAAAGTGGCCCCACTTTTATTAAAGTATGTGTTTCTTGTCTCCTGACAATAATTTTGAGACGGAGGGAGTATATATTAGAGGAACATGCCAACTCACTAATGCCACTAGGCAAAAAAGAATACCATGCTGTCAAAAAGAATGTCAGGGTGTCACGTACTAAATACGTGGATATCACACCTGTGCAGAAAACACAAGCATATCTCACAAATATTCCAGTACCACATGCACATCTCACTCTTCTTCATCCCTGATCTTCAGCAACTGAAATCAATTCCATTCATATCCCCCAAAAATAAACCTACATAATCGGTGCACAAGAAACCTCACTCTTAATTCTAAAACAAGTCTCGATTCATTCTCTCAAATTCACCAAATCATCCTATTTTTGTTCCTGATTCAAAATTATTAAAAATAACCTTATCACTTCATATCAATTAAAAACTTTCAAATCAGTATACAATTTCATAATTCAAATCAGTTCTTTCTATTGTATTGTTTCATCACAAATCAACCAAATTCAATGTCAGGTAATTTTTACTCTTAGTTTATGTTTCATTAAATCGAAATTAGGTTACCATGTCTTTAATGTTTGATGAATTAGGGAATACTTTTATGGATTTTGATTATTGATTTTAGTTTTGAAATCAACCCCATGTGAAGGTTACGAAATCATGCCCACCAACCGTTTCTATAAAAATATATGTTAATTTGTTGAAAAGAGTTAGGTGGCTAATGAGGTTCTGCTTGATTTTTACTATTCTTCAAAGCTGCGTTTTTACTTTGTTTACATTTATTAGTTGGTATTTAGATTGTTAGGTGAAAAAAAGATGGTAACATGTTACTTTTATTGTTTTTAGCAGAAGAGCACAAAACTGGAACTATAAGATGAAAGTGATTACAATCGAATAAAGAAAGTATCTTACAAAACTGGTAATTCAATATCTTTATCCTATATTGGTTAAAGAAAGGAAATAATGATAATTGTGAATCAACAACCCGTTGATACCATCTGCTTGCATTCTTAAAGTTAGCATATTTTGATCTATTTTCAGGTGGGTCATGCGAGTTTCATTTTTATGGAGATACGTTGGCATAGCCAATGGCCCGAAAAGGCTAAAAATGCAATCTTAACTTCATCAAATCCGCTATGGTAACTTTGTTGGCTCTCTTTAAAAACTTACTTTTTTATTTGTTATATTATGTGTTTTTTTCATACATAAAAGTTTTCAGTAGTACAATTGTCATATAAGTTCGAATTAAGCTGATAAGCAAATTGAAACATTATCTTCGGCATAGTGTAATCATAGAAAATAAGCTGATAAACTATTCTAAATAAGTTTTCTCAAACAACCCCTAAGAGCTTGATAGTTTGAGATGATGGAAATCAATGAATTACATGGAATGTCTCATGATAATGTTAGCACAAAACGTACATTGCCTATATGCATTTACATGCTTAAGTTTGCCAAAACTTATGAAATTCTATTAGCTACTCTTGAGCCCACTTATAAATCATTTGGAGTTTGTTAATTTCAAGGATAGATCAAGTTTCCAAAGATATATTTGATGAAATGGAAGAGGATTATACTGTTGAAACTAAGCACCGCCAAAATGATGAAATTTTTTATGAGAGAAGCATTGTTGGAAATTTCGACATGTTTAGAAGCATTGTTAATTTTTTTTATAAAGGTGCGTAGTATAATGCATTAATAAGTAGTTTCTCAAGGCTATGATTTAACCGAATATATATGGAGATGGTTTTGGGCATTCACCATGGTGGACCGAGTCACCCAGATTTGACCGGTGGCCTATAGAACAACCTTAAATATAAAATTTCCCAGGTTCATAACTGAATTAATAAGCCAGTGGCATATAGGTGTTTGCTGTATAGTGCTATTTTTTCAAGTGTTGTCATACAAATATATAAAGTGTTGGCATATTAGAACTTAACACAATCTAATGCATATCAACTAATGCGTACAAGATATAAGGTATGTTCTAATAGGTAATCCCAAACACCCCCTTTGGAGTAGCATGCTCTTTCATTCAAGGGTACTACGCATATAAATTTACAGTTTCATTAAAGTGATCGTGTTGCCTTTGCATTGTGTTTTATGCTATATTGGAGATGTTTCGTATCCTAGACCATACTATGTTGTGTGCCCATTCACTTCCCCTGTCGATTGTATTTAAAAACAATAAGACAAAACCAAGGCTGGTATATATAACACACGGTCCACTTGAATATAAGTTAAGATACTAAAAGAGTAGTTAAAATTTGGATGTAAAATAGAGTAAGTTGATAAATTGAAAAAAAAGGAAAAGCCAATTTATGGGAACTTGAATTGGTGGAAGGTACCAACTTGGAGCGCAATTCAACTTGACTCCAAATTATTTAAAATTAAAAAAAAAAGAAAAAAAGAAAAGAAAGGAAAAGACAATGTATGGGTCAAACCAACCTAAAACCGTTATGATTCATCTGAGATGATGTGTTGGCAAATATTATAATATAAAGTAATGTCTGACTAGCCGTGGTGATTGCTTTCATGCAAGCGGGATGGAATGAAGCAATATGAAGGGAACATTGTAGTTAGTTCTAACTTCAGCACCCGAGCTACCAGGCCAAATTGATTGTCAAGAATCTAATGGTCAGGGGCGCTATGTTGGTAAGCATCTGCAAATCCCACAAATGTGCAAAGATATGACCGAGTCTTATATAAGTTGGGCGTCTAATGGATGGGCAGTGCATCAGAATGGATTAAAGTAAAATGGTCATCTTCATTGATGTATTAGTTGTTTCATGTTTTTAAACCACACACTAATATTAATTAGTATAAAATTTTTTTGGCTCGCATTAAAGCCTATAAATTTCATTTAGGTTGCTTTCGTATTGCGACCATATAATTGTAGTTTCTCAAACATGAATCTTGAATGCATGTGAAATTACACTATTTCTTATCTTTAAAATTGATATTTAAGTATATAAAGTTCTTTACTGAAGCTTCTACATAAATGTATGATTTATTATGTTTAAAAACATTGTTAGATTTATTGTAGTATTCAAGACTTTCTTAATGTATGCCATTTCATTTCAGTTTTTCCGAAGAATAGGAATCTAATCCGTTTAATATCAAACGAACGGTCCAAAGAAACAAGAAGAAATGACAAACTTAATACTATAGCGAGATGACCGCGACACAATTGATATATCTATGGTTGTGGTGAGAATTGGCCTCGAGGAACAACAGGCAAAGAGGTTAGTCTATGTTTATTCACTTTCAGGTCTCATTGTTGCATTTAATATAACGTTATACCATAGATTCTAGCGAGGTTCAATTGTGCTCATGCAGCTAGGCTTACACTGCCTCATTATGTTTGCCAGACACCTCTATTTATGCATGTGGGAACACAAGGTTAGAAATTTGAGTTTCATTCCCTGTGATACTTTTTTTTCCTATTTGTTAGCATCGTTTACTGTATTATTTTCCATTAATTTTCTTAAGCTTCTCAATCAATCGTTTTTAGATTAATTGTATATTTTGTTCAAGTGCGAAGTTGAGAGTTGTGCGTATGTTTTAATCATTTTTAGATTGATTGTATATTTTGTTCACTTCTCACTATTAGAAACTGTTTTCGGATTAAGACATCAATTTTATGGACAACTAATGCATTTTTTTTCTTCTATATATGGGGAATAAATAACTTTTGTATTTTGTAAGGAATAAACCGTTTCCTGCCCCCCTTAACCTTAATTTAACCACACCAAGGGCACAAGCTACACTTAAAGAGAATACAAGAGTGTTTTATACAGTTGTCTTTGTTGAATGTGTACTATTCACAATTCAATCAATTTAAATCTTTTTAGATATGGTGGTAGAAAATATAGGTTGGGTTAGTCTATTTTGTTTTGTTTGTAGCCTTGTGATCTTTCATTTGCCCTTTCTTGAATAATTCATGTAATTACATGTTTACATACAAGTTCCTGGTCGCCCAAATTTAGTTAAGCATCTTTCTGAATCCTGATGATTCTTCTTTATAGGCTATGTAACTAAACGTGAAACACTTTCAGGTCTCATTGTTGCATTTAGTGATATCATTGAAGAAGGTGTCACGTTTAGGGCTCTCTCTCTCTCTCTCTCTCTCTCTCTCTCTCTCTCTCTCTCTCTCTCTCTCTCTCTCTCTCTCTCAATTACATCTTGAAGGAACAACAAGCAAAAAGATTATGCCTTTGTGAAAAAGTAACAAACCATAAAATGATTTTTTAAGTCCATGGATGCATTTGTATACAGCAAACATTTGTAATTGTGGGTTTTACGTAATTTTATTGTGATTATCGTCATTCTTGATTTACTTAGGTGCCGTTTGGTTTGTTGTCCGGAATGATAATCGGTATGGATTTGATAGAGGGGTGAAATATGAATGGTTATAAGTTAAAGTATCAATATCATAAATGTTGTTTGGTAGTATAATTAGATGTAAAGTGTTTTTAAATTATGTGAGGGAAATGGTGGGCTCGGGAATCAATTTTCATTTCACACCTTTTAGGCTAGGAGAGTATCCACTCACCTTACACCTCAGCGTCACATTAGCTATCTCTTTCCTTTCGCTTCCACTCACTCTCACTCAACTTTTTGTGGAGAAAGCACTCACTCCCACTCACCTTAGTTTTTTTTTGTTTTTTTTTGTTTTTGTCTTTTTTTTTTAACACACACAAAACACTTGCTTCACACAAATCAATAAGGTGAGCAAGTCATCGTAATTTGCCTTGAATAGCGTGACTCACTCGTGAGTGGTAAGCTTGGGCATGGACTAGCGAGTGAGTGGGGATGCAAGGTGAGCCTCTCACAGATCCCTAGGGATGCAAGGTGAGCCTTTCACGGATCAATTGCCATCCGGTCTTAGGTGACTTTTAAGTATAGAAACATATTTAGTATCATTCACTTTTTTTATTTCGATGTTAACTAACCAAATATCTATACATGGAATGAAATCCATTGATTGATTCCCATTAGCGCATACCAAACACACCCTTACATTCGAGTTACAATATTGGCTAAACATTAAGGAAGTGTTTGTTATGGAGGTATAACACTGTTGGAATAGAATAAATTCTAAAAAAACTACTTTGGTGTGTTCTTTTGAAATAGTACAAGGGTGTAGATTCATAAAAGCCATACCATTGTAAAATAGGGGGATTCATGAAGTTTTCTGACACATCTAAATTCTCAGCCACACGTTGTTGACTTTTTCTCATTTACCATGTTATTTCGTTCTTTTCTTTTCTTTTTAATGTTAAACGATATATTTTAAAATCCTTTATCAGTTAATAAATCAAACTTTATTTATATATAATAATATATATTCTCTCTCTTAATCTTTTCTCAAATCTATCACAAATCTTTCAAACCTTTCCTAAATCCTAATACCACTTATAAACCAAACGGACCCTAAACTCCCAAATCCTATAAGTCATCCAGTTTCTATTTAAATCTATCCTCAATTACTCATACAATAATGATATTTAAATGGTTGTAATGTACTGTATGTTGTCTACATATTTAAAGCTTATTCATTGCTAAGAGCATGGGGTATGGTAGTTTTCGTTTCTCGCCGTTGCTGACATGGCTCCTCGCCACTTCAATTCGTGGCTCGCCACGATACCATGGCCCTTCGCCACAAGTAAACTCGCCGTTGCAACGAAATGAATACGACAAAACGATTTCAAATTCTACCCGTTAATTTGTTACCGTTTAATATGCAACGGTTCTCTTTTTTTTTTTTTTTTTCAAACTAAATATTTTACCCCCTTAACTCTATAAATAATACCCATATTTTATAAAAACATTCACACTTCACATTCATAACCAAAAAAATATTATCTTCATCATCTTAATCCACAACAAAAAATGTCTCAAGATCCCAACGAGATGTCGTTTACGAATCTACTTAACTCGTCTTCCTCAAACCCGTCCACCCCATCGTCTCAAAGCTCACAGAATTCTGCGCACGTCGGATTTCAAGCTTTTCAATATCCAAGAGCATCACCACCGCAATTTTATCCATCACCACCGCAATTTTTTCCTTCACAACCATCACAATCGCAATTTTATTCGTCACAACAACCACCAACGCAATTCCATCCGTCACAACAACATTACTTTGAATCACAATTCAAAGTACCTCAACCACCACCAACCGAAACACGTGAAGAACGTCGACAAGGAAAGAAACCGTAAAACGACAAAGAAGAAAAAGAAGGCCGTTGTGAACTTGGACGCGGACGAGGAGGATGAGGACGATGAAGAGAGTCGAACCACTATTCGTTGGTCAAGCCAAGAGGAAAAAATATTAGCCGAGTGTTGGGTCGAGGTATCCCAAAACGCCGCTATCGGTAATGACCGACAAAACGATGCGTTTTGGACTCAGATTGGGACGACTTCGGGCTCGTAGTCAGAGCCGTGATCGTACAAAAAGTATCGGGAAAATGGACTCGGATAAACGGTGATTGCCAAAAGTTTAATGGGTTTTACAAGCATTTGCAACGTAAATCCGGGGAAAATGATGCTGATCACATTGAGAATGCAAGACTTGCTTTCAAAAATGGGACGGGGAAACAGTTTACTATGGTTTCGGCATGGAAGGTTTTGCGACAATATCCCAAATGGGACGCGCCGGAGGGTATCAATGAAGATACTATGGCGAATTATTCGGCCCGATCCTAGAGCTCGTCCGTAGGCAAGCCTCGTCCGACAAAAAAATCTAGATCAGTGGAGTCGCCAACGAGCACCGGGGGGAGTCAATCCGATGCTATTGCGGAAGCTTTAGCTCAAGAGTATAAACGTAAAGTTGACAGAGCGCGACAAGTGTACGAGGCGAGGATTGCGAGAGAAAAGTCGGAGCAAGAGTGTCGAGAATTGGAGTTTCTGATGCACGATATTGAAAATTTTGCCGGAGCCGAAAAGATCGATCCTCAAGAAGAAACAAGACGAGTTGGTAGCTAAATACCACAAATGAAGTTGTATTATTTAAGTTTCGTATGGTATTTTTTATTTCGCAGTGTATTTTTTTTATGTTGTATTTTTATTTTAAATGAATGAAATGAATTTAGTTGTGTTTGGAAAATATGAAAAATAAATAAAATGATAGTGGGTGGGGCCCAAGTGAAGAGAAGTGAGTATGTTGTGATTGGGGGGTATTTTTTTGTTAGTGTGTTGGAGTGATGTGGAGGTGACGTGGCACACGTGGGGCCCAAGTGAAGAGAAGTGGAGAGGTTATGATACCTCATGCTCTAAAGGGTGTTGGTACTCATACTATTTTTTTTTATACTTACACCATAATTATGCATTACTGACTTATACAGTGTGCATTACAGTATTGTACAGTGTAGTGTAATTATTAAAAAAAAAAACTGTATAAGTATCAACCCCCATTGCTAAAACAGGAAGAGGAAAAAAATAGCAAATAATTATGAGTTGGTTCAACTAGAGTTAGATTTGAACCATAACACAAATCTCTGTAAATACATATTTAGCCGTAATTATACTGGTGTCATTTTAGCATTATATGAGATGAGATCATCAAGGTGTCAATCTCTATAAATGGGTGATCTTAAGTGCTCTGTGAATGCAATTATTAACTTGTCACTGTTAAAGACTATCAATAGTTACTTGGACTCTATTTGTTTGAAAACAGGTAGGATATTTTTCCCTAACCATTTTTAAGTAAAAATGTACAAACCATTTTTAAGTAAAAGAATCACAAAGATTTTTTGGTAACATGATCGGGACATGTCATTTGAATGGGTGTTACGTACTCCTGCGTCTCAAAATAATTTTCCTTCGACAAAAACGCATAGTATTAAAATTTCCTTTCTATATTTAGTAGTGAACATTTAAAATATAACATACCGAAAAGAAAAAATAGACTACTAATTTGAGATGGAATGAAGTATCCCGTTTTTGTATTTTGACACTCCTTGCTAGCATGTAAATATTGCTCTCTCCATTCCAAAATTATTATCCATCTTTTCATATTGGGATACTAGGCGAGTACTTGTGCCTAGCGGCATCGGTTTCTAGCGGTAGACAATTAACAATATGCGATAGTGTGCTAAGTGTTTCGTATAATGTTCAAAATAAAACATGAAAAGATCTCGATGAGACCTGATTCACCAGTTTGTATCGGTTTTAACGGGTCCTCTCTGGTTCGTTTTCGGATGGCTTTAATTGGTTAGCCGAAAACCAGTGGCGACACCGGTTCCCTGTTGAACACGTTGGTCCGGTCCGGTGCGGTTTTTAAAACTATATGTAACATCAGCTTGTTAACTTGTATGAAGTTTTGTGTGTTTCATTAATTTGTATAATGTGTATAATAACATGTACTTTTCATTTTAAGGTGTTTTAAAAATATCATTAATTAGTGTGTTTAATTATTTTATATTTTGGATTATGTTGTAGTTTTTTTAAATTGTACGTTATGAAAATTTTATTGTACTTTTTAGTAAGGGGTGTTTTAATTGTTTTTTTTTTTTAATTTGGTAGATGTGCTTTTAATTGGTTGTACAATGTGAATAAATTATTGTACTTTTAAGTAACGAGATGTTTTAATAATAGTATTAATTACATTATGCATTTCTCTCTCATTTGACCAATTTCAATAATTCAACTTTTCAACTTTTCACATTTGACCATTTTTCTATTATATGTAGTATAGACGTCAAAATGATTGTCTAATTCTTACTTTAATCAGGTAAAAGAGAGTTTAGTGGGTGATGATGATATTTAATTAGTTGATAAGTGTAGTGATCACACTTTTTTTTAACTATATATCTTTTTTGTCTGTGGATAATATTTTTGGAACGGAAGAAGTAGTATGAGTTTAGCGCACCTGATTTGTTAATGGTTTAAATGTGAATCTTTTTGTTAAACTTAAACAAGGTGTACACTCAAATGTAAAAGAAGTACCAGAACATTTTACGAGCACCATCAGTCGTTATCAAAGTTATAAATAGCACGAGACGTGGCGTGACGGCATTATCAAGTATCATGTCTTTACGGTTAAAGTTTGCGTTTATAAGGCATGATATAAGGCGGCACAAAATATAAAAATATTTATATATTCATATATCATATTTCATATATATCGAGTTTACAAAAAGATGTGTCATAAGACGGCGTAGCGGTATGACCAAGTCTCACGCCTTTGTGAGGCATTTACAAAGCCTTTACGAGCCTTTTAAAACTATGGTCGTTATGCCTTATACTGTATAATTTTTATTCAATATTTGTACTTTATACCAATATTATATATTTTATTTTTTGTACATGTGCGTAATCAAGTATCTAGATGGACGATTTCACTGTATTGATGAGTAAAACGACTAAATAATACAGTAGTAATAAATAGAGGGGTTTTCACGGTGCCCGAGAACCCTATGGATTTTTAAAGTATAATGTTAATTTTTGAAAAAATAAAATAAAATAAAATAAAAAGTAAAAAATAAAAATTTTTAAACGCATTTTAAATACACCCGGTCCATCGAAATGTGTTTCTATATTATGTTTAAAACAATTTTGTGCAACCGATCATATTTGGTTTCTGATTTCAATGGTCACATATAGTTAATTAACTACCAAGACAAGCAGTTTAGCTGACAACTAGCGGGTTAACCCGCGCGTTGCGGCGGGAGTGCGTTGCCCTCGATCATTTTATTTACCGGAATGAATTTGCTAAATTTTTTTTTTTTTTTTTTTTTTTTGGACTAAATTTGCAAAAGTTTGATAACGGGGGACTAACTGTGCGTTTAACAGCTAACCTGAGGGACCATTTTAGAATTTCAATGAACAAGATTACACGCCTTTGTTTGGCACTTTAGCAGACTGTTTGGCCTTTTGGCATGTAGCGATGGTATTTTCTTTTTAGTCCCCGAAAGTGATGGTTAGTTGCAACGTTAGTCCTTAGGGACTAACGCTGAAAATAAAAGGTAACTTCAGGGGCTGTTTTTGCTTAAAATTTGTACAGAAATAGCCCCTCAAGTTATTGTTACGTTTCAAATTTAATCCTCGACTATTAGCTAACGGACGTTAAGGACTAACTTTGTAATTAAGCAGTAACCTCAGGGGCTAAAAGTGCCAAAAATGAAAGTTGAGGGTGCACTGTAGCTACAGTGCACCGGAATGTGTTTTAGTATATATATATAATTAGGTATATTTCCATAATCAAATATTAACATTAATCCCGATATATATAATACATGGCTTGCAATATAAGATAACTAATGACATTGGCGAAGTTCGATAAGAGTGACTAATATGGGTTGATTAGCACTCCTCCGCAGTTGAAACGGAAGGTTTTTGGACGTTTAAACTGACACGAAACTCAAGAAATAAAGCACTCAATAGTCTCTTAGTGAAGATATCAGCATACTGAAAACAAGATGGCACATGTAACACAAGAACTTGACCTGAAGCCACAAAATCACAAACAAAATGGATATCTATCTCAATGTGTTTAGTGCGATGATGTTACACCGAATTAGTAGATAGATATATGGCACTCACATTATCACAATAAACCAAGGTGGTGGTAAAAACAAGCGCATGAAGCTCACGTAAGAGATTACATAACCATGCAGTCGCAACAACAACATTAGCAACCCCTCGGTATTCGGCTTCAACACTCGAATGAGCTAACGTTGCATAGCGTTTAGCACACCAGAAAAGCAAGTTATCCTCAAGAAAAACGCAGTAACCCGAAGTAGAAAGTCGATTGACAGGCAGCCAGCACATTCAACATCAGTATATGCAATAAGCTAAGCAGTAGAAGAGACCTGAATCTGCAAACCATGATCAATAGTACCATGAACATAATGAAGAATACACTTCAAATCAACGAAATGAGGCTCACGCGGATCATGCATATAAAGACACACTTGCTGCACAACGTGAGATACTGAAGAGCATCGGGCAAACAACGATATAGAGTTGGATCAGAAACCGGGTCACCCGTATCATCAAGTTTGGACTCAGTGTACACAGTGTTAATACAAATAAACCGTAAAAATGTTTATTAATATTTAGCGATCTCTTTGTGTTTTGTTGATAACAAATATAATGTTATCATAAGTAAAATTATAAAGATACATGTTATTTTTGTAAAACATTTACATATAGTCATTTAATACAAATTGTTGTAATAAATCATTTGTTGTAATAGTTTATTAGGATGGATAAAAACTACAACCCATGGATCATATCCATAACCCATGGTATTGACCCATATCCATTTGACTAGATGCATTGCATCTATTAGATACATTGTATCTAATGAAATACCCATGGACCAACCCATAACCCACGACCCATGACCCATAACCAAAAAACCTATGGACAAAGAGGAGCGTCCCACGGATCCCTGACATTACACTAAACGGATCCCTTAAGGGAGGGATCCGTGCGATCCGTGGAACAGAGGCAAGATTTTGCCTATAAATAGAGAGTCATTTCTTCATTCTTACTCACCCCTCTTCTTACTAACTCTCTCATATACTCTTACTCTCTTCTAACAAAAGATCACTTGATCTATAGAGTTGTTCTTCTTTCTTCTATTGCGATTCTCATATAGGTCCTTCTCTAAGGCGAGATCACGAGCTTACTACAAGTCATCCAAGCAAGGGGTCCTTGACTGATTTGTTCCTCCACAAGATTTCTGTATCGAAGATCTTGTATTTGTTATTTCACATATTTGTTGTGTAATAGTCGTGTTGGTTTGGTCCTCCGTGTTATGGACTCGGTATTTAGCTTTGTACCGGAAAAAGGTGTAAGCAACGTTGTGAAGGCTTCTCCGCCAAGTTGAAGGAGTTTGTTGACACAGTGCTTGAACTCTCGAGTAGGTGACTCGGGGAGTGGAGTAGGGTAAGGAAGATGTCCTTGTAGCCGAACCACTATAAATCGGTTGTGTCATTTCTATCCCTTACTTTACTTTATTTACTTGCATTACTATTAGATCTATACTTTCTCTTCATCCATACGATTTCACATAATATCGAATCTAAAGTTTTTGAAACTAACTTAAAATCGGCAAAACTATTCAACCCCCCTTCTAGTTTTCCACACATAGGATTATGGCACGGGTTGCAGTTACGCATGTGAACCCGGTCTAAAACTTCCTCATCATATATGGCATGGGACATGAATATACCCGTAGAGGATCGTGTAACAGAAATGCCAAGAAAATAATTAATATAGCCTAAATCAATCATATCAAACTCTCCAGGAAGAAAGGAAATAACCCGATGCAGAAAAGCTGCGAAAGAGGCAGTAAATATGATATCATCAACATAAAGCAGTAAATAAGCAATATTTTTCCCATAATAAAATATTACATAACAAAAAGGAGCCGGTTTTGTTGTGCTGAAAACCAACTCTCGTAGCATAAGTAGCAAGGTGCTGAAAACAAGTTATAGGGGCTTGTTTAGGCCCATACAAAGAGCGCTATAAATGACAAACATAATCAGGATGATGCAGATCAACAAACCTAGCCATCTGATACATATACACAGTCTCAGAAAGTTGACCATGAAAAAAATGAATTCTTCACATCTAGCTAATGAATGAGCCACTATCAAGAAACTGCAATACTCAAAATTAAACGTATAGTAGCAGGTTTAACAACCGGACTAAACGTCTCATCACAATCAAAACATATATGTTGATTGTGTCCATTAGCCAACAAACATGCGTTATAGCGACTCGGAGTTCCATTTGTATGAAACTTATATCTTAAAAGCCACATAAAACATACAACATTCACATTAGCAGGACGAAACACAAGTACATACGTTTTGTTAGTAATTTAAAGCATTATATTCTTCCAACATAGTTTTTTGCCAATTGGGGCAATGAAGAGCATGAGCAGGATATTGCGGAATGGGGAAGTGGTGGTGGTTCAAAGAGCCAAACGATCAATGGGTTTTGATATACCAGCTTTAGCACGATTGATAGTAGGTGCAACATATGGGTGCAGGTCGGGTATAGGTGTAACTGGTGAAGTCGGGTGAAGTGAACCAGGCATAGTGGGTTTGGCAAAGAGTCCAATGGGTTATCAAGTGTACACGGTGGTGTTGTGTTTTGAGGTGAAGGGGGAAAAGAGTCCAATGGGTTATCAAGTTGGGCCAAGGGCGTTTTGGGCTGATATGTAGCAAGAATCGGCTGGACAGGGCCCGGTGGCATGTTGGGCTTATGTGGATTGGCTTGGGCTACGTGAGGGGCTGATGGAACACGTAAGAAATTGGTGAAAAGAAAATCATAATTAGGTGGGACGTTTGTGTCATGGACCTGAAAGGAAAAACATCATCGTTAAATGTAACATGACGAGAAATGATGATTTTGTAAGTGGCAATGTTAACGCACCGATAACCTCGGCCATTAGATGGATATCCGAGAAAGATACAAGGGGGTTGATAAAGGTAGAAGCTTGTGGGAAATTTGAAGATGCGGGTAGCAAAGGCATCCAAACACGCGTAAGTGATGGTAAGTGGGTTTAGTGTTATAAAGTTTGGTGTAAGGTATAGCATTCATGATGACGGTAAAGGGTAAAATGTTCAATCGGTGTGTAGCCATGTGTAATGCTTCCACCCAATAGACAGGTGGCATGTGTGCTTGAAAAAGTAGTTGCGAACAATATTTTTATGATACAAAGCATACGTTTCGATTTTCGATTTTTTTGGGAGGTTTATGGACACAAAAATCAAAACTGAATGCCATGTTTGTGAAAGTGTGACTAATATGGTTCGGTTAGTGATGAGTGTGTCGTTAGGTGCTCTTTTAGGTTTTAAGTTTATATTTAGCGACACACACCTTTACGGGCAGTGTACCCGGTTAGATGTAGCTAGCGGGGTAAGTACGAGTTCGGTCTCGGGAATACTATGCCTAGGTATTTAATCTAATGTGTTTTACAAGTTTTATCAGGGGTTTGATTGATTAAATTATTAAACTAATAAACAATAAAATAAACTAATTATACTAATGTGGAAATCAAGATAGATAGGTAAGTGTTAGCCATATTAATCCTACCATGTTTTAGTCATTCAATTTATTAGTGCAATGATTTACATGTAACGTATCGGTGACATCAAGATGTATAGAGAATATCTCCTTGGTCCAGACAATGCCATCCTTACCCTAATCTAACCTAGGCTAGACCACTTGGTCCATGTATCTAGCAACTACACGTGTAATCTCATAGGCCATTTGGTCTATGCATCTATTCAACTACAAGCATGCATTAAGAGGTGTCATATAATCTATGTGATTTTTCAAGGTATCTATTAGGTTCATGCAATACCTACTCCTCCCCACTTGGTCCATGCGAGAAGAGTGATGCTAACTTAAGTGCTTATGCAATGTACATCTAATACCCACTTGATCCATGAAATATTAGACTTAAATCACACAATCGTATAAACGAGCGTATACAATAGACAAACACATAAACTAAGCAATACGAAACAATGAATCTTAAATAAACGGAAATAACATTAACAAAGTATTCATAACATGGCTAACACCCAAGGGTGTTAGCCTATAATGTATGTGAAAGCACAAGAAGAGTAATCAATCGAAATACAAATCATAGTGGAATCAATAAGTAAATCGAATGATTAAACCTAATGTGATGATACGGGATCTTCTCTTCTTGCTTTCCTAACTGATCTTTGGGCCTTGAAATGGTGGAACTCAGCTGTGATAATGAGTGGTGGGTAAATGATATGATACAAGATCGTCTAGGGCTTGTATTTATATTTGCATATTAGGGCACGATACGGCGTATTGAAATGCTCAATACGCCGTATTCCAGATATCTTGAGTGTTGACGAAGAAAGAATATTCTCAAGCATATTATGCATATCTTTTAAATATGGCGTATGGCCAGAGTTGCATATTTCGTATACCTTCAAATCTCCGACATACTTGGACTGGGGATAAGATCTTCCTACTACGCCATATGTCTTCATACGTTGACTTGGAATTTGACTTAAAGCTTCCAGATACGACGTATTGCTAGAGCTAAATACACCTTATGCCTTCAATATTCACCAAATACTTAGGGGGCGTTTGATTAGCTGGAATTCGACGTAATCTGTTGTAATTGTAATCTGAATTACACTACAATCCTGTTTGGTTGACAAGATGGATGTAATTGTAATTCAGATTACATAACATTGCTTGTTTTGTTTATAAGAAAATGTAATTGGATTACAACTGATTACGTCAGGTGATGTAATTCAGATTACCCAACAAACTTGATGAAATGTGTTGAATTACGTTGGAATTCAGTTCTTTGCATGTAAAATATCAATATTTATCTTTTATCGTTATTATTAATATATTATTTAATTAAAAAAAATAAATTATTATTATTATTATTATTATTATTATTATTATTATTATTATTATTATTTATATATATTATTATTATTATTTATTATAAGCATCAATTTATTATTATTATTATTATTATTATTATTATTATTATTATTATTATTACAATTACGTGCGAGTCAACCAAACGCAATAAAAAATTTCATCAGAATTCCAACACATTTCAATTACTTGAATTACAATTTCTTTCGAAGATTACAATTCCTTCAAAAACATTATGCGAACCAAACGCCCCCTTAGTGAATTCTTCATATCTTCAGTACGACGTATGACCAGAGTTACATACGTCGTATGCTCTTCACAGTTTGCATACAGAATCATCAATAAAGCTCAAAATCATGTGCTTTTCCGTGTCTTCTCCAATATTGCTCCATAAATACTAAAAATCACTAAAGTGAGCTATTAAGTACCAATTCAGTTACAAACATATAATAAATTAGTAATATATATGGGACAAATTTACATAAATATAGTATACATTTGATGTTATCAGTTAGCAAGAAATTGTGATTCAACTCATGACATATTTCTCCAAATCCCTCATTGACCGGTCAAACGAACCTTTGTGATGGAATAATAATGCCACTGGGTCAATTAGTCAACCCATGACATATATTTTCTCGAGTGATGCTACCTAGACATAAAACACAAGCATAAATAAATGCTTAATTCATAAATCATTTGACAAGTGTATTATGCATTTTCTCCTTTCTAAATTTTCATTAATCATTTTTTTTGAAATTAACAAATCAAATCATTAAGTATATAAGTAGACATGGTTATTAGTCATAACAATTATTGTGTTTTTATTTTCACTATCTAAAATTAATTTTTTTTTTAAAGTATTTGTATACTCTTTAAATAGGTAAGTTACAAGAGCATCTATAATGCATAATACATTCAATGAATAAAGCTTGAAGTAAAGACTTGTAGTTTATCAAGTCCTTGTTATAAAGCTTTTCAAAAAGCTTTTGTTGCATTGCTAAAAACATCTTCAAAAAACTTTTTAGAATAGTAAAAAGCTTTTAATAGCTTGACCCATTGTAGATGCTCTAAAGCTGGCACAGTCGTGACCCTCCACGACCTTACCACATCAGCTTTCTCTCTTCGACGATCTGACGACGACCAAGTTGCCACAGTCATGACCAAGTTATTTATTTTTTATTTTTTTTACATCATAGTTCAAGTAGATACAACATGCAAAAACCATCATTTGCAAATAATACGCCAACATTTGCAAAAATCATTTTACTTTTTCATGTAACGTGCCAACATGCAAAAACTAAATATGTATATATACCAACATTTGCAAAAACCATTTTACTTGTCACTTTAATATGCTATATAATGGGAAACAAGAGTACTAATGGGCAGCTGAAACACAGGCATTTACAAGTTAAATGCAGAGAGAAAGTGCCAATCTTTAAAGTTTCAAGTTCAAGCCAAACTCTTTCAAGTTTCAAGCGCAAACAACACTTCGACATCCAAGCTTTCAAGTTTTTGTTTGTTTTTGTGTGTAAATAATTGGTCGAAATTTCGACCCTTCTCTCCATTTACACGACCACCGACCGATCATGCCACACTCTCCGCGACCAATCAAAATATCGGTCGACCGGTCACCATGGATCGAATGTGCCTAGCCTAAAAAACTGTATTATGTAATGATTGCACTTTTTAAAAAATATACATTTTTTCAGTAAACTTTTATTGAGAGCAACTATTTAAAAAAAAAAGGATTAATATGCTTAAACGACAAATAATTTGTAATTTCTTGAACAGCAAAAACTACGTCTTGTAAAAAGTTAAAGCAAACCCTCTTGTCAATTTATCAAAAAAAAAAATGAAAATACTACATATAAAAATATTTTACTCCAACACTTGATGCCCAAGAAACCAAATACGCTTTTTATCTTTGGCCACTATATCTTTTATGAGTTGAGATCAATATAGAACTCATATTTGTCATAGAACAAATGAACCAATCATAACTCTTCATTTTTTATCTAAATTAATACAAAATTATTTTTCACCTTTTTTTTAAAACAACATATCTTACAAACGGTAAATCTTCAAAATATAAAAAATACACCATCGTGACGAGAATTAAATTATCTTTCTATAGATATGCATTTTTACATATTTTCGACAAACATTTTTTTTCAAAAATTCCGTCCGAAAAAATCATATATGATTTTTACGAATCATATATGATTTTTACGAATCATATATGATTTTAAAAAATCATGTATGATTCGATCTTTACGAATCATATATGATTTTTACAATCATATATGATTCTCAAAAATCATATGTGATTCGTAAAAATCGAATCATATATGATTTTCACAAATCATATATGATTTTTGTTGACCGAAATTTTGAAAAAAAAAGTTGTTAAAAATATATAGTAGTGCATATCTATAGAAAGATAATTTAATTCTCATCACGATGGTATAATTTTTATCGCATAACGATTAACGGTTTGCGAGATATTTAATTTTTAAAAAAATGGTGAAAGTTTATCATAATAAAAAAATGAATGGCTATTATTGGTTGATTGGATCTATGGTAAATTTTGGTTCTATATTGAACTTTTGCCTATCTTTTATAGCAAAAACGTTTGCAGAAACCCAAATACAAAGCTCCATAATTTATTTTTGGACGCTTACAACACACACTTCATATTTTAAGCTAAGTTTTTATGGGTTTCGTTAACAATAACCTTTAGAATGTTGTATAAGGTTTTCATAATTAAGAATATTTTCATATATAAATTTACTTAATATTAATACATACCTTTTTGAAACTCATTTACCTTAATTATATATGTTTAAATCATGTATTTATAAAAATGATTAATTTATATTTAGAAAAATTTTTAACTATGAAAAGCTTATACACCACCTTAAAGGTTATTGTTAACAAAAACTCATTTAATGAGAGAGCAAACTAAAAACCAATTTGAAAGTACCATTAGAGCATCAATAATAATGAAGTTTTACATAGGTTTATAAGCTTGTTCGTCTATCTATAAACCTATTTTAACTATGCATAGACCTTTTATTTATTTATTTATTTATTTATTTATTTAAAAAAAAAATTAAATTATAAAAGGGTTCACAATAGCATAAAGAAGATGATTTGCACACTCCATAAAATGATTAGGACATTTTAATTAATTGTGTTTCGACATTTATACCCTCACAGTTACTCTTATACTTTCACCCATGTGAGGGCATAAATGTCCAAACATAATTAATTAGAGTGTCCCAATCATTTTATAGGGTGTGCAAATCACCTCCCTGAAAGCACTAAATCATGAACACTTTTTAGAATACGAACCTCTTCATATCACACCTACATAAGACTGGGTGCTATGGTCACTAAACTCACTACCTCCACGTTAGCGCTATATTATTATTCAACACACTATCAAACCCACCACCGAAAGGTGCTATGGTCACCACAAACAAAAAAAATATAAAAATACCACAGTTTATACAATATAAGCACAATAAACCCAAAAAAAAGGAAACGGTTCGGTGGTGCTGACCACCAAACCACTGCAAAAATATACCCCTTGGCGTGCGGCTAGGAACCACTTTTATGGTGACCTCTGTGAAAGCTAAAGGTGGTGGTGGTAGACCACCCGCCATAGTGACTAGTTTAAAATACAAGGTTGCAAAAATCGTGAATCGATACGGTTGGCCCTATTGTAGCTTGTAATCGATATAGGTGAGATTACCGGTGATTAATCATATTGGCATTTTCCGGCAAATTTTGAGTATTTTCGATGAGTTTTAGGTATTTACCGAAAGATTTTCCTTATACTAACAACTTGTAATAGATATAAACAACGAATAAAAATGATAAAAAAAAAACAATTTCGGCGTGTTTATACTTTATAGTATTTCCGCCAATATTTGCAGGTTTTCAATAAGTTTGACCACCGTTGACCGATACGTTTATCTGATTTGCACAAATTAAAAGGTTGGTGGCCGATTAGTGTGTAGGCATTGATTAATCAACTTTGTAACACTGCTATTTAAAAGAATAGGTTAAAACAAAAGATTTATTCAAAGGTTTCAGAACTTTTTATTAACCTACCATTATTGATGTAACTATCTTATCTTATTCCCAAAAGAGTTAATTGCATTTTTGGTCCTTGTGGTTTAGCCAAATTGCAGATTTGGTCCCTAAAACTTTAAAAGTGCAGCGATAGTTCTCATTTTGAAGTTTAGATTGCATTTTTGGTCCTTGGATAAAGTGAAATGACTAAAATACCCTTTGTCTTCTTCAAAAAAAGACAGGGGTAATTTGGTCATTTCACACTGATAAGGACCAAAAATGCAATCCAAACTTCAAAATAGGGACTATCACTGCACTTTCAAAGTTTTGAGGACTAAATCTGCAATTTGGCCAAACCACAAGGACCAAAAATGCAATTAACTCTTCCCAAAATAAAAAAGAGAAGAAACGTCTTAAAGCATCATTACACATTTAAACCCCGGCTCATTTTAGCACACACCAGCATCACACACAAAACTACACACCCCCTGGCGCACATTAGCACCTGCCAATATAGCTCTGCATACAAACACTCTGCTTCCATTACTTCCATCTTTTCCGTTTTTGCCCAAACCCTCACACACATTTCACATACTAAAAACACACACACGCACTAAAAAATACACACACAAGGCAGCCGTTATAATCGCATTTTAGTAAGCTCTTCATCTTCTTCTTCTTCCGATCATCTCTTTTTTTACATTTTTTTACAGTTTGTCCGTACAAATGAAAATGTATCAAACTTTTTACTTTTTTTACCGTCATTTTTTAAAAATGTTTGCTTAAAGTTTATTAACAACATTTTTTACCGTTATTTTGAAGAATTTGTTGTTAGTGTTACTTAACTTTTTTTGTGAATAAAATCATCAAAAAATGAATATGTATCAATTTTTGTACTTTTTTACCGTCACATTTTAGATTAATAACAGTAACTAAAGGTTAAGTTATTTGTTTATTAACAACTTTTTACCGTTATTTTGAAGAATTTGTTACTGTTATACCTTTTTCCGTATTTTTTACCTTTTTTTTTATGTAAAATCATTATAAAATAAACATATATCAAATTTTTTACCTTTTTAACCGTCAAATTTTGAGAAAGTTTAGTTTATAGTTTATTTTGAAGAATTTGTTAGTGTTACTTTTTTACCTTTTTTGTGTAAAATCATCAAAATGTGAATTTTTTTATTTTTTATTTTTACTTTTTACAGTCATATTGTATGGTAAAAATTAGGTTAATACAGTTATTTAACAACATTTATTTGACTGTTTTGATGTTATTTTGAATAATTTGTTAATGTTGATTTTGTGCAGATAGGGCTTGTAATGGATAATAAACGGAGTTATCTAACGCCGTTAAAGCGTCCGAACGATGCTTCGGACATAAACCGGACGAAGAAACCTATGCCAAATGTTGTTACCGGATACCGAAAGCTGAAAATATTGTTACCGAATGGAATGACTGTATCAGTAAAACTCAGCGAAAAACTAGAGTCTATATATGTTAAGGAGTTAGTCAAGAAGGTTAAGGAACAATACGATAGAATTGTTGAGTCGAAAAAAGATGTGGTTACTAGGAGACGCGTTAATTGGGATGGTGAGGGAGTGTGTTTTGTTGACGATTATGATAACGAGCTGAAAAATAAGGTTAAGTTGACTAAGCTGAAATTGGACCGCGTTTATAACTTGCGGCTTGATGTAAGTAGTCACTTTGTTTTCCTTTAAAAAATATGTTCGGTTTTGAATATTGTTAGGACTGATTGTGTATTATGGTAATGTTGGAACAGGATGGGTCAAAACCGGCAGATATATATGAGGTTTGTTTATTGTTAGGGTTGATTATGAATGCTTTGTTGTTATAGTTAGTTAAAGATTAGTTGAAATTTGATGAGGTTTGTTTTTATGGTTTTAGAATATGTGGGATTTGACGCCGGATACAGAGTTACTTATGGAGTTGCCTGAAGAGTATACTTTTGAAACCGCGTTGGCTGATTTGATTGTGAGTAATTGTATTAGTTTATTGGATTTCGTTGGGAGTTATATGATTGAGGCTCGTTATGTTGTAATGTGTAATGTAGGATAACTCGTTGCAAGCTGTATGGTCGAATGATCAGTATGATAGGAGGTTGATAAGGTACAAGAAGTATTTTGTTGTTGTAGTTTTTGACTTTTTAGTCATGGGTCAATGTACGCGGTTGACTTTTGTTAAATTTCAGGGTGGAAGTTAGCGACGAGAAGATATCTATTGTTGATACAGGGCTGGGCATGGACGATAGCTCTATAGAGAAGTGGTAAGATTATGATTCCTCTCTTAATGGTCCTTTTGTCTTAGCGAATGCGATTATTGTTTTTTGCTTGTGTCTTACTTTCATGGTTATGATCTATCATATGTTACCCCTTTTGCTTTGTAGGGGGAAGATGGGGGCCTCTCTACATAGGGCATCTAAAACGCAAGCCATAGGCGGAAAGCCTCCATATTTAAAGGTTAATACCATGACTACCGAAACAATATTCATAATTTGTCATAATCAGTTTTACCCAGTTCATGATGACTGAATTTGAACTATTTGGTTTCGTGAATTGTATTGTTCTTGATATTTATATCTGGTAATACAGCCTGCTTTTGGAATGTTTGGATATGGTGGCTTCATTGCATCTATGCATCTAGGAAGGTATGTTGATTAGAACAGTTAAAATCATATTTGGGATTTTGGATAATCAACTTTAAGAAACATTATCTCTCGGTATAGATGGTTTCATCTTGTTGCTATTAACTTGTAGGCACACTGAGGTTTCCTCCAAGACTAAGGATAGCAAAAAAGTCTATATGTTACGTCTTCAGCGAGATGCTCTAGTCAGAGGTTCTGGTTCTGGTTCAAAACAAACCTGGAGGGTAATAATGTCCTTTGTGTTATCTGTTATATGTTTTCGCCTTTCTTATTAAGTCTTAGTTATCTTATGTTCTCTATTCTGTCTTGCATTTTAGACTTCTGGTAGTGTTCGAGACCCTTCAGGCGATGAACTTGAATTATCTCCAGGTGGAAGTTTTACTAAGGTAACTTCCATTTTTGTAATGGTTTGAATATGATCTCATATCATGCTTTAACGAAAATATATGAACAGGTTGATATTTATGAGCCAAAGATGAAAAACATTGACATAAGGCGGCTTAAATGCAAATTAAAGGATATCTACTTCCCATACATCCAGGTTTGTTGGCATATACATTACAGAGGATAGTCATTTCTATGTTTTTAACCGTAATATCAGTTATATATACAAAATTCAAGCCTATAATTTGTGCTATTCCTTTTTACAGTGTGATGACTTTTCGAAGGGAAAAACTATTATGCCAATTGAGTTTCAGGTATCACTTTGCTTAACACTTTATTCGTTTATAGAATCCTTGTTGCATGTACTTTAGTTAACAGTGAGCTTCATTGTTCTGTGGTTCATCATTTATAAGTGGACTGTTATGATGACCTCCCTTTTAGGTTAATGGCGATGATCTAGCGGAAATTCCAGGCGGAGAGGTAGCTATTACAAATCTGAGCTCCTGCAATGGTCCAGAATTTGTATTACAGCTTCATTTTGAATTGAATCATGACAATGCTACTATAACAAGTAGTCCAGGTTTGCTTCTATTTTGCATTACTAAGTTTCATAACTCGTAACTTTAGCAACAAATTCCATCTTTTCACTAGCTATGAATGTCGAAGACCCTTATTTTCTAATTTGTTCAGGTTCAAGATCATCTAACAAGGCGAATGCACGCCTTAGGTGTGTGTATCTTCCTGTTAAAGAGGTATCAGTTAGAATTTCATATGTATGTATTTACTTCATGCGAAGTCTACAAGATATTTTGGTTACTTTATGCTAATTTGACACCTTGAACTTTTTATAACAGGGGAAGGAGACCATTGAAACTATTCTTGAAACTTTAAAAGAAGATGGACTTGGTTACAAAGAAGAAGTCGGAAGTTTTAGTCATGTTTCTTGCCGACGGTTGGGTCGTCTACTACCAGATGCTCGTTGGGTGAGTTGATTCAGTGAATTGCTTACATTAGAGTTTGAGTTCTTTACTTGTCTTCAATATGAAATATGTTCTGAAAATTATGTATTCATTTTGGACGTCAATTATCTTGAAACCACAAAACATTTTATAACATGTGATCTACTATTAGACCATAACATCTCTTTCTCATTCAGGCTTGGATTCCGTTCATGGATTTCAGACAAAGAAAGGGGGAGAAATCACAAATTTTGAGGAGAATCTGCATGAGAGTTAAATGCTTTATTGGTATAACCAAACTTTATTTTGTATTAATCATTTCATTTATTTGTATCATCATATGTTTGAGTGCTAACCATTGTGATTCTAGAGACGGATGCTGGTTTCAACCCAACACCCTCTAAGGCATGTATCTTGATGTTTCAATAACTCTTTTGTTGACTTTTAATCTATTTTGCTAAAAATGATGCTTGTTTATTTTTTATTCCAGACTGATTTCGCACATCAAAACCCTTACGCCACTGCCTTGAGGACTTTGGGAAGCAAACCACCTTTGGAAAAAGAGATTGGTAATTATTATTTACATGAAATCTAGTTGCATTCATGTATGGTGTCCACAACAAAGAGAAAACCTTATAGATTCATTAAACAGGTGTACGTGTTGACATCAGAAGAGATGGAAAATCATTGACCCCCGTACTGTTGGATAAAGAGTACCGACAATGGCTGTTGGATATGCATGACCAGTACGATGAAGAAGCTGAAGCTGATTGTGGAACAGACGATCCTGTCTTAATAATAAACCATATGCACAAAAAGGAGCTTCATATATCAAGCAACGGTAAGAATTCAAAATTATTGATTTCATTTGCGTTCATTCCTTGATACTTATTGTCATTTTTCTTGCAGTTGTGAGGGTTCATAAATCTGTTAGGTGGAAAGGAAAATCCTGGATATCAGGGCAGAGAATCAAGATTCTCAAGGGAGCATGTGCGGGATTCCACAATAACAACGTCTATGCTACATTAGAATACATCCTCCTTGAAGGTTTACAAGGGGATACGGGTGGTGAGTGTCTTGTCACTTGAGTTATCTTATGTGTGGCAGATGTGGCTAAAAACTCTTTGATCCCTTAAAAAGTAAAAACTCTTTTGATATGCTTTGGGCTAAAAACAATTGCTTGAAGGTTCATTAGCACTTAAATGTTTTAGTTAGTAGAGCTTCTCTTCATGTCTTGCCTTAAGTCTGGAATTTAGTATATGTAATCATAAAGTGGATTAATAGTTAGTTTTTCTTATTTTTTTATTTAACAGGAGCAGCTTGGATAATTTGCAGGTTGGCACCTAGTTCTGTTATCGTATATGTCTTCTCTATTTTGTTCTTGATTTTCAGAATACCAATCTCACAGTTTTTTGCTCAAATTTCTTGATCTTAAAGGACTATCAACATTTTAGAGAAAAATGGATCTGTGCTTGACTCTGTTGATGGAAATCCCAACTTCGATCTGCGAAAATCTGTGTCAATCCCAATGAACGTCATTGATTCTGGAAAGGTTAGGAATTTTGTACTTTGCTAAAAAACAAAAACATTGACTTACTAATTGGTAACTTCTTATATAGTGTTTAGCTGTTGATGATTCTGAATGGATTGACCAACTTGATAAGCAAAATCAGAAAGTTCCTTCCTCGATCGAGATGTTAACTTCAGCACAGTGTCGTGAATTGGGAATAGAGGTGGTTATCTCATCAATTCAAATCTTCATATATCTTATTAGTTACTCAATTTCTCTGTTTAACTTATGTTTTATCATGATTTACTTGATTTCATCTTGTAGTCGTTACCTGAAGGACCTGTATTTCATGCTTGCAATTTATCACCCTGTGAAGTTGTCGCAGTGGTTCGTCCTGCAAATTACAAGTCTCGGACACCCACAGAGCATTTGGAGCAGAAATTCATGATGAAAGACAACTTTCAAATGTCACTTTCAATAACATATTATAAATCAATGAAATCTCAAGATGAAAACATATACTCGGGACGTGTAACTCCTTCATCAAGAAGAAATTTAAATGGTTTATATGTATTTCAACCAAAATGCAAGTCACATCCACTATTTCGTAGAGCTGGTGTTTACACATTCACCTTTTTTATTGTGAGTAAATTGAATTGTAGGGTTATATCTAATTTAGTATTTACATCTGGTAATTCCTCTAACTTTCTGCAACATTTTTTCTATTATCAGAAAGATTCAAGTTGTAAGAAATGTGTGGTGAAGGTACGAGTTAAAGCATCAAGTGAGGTCCACAAATGGGCACTTACCAAGAAGATATCTCATCATAATCTAAGGTAAGACACCTATCAAATTTTAACATGTATATCTATGTTTTCCATATGATAGCAACAATGTCTATTACTAGTAACTACTAATAAATGTTTAGGGTGGGCTGTCCTTGCGAACCAATTTCTGTATCAAAGTTTGATGAATTCGACAATCAGATTCCGCTTTTGAAAGAGCCAAAACCTGTGATAAAGATCAAGCACACAAATGGTACTAGGGAGGGTGTTCAAATTAAGCGATGGAGCCCATCTTTATCGTTAGATAGACGTGCCCTGATCATTGAGGTACATTTTACCATAGTTAGTATCATGTCTTTAATAAGGCAGCTGTCTTGAAAAAACCCCCTGCTGTTGTAGGATTTGCTTATTGAGAGCTTTACTTTGGACGAACTTCGACCATCTTATGATGCCACTATGATGTTGCAAGATGGTTCACACTTGTTGGACATCCCCATAAAAGGTGTGCTTTCGTTTGCCATTTTCTCAAGTAGAAAATTACAAATGCTGGAAATATATGTTTTTAACTTACTTTTTTTTTATCCTTGATCTTGCACTAGTTCTTCCTGGACCCATAAAACGTTTTACAGTGCAACCAGAAAACTTTGAGAATCATTTGATTCCTGGACAAGTGATTAAAGAGATGAGTTTGGAGGTAAATGCACCAATCTAATTTCATTCTACAAATGCTATAGTTTTTTTTTTTAATTAATTATGTTCGTATTTGCATTATTGCATAGATTAAAAAGCTGTACGTATGATTTTTATTCCAATTTCAAATGTTTGAATATTCTTTTGCAGTTTTTTGATGCATACGGAAATCATGTACAAGAAAATGAAAAGGTGGAGTTAAGTATGAATGGTTTTGGTTGGGTGGACGGATCAACTTCCAATAAGGTATCCATGTCTTGAAATTTTCTATTTGACTTGTAATCTTACTAAGTGAGAGCTTGTCAATATATTATGTTATGTTACAGGTGGATGCTCATGGATGCCTTAATCTTGGTCGTCTTTTGAGAGTTAGTGCAGGCTATGGACGCAATGGTAAGTTGCATAAAATGTGTATGCAAGAATAATATCTTCTCTTTTATCAAACTCAATCTTAAATAATGATAACTTTTAGTCATTACGATATTCTGGTTCTCATTTCAAGAGTTAACTTTCGTACAGTTTCACTGTCTGTTTCATCATCGGATAGAGTTGTTACTACCAAGGAGTGGCAGATTGATAAAAGGAAGCTGAGAGCTGCATCAATGGTCTGGTCTGAAACCTTTTAAATTTATATCTTCTGAATCTTTATATGATTTGCTTTCATGTCATTTATGTTCATGATTGCAGATACCAGAACACTGTGTTGCTGGTTCGCAACTTGAAAACATAGCTTTTGAAGTGGTCAATTCTAAGGGTGATGTGGATATTCATTTTCATGATGAGGATAAGATTGGACAATCACATACCCTTGTGATCAAGTCACAATTTAGGGATAATGATGAATCTGTCAAGTATGTATTTCGCGAAGGCCGTTGCGTAGTCCGTGCAGTTCCTGTTCCTCATGAGGAAGGGGAGTTTATTTTTCTGGTTGCTCATTCACGTTATCCAGAGCTCCAGTTGAGCATCAAGGTTGAAATCTTCTCTTTCAAAATTTAATTATTTGATTAATGTGTCTTGTGGTCGCAATTATAAGCTTTGAGTTTTTGATACATTATGATTCATATTAGGATCAAATTCATATGTTCATACAAGTTTCAACAAAAACAAGACTGACTTTATATAACACAAATAAAGTACTTAATTACCTCTGTATTTAAACTAATTTTCATCTATATTAATGATTGTAAATAACTCTTTTGAAAAAAAATTAATCATAAGAATCATATTGTATATGATAAAGTTAATTTCTTTTTTGATCAATGGTTTATAAAAAGTATTTAACGGCTGATGTTATATAAATTTCTATCTTTATATTTAGATATTTCAATAAATTATAGAAAATGTATTTTCGGTCATTCTATTAATAATCTGAAAATTTAAAGAATAGAAACACATCCAAACACTTTTTATGAAAACATGTTTAATCACAGCTGATTATCACATCATGTGGTTCAAAAAGCATATCTGACACCCTCTTACTTGATGAAACTGCTGAACTACTGATACTTGTTTCCTTCACATAGGTTCTCGTTGAGCTTTCTCCAGAGATGGAGCCTCTGGATACCATACTTCAATCTGCTGATGACGATATCTTCCAACCGATGGATCCAGATACACATATTGATCAAGGGAGTGTCCAGCATCATACTCCAGAGAGAAATACTTCATCCCTTCTAGATAGAAATGCTTCATCCCTTCTGAATATATATAATACTCCAGAATCTTGTCCATCTTTCCAACAGGTACATTGCCACCATTTATTAGATAATAACATGTAAAAGATGATCTCTGAGAACATAAAATGTAATGCTTACTTTCCCAACTTGTAAACCGTTGTTAATGCATATCTACTGACCGTTTATCCCTCAATTCCAGGATCTTGAGACAGAGCTTTATCAGTTTAAGTCAAAGATGTCCGAACATGAAGAAGAGATTAGGTTGCTCGAGGATCAGATAAGAGCAATTGAGTCCAGCCTGTCAAAGTTGGATGGTACTGTTGGCCCTTTTGTTTGTTTAGTATTTTGTCAATCATGTGTATGATATCTGGATATAGGCTTATATGCTGAATTTTTATTTGATTATGATACTTGTGCTAGTTGGGATGACTTGTTGTATGCAATTAAATCCCATGCCACTTCCAGTATTTTTATGCGATTAGGAACTTGTATGTGAAATGATTCAAACTGTCTTGTAATGTGTGATTTCATGATCTAGTTGCCAGGGACCAAACTCTTCGCACATATGGCTCACCAGGGAAGAATGAAATTATATCACGGGTTGAATCTATGACGGACAGTGCTGCTGGTCTAGTGATGAAACTCTTCAGTGAAAGGTCAGAACAAGATCATCATGACTTGCTTGAAAACATAATTGGTATTGTAGCACTTCTCGGTGCAGCTCCCACTCCGGAGCATAGCAGGTGAGTCCATTTGGTTATATTTGCATGCATTTCGTTCTATAACCATTCTGCAACCTCTGGAATTACTTATGTGATTGTTAAAATATGACTCAAATGATCATCTTTCGTTTTTATGCTAGGAAGATTCTGCTTCTTATTTATCTGATTATTAGAGGGTCAAATAATCAGTAATGTATAATCAATTTAATATCAGCCAATTATTTAAGGGTAAAATAAAATTACTTACTTACCTCTTGAAACTAATTTGATACTTTATTTTCATATAACACGACTCTCCGTTTTTCATAATGTCCTTTATTGTTATTCAATTAATCCCCAAAGATTTTTTTTTTTTTTTTTTGACAATCACTATTATTGATTATTACTACTTGCAACCGTACATGCACAACCAAACAATATATTCTAGATCTCATTTTCCGGTATCTGATTCTGATATATTAAATATGTTAATGTCACTTAAAGTGCACATCCAAACACCCCATTGACATATACTCATCTTATTACCAATTCCTTCTCGCAGGGTGTTTGCAGAGTATCTCGGGGATCAAATGCTTGCAGTCGTATGCAAATCATATGAGGATGTGCATTTAATTGACACATATGAAAAGAGTGGGAAGTTAAAACGTGAACCAGCGCTCAGCATGTTTAAAACTGAAGATGAAGAAAGTATAAATGGTCGTTATCATGTTCTATGCCTTGAAAATATGAGGTTGCTAAATTTAAGTCCTCACTTTTTAAGATATTTCTTGAGTTTTGATAGTATAACAGATTAACAGATAACAGATATGTATTTCATAATTTTTGGCAGCCCATGCAATGAAATGAAAGATGATCAAGGGAAGATTTCGTTGCCATTTCCTACCCTTCCTAATGGATCAAAGCCAGCAGGTTTTGTCGATTATGCAGTGAACTTGATAGAAGTAGATGCTGATCATGTGGACACGAAGACTAATCTTGGTTATGGGCTTCGTGAGACTTTATTCTACCGTCTGTTTGGCTTGACACAAGTTTACGAGTCTAAAGAAGACTTGAAAGGGGCAATGCATTGCATCAAAGATGGTGCAATTTCCTTGGATGGAGGAATTATAAGAGGCAATGGTGCAGTGTATCTAGGATGCTTGTAAGTGGATGCTTTCTTTTTATAATCTCTCGATGTTTACATAATATAGAAAACATATAATTTTCATAAAAAGGTGACCAATTTCTTTTATTGGGCAAAAATTGCACCAAAATGCAACGTGCTCCCACTTTTTTCCATTGTATACCACACACTTACATTTTTACCACTTAATGTAACTTTCTTACATAATCACATTATCATGCAACTGTTTGTAACATCATTGCACTAAAAGGCAACATACTTGCACAGTTTCACCTTCGGATGGTAAATTGCCAATATGTTATACGGTGAAATTTAAACTATGAGTCATTGAATGGAAAACAGGTGGAAAGTGTGTGGACAATTATTTTGGGACAAACTAAAATAGTAACATTGACAATTAAAATAGGATGGATGGAAACCTAAACTTTCTGAAACTACAATTGAATGTAATATTTACGGTTACACATAATGTGTACCAAGTTTGAACATGTTAGAATTTTTTAAACAAGCTTCTGAGAAGCTCTTTACCTACCCTGAATTTTTTTTGTTTTTTTTTAAAGTTCTTCGTGCTTTCATGTGGCAAAGGAGGTTGGTCATCTAAAATAGAACTTGTAAAGCTTATCTTTGAATGCACTTTCATTTTCTGATTCAGGAACTATTACCATCTTAGATAGAGATTATTGGTGCTTCAAAGTTTGGGTCATCTTTTTATCTGTCTAATATGATGTTTTCATTAAATGATATTCAGAGAGCCTGATATTATATTCCCTGTAATCGCTCCAAAAAGAAGTCAAGGCATCTCTCAGCAAGCCATGCAAGTGATGAACAAACGTAATGAACTGAAATTGAAACTGAAAAAGACGAAAGAGCAGTTGAATGAAGAAAATAAGTACCTTGAAATTGCAAGGAAAAAGTTTACAAAACGACTAAATCAGTATAGAAAGTACTGCACACAGAACCATTCCGCCACTGGCGGCTCTCAAGTATCTCCAATCTGTGTGGAGGAGAAACCTGTTATCACAGATTTTCCATATATATCAGGAACTCCCAGTTTTGATTTATCCGCAGATGCATCCCAAAACCTACATCCCTGAATGATAAAAGTTATTCAAGATTATTAGTTACTAGCTTTTGATACCTTTAGCAGTTCGTTTTTGCCGTTTTTGCCACTGTGACTGCTAATGGAACTTGTTTTGAAACTCATCTTATATTGGATGCTATTAGATTCTACAGGTTTGTGGTAAATATTTAGATGATTTTGTTGAACATCTTTCCTTATGGTGGTAATGTAAAATATCTCTTTGTACTATGCTTTGGCTTAAATTCAGATCATGATTCTTGATGATGACGAAACTATGTGTTATATTTTTTAGTATTGTATAATAGAAATATGTACCAACTCTTGAAACATTGAAAAGAATGTTAAGAACGAGGTGCAGGAACCCGCCGTGTTGCGGCGAGGGTGTTTGCTACATTTTTCGATAATTGTATGTGTAAAATCACATCTCTTTGTACTATGCTTTGGCTTAAATTCAGATCATGATTCTTGATGATGACGAAACTATGTGTTATATTTTTTAGTATTGTATAATAGAAATATGTACCAACTCTTGAAACATTGAAAAGAATGTTAAGAACGAGGTGCAGGAACCCGCCGTGTTGCGGCGAGGGTGTTTGCTACATTTTTCGATAATTGTATGTGTAAAATCTGGAATGTTTAAGCTTTAGTTAAATCAAACATAAGTTCTACCGGCAACATGACACAAACACATACATATTTGTTTAGCAGCAAATTAACCCTCCGGATGAAGCTCCAACCACGTCTAAAAAATTAGTTGTAGGATCGTGCCCAATAGCAAAAAAACATTTGAAGCTAAGACTTAAAAGTGGAAGGCAACAAATTAGATAATAAATCTTTATAAACCACAAAATAATAGTTTTAGTGCCATGAATACAGGTTGAGTGCTGTTCTATCATCGTATTGTATATAATGTGATTCAAAACTATTAAAGTTTATCTACCACTTCCCGGTGTTGCCTCGCAAAAGGAAAAAATCTTGGAAGGGAAATCAGGAACATGTTGCACACATAAATCCATGAAAATCATGCGCAAAGGTTACCGAAGTAGACAGTTTGCTTTATTGTGTTTCGGCATCAAATAAGCTAGTAAACTGCTTTGAAAATATAAAAGGTTAAGCTACTTAAATAAGCTTACCTAAATCCTCCACATTCAACGCAAACAACAACAAAAACGCTACATATCTTTCTCTCTATCGAGCTCGCTCACTCTTTAACCAATACATGCCACTTTCTTTGCAGCCCTCATCCAAATAATCTAAAGAAAGAGAGATACCATTTGTTTAGTAATTAGAATCAATTATTGAAAATTCAGAGAATGAGGCGTCAATTTTACCAAAACAAAGCCAAGTAAAGTTAAAGGTATAAGTAAATTTGTCGACACTTCTGTGAAGTTCAATAAAAGGTATTTTGACGTTGTATCCAAGCAATAAAGCTGCTTGCAAATGTTCATATTCTATGCTAGTCAAAACACATACCGTCATTTCCCCTCTGTGCTTCTTTACTACCTCTCCTAACACTGATTAACGATAGTCGTCCTAGAAATTTTTTGATAACGAATGTCTGGTTATTGCATAGCTTTGGGTATAACACCAACCTAATGAATCATTTTGTTCAAATAATTACAAAGCCACTGAATATAATTCTCTGTAATGCTATTTGATACTAAATATCTACACACGGATATAATTCAGAAAATGTTGTATTGCTCAACCCAACCTGTATCATTCCAACCTATACTAAAACCGCATGTTTTGCCGAGCCAGCCCATTATGTAATACAGAGTATATACCAACTACGCATGCTTTCTGATATCAACTCTTAAGTGCAAACACACTGTAAATAACTAAAATCCATTTAAACAAATATTTAACAAAATATGTATGTACAGAAGACCAAATAAGCCATATTGTGGCTTTATAACAGGGTCAAACCATAAGCTAACCTAAAGTACATATAATATTTAATGGTTACTGTACATATTAGAGGAGCAAGTCCTTATGTACGCACATCATAGCAACTGCATACAGCATGATTTCAAAAGCCGTAGATGATCTGACTATGGTGCTGGTCATGTTCTCCACAACAGTATGCAAAATCATATTATCATAGGATTTAATTGACACAACAGCTAAAAAAAAGTCCAAATTTCGCGATAAAACCAACCATGAATAACTACCGTTATTACCATTTCAACAAACCCGACATTAACAACAAAAGTGAGTCAAAATAACTAACAATAATCGAGTGCTAACCTTTATAAAGTCAATATAGCATCAGATTTGGCTCTCGGCGAGCTCCTTAAACTGCTACCAAATTTGCTTCTCATGTCTATCAAAGAAATTCCAGTCGACAACATGGTTATATGGAACCTATACTTCTAGAAGCCAACTTTCTCAACACTTTCTTCTTCCTCCTGCCCGCACCGGGATCCAACCGAATAGGCACTGCAATTTGAAACTAAAACTGGTCAACCACCGAAAACCAAATGGGAGTATAAAAAAATGTTCATAAATATAGTCATAAACTTACTTGAATTTATCCACTTCCGTGCAACGCAAAAGATTCTCGAAAAGATGACACTGAAAAAAATCTATCAAAGGGGTCGTTTAGCATCGCAATGTGGAAGTGATTATCTCTTAATGATTGTGTTTCCAGCTCACCTATAATTAGTTTTTAGTATTTGGTATTCTAAAACGTATTCTCTTTTTTGACTTGTCATCTATTTTTAATGATCAGTAGGTCCTTAAGTACTAAAGTTTCCGATAGTTAACATTATTTTGATTAGTATCACTACTTTGAAGGTCAAACAGGCTACTCGAATAAAAAAATCGCTCAAAGTTGATAGAAAAATTCACATGATAATTTACCTAGTTTCTTCAAGTGTGGCATTCTGCGGGAAAATGGGGGCTCCAAAAGCATCACTATCTCCACTGACATAGTCATTGCCACACATCATCAGTATCCTTAAATGCATAGACAATGTGTGTTTAGAATTGCTAATTTATTTCTGCTTATCGTTTTTTTTAATCCTAATAAGCAGTTTGAAGTGTTTTAATAATGGCTTCAACAACCTGGGCTTGCCAGTCTTGTTGGAATAGTTGCTTCTTAATTTTTGCTTTGAACTGCCGTGACGCTTCCCAAGCCTCTTGTTCAACTTGTAACCTGTCAAAAGCATATAAATGGCATGATTCAAAATATGTCTAAACCAATCCCCTGCAAACCAACACTGACATTAATCAAAACATCCAACAGTTAATATTTAATTGGTATAAGCCTAAAACATTTATAAACCATTCCGTTATAATTTTTAAATGGTTTTAAGTCACCCGAGGTCATTCTAGTTGGAGTTAACGAAAACAAACACGTACCTCGTCATGGGACACTAAAGAACCAATCAAGCGTTGTCCTTGCACATGCTTATGAGTAGCCCTTCGGCTGACTGGTGGTTCAACTATACCTGTAGCAGCAACATATTCAGAACAACATTAGCATGAGGAAAAAAACATTGGACGAATTTGCAGAAGTCTATTCACCTACATAGTGAGGTAATAAAGAATGAGCAGGAAATTGTTGGCGCACATTGACATGTATTGCCTCTTTTTTTCGCTGCCTTCATTACTAACTACTACATTATTAAAAGGAAAAGTTGCTGATGTTCAATAACCAACCTTATTGTTATGCTTATTGTTGTAGCATAAAAATAGCTAACATTACTAATAAAATGTAATTTACCAAATGGTTTAGCAACCCTGTATAAATCAATAGTCAAGTGTTACAGTCAACTCCAGATGCAAAACTGACGAACGCCTTTGACGATTTTTACCCAAGTCCCAAAGGGTTAGGCACTCTGTGCCACATGGTAAAGACTGCAAATTGTTAAGACCTTGTGCAGCTATTATATGCTTACCTTGCAATTTTTTTAGATACTTGAATAGTAGGACCTGTTTTTGAATTCCGTCATTCCTGAAAAAAAGAGTAATTCAGTAAAAAAAAAAAAACTCAACGACTTAGCAAGTTACAGATTTTTATAGGCACTACAATCAGACCATCTCGTCACACCTTATCAAAATAGAATAATTATTAGGCGACTCACGCAATTTATGACGTGGTGATATGATACCGGTTCCTTCGTTATTGTGCATCAAAGCATACCTGCATAAGAACAGGAAGTCACTACAACCTATAAAAAATGTTCAAAGAAGTAGAAGAATCAAATGGCAACGGGACTAAATGGTTTTAAGTCGAGGGTTTTGACATTGGGTCAGTTTTCAGCCCAATTTAAGTTAGTTGCCAACCCTGTAACTGTAAAAAACAGCCAGCCTTTTTTTTTGTTTTTTCCTTTTCTTTGTTCCAGAACTATCTCATCAAAACGACACACAAAAGTATCTATTCATCAAAACCACACCGACTCAAACCAGAGCTAAAATAACTTTAGTACTATTGGTCGACTCACAACTCAATCACAGTTCCAGAATCATCTCACCATCACTAAAAAAAAGAAAACCATACAAAAAAATAACCGTTTCCTTCTACCGTATTCCAGATATCACGCAGTATACTTTCCACCGCCTTAAGATTTGTGGATTTCTTTTACTATTTATTTGCTATTTTTTTACCCAGGATTTGATGAGTTACTAATTTGTACCTAGAAAAAACACATCCATAAATTAATATCAATAATAACTATTAATGTTTTTAAACCCAAATACACTAACCTGAGATTTATCCAGTTTAACCTTCTCTTGCTCCTTATCTCGCAACGATCTAATCTTCTCTTGCGATTTATCCACTAACCTGAAATGGGCCTATATCCAATCTTCTCTTGCGAGCATCTAGTGCAGTTTTTTGCCTACACCTTTTTGAAGCACGTCTTGCAGGGTTAGTGGCATGAGAAGACGTCATACCTGATATAGTAACAATGGGGAGTGTTAAATAACCATGGTCTGCAAAGTCTGCAAAGACATTGAAAAAAAGTGTTCAGTAATACAAAGAAATATTAAAAGGCACATCATCCTGATGCGTAAGTTGAAGCATCTGCATATAACTATCTATCGACGCTCGTGTCGTTTAAGTGTTTTAAATGTAGGTTCAAATAATGAATGAATAAGTGTTTGCAGATCAAGTGAACCGTTTTGACCAAGGCTAAAAGATTACCCGTTTTGACTACTGACCCCTACCCCAAAGTTTGCCACCTCTAATTGTTAAGATGCTGCTATTTGAAAATGTAAAAACATACCCCCATTCGCTGCTGGTTCAATCCTCCATCAAGGAACACCTGGATGTATCCAGAGGATTCCGGTAACGATGCTTCAATCAGAAATCAATCAGTCAGATATTATATATGCAGAATCACCGCTATTCATGAGCCTAAATTATCTCAAAATTCATATCACTTACAAAAGGTGTTTATAACAATAGGTTGCAAATAGTTGAGGTCGCCGCTGGTCCATTATACTCCACAACCACAGCCCATACACGAACGGCTTACATCTGAAACCAACTAAACACAACAACCGCGAAAGCAGCACCAACCAATCCAAACAGTAAGCATAGACTAAATTTAATTCCGTAAAAATTTAAAACTGTATGTGCATTAATGCTGGAAGCTACCTGTGGAAATTCGGTTGAACCTCTTTTGGCCGACAGCATACACACGCTGGTCACTGGCTGTAACTCGAAAGGTACATGAAATCAGTAAGTACTTCAATATTCTTAAACCCTTAAAAAAAATACTAAATTTGTTTTAAAAAAAGATTACAAAAAAAAAAAATCATCTTTTCGGCAAGTGATCGTCAATTTAACATGACCAGTCTAGAGGAAAACATTAGGAAAACGAAACACATACCGAGATCACTCTTAGTATTGACGAAGAGATCATGAGCACGAAACTTGACCATGTAGAAGCCGCATACTTCCTCATCATCCCATTTACTTTCTTTGTGCCCCCTTCTCTCTTCCTCCGTCCAATTTCGAGCTACAAACAAACACATACACAACATCCACAATCAAGTAAACATAAAAAAAAAACACATCAACTTTCAAAACATTAACCAATTTAAAGTTTCGATAATATCAATAAAACACATCAAAGTTATTTCAATTAACCTTAATTGGTGTTGCTAAATAACCAACAAAAACATAAGCAATAACCAATTCCATCTCAATTAACCTTAATAAAAACGCATAATCCCCAACAGTATTAAAGATTAAAGCTTTTGAATTTGAAAAGCCAAGATTCATTAATTTAAACCCAATTAAGCTTAACCCAAATCTAAAAACCCAAATTTAAACTAATTAGGATAAAAAATTGACACTTAAAAATATGATAATTAAGGGTAAGAAGGAGAACCTGAATCCATCTACGAAACCCTAATTTTGTTTTAAGGATTTATTATGATGGTTCTGGAGGCTGTGATGACTATTGTGAGTATTCGGTCGGTATGCTTATCCATCCTCTGAAACCACCGTCTTTTGATAGCGTATAAACGCACCACGTATTAGGCGAAAATATTATTTTAAACCCTTTGCATATGTTGGACCGGGAATAAAAAAGGGAAAAAAGGGAACGAAGATCTTCTACACGGAAACGAAGAACTTCGAGAACTAATGTTGGACCGGGAATAAAAAAGGGAAAAAAGTCAAGTCTAAGCGCATATGGCACGAAAAGGAAATCCGATTTCGGTAAGACTTGATCTGAATCGTAGTTCAGATTCAAGTCGGTTCAGTGAGGGCGACCGCGAAACCCCTTTCTTTTCTATCTTATTAGTAAAGCCTAAACGTCCTTATTGAAGCCTAGCTAACGAGAAATCAAAGCGATAACGCACCTTTCCTAAGATTAAAATCTAAATAGAAGAGAAGGTTTTTCTTTCTCAAAGTCAACTTTCTCCCTTCCCTTCTTGTTTTAGAAAGATTGCAGCTACCGTGTTGGACTAATATAATAGAAAGTCAAGGCTCTCTTGGGTGGTGCCGTTGATGATGCCATAAAAAAAGTAGTGTCACTTCAGCACCTTTTTCAGATGGCACTAGATGTCATTATGGCACCAAAACACCCATCCCTAGCTATAAGCTTATAACATCACTTTTTTGGTGCCGCCAAACTTTTTTTTTCTTTTATCATTTAATATCAACGATATATATAACTAAACTTTAATTTCATTAATAAACAAAAAAACATTACATAAATTAAAAAGACATTACATTTAAAAAAAAAAAAAAAAAAAAAAAAAATACATTAAAAAAGACATCACAGTAACCTATCTATATATTTATCATGATATTTCAAGATATTTACTTTATTGGCAGACATTTACTTTATTGGTATCTTACTTATATATTTTCTTTTGATTCATCTTCATATCCCAAGGCATATGGCATACGTGGGCACGTGGCCTTTGGATTCACCATGTAAAACCAAACAACTCGTCTTCTTCCTTCAAAAACTTGCAAAACACATAAACACATATACACACATACAAAAAAAAGAAACACCACATTATCATCATAAAAACACAAACAACAAAAAGGAAAAAATAGCTTCGGCGTGAGCTGGTGGCCACAGCTCCAAACCTTACCAGCCCAGCGTCGGTATGGTTTGTCGCGCCAAAAGCTCGTGTGGTAGACTATGGCTCAAGCCAACAGCCACCGTACCCGGACCTCTTAGGCTCGGGAACCAAAGGCCTCGCGCCATGTATTATTATAGATAATAGATAATTCATTCAAGGGCAAATGATTGAAAAATGTATCATACTTGCCATCATTTTTTTTTGTGGGTAGCGAACAAATTTTTTTGCTTTTGTGGGTACTTTTTTGTAGCCACCTGGAAAATTTCACTATTTTAAATCTTCATATTTATGAACTAGACCGGTTATCAAAAATTTATTTGATCTAAATTGAGCATTTTAGCATGTACATTTCATTTCCTTGCATAAAAATCTATGTCTATCTGAGTAGTCTTATTTAACTATGCCAAATCTTTACTGATTTCTAAATCAGTCTCACAAAAAAACTTTCTTGTCTTATGAGTCCGCACGCGTACCAAAATAAAATAAAAGAAAACGCGAGGAAATAAAAGCGAACTAATAAAAATCTAAAGTTTCGTCATCATGGCAGTTTATTTATGACGTGTCCGGAAATATAAGTAATATAATTGTTACGTTAAAGTTATACATTTACGAGTTAACAACGGAGTAACAAAATACATCTATTATCAAAATAATACACAACAAATAAATACACACTACTTTCTTTTACTTATAACTAAAAATTTCAAAAAAATAAATAAAACAAACCTAACCCTTTGCATACCCAACGCCCCACCACTTTCCCCTCCTTCTCTCATCTTCACCCTACTTCAGCTCTTCTCAGAACCACGCCCCCACCTCTGCCATCCTTCACCACCATTTTCGTCTCTCTCTCCTCCTTCATCCTCTCCTTTTGACAAAACTCCAACTACACCTCTTCACCTTCAAAGGCCTTACTACCATTTTCGAATGGAGATAACTGACACCCTCAGAATGACGAGCAAAACAGGCGCTCCCCTGTTATGTGGAAGAACCAATCGACAAACCTTGTCTTCCTTGGACCACCCCTGAAGACGAAGACAGAGAGCCATGTGAAGACCCTGACGCCGCTGCTCAAAGGAGACAAGCATCTCAACCCCACTTCGAGAGTACTAGCCAAACTACCCACCCTATGTTCCTTTAAATACCCTTATCGACCCACAGTGATACCACAACTCACAACTCAAAATCAAAAACTAAAAAGAGTATTCAAAGTGCTTGTGGTTCCTGTGGATTTGATTTGGTGGGATTGCTTCTGCTCCTTGTTTTTTTACCGATCGACACTACCTCTCTTTTGTTGTAAGATTTCAATGAATCTTTTTCTTGAATAATATTGTTGTGATTATTTTTAAGAGTTGGTGGTTTGGTTTAGAAAATAAATCGATATGATTTTTGTGTTGTTCTTCATCGATTAGCATACAGGTTTAGAAATCTACTTATTATTGTTGTTATTGGATGTTTTGTGTGGTAAAATGATAAGAACCAGTTAAAAAGTAAGATATGTATATGCTGTTAAAACTTGGTTTGTGTTGTCGTTTAGTCGAGACAGTCACACGAGAAGGAGCATCTAAACTCACAAATCTTGAAACCCTTGAAAAGGATTGAAACATGTAGTCGATATAAGAAGATCAGAATTTAACGTTTCGGTTCATATCCGTTAGCTAATGGTCTATTTGGTTCGACTAAATTTTGGTTTACGTAGTAACTTGCTTGGTTTCGACCTTGTTCCAGCTTGTACTTTGATTTGCTAGTGTTCGGTTTAAAATGGTTCGAAAAGAGTTTTGTCCCTTTTCATTTGAGTCTTTGACTCACGATGTGCTCAAATTATTGTCGATATGTCTGTTTGATACTTACTATGTTTTTAGAACTGGTCGCGAGTCTCAAATAAACTAGTGACTTGATACGCTACGTCATTACCTTGAGACCTTAGTTTGTGTTGAAATTAATGCCGAGACACCTACGGGTGTGGCTATTGTCGAGCCTCAAACCAAGTTGGGTAGTACCCGAATGTTATGGTCTCTGTGTCGAATGGTAGCAAATGGCTAATGCCATTATTGCCTTGCGTAATTGGTATACAGGTGAACTCAAGGGACCCCTATGTTGTATTGTTTGAGTCATCATAAAAGTGATCCAAGACGGGAAATGTTGAACTTAGTTCGAGTAGAGGGAAACACCCCGGCGGTGATTGCTACCTCGGTTAACACTTGAGCATGAGGGAAACATGGAACTTCGATATAAATTGCATTTGAGATGTTTTAACTCTTCTTTTCAGTTAGTACTCCCCCACGTTAGACCACCTGTGTCACAACATCAATCCAAAAACTCGTGTGTTACAAGTAGGCTTCAAACCCAAGTATTACTTGAACTATTGGAAGTCTAGTGGGCAGCAAAGCCCATGTCCAGAGGGTCCATTTGATTTTTTTTTAAGCAAAGGCCGAAGCCCACTTTCTTTGGCTGCTCTTTCAGCCCACGCCAAGCCCAACCATTCCCCCCCCCCTTCGCTACCACTTATCACGGCTACGTAAAAATCTCCGAGTAGAACCAACTTGTCGAAGTGATAATCTAAATTCTAAACTAGTGACTTTTAATCGTGGAAATTTATATATAAACCATTCTTTTAAATAATAAAACGTGCCTTATATTTCGTTGTTATTAATAAGTACTCGCTATTGTTGAAACGATGACTTTTATACACTAAACTACATTTTGTAACTATTAACGATAGTTTTACAAAAGACTTATGTTTACATTTATTTTTTTTATGACAACTTTATAAATTAAATTCACTATTATCGCTATAAATAAAACGTAGTCTTCAAGCAAAACATTGCATGAGTTTTACATAAACAAAACTATTAGCCTCTTTATAATGACATCTTATTTTAAAAACTATATTTAAATTGTATAAACAAAACCATGCAGGTTTTTCTTAAAACATAACACCATCGTGTTTATATCGTAACCATACCTTTATAGACTACATATAACTTCTATTAGTCCACATACACCTATGTGAACCTCAAGATATTAAAATGAGATTCAATAGTAGTTCTCTACACTTAGTCGCTAAATAAACAAGACCTATTCTTCTAAAAGACTATTACGACTTATAAGCCAAATATACTTATTTTAACCTTTATAATAAAAATTGTTACTTTCTTTATATACTCATATTTAATGCAACGTTTTTATAAATACGTTCACTAATTGTTTGCGGTATATTTACGTACATCATCTTCCAACTACGACAAACCTAAGACTCACTCGTTTTAATGCTTTTGTGTATATCTAAGCACTTCCATGAGCCAAAGTTAATCATGTTCAATAATAAACGATACACATAAATAACCTAAACTTTTGGTGTATATAAATATTACCAAGTCAAAATACAAAGGTATTAATTAAAGTATTGGTATACAATTATAGGTCGCGTGACGGTACTCGGTGCATCATTTACTTGATTCTTTACTACTCGGATACTGCTTTACTAAGGTGAGTTCATAGCCTCGCCTTTACTCATTTCTTTTAAACCCCGCGAGGGAGATGCATGCTATAAACTAGAACACAAGTCTTTTCTTAAACTGTATTCTCGATCATTATTATTATAGCCTAAGTTGCCCGCCATAAGTCCCTTACATCATGAACCATTAATCACTTGCGAGTGAACGCGAATATTGTGGATAGTACTATGGGAATTAACGACTCCGACTCGGTTATCGGAAATAACCGGGGCGCACTATATTTGGTTAACTATGGAATTGGCAATTCCATCTCTCGAGGGCAATATTATTACTTACACCAGTAATTAGGTGTATGCAGCTAGTTTGGTGTCATGAGCTTAGTGCATAATAATAATCTATGTTTTCCATGGTGATTGTATTCGAAGCAATTATCATCTCTTACTTGTGTTCAACTAATTATTTAAACCTATGAATATCACTCAACATTTTTGTTGATCCTTTTAAGCATGTTCATCTCAGGTACTAATTAGAATATCATGAAGGCGTGGAGTGGACGTCACGGGACGCTTGAAGTGGTGTTGATTTCAATTAAAGTTATCATTTCGTAAATGTTTAAACTATCTTTTATGTAATTTCAAAACATGTGGTATTTCCTTTTGTGTTCCCAAAACACTGAGTTTTATGAAATGGTAACAACTTTTATTAAAAACGTCTCTTTAGAGTCGTTTTCTATAACTTATGACTATGATCCTCTACGTAATACCCCAAATAGTCTTCCTCTGTCACATTGTGATTTTGGGGGTGTTACATTTTCTTTCAAATTTATCCTTTTTAGGGTATTTTGCGAAATTTTTGAACATTTTTGCCCCTCTTAACTAATAGAAATTTTTTTTTCTCGAAGGGCAAAAATGTCACATAGTACCCTAAAAAGGATGAATTTGAAAGAAGAGTACCCACAAAATCAAAAAAAATTGTTCGCTACCCACAAAAGAAAATGAGGACAAGTATGATACTTTTTTCAATCATTTGTCTTTCATTCAATAATTAGGCTTTGTTTTGGAGAGTTTTATAAGAATATTATGAACGATTTTGTTTAGTTATGTTGTTCGATCAACAATACTTATTTATCATAAGTTTTTGAGTATCTTGTGTTTAGTTATAAAACAAATTTGCCTATTATTGAAAACTTATGATGTATTGTGTTTGTTTCATTAAGATGTTATGGGTTTGAATATGACTATCGCATTTTACTGTTAAGATGTTGTTTATTTTTGTATAATTGTTTGAATGATTTTAATTGTCCGTTTTTTTAAAGTATATATTAAAACTATAACGGTACGATGAATAAATTTGTCATGAATAAATTGTCATAGTTATTATAAGTGAAATTGTGAAAGCATTTTTCTTAAAGCGGTAAAAATATGTTCTATAAACTTTAATTTTATAAAAAAACTAGTAAATTTCTGGCCGTGCTAAGCACGACCCATGGTCAGTTCATGTTTATTTTAAAATATGAACTGTAGTGTGTTTAAAAATGGAAAGATAAACAATTGCATATTATAAAGTATAAATAAAAAGCACTAATGTCTTAATTCATGTTTCTAAAAAAGTTCGTATTTATTCATTGATACACTTTTTATAAGCGAATATTTTTTTTCTTTATCTTATAACCTATATTTCTTAGGCCTCCTAATTTGAATGGTTTAGCACTTCATTGTCTTGTTTGATGGCTTTTTAGCTTCTTTAAGTGAGGAGGGTATCATGATAGTGGTACATTTTAATTCATTACTTGCAAGAATCATTAAAAAAACAATGAAATAATATATACTTTGAACATACGTACAACTTGTATCTTTTAACATACAAAACAAACGAATATGACCAAACCCAAGTTTTCACAAGGTGTGATTTCATATATTTTTTGGAACTCTTTGTTCATTTTCAACAAGAAAGTAAAATAATGATGATAAGATAGCAAAAGGCAATCACCATATCAATTTCCTCAACCATATTAATTATTCAACAAAAATGGTTGACCTCATCTCATTATTGAAAAGTTTTAGAGATCACAAATATTAAATGAGAAGTCATTTGTATATTCTTACAATTGATTGGTACACTCAAATTATAAGTGTCTTTGACATTTATACCCTCATATCATTTTTACTTATATTTAGCATGTAAGGGTAAAAATGTCAACATACTCATAATTGAGTGTGCCAATCAATTATGAAAATGTACAAATCACTTCCCATATTAAATGTATGTGCATAATTACTTCTTTTCAAGTTTAATAATTTCCTTTTAAATGTTTATATAACGAGTAAAGAACGGCTCCCACGTTGCCGTGAATTCAAATTTGTTTTAATTAAAAAAAAAATCAAATTTGTATAGTTGTTAATAAGCTTCGAGAGAATTGAACCAAATGGCTTAAGATATCAAACTAAAAGTTATACTCAAAAGCAATACAGTATAGGAATGTAATCTTGTTTCAAAGTTCTTATTCCATTACTATATTACGTCACAATAATGTTTTACTCAATATGGGACTTGTGTTATTTGTTTCAATTTCAATATATAGGTCCCTGCAATGTTTGGTTGCTTCATTCTGTATAATTTAATTTTTGTGTCTTTGTTGTATTTATTTCTTTACAATAATGTATTGGCCTTTCTAAAATTAGAAAATTAAATTAACAAAGATACCTCAATATTAATTAATCACAGATACATTGTACAAACATTAATACAATAGAAAAAAAATATGATATAACTATAATGTCTGTTCTTGAACTAAAAATTTCATTATACAAAGTGCAAGAAAAATTGATACACGAAATGAAAATAACCTGACACCACTCTTCAAACTAAACATGCCATGTTCCACCACCATCTTCTTTTCTAACCCTGCTTCAAAACACCACCTTTTTAACCGTTATTCACCGTCTTCACCTCCAAGAACGTCATGGAGATAACTAAAAGAAACATAAAAGCCGAAAATATGACGACAAACACCAATAGGTGAGACGCGTTGGCGGTCCGATGGCATTAACCCCCAAAGTAAGAAATTATGGACGTAAGGAAGGAAGAAATGTATAGTACATACCTCAAATATATAAGACATCTCTATGCACTTGTGGATCTGCTCCTGCCTACCCTATCACCCACAAAAGTTACTTATGAGTATTTCACATCTGCACATTAAAAAGTAAAAACAACTCGAATCATATATAAAATATTACTTATGTTTTCATACTAAAAAGTGAAATAATCCAACTTTATGTAGTCTTCTATTACCAACAAAACTTCAAAAAAGAACATAGAAAGCGCATGCAATCCTAACACATATCTATACATATATATGAGACTATATATGCCACGTCATTAATGCTGACTAAGCATTTAAATGATGACATGGAGCATCATATGATGACATGGAAATGCCACCATGGCACTACATCCGGCTACATATTAAAAAATTATCGCTATGGATTCAACTCGGTTTCACCCTCCACATACATGTGCCTCAACCATCAGAGCAATCTATAACTTGAGATACAAAATGCAATCCTAAATTAATATTCGACCATGACTGTGTTTTCATTCAAAATTTGAAACGCACCAATCAACTAATTTTAAAGCCGGGTTGAAATGGTCAAATACATAACTCCTCATAAATATTATCGACAAAAAATCCGGCTGTCATATTTACTTTCAAAGAAGAGCGCTTCATCTAAAATTCAATTTCAAACCCACACAAAGATCCGACTATACCATCCACTCAAAAATCTCTCGGGCTTCAGAATCATCTTTGGAGGTAATCTTTTATCTGATTTGTTCGGATTGAATCATTTTAGGTTAGTTGGTCAAAATTGATGTATGACGATTTAGGGATTATTTTTGTTTGCAATTATGAATTTTAATTATTGATTTTAGTTTTGAAATCAACCATGTGCCTGATATAAGATGACTATATCACCCTGTATTGACACTTTTGATTTCAATTTTGTTATGAAATTCGAAGTGTTTAAACGGCTTATTATGTTGGCAACCGGTGGCAAGTGATGCCGTGACAAATTTGTGGTATGATTCTACTCTTGCAAATAAAGTGAAGACAAAAATGTTCATGGTTGCGTAAAGCTATTGTAAATTGGGGAGTTTGATACTCTAATTGCTATTTTAATGGTTAACCAAGCGCATTAAAAATTATGACAAACATAAAGTGTTGTATTCCTCTATGGGTATAAGTTGTAACGTTTGCTATGAATATGCGGTGTAACTTGTGTCACATGTTACAATGTGTCTTGTAACATGCTTCTACCACACTTAAGTAAGCATATCTAAAACCTATGATCATCAAGCATTATTAACATATTATGCAGAATTATGGCTTCATTGTTTCATAAAGAAATCTTCAAGTTTTGATTTTTATGAAGTATTTTATCAGTTCATTCAAGTTAACGCAAACACACTAAAGACGAACAAGTCAACACCGAACAAGCTGAACGCGAATAAGTTTTAACATGAACAAGCTGAACACGAGGTGAGTATCTTTGGGATTTAAGAATATTTGTTTCACATTTTTAATTTCCAAAAAAAATGCTTTTCAGTTGATATAATTCAAATGGTTACTTGAATTGATTTTATCAGTTGCTCTTCAATTAATGAGTTGTTCTTCATTAGTCATTACTATTAATTATAATAGATCAATCAATATGACGCCATTTTTTTCTCGGGCTTGGGATTATGTTTTCAAAACCGACGCACCATCAAGTTATGTGTATATGTGAAACCATCTTCAACATATAACAAGGTAAAGCTAATGAGCTCGCATCTTCAAATTATGTTTATGTAACATTATACGCACAGCAGTTAGCTAATACTAATACATTAGCGATCGTTATTGTTACAGAAAGCCGGACGAATGCTACCAGGTGGTTGAAGGTGCAACAAGTGTCACAGCTTCAAATGCCGCAATTGATGTCGGTGATGCAGCAGCAGCAGATTCAGGGACTAGATAGTACCCAACAACCACCAATTATGCACGTTGTAAGTCAACTGCATTATTTCTCAATCTAAGTTTAGAAAATTATAATTTAGTAGCCATAACTTGCGACTTTTGAAGTATTTTTGGAAATTTCTTTAGTTGTAATATGTTGTTATGCTATTTAATTTAGAAAACAACAACATAAATATACCAAAGACTGATGTTATTTTATCGTTATGATACTCTCATTATATGTGACTTTGCGCTCGACCGGGTTATATGTGACTTTGCATCCTTGTGGTTGACCCCGTTGCGCTTAGACTACTTATGTGAATTGTAGTTAGGCTAAATTAAAAAAATGTGGCTCCCTATAAGCATCGACAATATAGAAAAGGGTGGTTCAGGGGGTTCGCTCAAGATGTGGGTTTAGGTGGTGGGTTTAGGCGGATGGTTGGTTGTTGTTTGATATTACACGAGAATCCCACGTGGTACCTCCAATTGGGGTTTTAATCCACTTCTTTTCCTATCGATTGATGTAAAAAAAAATGCTACGAGTACAATTTTACTACATGATTGCTTCATAATATAGTACAGACTACTATTTTAGCTGTTTTCTAAACTAAGGTAAATCGGCAATAAATGTTATCGGCAAATAGAGAAACCACACTTTTTCCTTAATTGAGTTTCACTCAATGCAGGCCCTGGTTTTCTGGAGTATGCATGGCTAGACACAGTGCGTTGAAATGTAAGGTACTAGCTTCCATCATACTAAGGTAACTATCAAACTCAAAACAATTATGCCTCACACAATCCCTCTACTTTGACATAATTCAGGGTTATTTTGGACATTGACATATAACAACCGCTTCCATCATACTAAGGATTCCCCATGTCATTTATTTGATAGGTAAACAAGCGCAAGCCACATGTAGTCAATTTTGCTATAGCACATGATGGGTTTGCTCTTTATGACCTTGTGTCATACAATTACAAGGTACTACGAGTATTGAATTTCGCACCTCTGTAGTTTCTATAATATATGCTTATCATCTTATTTCTTTTTCAAGCACAATGATGCTAATGGAGAGGGTTGGCAATGATGCAAGCAATGATAACCTTAACTGGAATTGTGGGCATGAATGCAATTCTCATACGAGTTTTCTATTGAATCGTCACCCTTTGAGAATTATACACGGAAAAAAATGTTCGATAAGAAAATATTCAGCGGCCTAAGTGTTTAATAACAGGTGGAAATTTTGATCCATTTACTCATGAATTAGTACGTATGTATTATGTTTTTATCACTAACAGGTCATACATATAAATAAGAAGTTCACTCAAATGGGTAACGAGCCAAATGGATCGACATATCACCTGCTTTATGCCAAATTTACATGATGTTATGACCAATACTCAGTTTGAACCGTTACCCAATCCATTCATTTGGCCCCTCTAGGTTTAAACATATTTATTGACTTTTGAGTTATCTCTATTTTGTCTAATAGGGGAAGCATCTGAGGTCAACATCAAAGTCCTACCTTTCTGGAAAATGAAGGATTTTCATTTGGCATTAATGGTATCTTAGGTAAAAATGAAAGTAGTTCATTCGACAGTCCGTGGAAAATGTGTTTTTCTTTAAAAAACTATCGTGTGCTCTTTATGATATTTTAATTTCATATGATTGTTATTGATAGGGTGTACGTATGATGCTTATTGGAGATGAATATGGCCATACTCGCAATGGAAAAAACAATAGCCACGAACACGATACCGCTATAAACCATTTTCAATGGGGATAATTAGGTGTTATTATTTCTTATTTTTCATTTATGATGCTTCATTCTATAGATCTTTTGCTTCTCGAACCTTTCACTTAAACACATCAGTTGGATGCAAGAAAGAATGACGGCTTCATATTTTTGCCGAGGTGATCAAATTCCGCCTAAAGCATGGAGTATTTAGGCAATAAAATTTCATTGGCAAGGTAAAACATACTCTACATTTGATTTTTCATTCATTTATCCGTTTTCTACTATTCTGCATTTTGTGGGCTGTTTCTATATTTGACACCTCATCCAGTCGTAATTTCTCATCAGACGTTGCATATTAGTCCTGAAAATTGAGTATGTTGTTCAAAACCCACTCTATACTACTTAAGTTTATTCTCTTATTAATTCATTATGAGATTTAGTTTATTGCAAAGCAAGTCAGGTGACTTTGTCATTTATAGCAATATGGTCTAATTGTTATAAAAAGATAAAGAAAAAGGATAATTTAGAAGCTAAAAGTGGCTTGCTCATGTATCAATTCATAATGTTGTATCAACTACATAAGTCAATGCTTAACTCCTCATACACATAAGGTTTTGATCTTAAACATACGTTTGTTGTATGTATCAACTACAGGCAAAATGGTGCCTTTTCAAATACAATTTAGCTTTTTGCCAATAATACTATTTTAGCAACTGACATGGTTTTAATGAACAGATGAAGTGGTGAAATGGAGCCAAAGAGAGCTAAAGTTGATCATATGAGTAAAGAAGACTTCACATCAATTAGACAAAGTGGACACTGTAGTTATATATGAACTTTTGTTTTCTTTGTTTTAAATATGTCATTGCATTCATATGCAAACGATAAACATGACATCCTATTCTTATTTATTACTGTACTATCCCACACATATTATGTCACTAACACTAACAAATTTTAGTTACTTTCATTTTGTAGTTTAATGTGTTTTTCCATTGTTTCATGATTGCTTTACATACATTTAGATTTCGGCATATGTCATCATGAAGCTAGCCCGCCCATTCGGGCGGGCTATGAAGCTAGTAAAAGATATATACATATATAAATCTCACTACCTATGCCAGCGTCTGAATCCATGCAACACAATAGGTTTTAAAAGACCCATGCAAACCTAGAAACACAAACAAACACAAGTGAAGACATATACAAATAACACAAACAGATTCGAGAAGAAAGATGTAGCTTAAACATGCCTCTCATTCTTCATTAGACCCGATAATGTAGTTATGTAGAGAAGTAATATCAGTGGTGCTTGCTTGAAGAGAGAAAAATGTATGATGAAAGAAGCTGGTATAATGAGTAACATATATGTGAAATTTTAAAGGATGTACTCCCTACAATGATACAGGGTTGAAATAAGTTAGACATACACAATAATGAAAAGCATGGGTATGTCCTTTTTGTGTTGAAAAGTTGCTTGCTTGTAGTGATGGAAGTAAAGTAATTATGACCTTTGAAAAATGGGAGGAAGGAAGTCGGTAAAAGAAACCGATTTCACGAAACATTTTCTTTAGTGTTTCATGAGGGTAACACGTGTCATCCATTTATGTGCATACGTGGCATTTTTAGGATGTGCTACAGTAATATAAGGCTTTCTTTTTATAATATAGGTAGATAATACTATGGAAATATACTAATGAAAAATAGGTTTCTCACAAATATGATTTTTTTAATCAATATACGTTACATAGCATAAATGTCGAATAATTTTTTTACAAGTGAAGACGAAGGGCTTGACGCGTTTTTTTTTTTTTTTTTTTTTTCGATAATTTGGCTTGACGTTTTCTAGTAGGGAAGTGATTTGCACACTTTCCAAATTGATTGTGACACTCTAAATTAGAGTGTTTAGACATATATATCTTTACAGAGTGAAAATATGTAAAAGTGATATGAGAGTATAAATGTCCAAACACTTTAATTTATAATGTCCCAATCAATTTATAGAGTGTGCAAATCACCTGCCTTTCTAGTAATACCGAGCTTTATTAAAAAATTTATCCACAAATAACTTTGTTTCATTAATCACCCACGTGACCTACTAATTATTGGGAGATGATTTGCACATTCCACCAAATGATTGAGACACTTCAATTCATTGTATTTAGACATTTATAACCTCAAATGGGAGAAAATGTAAAGGTAACTGTAAGGGTATAAATGTCTAAACACAACAAATTGGAGTGTCTCAATCATTTTATGAAGTGTGCAAATCACATCCTCTAATCATTGTGCCCTCTACTGTACTTTGTTTTTATCTCCAATAAAAGTTTTTTAAACAAAACTATATCTTTTACCTCAAAACTTTTAGCCTATATACCACCGTAACTTTTGTAAGGGTAAAAGGTATTAAGACAAGATCACTACCTCGAATTGGGTAAGAGCTTCAACCCTGTCTGACTCGCGAGAAAAAAACAAACACAGCAAAGTCAGACCGCGTTTGGCTCAAGAAGACGTCAAAGGCGATAAGACCTTTTTAGCAAAAAAACAAACACTACCTTAAAATCTCTTAAAAATGAGTAAAATTAATTCTCCAAAATACCTCTTAAAATAATTTAACTTAGTTAAATCTTAAATGTAAAATTACAATACATGGTTTAAACAATAATGAAACATTTTATTAATGTAAACTTTGAAGACTTTTTTAATACCTCTTAAATAGATAACTTAAATAAATTTTAAATGTGACTCGTGAATAAACAGATTCTATACAATTTAAACAATAATGGGGACCTTTACTAATGAAATTTTCAAACATCTTTTAATAAAATACACAATTTAAACAATAATACACGATTCACATATAAATCAAACATATGTTGTAATAGGTAAATAGGGTAGGGTTCTTTTCAGAACCAAAAAAAGGTCGAGAACTGCGAGAACCAACATCAATCAATCAGATTTTTTTAGATATTAATTTTTGATTATTTTATTTAAGAGGGTATAATAGTAAATTTATATTTTTTAATTTCTTTTATAAAAACGTTTTTTTTAGTTTCTAAATTTTAGGATTTATTTATTTTTTTTTTTTTTTAATAGCACGCATGATTTCATATAATGTAAGTTTGCGTATATTTTTAGCGTTTAATTTCCTAAACCTTTAATGTGTTTTGGTCACAAATTTTTACGCAAGTGCATGGAACGACAAACATAAATATTTTGCATGTACCGTATTCATATTAAAACAAAAACATTATACACCTAAAATCATGCGATATACAATTCAAATTTAAAAAATACTACACTCAAAATCTAAAACCGAACCAAATTTGGTTTTTCCGTATATGCACATGTATTTTCTCTCATTAGAGATTTTCGATTCTTTGTCTACATATGTGCATTTGAGTTCATCCATATGTCCTTATGTATACGTTCTCAAGTTAGTTTATGTGCACTTGTATCTACTGCGTGTACTTGTGTCTTTACTTTACTTCTTTATCACAACTATCTTCTCGCTATATAGTATGTACAAAACACATGTGCACTCTTCACATCGTACATCATACTTGTACCTGTAACCGCAACCAATTAATAAAACGGATTATTTAATCATAACAACTAACAAAATACATATGCACAATGTGCACATATGTACAAAACACATGTGCACTCTTATATTTTTCTTCTTCAACGATTCTTTAAAATGAAACAAAACGCTAATGCTTAGTTAAGATCAATATACCAATGTCCAAGTATAGCGACATTCTACAATAACCTCAAATCTGACTTGCAAATCAAATAACAAAAGGGATGTTTAAATTACATTTAGCTTAGTAAATTAAATATTCTATATATATACTAATCTGCAACGACGGCGGAATAAAAAAAAGCTCTCCTTTTGCACGTGCTAAGCTCATGCTTAATTGCTTGGGCTGTTTATGGTTGGCCTTTTTTTGTTGGGCCTTCGTTTGTGTATAATACTCCGTTATCCAAACACATCTACACAGTTCTCCAATCTTCTGTACCGCCATCCTCACCGCCTTACTTCCAACCTGATTTCAGCGGAAATAATTTTAGGTGTTTTGGCATTAACGCTGTGTTCTCGAGCTGGATGAAGGAGGAAAAGAAAATGAAAGTGAAGTAAAGTGAAGATATTTACTTTCACATTGTGTTCTTGAGTTTTACTTAAGGAGGAAAAGAAAATGAAATGGAAGTAAAATTAGGCTTATTTGGGTGATTTTGAAAGTAAATGGTTTCCTCCCAAAAGTGGGCGGAAAAGGAAGTAAAGTGTTTACTCCCACTTTACTTCCCTTTTCTTTAATGAAAAAACTGGAGAACACAGCGTAAAGGTGAGTAGATTACTCGCCTGTGTTTGTTATATCGTCGTGTAGCGGAGGGTCGTGTTGATATGTGATTTTTTTTCTTTTCTTTCGGAGGTTGGTTGGCTTTTATAGGTATAACCATATGTTAACTAACTAAGTACATATTGTTTTGAACTGTTTAGTGTTGATTTTGAGATGGAATTTGGGTTTGGGATACAAGTTACAGAGAGAACTAGAGACGAGAAGGTAACTTACTTCTTACGACTGTTTAATTATCTTAGTCCTTTATATAATAATGTTATGTAGGTAGAACATAAAAAGCGTCATCGAAATTCGAATGTAAGAATGGTGTTGTTGCAAAATCACAGGTACGGTTATGCAATGGGTTCTTTTATGGGTTTTTTTTTTATAATGAAGATGTGTCAAATTAATTTGCAACTGCTATAATTTGACCTGAGTTGGAGGGTTTGGATGATTTTGTTGATATATTAGGGGTTACTTGAAATAATTATTTAGTATTTTTGGAATGAGTTTATTTGATGTTTATTGTAAATGCTTGGTAAAAGATGAGTTCTTTAGGAATAGTTGGAATGCTTAAGTTTTTTCAACAAGCGTAACATATGTTTGTTTACGTCATGGTGATAGACTTGGATAGACATTTAATCCAAGTCTATCCAAGTCGAAAACACGTTACGGAAGACGGCTAGGATCATTTCTGAGATTTGTATTGTGATTAATAATGCAGGTGTTTTGGTGGTCTATTTGATTATTATAGGTGATGTAATGTCGGGTTCGTTGAGGCATATAGGGGTGTTTGATCAGTGGTTAGGGAACGGGTTTTGGGATCATAGGAAAATTGTGATCCTTATTGTTGTAGTTGTGTTTCTTGCGCCGTTATGTTTGTTTGATAAGATTGATTCGTTAAGTAATACTTTTGCTGCTTCCGTGGCATTAGCTGTTGTTTTTGTGCTTGTGGCGTTTGTTGTAGCGTTTATTAAGGTTGTAGAAGGTAAGATTGAGGCTCCTAGGTTGACGCCTGATTTCAGTTCTGAGACTGTGATTCTTGATTTGTTAGTGGTTATTCCTATCATGTCGAATGCGTATGTTTGTCATTTTAATGTCCAGCCTATTTATAATGATGAGCTTAAAGACCGTTCACCTCAGAAAATGAATAAAGTGGGTCGAATGACTAAGCTTCTTTGTGTTATGATATATGCTTCAACTGCCATTGCGGGGTACCTTTTATTTGGGGATGATATCAATCGGATATTTTGACCAATTTTGATAAACCACTTGGGATAAAGTTTGGTACTGCTTTAGTGTTATAGTTAAGTCATGTTAAGAGGGTGTTTGGGATTGGTTGGTTATAGGTTTTTATAATTTTTTTTGTGCGGTCTGTAATATGCAGGTTACAGTGGTTCGTGTTACTTTGCTGAACATAATCTATGGAGGCGCATGTGTGTGTACATCTTAAGGTAAATCTATAGCGTTCTATTTTAAAGAAATGATTAGTTGCACAAGAGACGTAGTAGGCATATGATACAGACATTTTTCATCACCTCTGATTTCATCATTTCAATTTTTCGTTCTAAAGGAAACATATGTTTTTCATATCGTAATTACCAAAACAGAAATAAAAGTAGTTATTAGTTTTTCTTTTTTGAGTAAAACTGTTTAGAAAGTTGTAAAAAAAACATATTTTTATCTGAAGTGACTGAGTAATAAAGGGGTGTTTGGTATGGCTTTACGTTTGCAAATGAGAAAAGCTAGAATCGTCAAGACACATCAAATCCATGCTTATTTGTGACAATATTTAATATCTTTTCAATATATGTTGCAGAAGAAGATGTCGAGGTCGATGTGAGCGAAGAAAATGCTGCTAATGTAGAGAGGTTGAGGTGACCGAATAAATGAATGCTAATGTAAAGAGGTCACCTGCAGCGATCACCACAAGTTACGGGTGCCAACGAGGTACATAGCTTTTATCCATTTGATCTTTCTCAACAATGTTAACATGTCTAACCATTAATGACCACGTCCCTTTTGGAAATCAGATAGACGCATTACATTATTAACTCCAAAGTGATAAAAGGGTATCCAATTGGTAATGCGCGATAGGAGGTCACTTAACATATACTACTAAAAAGTCGAACAGAACTCGATATATGGTTTTTTGAGAAAATGTCACATTGGGTTTAAAATATATTCAGGATTAGATATGTTCATCGAACTAACCTTTTTGCAAGCATAACATATTTATTTAGTATACAAGTTTTATTGCATAAATGATAAGGAATAGTCTAGAAAATGGCTTTTAAAATTGTGGGATCAATTTGTATTAAGATTAATTATGTCGAATATGGGTATAGAAAGTACTCTAGCGTAACAGAATTTCAAGATACCGCACTCGCTTTATTTCTATCAGCACTTAAATTAGTATATCCGAGTACTTGAACCTCTTAAACCGTCTTTTTTTACTTCTTGAAAATTCATGTGCATCCAAACCAAACTTTTTGTGGCTTCTATCCATTTGAACGTTTCCTTTTTAGCTATTAAATAGATGGTGATTCTTTTCGAAAGGTCCATATTGAGTATTACTATGGAAAGCGAATATAATTTATCCATCCTAATTTACCACATTACGCTTCGTTTGTTTACCATATAGGGTGACTTTTTGAAACAGGCTCATGATGACATTCACTTGAGGTAGTTATGATGTTCCTGCATTAGACGCATCCAGGTGCGGAGGTAACTGGATTGGTCGGAAATGGTTACAACCATAAAGGTTTTTTGTAGAAAAAAGAAAGTTTGTTGCTGCGAATAGAAATTTTACTTCAATAGCTGACTTTGGTAGACATTTTTTTGTAAAGAATACAGGTTTTTCTTTTTCAGATTTTTAATCCAAGCAAATTAATTTTTTTTCCAGTCGAGGTCGGGCAGTGATGGAGTAATTAATAACATCAAGTACTATATATATTTGAATCGTGTTTGCTGTTTTTGGCTAACATATTTTGCTTCCTGAGCAGGTTATGCTCGAAGATAGCAAAGACGCTGATAAATCCAAAGGCAGAGAAGATGCTAGGAGCAAATATGGTGACGAACAAAGACACAGTCTAATCCAACTCGCAGTCTTGTATTGGTCGAATATGCTGCCCTAGCGACAGTTAATGATGCTGCTATGATTGCCATAGTTATTGAGCTACCTGATGCCATAGAAAATTATGTAGACCAGCTTATATTGTTATTTAATAAGGAGAAGAACATTCCCAAAATTATATTTCTCATGCAATATTATATTTTGTTTTTGCAGGGTAGGTGTTGAATTTTTGGTAACAATAGGTTCATCTCCGTCTCATACACACCAGCAATATATGCAGCCCGTGCCAATTTGAAGCATGTAGTGTTTGAGGGATATCAAATTGGTGGTATTTCTGCCAGACAATTGATGACCACAACTGAAGTGGGAAACTTTCCAGGGTTTCTAGATGGAATTACTGGTCCGGAATTGATGAATCGGTAAATTATCTTTTGAACTAACGGCTGGCTCCTGTGTATATGTGAACTAAGAAATTCTATGAATGACATATATTAAAGACAAAGTAATTGAGAAGAACAATTTTTCCTGTAGTATTTATGTGCAAGTATTGCTTTCATTTGATAGAAAGTTTTATAACAGAAGTTTGCATCCATTTTCTTCTTTTCTTTTCATAATGTCATTTGTATGTTATTGTGTTGAGACATCTTCTTACTAACACATATGTGAACTAAATTATTGAGCAGTTCACCAACTTATGTTTTTTTGGTCCACAACTTATTCGTTTAGTAAAAAATGGCACAAGCTGCATACTGGTGTTTCAAAAGTAACATGTTTGGAATTTTCGTACATGCTTTTATCATTTTTAGCCAGGTGATTTTAATGCAATCTTTTACTACAATTGTTATCAACACAATCTTTCACTACAATTATTATTAACATCTTCGTATCCAATAACTTTAGCATACTGTATATCAATACATAATACATGCTCACCAAAAACAGCGAATGTAAACACTATCTGTAAACAGTAGCATCGATAGCCGTTACAAAACTATATTGCAAGACCATTCCGAAAACCCCGACTGCAATGCGTCGGATGCCTTCCACCTTTGTACTTATTAATCTCGAACGTGGTTGGGAAAAAAAATTGTAACCGAGAATATGGCACGTGCTGGCTAGAATAAACAATGCGTCTCCAATTTGGGCTCACCTTTAGGCTCACCTCATTAATGCGTCTCCGATTTGGGCTATTGTTTGGCCGTAGGGTATATTAACCGGTATATTAACACGTTTGGTGCTCAAGATCTCATCAAAAACACGATATGCGCGTACCATTATCAAGTGCTCACCTTTGGTTTACATTCTGAAAAAAAAAAATTGTCAACTTTATATATGTAAAAAAAAACATAACATAACACATTCTCCCTAACAAACTATCCTTAAAAAAAAAGTCCATTTTCATTTTAGAAAACGCGGTTGCAAAAAAAAATCCGAGAAAAAATTTAATAGCCATCACGCATACATATTTTTAAAGAAAACCTCGCTAAAAATATTAGAACGTATTCCAACGTGTTCAAGATCATAAAAAAAAAAAAAAAAAATTAAAAGTCCGCCGCAACGCGGTGGGGGTTATCACCTCGTTCTAATGAAAGAGATCATTTTACTCAAAATATATTGAACCTAAAAAAGATTATTTATAACCTATTAAAACAAAACATAAGGTTTTTTTTTTTTTTTTTTTTTCCTTCAAAAATTGTTCTTTCCTAACTGTTAAATTTTGACCACTTTCTCGTCTGCAACGACATTCGTCCATATATGTAGAAACATTTTTATCTAAAATTTTGAATAAAATTCAATCTTCTATGTAAGTAACAACATTCTTTTACACAAAAGATATACCTAGTTAAACACAATTTTAAAAAACTATTAAGATTTGTATGTTAATCAATATCAAAAGATATACACAAAAAGCAAAACTAGTTAAAACTACTTTCAACTGAAAAAGAGACTAAAAGATGTAAAATTTGATTCTAGTAATCTTTGTTTGAGGAAAAACATTATTTATCAACATCAGATGTAACAACAAATATATGATACATTAATTCAAAACACTAATTCACAAGTAAGGACAAAATAATGGTTATTAAAGATTAAAATTAAAACAATAATGCTTACCTTCACGTGACATGAAAAGAAATTGATTCAGTTGAGCGCCGTCTATATGAACACAAGAGAAAGGTTTTTGTTTGTTTTTTCCTTCTCTAAAGGTGACCTAGTTATTACATTTATGCCACGATCTTTTTCAGCCATAATGCCTATAATGCCCATTGAACTATTATAAAATAAGTCTAAATCTTTCAAATTATTACATTTATGCCACGATCTTTTTCAGCCATTGATCAAGTCATCTAACGGTGTAAAATGGTTCTCGCAGTCTCAACCCCTTTTTTGGTTATGAAAATAACCCTTCACTAGGTAAATATATGTATTAGTCTTTTCTAGGACATTTTGTTACGTAGAGATAAAAAGCAACAGATTAGAATTACGCAGCGGTATTAAGCAACATATTAGAATCTACTACAAGAAAAGAAAAAAAAACACTTTATATAGAATGTATATATCTTTACTATTCATAATGCGTGTACATATACATTTAAAAAAATTTAAATTTTAAGTAATGACTAATGCCTAATAAATACACTAACATGGTTGTATTACTATTAATTTAAAAGCATTCACAATGCAATAAGTCTTTGATGACTTATTGCATTTAATGCATTAAATGCAAATCACATTTAATAAATACAACTTTGAAGAAAGACTTGAAGTATATTAAGTCTTTTTAAAAAGTCTTTCAAAAAGCTATCAATGCAATGCATAAAAAGTCTTTCAAAAGGCTTATTTAAATAGTGAAAAAATATTCTTAGTTTTAGCATTGTGGATGCTCTAAGAAAGTAAACACACTAACAAAAGAGAATCTCTTTGTAAACGGCAATCAATAACATGCTTGTTACACGGTTTGTATAAGTATTCGTCTAAGGTTACACGGTTGCAACCTGTTGCATCAATTTAAAAAAAATATATATATAATCACACAAGAAAAACACACCGTTGTATCAATAGTCACACCATAACCACAAATTCGCAAATATAATTATTTGCCACTATATACCGTCGTTTTACGCGATTATTCATCTAGTCTTGCTTCAAAAGAAAATGACTTACTCTTGAAAAAATTATGAAACTAATGACATGTAACTTTGTTCTTTATAAGCTATTTTTTACTTTTTAGTTCTTTATTAAGAAAACAATTTACAATTTTTCATAAGCTCTTTTCGGGAAATATGAGTTTGCCTTGGTCTATCTTAGTTGGATAATGTTCAAGAAAAAATAAAGTAAATTACATAAATGGTCTTTGTGTTTTGTAAAAATTTCACCTACCGTCCCTTAAAATCTAAAGTTGCATGAATCGTCCTTTTAATTGCAAAAAATAACACTCATGGTCCTTTTTTAACGGGTGTTAAGTGTATTCCGTTATAATTTACACGTTAACCATTTTGGTTAACGACTGTTGCATCGTCTATCCTTTATAAAATGGCTATTTATAATTTAAAGTTTTTCGACTTTAGATACGTTTTCTTACGTGTTTATACATTTTCGTCCGTTTTTATACGTTTTCGTCCGTTTTTATATGTATTCATACGTTTTTATCTGTTTCAATCCATTTTATACGTATTCATCCGTATTTATACGTTTTCGTACGTTTTCAACCATTTTCGTCCGTTTTTATATGTTTTTATCCATTTTTTTACGTTTTGATATGTTTTTATCCGTTTTTATACGTTTTCATCTGTTTTTATACGTTCTCTTACGTTTTTATCCGTTTTCATTCGTTTTATACCTTTTCGTCTGTTTTTATTCGTTTTATACGTTTTCATCCGTTTTTCTTACGTTTTCATCCGTTTTATACGCTTTTTATACGTTTTCAAAGGTTTTTATTCGTTTTTATATATTTTTATCCGTTTTTATACGTTTTCATCAATTTTTAAACATTTTCTTACGTTTTTATACGTTTTCATCCGTTGTTATACGTTTTATCCGTTTTCTTACGTTTTTGTCTGATTTATTACGTTTTCATCCGTTTTTATACATTTTTTTACGTTTTCAAAGGTTTTTATTATGTTTATCTCATGTCCATAATATACAAGGATGGCAAGGAGGGGCACGAATACTCAAGAAAGCTATACATTACTTTATCATTTGAAAAACATCAAAAGTTTTATGTTAATGTATTATGTAATCATGGAACCACTGGACCTGATTTTTTGTAAACTCTTATATTTCAATAAATCGAATGATAATTCTTTTAAAACGACTCAATTTGAGTTCGTTTTCTATTGTTATAACTGTTATATCGTCGAGTAACACCCAGTTTGAATTTCGTTGCGTTCACGAAATTGGGGGGTGTTACATCATGCTCTCGAAGTGGGTATACTGTTGTACCTACCCGAATGCAAAAAAAAATGACGGGTACTTAAACCAATCCAAACACGACGGGCGCATGAACCTAAATAATGTGAGCACCAGTGGCATGCCCTCTCCCTAATCCACGGCGAGCATAATTATTACTTTTCTCACTTCATGAACTAATCCAAATCTTGATAAAATGGTTTTTGCGGTCTTCAACTCTTTAGTTATTGATTTTTAACAAATTTAAAACGATTACATGTAAATTAAATAATAGGGTAAATTGCAAAAATGGTCCCTAAAGTAGCCCAAATGCGCAAGGATCACACCGGGAGAAATTTTATTGCAAAAACGACATTAATGTTTTCTTGTTTTGCAAAACAGCCACCGAAAGATACTTTTTGCTAACGGCCGTTAGTTATCTCGTTAGTCAACCTACCTGCGAGGGTATTATCGACATTTCACTCGTTTCCAGCCATTGTCTAGCCACACTTTATTTCAAGGACCAAATTTGCAACGTCTTAACTTATGTTTGCAGCGGTGTAGCCTAAAGTAACACGACAACCGAGGATATTGAGGACTTTTCATTTCCATATCTATCCCGCTTATTTAAACGAACCAAACCAAACACACATATTCCAACCCTGTTTTTCCCCAAAACACACATAATCCCAACAACCAAACCATTAACGATGGCAAAAAATAATAAACGGAAGGCTATCTACATTGGGTCTGATAAAGAGGAGTGGACAAAAGCGTTAGACAACTATTTTCTCTTTGATTTAGTTCTTGAGGGATTTGGCGATGAACCAATTAGTGAGTGTGGTTCGTATAGGAAGATACCTAAGAAGTTGAGAGAAAAGATTCTAAATTGGCTGAGGAAACAAGAGTACTACTAAGAAGAGCTTTTGGTTGTTACGGAAGAGAAGCAAGAGGCTGCGGATACCGAGTCACCGAAGGTTGATGCTTTGAAAAGGAGGATTTCAAATCTTGAAGTTGTTTTTAAACATCTAAATGATATGAAGGAAAGGAAGGAAATGGATGATGCGGAAAGAGGCGGTTCTAACGAAATGTGTGTTTAGATGATATGAAAAATTGCAATGGTTGTGAACACTTAGATCAAACAAAGATATTTAAACTTGAGGGTTTAAATGAGATGTTCAAATAAAAGTTGTAGACAAAAATGTTAAGTAAAAGGTATTTTAAATAAACTATAGAGTTAAAGGGGTGTTTGTTTTAGTTTATACTTTATACAACCGACTTATAACTTATTTGATTTTGAGCTTATGTGAGCAATAATTCCACAAACATTTGAAACATTTCGTTTTTGAGTAGAAGATCCATTTTCAAGTTTCATAAGCTAATTTTTATAGCTTAATTTTGAAACTTCTTGGCTTATATAATTTTTGGCTTATATAAAGCTTATATAAGCCAAAAAGTTTCAAAGTATAGTCATAAGAGCTTATGGCCCAAAACCAAATAGTAACAAACACCCCTAAACATCATCATTCACCCACTTAAAACAAACAAATAACAACACTGTAGAAAGGTTTGTAAAGTAGTAATTGGGGATTTTTCGGTTGGTAGTTGTAACAAAAAACCACTCATAAATCTATGCAAGTCGTGCTGATCGGAACTCATCATCATCATAATCATGTTTCCTTCCAATCAACAGGTTTATATATATTTATTTATTTAACCTCAATTAAACCAAACCCTAATTGCATGCTCTCATTAACTACTACATTGCAAATGTTGCTTTTTATTCTAGTCTAGTTATTGATTGATATGTGAAATGTATGTGTTTCAGATGGCAATACGTCCAAATGTATTAAGTGTACAAGTTCCATCACCTACAATGAATTACCAAAACGACGCGGCTGTCGAGAATGGCGCTGATGCGATTGTTAATCCGTCTAAGGTTGTTGTTTTTGTTAATGTTATTGGAGGGTGTTTGGGATTGCGTTTTGGGGTAGAAATGCGCGTTGGAGTTGGAATATAGTGTTGCGTAAATTAATTAGATAAAATGCGGGTATTTAAAGGAATCTGTGTTTTGTTTTTTGTTTTTTTAGAGAAAACGCCAAGTTAATCATTGTTTTTGATAACACAATTTTTAGGTGTTTGGGATTGTGTTTTAGAGTAGAAACGTGTAGTAAGTAGAATTTTAGTGTTGGGTGCATTAGTTAATAAGAGTGATTAACTGCATTAGACAAAATGATGGTATTAAAAGGAATCTGCATTTTTTTTAGATAAAACGCTGTTTTGCAAATTGAGAATTGTTGCTGATAAGACAATGCTTAAAATTAGAGGTGTTTGGGATTGCGTTTTGGAGTAAACGCGCGTAGTAATCGGAATATAGTGTTAGGTAAATTAGTTAATAAGAGTGATTAACTGCATTAGACAAAATGATGGTATTAAAAGGAATCTGTGTTTTTTTTTTAGATAAACTACGGTTTTGAGAACGCTGTTTTGCCAAGTAAAAATTGTTTTGCTGACACAGTTTTTAGACTTAGAGGTGTTTGGGATTGTGTTTTAGAGTAGATTATCTGGTTATTGCGTTTTCAAAATGCAAATAATTAGAAAATAGTGTTTAGCAAATTTATTGAAAAAAGTTGTTATCTGCGTTTTTTTAGATAAAGTACGGTTTTGAGATCGCTGTTTTGCCAAGTAAAAATTGTTCTTTCTGACACAATTTTAAGACTAGAGGTGTTTGGGATTGTGTTTTAGAGTAGATTATATGATTATTGCGTTTTCAAAATGCAAATAATTAGATTATCTGTGTTTTTTTAAGACACAACACGCAGTTTTGCAAAGGCGACCCCAGACACCTTGTTGTTGATTACCTTATAAAATGGAATGCTGAAATTTTATTGTGTATTAATGTTTACAGAAAATTGAGAACGATATGAAGTTATTGGGAAAGAAGATTAAGCAGCATGAAGAAAATATTAAGTATTTGAGGACTCATAAGAATAGTTTAGATGATGCAATTTCTGATATGCAAGGTATATTATTATAGTTTAGTCGATTTGTACAAGGTATAAATGAATTTTTAATTTATTATTTGTATCTTAGTTACGTTGGGGAAGTATCATTCATCAACTACACCCAAGATCGAAAACGACGATCTTTCACATATGCAGAGCGAAGAGGCAACAGTTGGAAATATTATGAAGCACGAGAAATCAGCTGCTGCCATCTTTTGCCAACTGAAACGTCACCAGGCTTCTCATTTTAAGGATGTACTTGGTGTTGTGGCTACTCTTGGGAAAGTTAACAATGATAATCTTAGCCGGTAAGTTTGAATATTTAGTATCTTATTTTTCCTTAACCACTCGTTGTACATGTGGTCTAATGTGGATGCGGATATTGCTTTGGGTGATGATTACATAACAATGCAACTAAACTGGACCAAGTTTTATTTCAGGTGAATCGTCTTTTATTACCACAGAAAACATTTAATTAGTTAGCTTTCTAATTTAATGCAATCCATACAAGCTACCATGTCAAAACGGGGAAGTTGTAGATGATGTGTCTGTCTTTTACCATTATGACTTCTTTTGACGTGTCAGTGTCACTAAGAAGTGAGAAACCAGTTACCTGTTGTAAAGGATCAAGTCTATTTTTGTTCAAAAGTTTTAAAAGTTTTGAGGGTTATATAGTGCAAACAAGTTGGTTATCTGAATATAATTGGACCAAAAATGGTTACCTTTTTTGGCAATTACCCAGATATGAATAAGTTAGATATATTAGCACTAAAGCGGAACCGTAGTTTAATTGCAATCGTTATATGTTTTTCCAGCCTTGACTGGTTAGTTTCTTAATCTACTGTATCCTTCCATCTATTTTTTGCTCGGACACTCATCTTTGGGCTTGTTTTTTGATATGTTAATATGAAGTTGGGATTTTGATTCATTTTTATTGAAATCATTACAATAGTTCTCGTTAATCTTTTATGGAGAGCAGGCTTCTATCAGAGTATCTTGGACTGGATAACATGTTGGCTTTAGTTTGCACGACATATGATGGTATTAAATCTCTTGTATCTTATGATAAAGAAGGTTCTATTAACAAAAGTTCTGGCCTTTATGGCCTTGGAAATGCCGTAGGACAAACTTTGGAGGGACGGTTTAATCTCATTTGTCTTGAAAATTTACGGTACGTTTTGTTCAATGTACTCTTTTGATGGAGGATTGTTAGGTATTTTGTGTATTTTCTGATGTTTTTGGCCTCCTTTTCTGCTTTTGGGTATCAATGTAGGCCGTATGTTGGTGAGTTTATGCCTAATGACCCGCAAAAAAGGCTTAATCTCTCGATACCAAAATTACCAAATGGTGAAACTCCAGCAGGATTTCGTGGGTTTGCTGTCAATATGATCCATATTGATAATGCACATTTGTTCTATCTCACAGTCGATGGCAACGGCCTTAGAGAGACTCTTTTCTATACTCTCTTCTCGAGGCTGCAAGTTTATGAAACCAGAGCAGAAATGCTACAGGCCCTACCGTGCATATATGATGGGGCCATATCATTGGATGGAGGGATGATTAGGAGTACTGGTGTATATGCCCTTGGCACTGGGTGAGCTATTTTTTTTTAGCATTTTAGTGATTTTTGTTCTGAGTAAATTACATTCGCGTCCTTGTCTTATCCAATCTATGCAAGTATCTGAATGAGTAGCAGATTGAGGGTGTTTTGTGTTTTGAAAGTATATGTTTTTTACTACATGTAGTTGCAATTTTATTATTTTTTATTTTATGTTTGTATAAACCTGTCATACTTCTGACTAGTTAAAGACTCTCAAGTAATCAGTTTCATACTAGCTGCAACAAAACTGTGTAATTACTTAAATACCCTTCTTTTAACCTTTCTTACAGCCTAATTTTCTATATAAAAATATGTTTCTCTTTCTTCAAAAGAATGTCTTTTTTGGTCATTTTATGTATTAAATTGTAAAATAATCGGAATCTGAGAAAGTTGGTCTTTTGATGACTACAACCTAACAACACAAGCACATCCAAAGAGCACATCTGTACACCCACATAATTTTTGAAGACGATCCCAGTGTACTCTTTTGCTAGAAGTCATTTTTGCCTGCAACTTGAATATGATGTTACCTATAGTTCACTGGCTGAAGTTAATCTCTCTTAAATTATCGAATACAGAGAAGAGATTGATGTCAAATTCCCGATAACCTCTGGGGTTTCACATCTACCTGAGGCTTACATTGAACTTGAAAAGGAAATGAAGGAGCTCAAATGGAAAAGGGAAAGAATGATGGAAGATTTACAAAGGGAAGATGCCATGTTAGGCCATGTAAAGCACAATTTTGGAGTCAAGAAGCAGGAATTCCTTGGTTTCCTTGCACAAAGCTCACCATATCCACAAAGCTCACCATATCCGATGCAGGTAATGTCTACTCTTAGTTTTTTCGTTCAACCTACTTACTGGATACGTATAATAGAAATCAGAATACTTGTGAGTTTGTGAGTGGCACAATGAGTGAATAAGGAGGGTAGGGTTGGGTTGGGTAATGGGTCCCTAACAAACGCAAGTTGAGTTGACGCAAAACCCCGTGTCTTAATTTTATAAATTCTATATGGGTAATTAGTGCGCCAAATATGACATCGTAAGTTATAGTCTTTTAAGGAAAATCTAAGGCTAAACACAATCGATCGGTCAAATACATAGGTCGACCGATATTAAAGTCGGATCGAGCTCAATGTGGGGAAATCGAGAATATCAGTCGTCGGTCGAGTTTTGGAAATATGGGTCACATTTTCGACCGATTATGCACAAACACTAAAATCCAAAAAAACTTGCCGTTTCATATTTAAAAAAAAAAAAAAAAAAAAATTTAAAAACTATACCACTTTACAATCTTATAAATACCAACCTGAAACACACTTCTAAACACACAATTTCAAACAACTTCTCATCCATATATCATGTCAAAAAAAAAAAAAATACTCCCACATAAAAAAACCGACGATCCCGACTACCCCAAAATGCACCGAATTTAAATTTCTCGCCGGATTCAAATTTCAAATTAACCGACATAACACCACCACAAAATCGGGGTCTTCGCTTTCGTGCTCCCACTTTTGAATATCCAACACGACTACCACAATCGAATCAAAATCAAACCCCATTTTACATTAATCGTCCATTTGTCCCACCGCGACGTCCTAATATGGACTATCACCAAGAACCAAGTGGGTCGTCGTATTATCCTAACATGGATTTCTCGCAGGCTTCCCAACCGTATCAAGATTATTCCCCGATTCGTAGTGCTAATCTTGATATGAATTTGGAGGATTATATGGCAGACTATCCGACTCAACAATACTCGACTCAAAACTATCCGAGTCAAGATGCTTCGATGGGGCAAGGTTCGGGTCACGGTTTGTACCACGGTTCCATGCCTGTTGAAGACGATGACGAAGAGACGTCACTCGTGAAACCAAAGAAGCCTTCGAGACGTGCTACAAAGGCGAAAGACAAAAGCAAAAAGGCCGAACCAACCAAAAAGAACGAACTATGGACAAAGGCGGAAGAGATCGCGCTTTGTAGAGCTTGGGTTTATGTGTCGGAAAATTCCGAGAGAGGAAAAGCTATCATCAGGAATAGGTTTTGGGAGGAGGTGATAGAGTACTTTGAAAAGGAAACTGGTTCACAAAGAACGTACGACTCGATCACGACCAAATGGAAGAATAGGATTCGTAGTAGGGTTGGGAATTTTTGTGGTATTATGGATAATATCAAGGATAATCATGGAAGTGGTGAGAGTGATGCAGACGATAAAGAAAAAGCTCTTATAGAATACCGTGTGATTTACGGTCATGATTTTACATTGGAGGATTGTTGGAAAATTTTGAGGAATCATGATGCTTGGAAGAATATTGAGATGCCTGCTTTCAGAACGAATAGTCGGAAGAAATCAAAGGTTTCTACAACTATCTCGGGGTCAACAAAAGGTCATTTGAATTTCCAAAACGTGGATGATTCTGATGATGAGGAACAAACTAGAGAATCACGACCACAAGGTCGTGACGCAACCAGGAAGAAATCATCCTCCTCTCGTGATCCACCAGAATCATTTGTTAGTTCGTTAGCCAAAACCTTTTTCAAGTTCAAGCCGTCAAAACAGGAAAAAAATAAGGATATGGAAGAGGCATACATAAAGTCGAGGGAAAAAGAGCTGGAGAGGAAAAGAGAGAAAATTGAGTTCCAAAAACAGCAAATGGCATTAATGGCCCAATCAAACCGGCAGCAAGACTTAATTTTCTACAATACAACAATCGGCCCAAATTTGCCCCCACGACGACTACAAGAACTGATGGATATTAAGGCATCAATCAAGGCATGCTACAACTTAGATTATTAGTTTAAGTTTTTAATTAGTATTGTAATGTTTGAGTTTTATTAGTTTTTAGTATTGTAATGTTTTTATTTTTAATGAATTTTTTAAATTTGTTATTTAAAATATTTGAATTAAAAATAAAATAAAAAAAATAACTCGGTCACCGGCTGTGGCAATTTGGTCGTGTCTGGTCATCGGAGAGAGAAAGCTGATGTGTCAGGGTCATGATGGGTCACGACTGTGTCCAGCCTAATAGTTGTGAGTATAATGATTCAAGGGCTTTATGTAAAAATACACTTTGGGAGGCTTTTGACCCGTTTTCTTATTAGCCAGTTTCATATGTTACCCGGTTGACCCATTAGAGATAAAGCATGATCCTACTTGACCCATTATGGATCAAAATTGCACCTCTAAGAATAGGAAAATATAGATAATGTTTGGGTCTTTGGGATTGCTTACTTTGAAGTAAAATAACCAAATAAGCATTTTTTGCCCATCACTTAATATTGCTTATCTCTTTCACAAGAAGATACGCACTTTAAACAAGCAATCCGACCCTCTTGACAGTTCTATTAATACATGCATATTTTTTACGAGGTGTACTTAAATATTCGAAAACTTGCTGAGATAGTTGCATTCTTACACTTTTAACTATGATTCTATGAACATGTTATATATCTTTCTCTTTAAAAGATCTTGCCATTATCTTTGATAATGAAAATTATTGTTGCAGCATTAGCAGCCAAAATATGTCTTGGTGTAACCTTAATGATTTTTTTTCGAATTTTTGCAGTACACAATGCAAGCAACTCCTCAAGGAAGATCAACCCCTAGATAAACTATTTTGACAATGGCACCATCAGCAGTAGATAAAACAAGAAAAAAAAATATATCAATCAAGGTGTGTTAGTTTCAGGTTTGATAGGGATTTTGTACATGTGGATCAGAATATGGAGCTGCCAGCTGGGTTAGGTAGTTGTAGTTATATGTGATCTTGCCTCATAATGGCAGAAATAATTGAAACAATGATGTGGGGCGTCATTTATTTTCCTGCTCTCAAAACAAAATGTTGCCCCTCTCTATCTAGGCTTCAGAATTAAGAACCCAATTAGGACCTTGTTGCCAAAGTTCTTGAAATCTCTTTTTCTTTTTTTGAACGGCCTTGAAATTTCTTATGATGGTGCTTCGTTCGTTAGTGTGTTTATAAAGTGCCTTTGTTTTTGTAGTCGCTATATCCAATTCTCTGATTGCACACATATGTTATGAACAAGTTGTTTGTAACAAAAAATGTAGCTTTCAAAGTTTCCTCAACTGCGTCACTACTCATCCCAGTTAGAAAAGACTTGCTTAGGAAGTTTGTTGAGCATTAGGATATGTTATGTAACAATATAGTGCCATCTCATTTTTGTTTGGGTCGTAGTGTTTATAGAATCGTTCAGTTTAAATATCCTACTTTCGAAAACCAGTTATTCTAACTTTCTAAGTATTAAGTAACATGATCACGAGGCTACTAATTTGAGCGTGGAGTTGATGTGGATATAATTCACTAGTTGCATCAATGTGGCGTTTGGTTATTTTATTTGTTATTTCATTATTTTTGTCACTTGAGGATGATTTTTTACATTCTCTTGCTATCGCACACCTCTACCAAAACATTGTTGACAATATAATTATATCTTCGTAATCGTATTATTACATCATTTTGTTTTAAAAGTTATTCAGAATGGCAGGTTAAATTCAAACTTGAGCTTCATAATATTTAACTGGACTGAATACAGAAAAAAAAAAAAAAAAAAAAAAAAGGAGGCTGAGATTGTTGCAACGTGTTTTAAATGACACTTCCTTTGAACATGATTGATAAAATGTTAGCCAAAACCTATTTTTGAGTTGTAAGTTAGTGGATGCAATTCAGATTAAATATATACCCAAAACTTGTATTTTGGGTATATATGACATTTTCATGTTTAGATCGGGTAAATATAAAATTATCCCTTTATAATAAATCCGCCAACAATGTTGAATTGAACTGCCAAGGGTGGCCAAGTTACTTTGACATTATATCTTTAAACTAAAACGGAAGGCCGGTGGACTTTTTAATACTATTTTCCGCGTGGTCGGTGGAGTAAAATATTCCGTTCCACGTCATCCTTGACGGTGTGTCACCATATGGGCGCTTGCATGAACGCCACCTGTTTCCTCTGATTTTTATAGTGGTGAGATTGTTATTACCTCTTTGTAGCCATCTTTTTTTTGCGGTTACGCTTAATCGAAATGTGATAGTTAGGGTTTCGGTTTTGGGCTTTTTTGGCCGGCTGATTTTGGGCTTTATGGTTGATTCATGTTCAATTACACTTAACCGGGAGAAACTACTTTCCAGGTAGCTTCTTTTTGCGGTTACGTTTAATCGAAATAGAAGAGTTAGGGTTTCCGTTTGGGGTTTTTTTGGGCGGCTGATTTTGGCCTTTATGGTTGATTCATTTTCAATTACAGTTAATTGGAAGAATCAATAAGGTATGTAAATTTAATGTTGGCTTCCTTGTATTACAGGGTGAAGGTCTTGACGGAAGAGATAGTTAAAGTCTGAGTTTTTGAGGCCTGATTGGCCTTCTGTTTTAGTTTAAAGATATAATGTTGGCTTCCTTGTACTACACGATGGAGGCCTTGAGGGAAGAGATAGTTACAGTCTGACTTTTTGAGGGCTGATTGGCTTCTTACTTTTAATTGTTTTTTAGTAGGCTGAAGAAGTTATCAAACACTTTGTAGCTGTTAACTTTTGTAATGCCTAATAGGGTAACTGAAAGGCTGTGATGATAGAATTTGAACGCGTTCAACCGATTGGACCAAAGTTTGAGATTCTCCATCATTGGGGGGCAACTTTTGAAGTTTGCGTACCATCTTCGTTTGGCAGGGCAGCTTACAAAGTTTGCAACCACGTTGGAGCAATCCTCTTTATTCAGTTGTTTACGAGTCTGAGCCTAATGAAGTGCGGGGTTTACCTATTATACATTATCCAAAATACATAAGCCATGGGAATTGTGTGTTTTTTTATGGTTTTTAAATAAATGCAGCCGTTGTATTTGAAGTTCAATGACGTTGTGTCTTGCTAAAAAAAATTATTATGGCGCGTGTAACACGTTGGGTTGCAAATCATGATTAAGAAATTAAGGGCGATTAGGAAATTCTGAAAATGTTGCATTGAGTTACTAATTTCAATACAAATCGTGGTTAGTTTCGCCTAGGGGTTTGGAGTATCACGTCAATGATTCTTGACCTGCGCCTTTTTAGCTGTGTATAAACTGTTGATACATACGAGCTGTCGTCATACTCACGACAGATCTGAGCATTAGTTACTGATGGATCTTGGACACTCTCCTTGTGTCAACGATATTTTGTATAATATTATCAAGCAAGCGGAATTTACTTAAGTAATACTTAGAAGACGAATTATATGATGTATGAGAATAAACACAAGTTAACACAAAACTCAAGCTCCAATATTATTAATGAATAATACGAGTGATCTTAACTTATCACTAGGGTTACACCTTGAAGCTTTCGTAGGTAATATTGCAATATGATACGTTTCTAAGACAATGACCTAGGATCTCCTTTTATACAACAAGGAGTCCTTTACAAGATAAGTATAAAGCTAACATAATAGAATATACACAAGATCTATTCTATACTTATCAAGACGCTTTTAACCTTATCATAAACTGATAGCAGTGGTAATGAAGAACTTGCAGTGGGAATACATTTCCACTGCTAGTGTTAAACCAAGCAGTGTAAACCACTACTATCCGTGGTAACGGATTATTCCCAACAATCCTCCCCTAAACTTATGATTTCTCTGCAAATCAATAAGTTTCTCCAATATGCATTAACTTCAAGGATTTGGGGAATTCAATCAAACACTTCACTTCTTTTCTCTTAACTTTTGTATAGCTCTTGAACACCGATCTTGAAGCCTTTGTAACAATGCTCTGACCTTCTCATTGTCTTCATTGACTCTTATGTGTAAGCTTAACATTACTGTAAGAGCTCCAGCTCTAAGTGGATATTCTTTCTCGGCAAGCATGAAAAAGTCTTCTCCATTTGTTGTAGAGACATGATGAACTTCACATGAATCATAATAAAACCATTTAGTACCAAAACATGTGAATAAGGTTTTCCATTAGTCATCATCAGCATTTGGTTCAAAAAGCCTTCTAAGATTTACCCATAACTGCATCTCCTTTGCATCTTTGAGATCTTGAGTATTAAACCTTTCTTGAACTAGTGTATTAAGGTCATCTCTGTCAAAAGCTTTAATAAGATCTTCAAATGTCATGAATGATGAAGTTTCTCCTCCCAACCTTGTAATCTTCCATGTTGAAGCAAGATTGCTAGCAGTGTAAACTTCCCAATCAATGATAGGATGTCGAATTTGCAGTGGTTCGATAAAATCTGTCTTCAATCACAATCATTTCGTCAAATTTGATCTTCATGAACTTCTCAGTAGAAATCTCCTTCTCAATAGACTTTGTATGATCTTCATCAACCTTAGTCTTCTTAATAGTTTGAGAATCACTTACTTTAGCCTTTCTCTTCAATCTAGGAATCTCTTTCTTCTTCTTCGAACCCATTGGAATAAAAGATTTATCTTGTTTCACGTTCAGTAGTAAGCCTTTTCCACTTGATCATCAGACATTCCTTTAAATTGATGCTTTTTCCATTTACCAACATGACAACAATAAGACTTCATGTATGCAAGTATTTGAGCCTTGGTTGGTTGTCTTGGTTTCTTCGGACCCTTTTTGACTGAATTAATCACATTTTCAAGTGCTTGATTGTTCTTCATTTTAATAAAATCCTTTAACTGAAAGCAGTTCTTTGTTCCTCGCTTAAGGATGCATCAGAACAAGGTCAATTGCATTTTCTTGATTTCGGATTATTAGCCACCGTAAACCGAATATTTTCTTCAGTAGGAACATAGCTAAACTCTGGAGCTTTTTCTTTCATAATTGTAGGTTGAACATTGGAAATTGAATCTTCAGTATCTTCCATTCTATCCAATCTTTTAGCTTCCAAAAAGCTTACAACTTCTAGTTCTTTCAATCTTTTCTTTTCAAAGAACTTTCTCAACAATTTGATCTTCTGCTATCTTCGAGCAAATTCTCTATCAAGATCAATCGAACTTTTCTTTTCTTTGAAATCATACCTTCAGATTGTCTGTACATCTTCCATAACCGCTTTACCCTTTGTCTGTCTTCAATTTATCAAATTCTTCACTTGCGGTGGCAATATTTGGCTCTACAGGAAATAAAATCGATGGTAAAATCAGTTGCGCTTTGAAAATGTCTTGATCTTAAAGTTGCTCTCCATGAGTTTCAGCTTCCTTTGCTCCTTTACTTGTATCTCCTTCATCTTCAAAATCAATTTTCCTCCCTCGTGTCGAACTGTTTTCCTCCCCTGCTTGGAAGAATTTCCCAAATCTTGATCATCTAATCACCATCGAAGGTGAGGATGAAGATGAAATCACCATCTTTGCGCTTGTGCTTTTTCAACCTCTGCATCTCTTCCTTTAAAGTCTGAATCTCTGTATTTGTTGAACATCCTTGGCATGCTTTGCTTCTTAACAAGAACCAAGTCCTTTGTAGAGACTCAATTTGCTTTGCTAATTTGGTACACGAACCATCAATTCCAATTGGTTTCCACGCCTCAAGACTTCCAACCGTATGACCTTTGGGAGAGGTGAATCAAGGGGCATTGGTCCAGATTCCTCCATAGTAGGACTAGGTGGAAGTCTAGAACCACCACTGCTTGTTCCTAGACCAAAAGGTGCAGAAACTTGTTGTGTTGTCATGAGAGAAGTTGTCTGTTTAGACCTTCTCTCATAGGTTCTTGAAACTGGTGGGGTATAATCAATGTTGGGAACATCAATTATAGGTGTATTTTGTTCAGATGAAATTTTAGCAAGCATTTGGGGTAGGAGAGGTGTAAAAATCATATTGCCATCTTTATTCAAATTTTGAAAAACTTTAGGCTTTAGGCAACCGATTTGATAAACATGAGTATGAGGTTGCAGTTGAAATTCATTAAGCACAGCTTGCACAAACCTGGGATACATTAAAAATTTGGTTTTACTTTGTACATTGCCTTTCATACTTGTAAAATATAGTTGGACCAATTGAAAATCTTATCAATGACTAGACAAACCAAAGGATAAGCCATGGTGGAACTAAATTGCTCATAAGATGTTTTCTTAGGACTAAGGCAATGTAACAAAGTATGAATCAAAATCTCCAGTGGGGACAAAAACCACTCTTTTGAAAGTAGCCTTTTTGTCAGTGGTATCATACCCCATGGATGATAAAGTATCATGAATGTCAGACATAGGTAATGTGATGAGACCATTGAGATCATCCAAGTGAAGTACTCTCCTCGTGGATGCCTCAAGAACATCAATAGTTACCCCATATACAAATGGCTCGAGAGCATCCACTGTTTTATGTGTATCTCTATTCTCAAGTGTGATGGACTGAGCGAAGTCCAAAATGATTGATTTGAGAGATATAAATTGTGGGTTTTAAAAGTAAATCATACATGATATGAGTGGTATGAAGAAAGTCCACAATTTGATGAAAAACAGGCCACTCTTCTCGTTAGTCTTTTGTAAGTAGGCCACTAGGTTGTGCTCATCTGCAAATTTCAAAGAAGCCATAGAAACTTTTGATGAAAAATATTATTATGTCAATAAGAATTGAAGTAATGACTAGCCAATTGAGAGAAAAAGATATATAGGGTTAGGGTTTAGAATTGATGCACAAGTAAAATTATCTTTAGAAAGTAGTTATAATTTAGAAAGAAGATAATTTACTTAAAATATTAACCCTATATATATGACTATCAATGGTTACTTTCAACGGCTAGTGAAAAATAAATTACTGACATAATCTGTTGTAACGGCTAGAACAACAATGGTAAAATAACACTGTCAGTGGAAACTGTGAACTAGCAGTGGTAATTTTTCACAAAAATTTCAAAGAGCAAGGAAAATAAAATCATTAGAAAACAATACTGCTCCCAATATAGTTTTTAGCAAACTATCGGCTATCAACGGATTTGATATGTCTTTACCATGAGCCGCTTGCTATGGACTAGCCAACTCTTAATCATAAAGAATATGGTGAGTTGATAACCATATAGTTTTTGGTAAACTATCAACCATAAACGGATTTGTCAAGTCTTTACCAAGAGCCGCTTTGCTCGACTAGTTGATTCTTATGCGTATTAGACATGGTGAATCAATAACCATTTGATGTGTATCTTAGATATACACCTTTTAACTCCAACTTCTCATCAAAACTTGATATATGTATTAGTAAAAGATGAGAATAACAACTTGATAGTAACCAAAGTTACCTTTAACCAAACCATTACCCAAGCAAAATATCTTCCAAAGTTAACTCAATAATATCTATATTTACTCCTTGACCTACCAAAATAAGAAAAAGGTAAATATCTTCATTAAATGACCCTTCAACCAACCTTGGCTATATAAAGAGGATTGGCTTAAGATAAACTTCATCAATTATCATTCAAACACAATATCCTCAAAACCATAAGCATGAGCAATCCCTCCAACACCATCAACATCTCTTGACTCGAAGAAGAGTATGTAATTGAATCAATCATCTTCGAAGCATCGGATGGTTTGAATATATCCCATCGTGGACTGGCTCTTCATCCAAAAGATATACCAAAGAAACTGCTAAGCAAAAGCCTGTAGCTAAGCCTGCAAAATCTCTTGAGTTCTACTCCGATTCATCAGATGATGATGATGTAATGATGAAACCTATTCTCTTGCTAAAGAGTTTCCAAAAGCTCTTTCAATAGCACCCAAAACAAGCTATCTCCAATATGAAGCAGATATCCAATCCAACAAGGCCTGCAATGCTACCAAGACCTCCTCCATAGATTCTTGGGCTTCCATGTCCAAGGATGCAATCCACTTTTGAAAACAAGAGAAAGAGAGCCCAGAAGAATAAACATGACTATGTGGGCAAGGGCAAGAGGCCAATGGAATAGTCAAGATAGGTATAGGATGTGCTAGGTTTCATTTTTTGTGTTTTGACTAGGAGTACTTTTGGTTGTAATGAATTATGTGTTAGTAATGAAGTTCCTTTGTTTTTCCTTTTTCCACTGAAAGCACGTTACCACTGGTTGCAATGTAGTTCCCATCGTAAAACGTAATCATCGAGGACAGCCTTAGATAGGATCTAAACAACTTTGAGCATCGATTCACCAAAGAGTAACAATTGTTAAACAAAAATCCTTCAAACTGCAATTAACTAACATAAACCAAACATTGGAATCACTATTGCATTGGCAATGGTTAATATATTGAAAGAATTAAGCATAGCAGTGGCTATACTCAATAAAGTCAACACTTAAGCATTGATACATTTTCCAAGAATACAAGACTCCAATTTACTCCTCAACTACTTGCACCTTCCCCTCATTAACTTCTTGAATCCAACTTAATATATATTAAACAGATCATTAAACCACTCAAATCACATACTCCAAAACTTTCACCCTCAAAGATCATTACTTCAGCAACACCATGAGTCAAACTAGTCCAATCAATCTTTCTTCTAGCAGTTCATATGATAGTTCATGGGATGACTTTGTTTTGAATAACCCTGGGAGAGTTGAAAAAGAAGAGTATGAGAAGGTTGTATCCAGGAAGAGAAAGCATTCACTTGCTCTTTCAAATCCTTTTCACGGACCTTCATCACTACAACTGTGAGCCTCGTGGATGCAACAATCAAAGAAGATAGCTCAGAGATCAACTCCTATGTGTCTCCATATGTTACAGATGATGAGACCACTGGAAGAGTCCTGAGTGTTCCTCCTCTTGCAGCAGTAGCTCCTCGAAGAACCGCAATCATCACCTTCTCTACCATTTCAATCACACCACCATCGCTAGCCTTTCATCATCCTCACCACCTACAGGTATATTGGTGATGGGTTTAGCAAGCCCTAGGGTGTATGACTGGATTAACATGCGTGGTGCTCCTAAGGTGATGCTGTCGGGCTTTCCCAAGCCATAAAGGAGTGATGATGGGTTAGGAATGGGATGGGTTAGGAAACATATGTTTGGGGTAGGTTGTTGGTAGTTGTTATCGCTTGATGTAGTGATGTTTGTACTCAGTACTTCATGGATAGTAGTTTTACCGCACTTTTAGTGCGCTTTTGTAATAATAATAATAGTCCATGTTTTCCTTTATCTTAAGTGTTCCTGCATCACACATCTTGTTCTACTAACTTCATTTACAAAACTGACATACGCCCATCATAATGCTCAAAATTAGAAAGATAGGACTTGTTGTCATGCCTTGAACACCCACTATCTCAGTATATCCTTGATCTCGACCTTTTGTCCTTGGATGTTCCCCGCACATATGAGTAAAGAGTTAGTTTCTTTTGGGGACCCAAGCCATGATTGACTTGGATCTGCCTTGTGTATCAATATAGTTAAATCTATCAAAGGTCATTGATACACCATTGGGATTGGTTGTAGAGGTATTTCCTTTAGGTTTCCATTCCCAACGTCTGAGGCCTTCACAAAGATTGCCCATGTCCCCCTTTTCTTATTAAAACCCTTGCAGGGTAACTTTGAATGAGCAAAGGGTAACTGCCGGTTGATTTTTGGTACCCACTGTTGATTATTATTAACCTTTTTAGCTTGAAAGGTTCTTTTTCCTGTTTCTGCAGATTTATGAAAACTTGTTTTGGTGTTTGCACTTTTAACAGGTGACTTAGGGTGAGCAGTGTTAACAGTTTTGCAATGGCAAGTGTTTTGAGGCCACTTCTAAGTTGAGCTGCTCTTGGGACCATTTTGCAATGGGAATTAGGGTGTACATTATGTTGATACCTGTTAGTCTCCACCCTTTTATACCCATAGACTTCCCTTCTCCCAACATGATAGTCACAATAAGCATGTAAATGATCAAAACTACCACAGATATTGCATGCCTTATTGTTCATAACAAAATCACTACCTAGTTGTTGAGATTTAACATGATTCCAACTCCTCCGGTTACCCCTAGGAGTCAGAGGCTTGTTCCTATACATCTCAAAGATACCTACAGCTTGGTTTAGGTTTATTAACCGTTTCCTAGGTTCCTCTCAGAATAAAGATTAACAACTTTTGGAATAGAAGTCTCTACATTCTTTTTAACATTCTCATCAACAACAGATGAGTCACTAGCACTCTCAAAACATCATTATCAAGCTTACTCTCTTCCTCACTCTTCACCACTGTGTCCTTTAAAGGACCATATTCTCTTTCAAGTTCCTTAAAGTCTTCTAAACCTGTATGAGCTAAATCTATACCAGGAGGTGATGGAACACCCCTTAGTGGTGGAGGCGCAGTATTATAACCCATACCGCACTTAAATTTATTATATATTTGAGCATTCCAAATTTTATCAATTGAATTAGACTGATGATAATATGTGTCTACAGTTAAATTGACATTTTCAATTTTCTTTTGGAGTTTTTCAAGCTCCTTTTGGTATGCTTCATTCACGCTAGCTTGTATGTTCTACCTCTCTCCTAAGAAGAATCATATCATCATTATATTTTGACTCATTTGCCCGATAGTGCTCTATTTGCTTTTTCTAATATCGCCATAGCTCTCCTAAGATTAGCCACAGTATAATTAGCAGTGTATAATTCTTGCCTTTCATTAGAGTACAAATCATTAAGTCTTTCAACTTCTTTAGCAGCCTACATGTTTTAGAACAATTATCAAAGTTTTGTACCTCGAATCGAGAAAGCCATGAGAGCAAATTCAAGAGCAACAAGAGCAAAGATCCTAATGTTCTTCTTCTTGATCATCAACCATGAAACTCCAATCATAGCTCACACCATCAATAGCCAACATTGCCTTTGGTTCTTCCACGGTTGGTCCCTTCTTTTGCTTGTACCATGTAGACCTGTTGTCCTTGGTCTTTGGTCTTCTACATTCTCTAGCAAAATGTCCAAACTTGTGGCGGTTAAAGCACTCCACTTTCTTCTTATCAAAGCCTGCAGTAACATCACCATTAATGTGGATAGGCTTGCCAGTTTTCTTGTAGAATTTCTTAGCCCTCATGCTAAGAAGAGCTATCTGCCATTTTATATCCATCTCCTCCAAGTCATCTTCATCAATTTGCTCTATGTCTTCATGAGTTAAGACAGAGCCATCAACTTGTGTGGAGATAAAAGCATAAAAGGTAGGATCTCCAATACTAGCAACCTTCTTTTTAGAATCTGCAGTGGTAACATTAACATTACCAGTGGAAACTTTAGAACCTACAAAGGGCAATATCATCATCACTTTCATCTTCGTAATCATCACCGTCAACAGAATTTGACAACAATGCCAAGCTACTAGAGCTTGTACCAAGTTTCTCTACCTTCTTCAACCTTTGCTCAATAAGTTTGAAGTTGTTGTAAAGATCATTGAGCTTCATTGTTTCTATGTCCTGTTTTGTTTTCCCGCACAAGAACATTGGTTTGAAACTCTAAAGGCAAACTTCTTAGAAACTTCAAATTGAGGTCTTCCTTTTCTACCTCAATGCCAAACACAGTAATGCGGTAACAATCTTCAAGTTTGGTAAAAATTCTATCAAGTGAGTCATTGCTTGAAGCAGAGAAGTTTTCATAACTTTGCTTTAAGAATGTCTTCTGAGTCTTCTTTGTTGCATCATTACCACCAAACACCGAGCAAATCTCTTCAAACAGTTCTTTAGCAGTCTTGAATTTGTTGAATGCAATAATCTGGTCTCTAGGAAGAGTCATCAACAACAGACTTCTAGCTTTAAGATCATTCTTCTTTTGGGCTTTTTCAAAGATTTGATTCAGTACGTGAAACTTTCACAATATCTGTGTCACCTATTTTGGAAGTAGTGGTTACAGACTTGAAAGAATCACCAAGTTGAATAATCTCCCATAGAGCATAGTCCTGTATGAGGAAGTATTGCTCAATCAATATCCTCCACATCTCAAACTCATTAAGCTTAAGCTAGGAGTCCGGGTGTAGAAGAAGAGTTTTATTGGTTGTTTTCCATCTCCATTGTCTTGAGTGAGTGAGTCAAGCTAATTCTTTGGATCTTCTAAAACAAAATATCGTAACCTTCGCTCTCGATACCACTTGATGGATCCTGGACACTCTCCTTGTGTCAATGATATTTTGTATAATATTATCAAGCAAGCGGAATTTACTTAAGTAATACTTAAAGACTAATTATATGATATATGAGAATAAACACAAGTTAACACAAAACTCAAGCTCCAATATTATTAATGAATAATACGAGTGATCTTAACTTATCACTAGGTTACACCTTGAAGCTTTCAGTAGGTAATATTGCAATATGATACGCTTTCTAAGACAATGACCTAGGATCTCCTTTATACAACAAGGAGTCCTTTACAAGATAAGTATAAAGCTAACATAATAGAATATACACAAGATCTATTCTATACTTATCAAGACGCGCTTAACCTTATCATAAACCGATAGCAGCGGTAATGAAGAACTTGCAGTAGGAATACATTTCCACTGCTAGTGTTAAACCAAGCAGTGTAAACCACTACTATCCGTGGTAACGGATTATTCCCAACAGTTATGATGATACTGCTAGCCATAAGAAAACTATGCGTTCGAGGCTTCCTGTTGACATTTTTAGACGGCAACTTCATGGTAGGTTGTGTAAAAAAAATTTATGTGTGATGGTATCTTGTATGTTTTTCCGCATATGTCGCTTGTCTAATATAGCTAACAATATATACTTTAACGACTGCTTTGTATGTCTCAGAGGTTGTTCGTCGCCCAAGTTTTAAGGCGGCCCGATCTCAGTCTTGCATTTCTTCGGTATCCACTTATCCCGACAAGATTCAAGAATGGATGTTAGACTAGATTCGCCAAGAAAAACTAATCCTATTACCGTGTACTGGATTGCTTTTCTTGGTCGAATATCGATCACCACTTATGATTTCCATAAGGCATCCACTGAGCGCCCGACTTTCATACAACATTTCAGTCCTTGTGGATATAGGTATTTATTTTCAATCTAAATTTCGTTGTTCTTTTTAGGATTATCAGTAGGTAGCAGTAGAATCTTATGGTTGATTCATTATCAACAGGCGATGATGACAATATGCTGACCATAGCGCATACACTTTCTTTGCGCGCATCGTGGCATGGCGGTCATATCGGTGTATGGCCGCCATGGTAGTAGCGACGAAGAGATAGTTAAAGTCTGAGTTTTGAGGCGATTGGCCTTCGCTTTAGTTTAAAGATATAATGTTGGCTTCCTTGTACTACACGATGGAGGCCTTGAGGGAAGAGATAGTTACACCGAAGTTTTGAGGGTCGATTGGCTTTTACTTTTAATTGTTTTTAGTAATCAAGAAGTTATCAAGCACTTTGTAGTCATAACTTTTGTAATGCCTAATAGGGTAACCAAAGGTCATGATGATAGAATTTGAACGCTGCTCAACTAGATTGGACCAAAGTTGAGATTCTCCATCCGCTGGGCGGGCAACTTTTGAAGTTTGCGTACCGCTCGTTAAGTGCATACTACAAAGTTTGCGTACCACGCTGGAGCAATCCTCTTTATTCAGCTTGTTTACGAAGTCCGAGCCTAATGAAGTGCGGGGTTTACCTATTGTACATTACCCAAAATACATAAGCCATGGGAATCGTGGGTTTTTTATGGTTTTTAAATACCGTTGTATTTGAAGTTCAATGACGCTGTGTCTTGCTAAAATTATTATGGCGCGGTGTAACACGCTTACCATTTTAGGTTGCTAATCATGATTAAAAAATTAAGGCGATTAGAAATTATGAAAATGTTGCATTGAGTTACTAATTTCAATACAAATCGTGGTTAGTTTCGCCTAGGGTTTTGAGTATTACGCCAATGATTCTTGACCCGCGCCTTTTAGCAGTATAAACCGTTCATACATACGAAGCCGCCGTCATACTCACGCATGATTCGAGCATTAGTTACGATGATACCGCTAGCCATAAGAAAACTATGCGCTCGAGGCTTCCTGGTGACATTTTAGACGCAGCCTTCATGGTAGGTTGTGTAAAAAATTTATGTGTGATGGTATCTTGTATGTTTTTCCTCATGATATGCTTGTCTAATACAAACTAACAATATATACTTTAATGTTCGCTTTTATATGTCTCAGGTTGTTCATCGGCCCAAAAGTTTTCAGCCCGATCTAAGTCTTGCATTTCTTGGTATCCACTTATCCTCGACACAAGAATGGATGTTGTGACCAGATTCGCCAAGAAAAACTAATCCTATTACCGTACTCGATTGCTTTTTCTTGGTCGAATCGATCACTACTTATGATTTCCATAAGGCATCCATCGAGCTGCCGGACTTTCATACAACATTTCAGTCCTTGTGGATACAGGTATTTATTTTCAATATGAATTTCGTTGTTCTTTTTAGGATTATCAGTAGGTAGCAGTAGAATCTTATGGTTGATTCATTATCAACAGGAGATGATGACAATATGCTGACCATAGCGCATACACTTTCGCGGCGCCGATCGCGGCACGGCGGTCATATCGAAAGTGTCCGGTCGCGACCATGGTAGTAGCCCGATATCGCTATTGTGTACACATATCCAGCCTCATTTGGTGTCAACATGAACGTGTTTCTGTGACTTACGACGTGTTACCGAAACTGTGGACCACGTGCTGAACAAGCGTACGTTCTCACGGTATTCGGTGTGTGTATTATATCTTTAAACTAAAACGGAAGGCCAGTGGACTTTTTAATACTACTTTCCGCATGGTCGGTGGACTAAAATATTCCGCTCCACTTCATCCTTGACGGTGTGTCACCATATGGGGTCTTGAATGAACGCCACCTGCTTCCTCTGATTTTTATAGTTTAAAAGATATTTTCCAATGGCCGGCGATTTTTTTTATAATTTTCAAAGAATGGTCGATAGACTAAAATATTTCGTGATCAATAGATGGTCGGTGGGCAAATATATTACTTGCAAGGAAAACGGGTCGGTGCACCTTGCTAATATCTTAACCGTATTTTTTTGGGGCCTGGGCTTCCTTTTGGTAAAGCTGGGCTCATGTGTATCCGGCCTTTTCATTGTAACGTATACATACTGGTTATTAGTAGTTTCATTTTCCATTCCGTTTTAGAATTTTAGATACCTTACCTCATCTGGGAGTAAATTTGGTATGTGGGTGAGATTTGACATGCATTTGGGTTTTCTTTGGATTACTTTGTTGTTCTTATGGTATCGTTTGATGTGGTATTGAATGCTTTTGCTATTTTAACGTTCTACCAATATATAGGCGATGATGATAATATGGTGACCAACGTGTATACATTTCCTTGGCCGCACGCGCGGCGTACATGTTGGTCGCTTGCTATCGCTATGCGATACATGTATCGTGGCACGGCAGCCCATCGAAAGTGTATGGTCAGTCGCATTGGTGTCCCGGTATCGCTATTGTATACGCGATAGCCGAAGTCTCATTTGGTGTTAACATCCATGCCGCTTGGTTTTGAGCCTATCCGGGCCGCTTTGGTTTTGAGCACTTGAATTTTGGTGTTCTCCCTTTATATAAGGCGACGATGATAATATGGACGCCATACCTTTGCGCCATCGTGGCACTACGCCATATCCATATCGACGTGTATGGTCGCAGCCCATGCCGGTAGTCCGTATCGCTATTCTATAAGCAAATCTGAGCCTCATTTGGTGTCAAGATCCACGTGTTTTGTGGACGCACGACATGTCCGAAATAAAGTGTGCATCCCCTATTTGGGCCGCTTGGTTTTGAGCCTATAATCCTCAAATTCCTTTTGTCAGGTCATAGTGATGGGTTAGCGAAAGATTGGATTACGCCCTAAACAAACGTGAGGGTTCGCACGATTTGGTGTGTGTATTTAACAAGTATGTATTGCCGCTACTTTATGCTACACGGGAAGCATGACCGATTAGTATAAAGCTTCACGCCAACTAATGTTGGTCGACAACCACCGCCTATGTATCGCTATATCGGTAGGTTCTAATTCGACATCGCAATAAGACTACTTGGAATGCCGATATTCGATATTGTGTATACGCTATATGACCTATCGTGATCGCGGTTGCCGCATTGCTATAAGGGGAGGATTGCAATTGCCAATGCGTTTGCAGTTAGTTCGAGTAGAATCTTATCTAACCGAATTGTTGTGTCACTGATTGGGATCTTTCCACATGGTAGAATATTTCAAGCCTCATTTGCTAATATTGATATGAGATGTTTATGATATTGCCCTGTTCTAATTCACCCCTCGAAATCCTTTCGGTCCCACAATGGCCTAGCAATACGTCTGGTGCACGCATTTGCACGACAGCCGTTGAAATGGCAAAAGGAATTCAATGGGGGGAGTACACGGGTACCGCTATCCTGAACATCGCGTCTCAACATTAGCGACTGACGCTTAAAGTGCACTCCCCGAGTGGAAAGAGCCCAGTCGATGACGCAACAATATTCAGGTACGAAGGCAAAGAAACCTTTGGGCATTACAGCCTGTGCGGGTGCATGTTTCAAGAACTCGGTCATGTTTTAGATGTACGTTCCTTAGAATAGTCCATACGTTTATAGTCGGTAGGAGTAGAATCTTAAGCAACTGGATGGTCGTGTCATCGATTGGAATCTTTCCACCCGGTAGAATGTTGCAGATTTCATTTGGTTATATTGAAATGAGATGTTTAAGATACGCCTTTTCTCGATCTTCCGCCAATTCCTTTCGTTCTACGGTTCAGCAACACGCCCGTGCGACGTTGCAAAAAGATTGTTGAAATAGCAAAAGGGATTCGAGGGGGCAATCAGATGGGTCTCGCTATCCTGAACATCGCGTCTCAACATTACCGACTGATGTCTGAGATGTGCTCGCGAGTGGAAAGAGTCCACTCGATGACACAACGATATTCAGGTACGAAAGCAAACAAAAACTATTTACGCAACCAAATAGCTGTGTCATCGATTGGAATCTTTCCACTCGGTATGTTTAAGATATTGGCTCGCTTCATCCTTTCGACTTTCGTTGCGACAATGGTCTAGCAATTTGTCTGGTGCAGACTTTTGCACAAAGGCTCTTGACACAACAAAAGGAATTTGAGGGGACGATTAGACGGGTGTCACTATCCTGAACATCGCGTGTCAACATCATCGGCTGACGATTGAAGTATCCTCCCGAGTGGAAAGATTCGACTCGATGACGTAACGATATTCAAGTACGGAACAAAGGATCCTGATTGTAATACAACCATGTACGTACAAGTTTCGCAACAAATAAAGGCTCTTTCACCAAGTCGATGGTGACAACCTGTTTGAACATGTACGCACACGCGTATTTATGTTTTATTGGACTTCTTTTATTTTTTTATATTTGTTCACGACTCTTTTCGAAATTATCCGCCGTGAACGTATCAAAGGTCCAACATCTCTTGAAGCCGACCTGCATCTGCTCTAGCTCAAACCAAGGTACTTCTTATTTTTACTTATTTTTCACTTTAATCTTATTACTAATAAAATAGTACCATATTGTCAATTTAAATTATACTTATGAAATGATGTTATTAGGTTAATCAGTCTTAACACAATTGTTTTCGTGAAACAGTTGCTTTGGTGTGCAAGAGCTCCTCGTGTTTGTCAGAATTCGGGACATGGAGATGCCTACGAAGAAATGTGACAATAAGGTTCGTGTTGGGGATAACGAGAGAGAAGTAGAGGTTGTGAAAGGGACGCCGCTATAATTCCGTTTAGTTCTAAAGTATTCAAACAATTATGGTTTTAGATCAATTACGATGCGTTTTGTGCTAAGCTGAGATTTACGAACTTTAACGTAAAGAAGACCATCTTTCCATTATTGATGAGTCGTTTAATGTTGTCTGGTATTTTGTACGAAGGGCGGTCAAATAACCCGATCAATGATATTGATATAAGTGTAACTAATTCAGGCTAAATTGTACGTCTGAATTATTGAATGTATATATATACTAAATGTAGAATTTATGGTTTCTAATATTTTTTTTCTCATTACTAATATCTTTGCCTGCTAAACCCGAGACATCTTAAACTACCGGCTCTAAAAAAATTTGACTCTTAATTCACTCACGTCGGTTCCACATTCTAAGGGAAACGTTACATAAAACCCTTCCTTTAAAAAATATTTCCGCTTAGCACAACGTACGCGTTTTTAAAAAAAGCCACGAAAACCCCCCCTCGCAGCGCGAGGGGGCGTTTTCACCTCGTTTAATACAAAATCACCCTCTTTCCAGAAATTTATTTTGACACTCTATAATGCACTTTTAATGTAATTTTAAAGTAGCATAGATATTGCAACGTGTAAAGGGTTAACAATATATGTTGTACATTAATGAATTATTCCCCTATTGTTAGTTTAATTTTGTTTCAAATTTTAATTTTAAATATATACATTTGTTAAATGTTTACTATTCACTAAATACAGATAATTTACATACCAAAGGTTTTACTGCATATTAAAGGATATATTTCAGCTATTCATTTTTCTATAAAGTAAAAAGAAGAGAAGTTAATTAATATTTTAATTAATAATCCATGAGAAGGGATTCGGTAAGAAGAAAAACTAAAATGAAAAGAATAAGAAGGATTTCTAACCACACATTTCAAATAATAGGTAGAATTTTAAAGGGAGATGCATCTATTTTTATAGATGCATCTGAAATAAATGGTTGTGGTTTCTTCTCATCATTCTTATTTTAATTTTTCTCATTTGATGCTAACTCAATAATCCATTACACCAATTTTTTATAATATAAATATCTTATGGACCTTTCACCGTTAGACAAAAAAAAAAATACATCGTCGAAACGGGCATTTCATTATCTTTTAATAGACGAACACTTTCTTATTCTTTCGACGAACTATTTTATTTTCTTTTACTTTTTTTTTCAGTATTTAAATTCGCATGAGACATATCACTAGTATGATAGTTCAACTAAACAACTATAATAAAATTGGCATAAACAGTGGCGTATAAATTAAAGATTTTCCCATTTTTTTGGCATTGGAAACCATACATTTATAGCTTTTTAACCACAAATCACATAATGTATTGGAATTATAAATTATGATTCAGTGATTAATAATGTAGGGTACTTTGAAAAGACTTGACAGAACAGAGTAAACGACAACAACTTCACTGACTTTGACCAAAACGTTATTGACTTAAAACTCATAACCTCTTATAAATGATTCAAAATCATACACTCTTATCCTCACATTAACCTCACATTAACCTCACAAACTCAGATGGAGAGAAATAATCCTTTTATGTGTATTTGTGGAAAAGGATATATAGTGAAAAGAAAATCTTGTTAACCCGATACCTATGGTAGACCTTATTATGCATGTCTCTTTCAAAGGTAACAATCATACGTTTCTTATTTACGTAAATATAAAAATATTTAGTTTGTTAAAAATCATTTCTTTTGATTTCCTTTGTAATACCCTAAAATCCGTTTTTCGATTCCAATATAATTTGAATTTTAACCTAAGTACTGGGAACATCATTAAGTATTTAAGATATTACGTTATGTGATAATTGAATTAACGCAACATTTAATTTAAGTTCTTAAGCAAATAAATTAACGGTACAACTATATGTATGTATATCCTAAATCGAGCCACGATAAACCGGTATACTTTGTTTTCCCCTAAGTTACTACTCGACCTTATGTCCCGTTTAACCAAGCTTAACCTATGTAGCAAATTAAATCAATATACACTTAAAATAAAAATAAAAAGGTAATACGCCCATATCATCTACTAGAACCGGTTACATTTTTGTACACAAATCAAAATAAATATTAGATCATGCAGTTTTGGAAAGGATTTTGATAAGAATAAATCACCCCAAAAATTTCGGCTCAATCAAGTACACTTCCTCCTATATTACTAGGAAACCGAAGATCATTTAACCTATACTCCTAAAACCCTAAAATCAAAATATACGGCTGCTCTCATCTCGTCCAAGAAGCCAGGAGATTCGAAGGGGCTATTGGTGATTGGTGAGGAGTATAACAATGCTAACCCTTGGGTGTTCGAGCTTGGGTATTCGGCTGTGGTATATTCGAAAGGTATAGTTTTGGTTCTCGTGTTCACCTTCTTCGACCTGTTTTTGTCGACCCAAAGGTATTCCCATCGTCTTGTATGTATATGACCCTCATAAACAAACCTAAAATATGCGTGTTTTGTATGTATATGACCCTCATAAACAAACCTAAACTAAGATACGTTAAAGTGATGAAATCTAGAAATCATAGAAATATTATTATCAAGGGTACTTGTTTTTTTTTATATACGAAGGTTTAGAATGTTGGAAAACTATGGTTTCATGCATGTCTCTATAATTTAACATGGGTAATAACGAGTATGGTATATGTGCGAGTCATGTGTTCTGTGTGTATGGGTCCTTAATTCTTAACCTAAGATGGACGTGTATCATGAAATGGTTAAATGAAGTTTGTGTTGTGAATTCATGGGTGGTCGTGGGTATTAATATATACGAGTGCATCAAGAGTGCATAAAGTCTTGGTTAGCATTTTATATACGTACTGTTATTGTAAATGAAAGATATGGGTAGTCTTGTGGGGTAAGTTTGAGGGTGATCGCGGAGTTTATGTGTGAGTCGTTTAGTGTTTTGAAAGTGTGTCGGGGGAGTTGAGTCGGGGGTTAATCATAAGGCATGATTTCTAAGTTGTAAATATTAGTCCTTTGAGCCGCGAACGATCATAAACATGTAACGAACCTGTATATGGAAGATGTTTTGTAAAATTAAATGCGTATCATATTCTGAATGTGAAATAGATTTAAGTTATATATTAAAGTTTATTTACACTTTAAACCCTAAGCTTTGGGACTTTATCACATGCAAACCTTAGATCTTTATAAATTGGCATATTAAACCCTAAACAATAATATTGATAATATTAAACCTTGAATTTATTTGTCACTTTGAACCCTTAACTATGATAACTTGTCGCAATAAACCTTAAACTATGGTAAGTTACATGTTTAAGCCTAAACTTTGATAATTGTCGTATTTGACCCTAGACTTTACTAATATGTTATTTAAGACCCTAAAACTATTATATTTGTTACGTTAAACCATTAAGTCTATTTAACTATCAATTATAACCCCAAAGTATTAAAGTTACCTACTAAATATGGAAAGTTATTTAGTTTGGAAGGTTACTAATTTGAAAAGTTTCTAAAAATGGAAAGAAACCCTAATTATGAAATATGAATAACGATGAACTCTAAAACTATGAAATAGCTTTCTAAATATTTAAGGCGATCATTATTCGTGTAGATCCTCGGAGGAAGGAGTAACCTTTGTTCCTTGTGTGTTTATGGTGATTTGCTTTACGGTTTGAGGTACATATATTCTGATCTTTCTCATAAGGTTTCTCTTGATCGCTCACATCTTTTGATTATTAGCTATTTCTGATTATGATACTTTTGCTATGAGCCTTCTATTATGACATTTCTAATACGATACTTATGATATGAGCCTTTGATTTGAGCCTTTGCTATGAACCCTTTGACATGAACCTATGATGATGATATTTCTGATGACCGGAGATTCTGCTTTATTTTTATGACATTCTGTTTGACCTTCAAGTTTATAATCGAGCTATCACTAGTCATGGGGGTTCCATGTCCGTGTCATTGATGCACCAAAGGCATGAATCTAGGGTAGGGGAGTGATGACCCACCACGTCCTTTTCTGTTATATGTTTATGAGCTCAAGAATATATGGTTGACCACTATGATTTCTGCAGGGCGTATGGATGCATCCTAGATCTGATCTATTATGTTATATGATATGATTCTGGTGACTGGTATTGTGTGCAATACACGCCTTTCACGATTCTGGGAGTTGATCACTCCATTATGCTACTTATGTTACTTATGAAGATTATGATTATGATATTATGATATAATATGTTTCTGGGCTCGTGGTAGAATTCTATAACCCTCACATCATTTTCTACACTTATGTTATACCTTCGTTCAGTTATTTCCGTGGGCTATAAATATCATATTAGTATTCCTATTTGCTATTTGTGACTACCATGTTTGTACTTCTGGTTGGTATTTTCTGTTGCTTATGATATTGGTTCGGCGTAATAATTGATGTTTACCTGACGTGTTGATCTGCAATGCTTACAATTCTGATCATGCTACCGTTTAATTATGGAATTGGATTCAACTTATGTTATCTGTTTAGTTGACTTGTTTAGTTGCCATGATATATTCTTGTTCATTTAATTCATTTAATTATGATGTTCGTTCTGTATGCCTATTTAATACATGTGACTACCATGTTTATACTGCTTTTAGTATTTTCGCTGGTTATGATACTCGTTCTGTTAATTAACTGTAGATTATCTGACTGGTGTGATTGCAATGCTTACATTCTATTCAGTTGCTTCCGCCTGCTTTGAATTCAGCTTAGCTTATATATATTCTGATTATCTGATTTATTTGTGTTGCCATATTTATGTTTAGTTGATCCACTGATTGATATGCTTGTACACTGTTTAGTTACTTGTTTTCTTTATGATACTGTTTATCAACCCCTATTTGTTTATGTCCGGTATCTGTATGTTTGGTTATTTATATGTGCTTATATCTATTCGATGATGCACTGCTTTGCTTTGGTCTCCTTTGATTTATGTTCTTCTTGTTATCTGTTAATATTGTGTTATGCAGGTTCCTCATTGACTCATTTTGTTCATTGCTATGACCTTGATATTAGTTCCTTTGATTCCTTTTGTATCTTTATTTTGTTTAGTTTTCGTTTTGTCATATCTGTTCACTGGCATTTTAAGCTCATCCGCATTTTCTTTTCCATGCAGCAGGTACTAAGCGGGATGTTGGGCTGAGAGTAGAAGCTTGAGTGGTCCAACCCTAGTTTCATTTTCGTTTAGACTCATTTTGAAGAACACTTGTTTTGGCATTTTATTTATTTTTGACATGGTGGATTATGTATTTCTTTTTAAAGTTATCAGTTTTTATGAATTAACATTTATTTATAAGAGACTTTCATTTGTATTTTAATTAGTATATTCTGATATGACTCTATATCAGCATTCGGACCCTTGTCGGGTTGGGGTGTTACAATTATGGTATCAGAGCTTCGGTTTCATCTTGTTGAACATTAAGAATGACCTGTGAAGATTTGGGTAGACATTAGGCTTCCGTTTGTTTTAACCTATTCCATTTGGTTGGACATTTTCGTTCAGATTTGATCTTGATATTCTTTTGTCTTCGTTGAATTGATCTTCCTCCTCCTACATTTGATTTTGTCTATTTTGTCTTCGCGGATTGGTTGTCGATCGTTTAGATAGTGGTTACTCGTAGAATCGAAGATGGTGATTCGGATCCTGAGTTTGTACAATAGTTGCTGAGTTAGGTAGATTCATAAAGAAGTCACATCCGGCGAATGTTCTAAGGTGAATACAGGATTGCTCGTGTCGAGAAGATCGTTGAAGTATCGTGACACTGCTGGAAACATCAAGATGCTGCAGGAGAGAGCTGGACAGAACAACAAGAGGAGCAAAGACGGAGACAAGATTCAACTAGCGGGCACTCGAAAGGCGTACGGGCAGAAGAACTATAACTGGCGTATTTACTACTAGGATTTTGGGCGTATTGGTGGTTAGCAGTTCAGTCGTGCTACTAGGTCGTCGTATCAGAGAAGAGATGCTGAGAAGGTTTCATCCGCTCTATGAAATTTGGTGGGGCACCGGGCCCATGATTATCTTGAGTATGGTGGAAGATAGAGCTACCGTGATTCGTTGTTCCTCTCATTTGTTTCGTCACGTGTTTTGAGACAGTTGATATTTCGTTATTTGATTTTGATCGGTAATCCCCTTTTCTTCTATTTGTTCAGAACTCAGTTTGAATTTGTAAAGTTTTATGGTCTGGCATTTTCGATGTTATTTCAGCTTCGTATCACACCTTGTGTCTCTGTGAGAGATTTCAACTATCATATGTTTTGTTTATGTGACTCGTAGCAACAAAAATCAGATTTGTGATATTTTGACACTGTTTGTGAGCCTAAGTCTGTTTTGGATCGTCAAAAATGAGTCATGAGGAACCTTCTCGAGTAAGGCAGCCACCTTCGTTCTTTTCATAGATTGGTAAGTTTTCGTTTAGACTTTTGAATATATATTTTTTCTCTAGAGTTTGTTTTGATGAACTGCTTGTCGCTAGTATGTGAATCTGATTTGACTTGGTATTAGCAGATTAGTTGTCATGACTCAAAATAGAATATGATGGCAATGAAGACATGTTTATATGATGCAAGTATTATGACGCCTGATCAACGTGACAATACCGAGATCATATGACTTGAACTTATTAGGATCCTACGATGTCTTGAGAAGTGTCTGATTTTAGTACGTTTGATGAATTAGAATTTATCCGTGATTCGTCGGCCTTTACATTATTCTCGACTGTGCGGGTCTCCTACCCATTCAATTTCGCATTTTGATACATTTTGATGTTCCGATATGTGCTCAATTGATCGTTTGTATGAATATGTTAACCATCTCGTAATGAAACTCATGCTATGTTTGATAATTTGGTCTGTGTTTCTCTGGTTATTAGTAAGTTTCTTGATCCGTTCAGAATCTGGTTTGAGTTGATGAATTTTTCCTACCGTTTAGCACTACCTCCGTATTTTCCTCGTATGTATATGTGTTCCATGTACCTCTTTGTGAGATTCTACTAATATTTTTACGTATCTGCTAGATCCGATTCGTAATAATCTATCTCTTGTTGAGAAGCCTGGGGCTATCTTAGACCGTCAGGATCGGGACATGAGAAATAAAACCATTCTGTTTTTGTAGAATCTTTTGGAAGAATCTCTTCGGGCGTGAGGCTATTTATTGTCATTCTTTCGTGATTTATTACGTCTCCATCTAACTTTGCGACTTCAATTTCGAGGACAAAAATTTCTTTTTAGAGGGGAAGAATTGTAATACCCTAAAATCCATTTTCCGAAATTCCGATATAATTTGAATTTTAACCTAAGTACTGGGAACATCATTAAGTATTTAAGATATTACGTTATGTGATAATTGAATTAACGCAACATTTAACTTATGTTCTTAAGCAAACAAATTAACGGTACAACTATATGTATGTATATCCTAAATCTAGCCACTATAAACCGGTATACTTATATTGCTCTTTCTCTATCCTCTCTGGCGATTTTGGCGAAATCCCCTAAACCCTAAAACAACAATTTGATCTTGTGGCAATTTTAGGATCAATTGTTGTGTTTGTTTACTGTAATTCCTTTGTATAATTCCTTTTTCTCTTTTTAGTTGATATGCCTCTTGAATCTCCCAAACCCCCGACCCTATTCTTGAAGAGTTTTGTTCTCTTACAGGGATGAGGCCTGAGGGTTTACATCATAATCCTATTGTGCCTAATGATGATATCAGTCTTCCCAAATCCAGGGGAAGACCTAAAGGTGTGAAGAATCATCCCAAGATTATCAAAATTAAGGTTCAATAGACTGTATCTGCTTCTGCTGGTGCGGGGTCTATTCTTAAGAGGCTTCGCAATTCAAAGATTGCGAGTAAGGGTAGAAGTTGTAGTGTTTCTTCTCCTGTTGAGGTCGGTAATGGTAAGCGTTCTAATTCTAATTCTATGCCTGTTGATGAGGTACTAAGGTTTTAGATAGGATGGCTTATGGTAAAGGTATTGCCTCTCAAATGGTGTTTAAGGAAGGAATTAAGGAATCTGTGGTAAAACCTAGTAATGATTTTAATGATAGTAGTCACTGTTCCATTGATGGTAATGATGGCTCATTTATTAAGAATCCTATTGATCTTGGTGTTACTGATTCTGATACTCTTAGGAATGTTTTGGGGAATAAGGGAGATGATGTGAAGGGTAGTGTAGATCCTGGTTTAGTTAGTAATGTTTCAAATGAGCTCAATATGACTGATGTAGAGCATGTTGGGGTTGATGGTAGTGGAAAGATAATAAGGGTACTGGTGAGGGTGAGAATGGTGGTTCTACTTTTGTGTTTGGAAATGTGCAGAGTGGTAAGGGCATTCTTAAGAAACCAACAGTTGGCTTAACTAGTGTTCAATTTGGACCTAGTGTGTTCTATAAGTCTAATTCTGCTTGGTCTTATGGTAGGCATGGTGTTAAGTGATGGATCTGGACACACACCTTGTGTCAATGATATTTTGTATGATATTATTAAGCACGCGGAATTTACTTAGTAATACTTTAGAAGATGGATTGTATGTAAACACAGATTAAACACAAAACTTAAGCTCCAATATTATTGATGAATAATGCGAGTGATCTTGCTTATCACTAGGGTTGCACCTTGAAGCCTGTGAGTAATACGAGGTAATTTTACAAGTACCTAAGACAATGACCTAGGACCTCCTTTTATACAACAAGGAGTCGTTTACAAGATAAGTTTAAAGCTAACATTATAGAATATACACAAGATCTATTCTATACTTATCTAGACACGTTAAACTAAACATTATCTAATAGCGGGTAATAATGTACTGGTAATACGCCTAATCGCTAGTGTTAATCCTGTAAACCACAACTATTCGTGGTAACAAAGTATTCCCAACAATCCTCCCCTAAACTTATGATTTCTCTGCAAATCAATAAGTTTCTTCAGTCTTCATTATCTTCAAGGATTTGGGGAATTCAACCAAACACTTCACTTCTTTCTTAACTTCTGTATGGCTCTTGAACATTGATCTTGAAGCCTATGTAACAATGTTCTTACTTTCTCATTGTCTTCATGAACTCTTATTGTTGTACATAACATCACAGTGAGAGTTCCAGCTTTGAGTGGATATTCTTTCTCAGCAAGCATAAATGCATCTATCCATTTGCTGAGTAGACACATGATGAACTTCACATGAGTCATAGTAAAACCATTTAGTACCGTGACATGTGCATGAGAACTTCTAGAAATCATCATCAACATTAGGTTCATAAAGCCTTCTAAGATTCACCCATAACTGCATCTCCTTCATGTCTTTGAGATCTTGAGCATTAAACCTTTCTTGAACTAACCTCCATAGTGTATCAAGGTCATCTCTGTCAAAAGCTTTTATAAGATCTTCAAATTGAATGAATGATGAAGGTTCACCACCTAGCCTTGTGATCTTCCATGTTTGAGCAAAATTGCTAGCAGTGTAAACTTCCCAATCAATGATAGGATGTCTTACTTGTCAGGGTTCTAGATAAAAATTCAATCACAATCATAATCATTCCGGTAATTGTTCTTCGCTGAATTCTCAAGAGGAATTTCTTGTTCTTCATCAATCTTATTCTTATAAGCACTTTCTTTGGCCTTTCTTCAATTCGTAGAAACTTCTTTGCTTCTTCTTTCAGAGCCCATTGAGTAAAATCTTTATCTTGTTTTTGAACTCAGAGTAAGCCTTTTCAACTTGATCATCAACCATTCCTTTGAATTGATGCTTCTTCCAACCACCAACATGACAACAATAAGTATTCATATATGAAAGAATTTGTGCTTTGGTTGGTTGTCTTGATTTTTGGCCCTTTTAATTGTACTAATCACATCTTCAAGTGCTTGATTGTTTTTCATTTGAATGAAATCCTTCAACTGAAAGTTTTGTTCTTCTTGATTCACTACTAGGTCAATTGCTTTTTTCTTGATTATTTGTTTATTAGCAATCAAGAACTCAATATCATCTTCAGTAGGAACATAACTAAACCCCTCGAGTCTCTCTAATAATTGTAGATTGAACAGTGGAAATTGGATTTTCCAATCTATCAAGCCTTTTAGCCTCCAAAAAGCTTGCAACTTCCAATTCTTCAAGCTTTTTAGCAACTTGTTCTTCATTAAACTTTTCAGAATTTCTCTATGAAGATCAATCTGCTTGTTGTTTCTTTGAAATCTTTCCAGCTTGCTCTACACTTTCCATAACCGCTTTACCTTTTCTTTCTCTTTATCAAATTCTTCACTTGTAGTGGCAATATTTGCCTCTAGTGGAAATGGAATCAGTGGTAAAATTAGTTGCAGTACAGAAAATATCTTGATCATCAAGTTGCTCTCCTTGAGTATTAGCTTCCTTTGCTCCTTTACTTGTATCACCTTCATCTTCAAAATCAATTTGCCTCCCCTAGTGTCAAGACCAGCTTTTCCTCCCCTCGTTTGGGAGAATTTCCCAAATCATGATCACCGAATCACCATCAAGAGGTGAGGATGAAGATGAAATCACCAACTTTGCAGTCTTCTTGTGCTTTTTCAACCCCTGCAACTCTTCCTTTAAGGTCCGAATCTCTTCCTTTAAGTGTTTAACATCCTTGGCATGCCGCTTGACATGTGCCAAGTCCTTTCAGAGATTCAATCCAACTTTGTACACAAAACATCAATTCCAATTGTTGCCATTGTCCTCATCACTTCCAACCTGTTACCTGTTGGGAGAGGTGAATCATGGGGCATAGGCTCGCATTCCTCCCTAGTTGGACTAGGTTGAAGTCTAGAACCACCACTGCTTGTTCCTAGACCAAAAGGTTCGAAACTTCTTTGGTTGTCATGAGAGGAGTTGGTTTAGACCTTCTCTCATAGGTGTTTGAAATCGTGGAGTATAATCAATGTTTGGAACATTAATTATGGGTGTGTTTTGTTTAGTTGTAATCTTAGCAAGCATTTGAGGAAGGAGAGGTGTAAAAATCAGATTGCCATCTTTGTTCAAATTTTGAAAAACTTTAGGCTTTAGGCAACTGATTTGATAAACATTAGTATGAGGTTGCAGTTGAAACTCATTTAGCATCGCTTGCACAAACCTGGATACATTAAAAAATTTGTTTTACTTTGTACATTGCCTTTCATACTTGTAAAAATATAGTTTGACCAGCTTAAAATCTTATCGCTGACTAGACAAAAGGATAAGCCATGGTTGAACTAAATTGCTCATAAGATGTTTTCTTTGAACTGAGACAATGTAACAGTATGAATCAAAATCTCCATTGGGGACAAAACCACTCTTTTAGTAGCCTTTTGTCGGTGGTATCATACCCCATGGATGATAAAGTATCATGAATTTGCATAGGTAATGATGATGACCATTGAGATCACCCAATGGAGTACTCCTCAAGGATGCCTCAAGAACATCAATAGTTACCCCATCCACAGTGGCTCTTAGAGCATCCATCGCTTTCATGTGTATCTCCAATCTCAAGTGTTATGGATGAGTAAGTCCAAAACTGTTTTATTTGAGAGATATAGATTGTGGGTTTTAAAAGCAAAGCATACCTTATATGTGTGGTATGAAGAAAGTCCACAACGATGAAAAAAACAGGCCACTCTTCTCGTTGGACTTTTGTAGGTAGGCCACTAGGTTGTGCTCATCTGCAAATTTCAAAGGTGCCATAGAAACTTTTGATGAAAAATGATATTATGTCAAGAAGAATTGAAAGAATAACTAGACAATTGAGAGAGAAAGATATATAGGGTTAGGGCTTAGAATTATTGCTAAGTAAAATTATCTTTAGAAAGTATTTATCACAATATGGAAAGAAGATAATTTCCTTATAATTTTAACCCTATATATATGGCAATCGGGGTTACTTTCAACGGCTAGTAAAAATAAGTTATCACAACTGCTGTAACGGCTAGAACAACAAGGGTAAAATAACACCGCTGGAACTGTGAACTAGCAAGGGTAATTTTTCACAAAAATTTCAAAGAGCAATGGTAAATAAAATCATTTGAAAACTAGACTGCTCTTATCATAGTTTTTAGCAAACTACCGCTATCAACGGATTTGATATGTCTTTACCATGAGCCGCTTGCTATGGACTAGCCAACTCTTAATCATAAAGAATATGGTGAGTTGATAACCATATAGTTTTTGGTAAACTATCAACCATAAATGGATTTGACAAGTCTTTACCAAGAGTCGTTTGCTCGGACTAGTTGATTCTTATGTGGATAAGAAATGGTGAATCAATAACCATTTGTTGTGTATCTACACCTTTTAAATTCAACTCCCATCTAAGCTTCACAAAAACATAAACAGGAATACAAGAAAACATATACAAACTCATACAACAATTTCAAGACCCAAATGTTTCCCTCAACGCCAGAGAACATTTTGATAAAAAGGTTATGGATTAAGCATTCCAATACTTGTTACCAAGTACTGAAATCTCCCCACATCAAGTCCTTTTGTTAATAAATCAGCATAGTTGTCATCAAGATGCATTTTGACAACTTGAATTAGTCCCTTTTCATAGCAATCTCTAATGAAATGGTGTCTAGTTTCAATATGTTTGGTCTTTGTGTGTTGAACAGGATTCTTAATGATGCAAATGGTACCGCTATTGTCAATATGTATGATGGTATTCATGAAATTGTACCCATAGTCCAAAAGTTGATTCTGAAGCCATAGAACTTGAGCACAAATACCAGCACAGCCACATACTGCCTCGCTTGAAGAATTAGCCACCATAGTTTGTTTCTGCAATCGCCATGACACTAATCTGCCAAGAAATTGGCATCCACCGTTGTAGATATTCTATCCAAGCTAGCTCCAAAGATAGTCACTATCACAGTAAGTAAACGGATCTAGAGGAGAATCTCTTGAGTACCACAATCCTAGAGTAGGAAATGCTTTAAGATATCCAAAATCTTCTTCACGGCAGTCAAGTGAGAGAACTTGGGAGTAACTTGAAACCTTGCACAAGCACACACTGCAAACATGATGTATGGTCTAGATGATGTAAGATACATCAAAGAACCAATCATAGATCTATTCATGTGCACATCAACTGCTTCACCACTATTTTCCTTCAGAAGTAGATGTGTAGTCTTGTCGGGTAGGGTGCCGATGACTTTGCATCAAGAAACTTGAACTTCCTTAGTATCTCGTACATATTTATCTTGATTGATGAAAATACCATCCGGCCTTTGTAGTACTTGAAGTCCCAAAAAGAATGTGAGTTCACCCATAGAACTCATCTTGAATTATTCCTTCATTAGCTTCTCAAATTCTTTGCACATCTCTGTCTTTGTAGATCCAAAAATGATATCATCAACATACACTTGAACAAGCAAGATATCATTCTTATCTTTCTTGATGAAAAAGTTTGATCCACTCTGACTCTATGAAACCCATTAGCAAGAAGATAAGTGGTTAAGGTTTCATACCATTTCCTTGGTGCCTGATGCAAGCCATACAAAGCTTTAACTACCCTGTATACTTTGTTAGGATATTCAGGGTCTTCAAAGCCCGGAGGTTGTGAGACATAAACCTCTCATCTATCTGATATAGAAAAGCACTTTTACACATGAGACATTAAAGTTTTCCATAAAGGATGCATAAGCTAAGAACAACCTTATTACTTCTAACCAAGGCAAACACTTCTTCATAATCAATACCCTCCTCTTGAGTGTATCCTTGAGCCACAAGCCTAGCTTTGTTTCTAATAACAATTCCTCTTTCATCCTTCTTGTTTCTAAACACCCATTTAGTACCTATTACCTTCTTGCTAGAAGGCAAATCACAAAGCACCCAAACCTTTTGAAGCTTGAACAGTTCTTTCTTGCATTGCTTCTACCCAACTTTCATCTTCAAGCGCCTTGTAAACATTCTTTGGCTCCATTTGTGATAGAAAACACATAAAGAGACATTCATTCTTGCCTTCATGAATCTTAGATTCATATATTTTGCTAATGAATCCATGAACATCAGGCAACTTAGTTTGTCTTCTAGTCTTCATAGGTGAATAGACATCCCTAATCACATTTTCAAGAGGATGTGATTTATGAATAGAAGTGTGGGGAGTCTGAGGAACTGAAATCTCACTTGGCATATTAGAGATTTCAACATCATTGGCTTGAGCTTCCTTTGTAACTGGAGTTGTAATTTCCACATGTGGTGTTGCGGGGAAACATTTTTCCTAACAATGGAATCAATTTCCACCGTAATTTTTAGCATTCAAGTTGCTACATCCTTCCATTTCCAAATCACTAGAAGGGTGAGCATCTCCAGTTTTTGGTATATCATCATTATTTGCATAGTCCCAAAGAGGTAGATCAATTCATCTTGATCATCTGCATGATCCTTGCTTGGTTCATCATCATCAAGAAACTCTTCGAACTCGCAAAATCAAAGAAGATGTTCCGTAGACACAAAGCACATAATTCATAGTATTTGTTAGAGTATCAAGATCAAACAACCTTTTGGACCAATTCCTTTGACATTCACTTTGTTTTCCAGGACCTCAACAAGCAGATTTTCTTCAATCTTTTGGGTTCTTAAGTTGAATACTCTAAAAGCTTTGCTAACCATAGAATACCCAACAAAATACCCTTCATCAGATTTTTCATCAAACTTGCCTAGATAATCTATGGTATTGAGAATAGATACATGACATCCAAATGGTCTCATGAAGTCAAGGATAGGTGGTCTACCCCTAAATAATTCATAAGGTTTCTTGTTCTTTGTCTTTATCACTAAAACCTTGTTTTGCACATAGCATGCATTAACGCTTCGACCCAAAAGTGATTGGCAATTTAGAACCCAACATGGTTCTAGCGACCTCTATCAGTGTCCTGTTCCTCCTCTCAGCAACACCATTTTGTTGAGGAGTTCTAGCAACACTGAATTCTCTTTTAATACCTTTATGTCTGCAAAAATCATCCATAACTCTATTCTTGAATTCTATCCCATTGTCACACCTAATGATTTTAACTTTCATATCATATTGGTTTTCTACTTCTGTGATAAAGATCTTGAGGATGCCTGTTGTTTCATCCTTGGTTCCAAGAAAGAAAACCCATGTAAACCTGCTAAAATCATCAGTTACCACTAGACAATATTTCTTTAGATTCAAACTGCTCATTGATGTAGGACCAAATAAGTCCATATGTAACATTTGAAGTGGCTGAGCAATAGAGTTAACCAACTTTGACCTGCAAGAAGCTCTATGTTGTTTGCCTTTAAGACAAGCCACACAGGTTTGATCATTTTCAAATCTTTTCTGAGGTAAACCTCTCACCAAACCATCTTTGACAATCTTGTTAATGGTTTTGAAGTTAACATGACCAAGTCTTCTAAGCCATAACATGGATTCATCCACTGTGGCCTTTGCAAGCAAGCAAGCATAATCATCTTTAGCAACAATGTTGTTCATATCAAAGCTATATAGGTTGCCTTTTCTAGGAATTTTAAGAAGAACTTGACTTTCATCAGACATCTTAAAATCCTTACAGAGAACAAAGCACATATCTTTGGTAAAAGAACATTGTTCATCTTGTCACACATTTGTGTCACACTAAAAAGATTATACTTAAGATCTTTTACATAGTACACAGGTTCAAAATCCAAGTTACCAGTTTTGATTATACCTTTACCAGCAACTTTTCCATTTACTCCACCTCCAAAACTGACATACTGTCCATCATAATGCTCAAAATCCAAAGATAGGACTTGTTGCTGGCCATGTGCCTTGAACATCCACTATCGTATATCCTTGATCCGATCTTTTTGTCCTTGGATGTTCTCACATACAAGAGTAAAGAGTTAGTTTCTTTTGGGGACCCAAGCCATGATTGACTGGATCTCTCTGTATCAATATAGTTATATCTATCAAAGGTCATTGATACACCATTGGGATTGGTTGTAGAGGTATTTCCTTTAGGTTTCCATTCCCAACGCTTTGAGGCTTTCAAGATTGCCCATGTCCCCCCTTTTCTTGTTTACAACCCTTGCAATGGTAACTTTTGAATGAGCAGTGGAAACTGCTGGTTTCTTTTTAGGCACCCACTGTTGGTTATAGTTATCCTTTTTAGCTTGAAAAGTTCCTTTCCCTGTTTGTGCAGATTTTGCAAAAGTTGTTTTGGAGTTTGCACTTTAAATGGTGACTTAAGGTGAGCAAGTTGTTACAGCTTTTGCAGGGCAAAAGTTTTAAGGCCACTTAGTTGAACTGCTCTTGTGACCATTTTGCAATGTGAATTAGGGTGTACATTATTTTGAAACATGTTAGAATTCACCCTTTTATTTCCTTGGACTTCCCTTCTCCCAACATGATAGTCACAATAAGCATGTAAATGATCAAAACTACCACATATATAGCATGCCTTATTGTACATCACAAAATCACTACCTAGTTGTTGAGATTTAACATGATTCCAACCTCCTGGTTACCTAGGAGCTCGTAGGCTTATTCCTATACATCTCAAAGATACCTACAGTTGATCTAGGTTTATTAACTGTTTCCTAGGTTCTCAGAATAAAGATTGACAACTTTTTGGGATAGAAGCCTATACATTCATTTTAGCATTCTCATCAACAATAGATGAGTCACTAGCACTCTCAAAAACATCATTATCATACTTAACCTCATTCTCATTTTTCACAGTTGTGTCCTTTAAAGGACCATATTCTCTTTCAAGATCCTTAAACTCTTCTAGTCCTGTATGAGCTAAATATATACCTGGAGGTGATGGAACACCTCTTAGTGGTGGAGAAACGTATATAACCTATACCGACTTATTTTATTAATGATTTGAGCATTCCAAATTCTATCAATTGACTTTGATCGATAATACAAAGTGTCACCGGATAAATTAACATTCTCGCTTTTCTTTAAGCCAAACTCTTTTAGTATGCTTCATTTATGCCTTTGTATGTTCTCTCTTCTAAGAAGAATCCTATCATCATTGTATTTTGACTCATTATCTTGATAGTGTTTTAGTTGAGTTTCCAATACTTGGGCTCTCCTAAGGTTAGACAAAAGTATAATTAGCAAAGTATACAACTCTTGTCTTTCATTAGAATATAAATCATTAAGTCTTTCAACTTTTCTAGCATCCCTACATGTTTTAGAACAACTTTCAAAGTTTTGTACCTCGGAGTCGAGCCATAAGAGCAAATTCAAGAGCAACAAGAGCAAAGATCTCAATGTTCTTTTTTCTTGATCATCGCCCATGAAACTCCAATCATAGCTTACACCATCAATAGCCAACATTGCCTTTGGTTCTTCCACACATTTGGTCTTCTTTTGCTTGTACCAAGTTGACCTTGGTCTTTGGTCTTCTACATTCTCTAGCAAAATGTCCAAACTTGTGTGCTTAAAGCACTCGCTTTTCTTCTTATCAAAACCTGCACTCCCATTGATGTGAATAGGCTTGCAGCCTCTTCTTGTAGAATTTCCAGCCCTCATGCTAAGAAGAGCTATCTGCCATTTAATATCCATCTCCTCCAAGTCATCATCATCGATTTGCTCTATGTCTTCATGAGTTAAGACGAGCCATCTACTGAGTAGAGATGAAAGCATAAAAGGTAGGATTCCAATACTAGCAACCTTCTTTGATCCCCTAAAGGGTGGTAACATTAACATTACTGGAAACTTTAGAACCAAAGAAGGACAACATCATCATCACTGTCATCTTCAGAATCATCACTATCAACAGAGGTTGACAACAATGCCAAGCTACTAGAGCTTGAACCAAGTTTCCCTACCTTCTTCAACCTTTGCTCAATAAGTTTGAAGTTGTTGTAAAGGTCATTGAGCTTCATTGTTTCTATGTCGATTTGTTTTCCCGCATAGTAACATTAGTTTGAAACTGAAGGCAAACTTTTAGAAACTTCAAATGAGGTCTTCTTTCTACCTCAATGCTAAACACAGTCAGTTGTGTAACAATCTTCTGAAGTTTGGTAAAGATGCTATCAAGTGAGTCATTGCCAGCATAGAAGTTTTCATAACTTTGCTTCAACAATGTCTTTTGTGTCTTCTTTGTAGCATCATTACCACCAAACACTGAGCAATGTCTTCAAACAGCTTCTTTAGCGCCTTGTGCTTATTGAATGCAATGATATGATCTCTAGGAAGAGTCATCAGCAACAAACTTCTAGCCTTAAGATCATTTTTCCTCGCAAGCTTTTCAATACTAGATTCGTGCACAAAAACTTTCACAACATCGCTTCACCAACCTTCACAAAGAGAGTCACTGTGCATGAAAGAATCACCGCTTTGAATGATCTCCCAAAAGCATAGTCCTCAATGAGAAAGTATTGCTCAATCAAGATCCTCCACATCTCAAACTCATTGTTTGAGCTTAGGGTAGCCTTGGTGTAGAAGAGTTGGACCGGTTGTTTCCATCTCCATTGGATTGTGTGTAGGTTAAGCTTATTCCTTGGATCTTCTAAAACAAAATATCAGAACCTGGCTCTGATACCACTTGATGGATCTGGACACACACCTTGTGTCAATGATATTTTGTATGATATTATTAAGCACGCGGAATTTTGTAACATATAGGATTTCACATACACATCAAACCATTAACACATGAGGCGTACAAGATGATTTTCTAGAGAGAGAAAGAGTTAGAGGTTTGGGAACTTTAGTGAGAGAAAGAAAAATCTTATTATGAGCTCCAACTCTCTACATTGGAAGGTAGAGAGTATTTATAGTACTACATAAACGCCACCTACGGGCCGTGAATCGTGCATACAAATGTGGGTAAAGACCTCAACTGTCCCTCACGGGTGTTACTTTAACTAAATACTACCTAACTTGTACACCCACGTCACGAAGCTTAACGAAGCTATATATATAATCTTGGAGGTGACCGACTTTTAATAACCGGATTTACTAAATGCCTAACAATCTCCCCTGT
>OU343222.1:136224523-136332925 GCA_910596185.1 Chrysanthemum makinoi | reverse complement strand
AGAGCCAACATCAAACAAGCTCTTGGTGGGTGACATATGTGAGATCTTTTCTAAAGATCAAGCTTGTGACAACCGACAGTAAACGATGTGGGGCTTATCACTCTGAATCAACCTTGGTCCAGATGGAATTGATCAATACTTTTGGAAAAACCTTCGGAGTGCAAACCTTCTCTAGCACGTCGGTCAAACTATTTCAACTCAAAAGTATCTCCGATTGAAAAAATACTTTTGGAAAACCGCTCGATGTTGATCCGTGCTGAAAACAAGTAAGCAATCACTAAAGGCCACTCTGTGAATGGCGCATGCTAACCAAAGCTTAAAACCGCTTAAAACACAAATACAATGAAGATCAGAGAATACAAGAATCTCGGTCGCTTAGTCCCACTGAGACTCAATGGTGTGTCAACACCGATTCAGACGATGAATGATCACTAATGATAAGGATCAAAAAAGATTTGGATAGATAATTACACTAATCAAAAAGTTTATAAAATAAAGCTAACTTAAATACAAATTAAGAAGATTAAAAGATAAAAGATATTAAATAAACGCTATCACTATATTTAAAGTGATGAACGCTTAAAATTAAAACTTACGCTTAAATTAAAAACTACGCTAACGCATAAAATAAAACGTGAAAATAAAGAAGGAAAATACCTACGAATATAGAAAATACATTTTTACAAACTTAATGATATGAGAAAATTTATAGAAAAATGAAATTATTTTTAAAACTATTTATATAATTATTATTAAATAAAAACTATTTTAAACAATTTAATAATACTCTAAAATAAAAGAAAATATGAAATAAGACTAGAAAAATAAAATTAAGATTTAGAAAAATCTAAAAAATGATAAAACTAATTTTAAAACTGAAAATATATTTTTTAGACTTATTATATATTTATTATTAATAAAAAACTATTTAAAACTAATTAAAATGCTAAAAAATACTTTTTAAACTAAGAAAATTATGGAAAAATACTTTTTATTACTTTTATATTTATCTTAACCTAAGAAAATTGAAAAATTATTTTTTTGAACTTTTTATAATTTATTTGTATTAAAAGCTATTTAAAAATGCCTAAAAACTGTTTTTAATTAAGAAAAATAGCAAAAAGTTATGAAAAATTATGAAAATTTCAGGAAAAGTCTATTTTAATATGTAGAATCTAGGAAAAATAGAAAAACATGGGCTTGTGTGGAGAAATAAGCAATCGAAGAGTAACGCTTATTAATAAGCACTTGAAATAAGCTAGAAGGACACAACAAGCACCAAACTGATACACAAGCTAAAATAAGCTATAAGAACTCTAATTCAACTAGAAACAACAAACCATAACCTCTCAATTGCACTTAGCACAGATTTGATGTTTGAACTTAATGAGCAAAACAGATTTTAGGGCCAACTTTAAGCTTATTCACAAGTTACTAGATAAGCTAAAATGGAAAAACAGAGATTGGACCTTAATCAAGACCTGGTTGGGAACTTGTAATCCAAATTTGAGCCCAAGTTAAGCTCAAATGAGCTTGCAACAAAGGCTGCAAGAATGCACAAGCCCCTCAGGCGTTCAATGCAAAGCAGTAGGGGACTTTCAACCAATTTAACAAAAACTTTTGAACCTTGTAAAAAATTCACAAAAGTGCATAAAAATGCTAAACAAAATAGACCAAATAAGCTTTGTAAATCCAAAATTCACTTAATTTGGCTTAAAAATTAACCCATGAAAATCTTTGTAGCTTGGCTCAAAACAGACTTTGTCAAATTTGACTTTTGAAGCAAATGTGAAAGTTTGACTATTATGAAGTTTGATCTTGATTTCTTAACTGCAAATGATGTTAATGATTGAAATGAGAGTAAAGCAACCTTTATCTATGTATTTTGAACACAAAACAAATGATTTGCTTTTCACAATTCCAACAAATAACCGATTAGGACAGTTTGAAGGGATTTTGACTTTCAAGGCTAGCAAGCACAAGATTAGACGATAAGAGCTAAGATATGTTACACAAACTTAAACCAACAAGTTTTATCCACTGAGCAAGCCTAGAACACATGTATAAAGAATTCCAAACACCCTTTTAGCTACTAGTTATGACTCAAAATTAATCCCAACAATTATCCAACTGACATTAATGATTAAACTAAGTTAATACAACTTAAATACAACTATTTGAACATTTTAACTAATTTAACTACGTAACAGACATTGTGCTAGTGAACTAGATTAAAACTTACACAATGTCCATTAGCCACTATGGCTTGAATCCAAGTACCAGAGAACCACTAAACTAAATATCAACCTATCAACTCAAAATCAACCCAATCCACCTCCAGATCAACCCATTTCCATCTGCATTCCCATTTTTACCCAAATCAACCTTGTTTGACTTTCTGTTGACCAAGTACCAAATTGAATGCAATTTTAAACTTAAGCTTATACAAAGCTATCATAAGCTCATTTAAGCTTATTGAAACAAGAGATGAGCATCAGAAGCTTTTGAATGAGATTTTGAGAAGGAAAATTGCAACAAGAACTTTAAAACATAAAATTTAAACATAACTTGAATTGATAACTGGAAATAGTTTATAATGATTACAAAACTCTTAGTTGGATACAAAGAAACAGAATACAACAAGTTTTATACTAATTTAAAGACTTTAAATTAAAAACGACATTTAAGATAAAACTAAAAGCTACTAGCCTCCCTTTTCGCCTCCTTGCCTTCTTTTATAATCCAATCTCATTTTCTCTCACTTCTGAACATTTCCCAACAATCTAAGCCATTGGATTGCTTAGATTCATCATGGCCGTTAAAACGGATTTTGGCGGGAAATTGGTTTTTGACAGGTGGAGGACTTGAGTGTTTGGGAAGGGAATGCAATTAATGAATCTTGGATGTGTTGAGGTAGAGGGGACAAGGGTGTTGATATAATGAGGTGGAGGTGAGGGGGAAGGTTGATGTAGCAGAGCAGTTGGAGGAAGAAGTTAAGGGTGGCCAAGGGTGTTTGTTTGACCAAGTGTTTAACCACCGTGATATTAATAATAAGGTCCAAAATGCTTATTTGACAGTGGGGGGGTCATATGGGCTTTATAGTGGTCCAAATGGTGAAGGGATAATAATACATATAGGACCTTATGTGTAATTTCTCAATTTCAGGGACCATAACCGCCAATTCATCAAAGTTGATCCAAGGGCTGAAATTGACAAGTTTCAATAGTACAAGGATCAAAGCTGACATTTTCCACTCCAAGGACCATTTATGACATTTTTCAAACTTGAGGGACCAAAGTTGTAATTTTGCAAATTTTAACTTTGAAAGGTTTGTTTTAACAACTTTTGAATCCCATGGACCTTAAATGACATTTTTCTTTATTTTGATATACTGTGGACTGCTTTTGACAACTTTGAAACTTGGGGACTAAACTGCCAATTTTGAAAACTTGATACGTTTTTCATCTGATTTTGATATTTTTGCATTTAAAACACATAAACACTGATTTGTGATATTTTGATCATTTTGATGTGTTTCTGAGTGTTTTCAGATGATTTTGCAGCTTATATTGCATAAAAATGATGAGTATTTAGACACTCATCAATCCCCCACACTAAGATATTGATAGTCCCTAGCAATGATTTGAAGCTTTAACGGATTTTAAAGACTCTTTACCAAAAGCCATCACTTCTGGAGTAGCCAAATGTTTCAGTTCAAGTAAGAACCTTGGTACACTGATAACCAAATGATTTATTGGAAAATCATAAACCATATAACGGATTTGATGTGTCTTTACCGTAGCCGTACCCTTCCTGGACTAGCCAACTCTTAGATAAATTATCAAGATTATCTTTGGTGAGCTGAATACCAATTATGGTTTTTCCACTTCCTTTACCACAAGCCATAACCTTGCGGGCTAGCCAACTCTTCACTTTTTAGGATATGGTGAGTTGAGAACCATACAATTTTGGGCAAATTGCAAGCCATATAAACGGATTTGAGAAATCTTTACCAAGAGCCGCTTGCTCCTGGATTAGCCAATCCTTTTGTTTACAGACAAGGCGGATGATAACCAATTGAGTGTGTAGAACACTTACTCCAAAAAAATTTTGGCCAAAAAACGGGATTTGGGTAGATAATATATGAAATTCGTGAAATTCCCCCACACTTAGAAATGAATATTGCCCTCAATATTCAAAGTACCGGCGGTATGCCGAAACAAAGAACGTAAAAGGGAAATACTACGGCCATTATTTAGAAAGGAGATTTTTGAAACTTATATATATATACATAACATGTGGGGCAACCCCCCACACTAGTGGTGGTAGAAAATAGAAAGAAGTCTGAAATATGGGTGAAAACCCATATGGCATGCTACTGTTTTTGATTTCCGAGTCGCTAGCTTGACTCGACCCCGCATTAATTTGTTCATGGGGAAGCAAAGTGGAAGAAACAATCTCCATCTGACTTTCATTCAAGATGTTTGGACAAACATTTGAAGCACGTGAAAGTTCCACACCGATGAGATATACATAGAACCGGCTCAAAAATGATAAATGAAAATGCCGGGTCAAAGATAGTGTCCTCATTCCCGAAGGAGAAAATGGAAAGAGCAACCACACCATTTGTGAAGAATGGAATAAATATGTGCATCACAATGCATGTCCATTCCTCATTATAAAGAAGCAAATCACCATTTTTGACATTTTAAGCTTAAATTTGAAGCTTTTATGGTGATTGGTAACAAAATTACCGAGAGGAGAGCTGGAAACGGTTTTTCAATCAATAGATTTTCAAGAAAGAGGATGTCTCCCTCCGAATCAAAGTAAGTATTGTCAATTCCTGTTGGAATCGACTCATCACTAAGAAAATCATCGACCTCCTTCCAAAGGTTGTCATCTTCCTCATCAGGAGTGAGAGAAGGAATGGAAGAGTCGGAAATGGGATAAGAAATGAGTGGATGATCATTATATAGGAGATTTCTGGTTTCTCCAAGATCGGCTTCAAATCAAAGAGAGCATCGCCACTTTCCGATGAAAGTGGAGTGATGTGAGTGAGTTCATCTGGTGAACTCCTCAAGAAGAGGATCGACGGGAGTGATGCCTCAACATACTCGATGTCTCCATAAGATTTACAATCTTCGCTAAGATCAGAGAAAGTCTCAAAATGATCAAAAGAACACTCAAGAGGGAAAGGGATATCACACAGATGCTCGAGAATTCCCTGTGACTCTCTTGGGATTGAGACAAGGCTCTCAACACTAGACGAGTCCATTTCTGGAATAGTGCTAAGAAGCTCATCCCCCATGTTTAGAGAGTGAGTGGGAATATCGGGAGTGATAACAACAGACTGAGGGAGTTTAGAAGGACTAGCATACATATGTTTAATACTTTCCATTTGTTCTTCTGCTAGTAATTCCATCATAGTCTTTTCTCCCTACTTTTCATGGAAGGAGTCTCAACTGATGAACTTGATGAACCGTTATAAAATTGTAGGATATCAAGGATATCTTCATCATCATCATCGCCATCGGGATGAAACGGAATCGAGAGCTAGATCTGGCTGATTTTTCTTTTGCAATAGATTCCCAATGATTTTTTCAAAGGCAATCTGAGAATCTAATTTACAGCCGCTCTTTCGGCTAACAACACTTCCATGGATTTCTCATTTGGATTATCTTGGGAGTGTTTAGATTCCTTCAAATCTTCTACTAAATCTAAAAGATCAAGGAGAAGATTTTGAGGAAGTGGATCAGCCGTATCTGTAGAGGTTGGTCTTGATATGAAGAGTCGTAATTGTTACAAGGAAATGGGTTCCCCGTTTGACAATCCGAAGCAGAGTGTAGGACCTCCACAATACTCACAACAAGAAAACCGATGTGGCCTGTGAGTGGTTGTGAGTGTAGTCATAATGTTATCGAACCTGCTCATAGACAAGCGGTTTCCCTGATTGACAATCAGAACTGGAATGTGAACCACCACAGTACTCACAACAGTAAAACTGCTGAGTCTCACAGTGTGGTAGCTGATGGAATAAATCAGTCGTGTTATGGTAGGAATAGGGATCTGGTTATAGACAGACCCGTTTCTGACTCCACCATACCACAACCGGGCAATTGCCACCATTATAAGGACCACCACACCATTGACAACCAAGAGGTTGAGGATAAGACATAGAAAGAATCAAAGGTTAACAGAGGGTAAGAAATGAAGAATCAAAAAGGTAAGAGGGTAAAGAGGAATATTTTTGGCATTTTTGAAAAACATGATATAAAAACAAAGAATGAAAAAAACTTTTTACAAATGGTGGTATATGTGCAAGAATGGGTCTGAAAAAGGCTAAACACACGCTAAAGCCTCCCCGGCAGCGGCGCCAAAATTTTGATCCGGGCTGAAAACAGTCAAGCTAAATCACTAAAGGCTGCCACTTGTGAATGGCAGACAGTAACCAGCTTAAAACCGCTTAAAACACAAATACAATGAAGATCAGAGAATACAATGAATTCCCGGGTCGTTTAGTCCCACGGAGACTCAATGGTGTGTCAACACTGATTCAGACGATAGAATGATCACTAATGATAGTGATCAAAAAAGATTTGGATAGATAATTACACTACTGAAAAAGTTTATAAAATAAAGCGACTTAAATACAAATTAAGAAAATTAAAAAGATAAAAGATATTAAATAAACGCTATCACTATATTTAAAGTGATGAACGTTTAAAAATTAAAACTTACGTTTAAATTAAAAACTACGTTAACGTACAAATAAAAACGTGAAAATAAAGAAGGAAAATACCTACGGATATGAAAAATACATTTTTACAAACCTAATGATATGAGAAAATTTATAGAAAAATGAAATTATTTTTAAAACTATTTATATAATTATTATTAAATAAAAACTATTTTAAACAATTTAATAATACTCTAAAATAAAAGAAAATATGAAATAAGACTAGAAAAATAAAATTAAGATTTAGAAAAATCTAAAAAATGATAAAACTAATTTTAAAACTGAAAATATATTTTTTAGACTTATTATATATTTATTATTAATAAAAAACTATTTAAAACTAATTAAAATGCTAAAAAATACTTTTTAAACTAAGAAAATTATGGAAAAAAATACTTTTTATTACTTTTATATTTATCTTAACCTAAGAAAATTGAAAAATTATTTTTTTGAACTTTTTATAATTTATTTGTATTAAAAGCTATTTAAAAATGCCTAAAAACTGTTTTTAATTAAGAAAAATAGCAAAAAGTTATGAAAAATTATGAAAATTTCAGGAAAAGTCTATTTTAATATGTAGAATCTAGGAAAAATAGAAAAACATGGGCTTGTGTGGAGAAAATAAGCATGTAGTATAATGCTTATTAATAAGCACTTGAAATAAGCTAGAAGGACACAACAAGCACCAAACTGATACACAAGCTAAAATAAGCTATAAGAACTCTAATTCAACTAGAAACAACAAACCATAACCTCTGAATTGCAATTTAGCACAGATTTGATGTTTGAACTTAATGAGCAAAACAGATTTTAGGGCCAACTTTAAGCTTATTCACAAGTTACTAGATAAGCTAAAATGGAAAAACAGAGATTGGACCTTAATCAAGACCTGGTTGGGAACTTGTAATCCAAATTTGAGCCCAAGTTAAGCTCAAATGAGCTTGGCACAAAGGCGAAGAATCCCAAGCCCGCTGCAGTTCAATGCAGCATGGGGACTTTCAACCAATTTAACAAAAACTTTTGAACCTTGTAAAAAATTCACAAAAGTGCATAAAAATGCTAATAACAAAATAGACCAGCTAAGCTTTGTAAATCCAAAAATTCACTTAATTTGGCTTAAAAATGAACCCATGAAAATTCCTTGTAGCTTGGCTCAAAAAGACTTGTCAAATTTGACTTTTGAAGCAAATGTGAAAGTTTGACTATTATGAAGTTTGATCTTGATTTAACTTAAGCAAATGATGTTAATGATTGAAATGAGAGTAAAGCAACCTTTATCTATGTATTTTGAACACAAAACAAATGATTTGCTTTTCACAATTCCAACAAATAACCTGATTAGGACAGTTTGAAGGATTTTGACTTTCAGCAAGCTAGCACAAGATTAGGACAGATAAGAGCTAAGATATGCTACACAAACTTAAACCAACAAGTTTTATCCACTGAGCAAGCCTAGAACACATGTATAACAGCAATTCCAAACACCCTTTTAGCTACTAGTTATGACTCAAAATTAATCCCAACAATTATCCAACTGACATTAATGATTAAACTAAGTTAATACAACTTAAATACAACTATTTGAACAGATTTTAACTAATTTTAACTACAGAAACAGATTGTGCTAGTGAACTAGATTAAAACTTACACAATGTCCATTAGCCACTATGGCTTGAATCCAAGTACCAGAGAACCACTAAACTAAATATCAACCTATCAACTCAAAATCAACCCAATCCACCTCCTCATCAACCCATTTCCATCTGCATTCCCATTTTTACCCAAATCAACCTTGTTTGACTTTCTGTTGACCAAGTACCAAATTGAATGCAATTTTAAACTTAAGCTTATACAAAGCTATCATAAGCTCATTTAAGCTTATTGAAACTAAGAGATGAGCATTGAGAAGCTTTTGAATGAGATTTTGAGAAGGAAAATTGCAACAGTAACTTTAAACATAAAATCTTAACATAACTTGAATTGATAACTGGAAATAGTTTATAATGATTACAAAACTCTTAGTTGGATACAAAGAAACAGAATACAACAAGTTTTATACTAATTTAAAGACTTTAAATTAAAAACGACATTTAAGATAAAACTAAAAGCTACTAGCCTCCCTTTCTGCTCCTCTTGCCTTCTTTTTATAATCCAATCTCATTTTCTCTCACTTCTGAACATTTCCCAACAATCTAAGCCATTGGATTGCTTAGATTCATCATGGCCGTTAAAACGGATTTTGGCGGGAAATTGGTTTTTGACAGGTGGAGGACTTGAGTGTTTGGGAAGGGAATGCAATTAATGAATCTTGGATGTGTTGAGGTAGAGGGGACAAGGGTGTTGATATAATGAGGTGGAGGTGAGGGGGAAGGTTGATGTAGCAGAGCAGTTGGAGGAAGAAGAAAAGAAGGGCGCCAAGTGGGTGTTTGTTTGACCAAGTGTTTAACTGACCAGATATTAATAATAAGGGGGTCCAAAATGCTTATTTGACAGGGGGGTCATATGGGCTTTGATAGGGTCCAAAATGGTGAAGGGATAATAATAATATAGGGACCTTATGTGTAATTTCTGAATTTCAAGGGACCATAACTGCCAATTCATCAAAGTTGATCCAAGGGCTGAAATTGACAAGTTTCAATAGTACAAGGATCAAAGCTGACATTTTCCAATTTCCAAGGACCATTTATGACATTTTTCAAACTTGAGGGACCAAAGTTGTAATTTTGCAAATTTTAACTTTGAAAGGTTTGTTTTAACAACTTTTGAATCCCATGGACCTTAAATGACATTTTTCTTTATTTTGATATACCAGGGACTGTTTTTGACAACTTTTGAAACTTGGGGGACTAAAACTGCCAATTTTGCAAATTTGATATGTTTTTCATCTGATTTTGATATTTTTGCATTTAAAACACATAAAACACTGATTTGTGATATTTTGATCATTTTGATGTGTTTCTGAGTGTTTTCAGATGATTTTGCAGTTTATATTGTACAAAAATGATGAGTATTTAGACACTCATCAGATGTGCAAACTTCTTTTTTTCTCTAGCACATCGAATGTGTATTCTCTTTCAAATACAAGAGGTATTTTTGATTGAAAATTGATCTTTCTCATAAAACATTCGTCATATTGCAAAACTCTTTTTTCTAAGCAATACGCGATTGTTTTCAAATCAATTTTTCATCAATCAGTGAATCTCAATTCGCTGGTTCACTCACTCTGTGTTGTCTTCTTTGAGACGTTCCGGTTTGATAACGGGCTAGAGCAAGCGAAACCCTCATCAAGGAGATTCTTCTACCCTACCGATCACAAAAGTAGCATTCTTCTGTAATGGACAATCCGGTGGAACCATGCGGGCCATGTACCTCAATTCAATTGAAAAGGATCAAAGACACCCTTGCATCCACCGCATTGATTATCAACTGATATTTTATGCTCTATGTTTCTGCTACGCTGATGCAAATATCTTGAACCAGTAAAAGCTTTCGCTACTCTGATGAAAAGATGTCATGATCCAGAAAGTGTGAGCATGTCGGTCCATAAGTCACAACATCACATGAAGGCGACACTACAAAGGGTGATCCAGAAATTTATTGTGGCTGATGATCTCAATGAAAGCTCAAAGATCATCAAAGATGTGGATCAGTATAAAGGCCTCCACTTAAAGTACAAAGTAATCGGACTTTGAAGAGTCACTGCTAAAGCACAAAGATGCAGATGTTGAAGAATTAAAGTCTATGAGCTCAAAGATGAAGATTAAATAGAATTCTAAGATTCGAAATGTAAAACATGGGGTGACCTCCCTTAGGGGGAGATTGTTAGGAATTGGAAATTCCATAGTGAAGCGTTGGTCACCCCAAATATTATCTAGCATAAGTTAGCTCGTAGACATATCATTAGTTACGTTATTTATAAGTTTATTAGTTAGTTATTAGCGTAGTTTAGTTTAGTGCAACACCGTGGAGGAAGGACGGGTCTTTACCCACTGTACGCCTGATCCTCAGTCCGACAGGAGGACGTATTAGTTTGTAACTATAAATACCCTTCCCACTAAGGGAAGGTTGTTGCTTCTTGAATCTAACCTTGCATTTTGTATTACAACTCTCTTTCAAGAACATCCTCTCTACTCTCTTCATCTCTCTAAACTATGGCATACTTGATTCATCACCATCCAAGGCCACCCGAATCATCAACAACACAATATGTAAGATCCAACATAATTTACCTCATCAGGCACATCGTCAATCACATCTTAATCCAAAAACTCTTTCTTAAAATGAGTGATAAATTCAACATTATCAGAAAAATCGTCACACCGGTAAGTGTGATTGATACGCTTACACAGTGCGTTCGGGGTCAAAGGAACTTCCTTTTCGTCGAGCAAGTTTTTCAACACCCTAGGCAGTGAACCTAATCGTTGTAGTGTAGTATTAGGGTAAGCCACGGGAATTGATATCGTTCTCTAGGGGAATAGGAATGCTAGTGAGAAGTTACTACGCTTAAGGTGGGGTTGAGGAAGATTAATTTTTTATCTTTTTATGTTTTTTTAGAAAAGGAAAAGTACGAATCTCGGGGTTTGGATTGGGGGTTGGTATTTCTACCGATTACTCTACTATTATCTAATTATCTAAACTAAGGTGGTGGTAGTCTATGTCTAATTATTGTGTGCTCGTATGATAGTTTAAAGATGTGTTTACTTAGGTTTTACTACTCCTTAATTATCTCCTATTGGTGGTTGAATTGTCACGTCCTTATTCCTAGTTTGCTTGTGTGTCTAAAGTTGTAGTGTATGCATTTCTCCCTACTCTTTGAAGTTACCAAAGGGTCTCGTCTACAAAACCCACTAGGGATGATAAACTCTAACTCTAAGGCCTCTTTGTATAGTTTAGCTTACAACAACTCATAGTGCTATAACCCAAGGTTCACAAAGATTAATCAAGCATTAAGTACACAACGAATGACCTATCGCACTACTAGATCATTAATCAACTAAGATAAGAAACAACCAATCAATATTCAATAATTAAGTTTCATATTCCCTAAGCAAACACACAAGTAAATTAGCCGGACATGGAGAACATGCAAGCATACACACAAATAATTGAAGACATAATTAAATTAATGAAGTAAACAACTTATCTTGGTGTAAGATAGGGTTTGAAACCCTAAAATAAGACCTTGGTTCGGTTTAGGTTTTACTCCAAAAGTTTACCCAAAAGACTACTCTTTAAAACTGAAAAATTCGGATTCTATATATAAGATTACATGTGCGACGGCGTCACCTTATGATTTGTGACGCCATCGTGTCGCCGTCATTAGGGTTTCGTCTTGGCCAAGTTAATCTTGCGACGGCCTCACCTTATGCTTGTGACGCCGTCCTCTTTAGCTTCCGACGTCGTCCTGATTGAATCTAGGCCGTCTAAGTTGCGACGGCCTACTCTTTTAAAGCCCGATGCCGTCCTCCAAAAACTAGCAATTTCTCTTCTGAGCTGTCACAACTTCCTCCGACGGCGTCGCAGATTAAGCAGCCGACGCCCCCTTGTAATTTATTAGCTTGAGTGTCTCGATTCTTGACTTTGGCCATTTTTTTCATATATCCGTGCCTTTTCGTCCAAATAAGCCATGCCAGCTTTGCCTTCAAGAGATCTAAAAAGTGAAAAGGAACGATATTAAGCAATAACGGATACAAAAGTGATCAAATAAGGGCTTAAACGACCCCTCAAAAAGGTACATTTTAAATCCTTATCAGTGATTGTTGTAGTTGACATTGTACTCAGAGAAGTAGATCTTAAAGAGACATGTCTTGCCTACTATCTTGTCCAACTACTGCGGCCAGTATTCGTCTGGATCCATACCATGCTTCTCCATCAGTTCCCATACAGTATGCCCAGCAAGCTTGTAAAAGTTGTTAAAAAAACAACAGGGGCAGATCCCGACTCATCAATCAGCCTTACAATGACCTTAAACCTTTGATAAGAAAATAACAAAAAACATAAGATGCATAAATTAAAAAACAATGGATAGGCTTTGTTAATGGTTATTACCTGGATGCAGCCTGGACATATCCATGGTCCTCAAATAAGCAGGTTTGCGATTCCTTCCCTGTTCAACATGAACTCTTTGTTACACTCTTTTGCATGCAGTGTAGGCCCAACCATGGATCCTGTGTATTGTTTCCAAAACAATACAATGTGAATCCTGCATTTTATAGTCCAAATTTAGTATATTTAATAACTGCAAACACGTTAAATATAGTTTGTTAATATTTAATAATCTAAAGCACTAACATACCGGTTCACATTCACGAATCTATCCAACAATCTTTTTACACGTACCGCCGAAAAAAACTCGATATGGTTTGAACCTTTACCTCTGGTGAGAACACCGCAATCTTCAACTGACGCCTGAAAACCCTCACGCTGTTGAACCCTAAAATACATTACAAAGTTTAAAAATAATATTTTTGTTACAAACAATAAAATATTCGATCGTTGAACTAACATAATTAACAAACAGGTAATAACCTTATTTTGAATGAAACGATCTCTGGTATATCACGATTGATATATATCTTCGAACCAAATAGAGCATTGTGAATAGCGGCAGTGCCTGCTATGTAGAAACTGAAGACATATACTTAAAACTGAATTAATAAAGTAACTATATTCAACATTTGAAATGAAGAACAATGCACATACCGTCCCAATACTTCACTTTCCCAAGCTGAAGTATAACTACCAAATGATCAATTGACGCATGCTTACTTGAATATGGATCCTACATGCTCGCCCATTGGTCCTAGAAAGTCAAGTTCAAACGGTTGGCCCTGTAATTTATTTAAAATATAGGCTACTTAAATACATACCAAAAGAAATTATTAACATCAAATTGATACAAAAATGAAATAAAATTGGAAAATGTATACTTACTCAGCATCCTCAACGCACAGTTCTACTTAAACTTTACCGCCAGCAGCAGACACAACCGGGACACTCTCCTCGATACCAATTACGGAACCAATGATATCTATTTAAATAATCCATTAATAAAATAAGAAAACAATAATAGTATCAATTTTAATCAGAGAAAATAAAATTGATATTATTCATAATGGATCAAGTGCGTACCAACAGCATCATTGTCATAGTATTCGTGATGTTCAAGATCCAGTAAATGACTATACGGTTCAAAAATAAAACCATATGTGTTGGTGTCAAAAGGTTCCGTACGTGTGACAATTGTTGTCCTGTAGAAACTTATTTTGAAACGATGTGGTAGCAAAGGAAGTTTTCCACCATTCTCAGCTATACCAAAATTGGAAATGATGTAACATTTTCCCTCTTCGAACAATGGCTCGAATTTGAACATAAACTCCTTCTTGAAATACACATGGATCCTTGTGTTCTGAATTACAAATAAGATATGGTTAATAAAAACATCAAAAAGTATTATGAATCTACTGTATACATAAAAAAGAGGATAGTGTACATACATCTCTGCTTCTTGTAACCAAATCAAGGCTATATATGGATCCGGGCAGATTCATTTTGTGAATGCCAAATTGATATACATCTTCCTTGCACAGATATGTCATCGTTCATAGGATTAACATCTTTGATAGGTGTTATTTTCCTATCCTCGCCATTACCTGACATATAGTAACACAGATGAATGCATGTTAATGAATCTAAAAATCTAATGGTTTTACAAAAAAAACTAAATATGCTTTTCACACACAAAACATATTAAAACAATGTTTAACATATTGGATGTTTAACATAATCAAATAAGCTGCACATAAACTTAATACACATCATACCTAAAAACATCATACAAAAATAGACATAATGCACATACATTCAAATAAAGAGAATACATAATAAACAGGAAAAACACAATTCAAAAAAGTATTTACAACCAACAGATGGTAAATAAGAATATCAAACAAATAAACATCATAACAAAACACCAATTAAGTATATTGCATGTAAATAGAAAATATGATTAGTACCAAATTATAAACAATAGAACAAAAAAAATGTATAATCTCCTGATCCTCCAAAATTGCCAGAACCACCAAAACTCTTAGATCCGCCAAAACCTCCAGAGCCTCCAAAGCCTCCAGTTTTTCAAAAACTGCTACTTGGCACGGTTGGAGTTTTTTGGTATCCCATGTTACCACTCTTTCTAAAACCCTTATTCATAACTCCCTTTTTGATGTGTACAATATATGTGGATTGAGTGATGTGGTGTTAGATGATTTTGTAAATATTTATAGATACATATTAGGGATTTGAATGTGGCATTGAGAAATATGTAAAAATTATTTTCAAAATCAATTTCATCTGTGATTTGTGTGATATGGAGCACAATTTGAATTTGGAACATATTGATTGAGATATGAAAAGTTGACTGAGATTCAAAATGATTTCCAAAATTGGGAGAGAATTGAGGAGTGCATTGATTTAGTTACAAAGAATAGCTAAGATTTAGGGGAGGATTTGAATGGTTTTTGAGTAACCTCCAATTTGTATCCGGCACTCCACGAATTGTTATCAATTTTTTTTTCCAAGTGTACTCACAAAAACCAATCTGCTCTAGTGGTAGGAGTGTTGGCAACATTTTCCAAGTGACCAGGGTTCGAATCCCATTCTGCCTTAATTTTTTTAACAAATACCATACGACACAGCAGCTTAGGTGGCATTGCAAGTGCCAAGTGGCATTGAGGTGGCATTTATATGTGCCAAGTGGCATTAAGGTGGCATTGAGGTGGCATTTCCATGTCATTGTACATGCTTCAAGCTTCAAGTACAACTCGTACTTAGCCTCATATATAAGTAAAGATATATATATATATATATATATATATATATATATATATATATATATATATATATATATATATATATATATATATATATATATATATATATATATATATATATATATATATATATATATATATATATATATATATGGGAATATATTGGCTACAATTTTGTGCTATAAATGTGGGTCCCTGATTCTTTTTGTTGGTCCTGATTCTTTTCTGTGAGTCCCTGATTCATTGATAGTGTATTTTTTATGAAGGATTGTAGCCAATCTATCCCCTATATATGTAGAGAATCTGGATCAAATAAGATCAAACTTAAAGTTGTTAAAATGAGATCCAACTAAAATTTGACAAGCGACACTCTTCCTACAAGAAAAATAAATTTTATATTAACTACAGCTAAAATTGTTAAAGTTTCGATAGATTTCTTTTTAAAATTTACGAAACCTAGGTGATACACTTTGATTAGAAGGGTAATGTGTATCAGGTTTTTGTATGTGTATCAGATTTTGGAATATTTATTGGTTAGTGTAATGTATCGTGTATCACTAATCCAAAATCATGTATCATTTGATTATTAGTTGCTAAAATGTTAATTTGTATTAAAATATTATTTTTATTTGTATTATTGCTAAAATTGTTATTTATAAATGTTTTAGTGGTTTTTTAGACTTGATCTTATTTTTACAAATTTAAGTTTGATCTCACGTTAACTCTCCCATATATATATATATATATATATATATATATATATATATATATATATATATATATATATATATATATATATATATATATATATATATATATATATATATATATATATATATATATATATATATATATATATATATATATATATATATATTAATTATATATAACATGAGGCATTTGGCATTAATGCCACCTCAATGCCCAGTAATTCAATTTAATGCCACGTAATTGTCCACCTAAGCATTATTTTTTTAATTTAATTAGCTATTATTTAATTTTCGGATTTTTTTTTTATTAATTTTCGAATTTTGTTTTTTTTTTTATTAATCTCCAGATTTTTTATTAATTTTCAAAATTTAATTATAAAAAAGGAGTCTGCAAGAATCGAACCTTGGATGTTTAGATGCATTAATAACTATCTTACCACTAAAGCAACTTAATTTTTTGGTTATATCTTGCAAACCAAAAAATATAATGTTAACAGAATATTAATACTTGATTAAAAATCCCTTATATCACGTAAAAAAGAAATCTCTATTCATAATATGCTCTTTTTCCAAACCCTAATTTCATCTTTTCCACAGCCTATTTTTCTCAATTCTCTCATGTTGATCTTCTTTTTGTGTTTGCAGGTTTGAGAATACCAGGGTGCATACAAAGCCATATGAGCCACAACAAAGAATATATCTAGCTGATCAACGTATTTTTTTGACGATGAACCATATACGGTATTCTACTGTTGTAACGTTGTAGTTAATCTGTTAACATGGTTTCGTTAATTTCTGACTGTTTATCGATCTATTATATGAAGTTGAAATTTGACATGATCTTCTGGAACCTTGAATTTGATGTGCCTCTGAGGATGAGATGTATTGGTGGCAAGAACTCAACCTGATCATGATTAAGTACTCCCTAATTCTTGCTTAAATTTATTTTGGTTTGGGAAGAAAACTGTGAGTGTCTCCACTCAACACAAATTTAGACATGTTAGCTTCAAACTTATTAGGATAAATTAATGAGTTTAATATTCGATTATTGCCAGTTATGAAAATATTTTTCTCAAAATTGGATTGTCTGTATGTGAGTATGCATCTTCGTTCAATTCAAATTATGCAAAGAAGAATAACAATACGTGTGGGACATGTGGAGTTTGTAAGGAAGGTAAAGAACTATTGTTCTATAACAGATGTCCATTGTCCTTCCATAAAGGTAAATTCTTTATGTTGCAGCTAATAACCATGGGGGGACATACGGTTCGAATAACGTAAGCAGTAGGAAAAGACGTACAACAGCGAGGAACAAACACCACAGACAAGGAAGTCAATGCTTCCGAGGATTATATCGCAAAATAACCCATAGGTCATATGTGATCACGCCACAGACAAGGATGGCATTACTTACGTTTTACAGAGGTTGGTATACGGTTGGAACAATTTTTGTTTTATGTATGTCCTATAATGTAGTGTAATGTTGTAATGCTTAAGTATCTAATTAAGAGGCATAACTAACCATGTACTAATTGCATATTTGCATGCGCCTGTCATGATTAAAGAAGTCACGAGGAGGGTTCACTTGGAAAATATCCGCAAGTGCCTATACAAATGGTCGTCTTCCCACCCCAATAACTTCTTGCCAATATTGGCACCGATCTTTGAACCCCAAGAAGCTTATTGATGTCAGGTTTTCTAGGCTTGGACCTAGGATGACTATGAGTAGGACGTTGAAGCTTTATAAGTTACCCGATTTGACCTAAACCGGTTTTAGAAAAATGGAACGCCGGATGTTCCTCGAAGTGACCGACTGGTTAGAACCTACCTTTACGTTTGTGGTTTTATTCTCCATTCTTCATCTAGCATAATATAAACTTTATGATTTTGTGCGGTGTTTACAAGATTTTGTTGTTGCTGAAGGTATTTGGTACAGTAAGAGAAGCCCAGCATATCTCGACTAGGATCAAGGTTGCTATGAAAAAAAATTTCATCAAACAATCAATGATTCTGATTGGGAAAGAGGTATTCTGATTAATTTATATTGCATGATGTGCCTCATATATCTCTTTGTTGAGTAATCTCAATAATAGCAACTACTTTATAGCTTTAAAAGGGCATATAACTTCCGAAAATCGTTATAAAAAACATTTGTGTCACATCAGCTTTATAGTTTTTGAAACTACCAATAACAAAAAAGTTTGAAAAGTATGATACTAAAAATCCAATGACCAGATATAATACTGTATATATCAATTATCCATGTTTCTTGATGTTCCAAATTCTTTCTTATGAACTCAATTGATGATATTCTTTATTTTTTTGTGATCGCGGCTTAGTGAACAGAGAGATTAAAATAATGAGGCTTCTTTCACATCCTCACATTGTTCGGATTTATGAGTTGATAGAGACTCGGTCAACCATATATAATGGATCATGGAGTATATGAACTCAGGTGAACTTTTTTATTATATTATCACTAATGGGCAACTTGAGGAGAATGAGGCTCGCCATTACTTTCAACAGGTATCAATCATTATTTTTCTTGCACACCGACATCCAATTTTGTTATGTCACATATGATCCCAAGATTCTAAATTAAGAGTTTACTTATTCAATACATAAGCTAATAAATTCTGGTAATTCTATACTAAATTTATTAATACAAAGAAACTGATATGGTATGGTTACTCCATGTAGATCATTTCAGGTATAGAGAGTTGCCACCTTCATAAGGTCGTTCACCGAGATCTTAAGCCAGAAAACCTACTTCTTGACAGAAAAGGCAGAGGTTTGATATAGCTGAAGCACGTTTGAACACTATATTTTACAACACGTTTTATTGGTGATGATAGGAATATGATTATTTCATATTATATTTTGATGTAGATACTCTTCTGGACGCTTTATGCCGGTCCCAAGTCGATGTTTGGAGTTGTGGGGTTATATTATATGCCTCTTCTCAACCGCAATACTTTGATGATGAGAATATGTCTGCTTTATCATAAAAATAAAGGTTTGTGAGGTACATTTTTGTTCTTAGTTTTAATAAAAGATTATACTAACTTGAAATTACTTGGTGTCAGAGTGGATTATACACAATCCCAAATTACTTGTCTCTTGGAGCACGCGGATTTAATTTCACACGGATGCTTATTGTAGATCCAATTAACCGTATAACTATTCCTGAAATATACAAGCATCCATGGTTTCAAAAAAATCTTCCAAAGTACATTGCAGACAACTCGATTGATACTGCATGGAATACAACAAAGGTATTATAGTAATTGAGCTCAAAATTACTACATTAAGTTGCTTAAGCATCATGATCATTGCCTCATTTGATTATACTTAGCTTTAAGTGATTGCGTGCATCTTGTGACTAAAGAGATCAATGGGAAAATACCCCATTTGACTGATGTATTAGGAAAAGCTCATGACTAATACACAAAGATTTGTACATTAAAGCAATAACTCATAAGTTATTAAAGCAAATGTCATAAGTTAGTTGTTTCTGTCTATTCCAGGTTATTGGGCAATTCAATCTGGGATTTATCATCGGGAAGTTGGACCAAGATCTCTTTATAGTGGATCAGGTCTTGCATTTGTACCATTTCTATAGTTAATCTTACCTTACGGTCCAATACCATATCCACGACTTTCTAGCATGTAGGATGTATATCCAGTGTTGCACCGAAACGCCTATTACGCTCGCGTTCCCGTTTCGAAACTTGGTGGGAACGGGAACGGCCCCGAAATGCCCCCGAAACGTTTCCCTAGTCGTTTCTGGATTTCCATGCCGTTTCCTTAGCCGTTTCTGGATTTTCATGCCGTTTCCCTAGCCGTTTCTGGATTTGCAATAAGTTTTCAAGTCGTTTCTGTCTTTCTGATGGGTTTTAATGGGCTTTTTTATTTTGGAATAAGTTTTCAAGTCGTTTCTGATGGGTTATAATGGTTTAAGGGTTTTGATCAATGAATTTAAGAAAATGGTAATACCTGAAGACTAAAGTGAATTAGAGGATTGATAATAATGTACAGATCTGAAAATATATCTTGTGTTGAGTAAATGCAATGTGGTTGATTAAGGTATTCAGATTTATAAAAGTTGGTAAGGTTTTTAATATATGATTGTCTGTGTTTTTTGTGTGTGGAAATATAGGAAAGTGCACCGACAAATGGCGCGACTGCTTCTTTGTTTGGTTTTTAGCAGCTTTTGTGGGGCAATACACTTGGTGTTTGCAAACTAAACTCTTGATTGATAGATTGATTTGATAGTAAAATATAAATTTAATATAGTATTAGGTGGGATCAAGTTAAATACTAAGCACTGTAATCACTAAGTTTTCAAGTCCATTTCTGGATTTTCATATTGCCGTATTTCTATGCCGCTCCCGTGATCTTGAATTTTGATTTTGCCGCTTCCCCGCCCCCCGTATCGCTCCCGTATCCCTTTCCATTCCCGTTTCTGCTACACTGTATATCTTAATAGCTGCATAATTTTAAACCTTTATCTTCTTATCAAAGATGTCGCAGACGAGAAATACAATTATGAGCATTTGTCATAGTTCACCATCTTGAATCAACAACCTTTGCTGAGGTAAGGTATTTAATTGATATTAGATCCATGGATACTGTTGTGTGAAATCTGAAAGTACCTTTATATCATTGTATTTGACATGTATTGTTTCTATATGATAATTTAAAAGGCCTATTTTGGTGGAATTATCTCCTGAAGAAGAAGTAATCGTCTCGATGCATATGGATACAATCAGGTGCTTATTTTGCAGCTTCTGCTACGAACAATAATTATCTTAGGAATTTGTTTCCAGAGTTGATTGGAATATTGAAATAATCCAGGGCTGCTATACCTCGGGAGATTACTAATTCTAGGTACTTCCCAGCCTCGATACCTAGCAATAGGGGCAACAAAAAAAGAAAGGTTGGTTTATGAAGTGTTAAAAGTTTCGTCCCTATTGTTTTTGGCTTTTGCCAGATTGAATGTCAAATTAAAGTGATTTCAAGAACCGTATGTTTATGTCTCAGATTGGTTAATAGGTGTTTTTGTCTAAGTTAGCTGTTTTTGTCTATTCCAGGTTATTGGGCTGTTCAATTTTGAATTTATTGTCGGGAAGTTGGACCAAGATCTCTTTATAGTGGATCAGGTTTTGCATGTAGGATGTATATCTTAATAGCTGACAATTTTAAACCTTTATCTTCTTATCAGCATGCTGCAGACGATAAATACAATTATGAGCATTTGTCACAGTTCACCATCTTGAATCAACAACCTTTGCTGAGGTAAGGGATTTAATTGATATTAGATCCATGGATACTGTTGTGAGCTTCTATCTGATGCTGATAACCTATGTGTGGAGTATGTACCTTCCCTGCCTTCTTCCAATTCCAATCGCATGCCTTAAGCTTTAAATATTCTTTTCATCGACCACTACGCTCTAAGCTTATATTAACTCCTTTTATGTTTTTGCAGATTGAGGAACAGCTATGATATGTAAAATTATCAAGAAAGCTCGCACACTTGCTTATTTCAAATTGTAGAATTTTCCTTGGCTTCTTTAGGTGAAGACCCAAGTGTGGTAGTAAGGAAACCGGCCCAATGCTTAAAAGGTGATATGTAGTTTGATTTCTTGATAATCTCGTTATTTCTTCAAGTATTTGCTGTTTTATTTCACAGCAGAGAGATGGCTAGGCCTATGATCGCAAAGTAATAGCAAATTGAGCTTTGCGTTAGCAAGAAACTCATGGAGAGTTCGAGCATCTAAATTATTAAAAAGCTCACAAAAACCATCAATCAACCAAATCTAAAGGCTATTAAAAGAGGTACGTGTTGATTGTAAAGTTTATGATGTTATTCTTTAAGTAACTGTTTGGATATGAGTTTCATTTGCATCGTAGATGGAAAGACTGGCCATATATATAATAATATTTGCAGGGTCTGACTATAAACGTTCCTTTGGAAGATTATTTTTGGCATAGCCTAGGCTCGAGACAATAAAAGAAAATGGTCTACAATGGGCAATGAAGGCCAAAAAGGTCCTTTTTTCCCACTTTAACCAAAAAATTTGACGCGTCAAGTCAATTGACACCTTATTCCTACCATGAACGTGTTTCAGCAGATTCTCGTGCACTTGAATTGCATAAAGTTTTGAACTGATAGCGGAAGGATAAAATTTACCTGCTGCACTTTGACAAGGAACTTAAGGTAAGCTAGATAAATAATATATATTTTATCTATAATTTTAATATTTTTTATTACTAATGTGTTATATTTTTGGTGATTGCGCTTATTACAAGAACGCGGTATGCTTTATGCAATTGTAGGAAGCCATATGATCGAGAGCAATGATCGGTGATAAATGTGACGAATGGTATCACTTTGATCTGACGATCTGCCTTTACGCACCAAAGACTTATATATACACTAGATGAGGAGGATAAATGCACTTCGTCATCAATTGCACTAGAAAGGCAAGTGCACTCTTTCTAAAGATTACCCTTTTTAAATAAATAGTTATTACAAGCCTTTTAGAAGTTAAATTTACACGTAAGATGGCTTGACTATGACAGGTCAAATGGTGAATGTGAAGAACCGCAAACGCCATCTCCGAGACCAATGGAGTTGAGGAGAGAAGCAGAAAGATCAAATTCAAATGCAACCCGAAAGGTAGCAGAATACCAAGCGACGTAGTGGCATTGAACGCCTTTTACGAAGAAACCGAAAGCATTTCAGAAGAGTAGCTAAAAAACGTGTAGAGCAAGAGGTTTTTTCTCCATGCAGGCTATACTTTCAAAAGTATATATAGAATATGCATAGTAGGACTGATATAAAATTGTCGAATTCAGGTAGATAATTAATTCATTGATCACTGTGCTTTTAACAAGAGAGACAAGTTTGGTCAGAACCTGAAATAATAAGTGAACATATACAAGACCCTCGCTCACATTGTACATGCTTGATCGTTACTATTGTGATTGCTCATCACTATAAGTTCCCTAATTATAGTCAAAGACAAACAATATCTCTTTAGCAAGAATCTAGTGTCAAATTGTTTACTTCAATATTTATTCGATGAATTACATTAGCATGTTTCAGTGAAGAACCATATACACATTTATGAACTCTTGTGATTAACCCTAACTCAATCCAACCCGCCACAACATGTGCCATTACTATTCAAACATATCTCCCACAAATGCAAGTTATATATTTGTCTGGTTTGTAAATTTTTACTAGAGCGGCTTCTTTATTTATTTCTTTCTTTCTTATGGTGCTGGTGTTACTGGTATAATTATTCAGAGTGTGAATATAATCTTTGTGCGCAATGTAAACTCTTCCCCTGGTGTGGGGAATCCCAAAGAGTGCAAACGAGGATGGGACTTTAAGACAACATGATCTACGGGAGACCACTTCTTACTCCCCTGCTGATACTTCTCGTAGCGATAGTCGCAATGTATTAGTAAGTATGAACTCTACAAGGTTAGAAAAACCTACTACTCGATATCTACTTCCTTTGTATATAGAGATTCAAGCAAAATATATTGCAAGATATGTTATGATTGTTTGATAGATGCTACATATGTATCAGCTTCTATAAATACCTACAATAATGTACATGCGTACTAGCATGATTAAAAAAATCTATGATTCTATTAAGAAAGACTAGGCAAGACCCGGGTATATGAAAGACCATCATTTAGTAACATAAAAATACAAAGGAATATGCTATCTTTAACAAGGTAATAAACGTGATTATGTAGGTAGTAGAATTGTGTATCCAAGGTCTACACATTTGTGTCGTTTGATCATGATGGTCTCCTTGAAAAAGAATCACCTCCTCATATCGCTAACACACATGATGATAAGAGTCAAGCCCACACGAAGCCTTGGCCACACCCAATTACATCTACTTTTACTGGACCATGTTTTATATTTGACACTTTAAAAAACACATTAACAATAGAAACAACACAAAAGTATACTGAAGTTGAAAGAAGTTAGCATGCTTTAAAAACCAATGTAAAGAGGCTCAAAGAGGTGATAATATATGAAATTATAGCAAAAGTGAATGTGTCGGCCATTAAACTAAAAGTTATAATAGTAAAGTGATTTATTAATCACAAGACCCGTGCATCACATTAGTAAAGTTCAATCGTAAATAAAAATAAATGCAAATAAATATTTTTCTTACGATTATCACCTTGAATTCCCTAAAAACATTTCAAACAAAAACTAATATAATAACAAAATAAAACGAAATAAAAAATTTTCAACCGTAAACTAATACAATAAAAATATACAATGAAATATCCGTCATTACAAATAATTTACCGTTAAGTGAAACTAATACAATAACAAAATACCATCAAACCATAATTACAATTCATGACCACATCCTTAAAAGTAATCTTTCGTTAAATAACACCATCAAAATAAAAATTAAGTCACCATTGGGCGTGGCTTCAAAACTAGTATATATATATATATATATATATATATATATATATATATATATATATATATATAGAGAGAGAGAGAGTTAGGATCAAATAAGAAGATTACTTAAAATAAGAAGGAATAAGAAGAACTATAACCGCAAATCCAAGATGCACCGATCTAAATTAGATGCATCCCTATAATCTTATATGCATTATAACACACCATAGTGTGTTTTTAGCTTTTAATCGATGCATATATATATTAGATGCATTTCATGATTTTGTTTTTGTTCCTCCTCGCATCGCCAAAATTATGAAAATCAATTTGCATCATATATACATCAAATTAACTTTCGAAACTCAAGATGTTGCATCTATATGAATAGAATGCATCTAATGCAAGTCGTTGCATCTCAAATGTGTGGTTTTGGTCACTTCTCACCACTTCTTATTTTAATTTACTTCTTACTGGATCCCTACTCTATATATATATATATATAATATGTTTTACGATATCCGATGGTAAAATACTTTTAAAACACATAAAATGATCAAAACACTCGTTTTTACGAAGTTATGATAAGTTTATAAGTTTTCTAAACTTTTTCCCGGATTTACACTTTTTCTCTCAAGTTTCAAAATGTATGAGTTTAGTCCCTTAACTTTGAGCAATTGACACTTTATACCCGAATTATGTTTTATATCAAAACTTTTGAAATTGACAGTTTTAGTCCTTTAATGAAACTGTTTTACAAAAACTGCCCCCATGATACACTTTAACGTATATAAACCTTAAGGTTTCAAACTTTACATTTCTAACCCAAAACTTTTATTATACTAGTTTCGACATACTACAAAAATGGTCCTTGTATTTTCAACGTATACATGCATGCGTATATATCTACCCTTTACTTTCGAATATGTGCATGTCTGGTCCCTCGACTTCCCATGCAAGTAATTTACGTACTAACTAACCCCTTTAACTTTCCAAAACATTCACTTTTAACCCGATTTGTTACATGTTTTGCAAAACTAGTCCGAAATTACATTGTCGATTTTATAAGTTGTTTAACTTTTCAAAAGCTTATCATCAGCTTATTTGGAGCTTATGGCTTATTTGTATTGCTAATGGGCCGGGTAAAACCGTCTTTGGGCCAAGGTTTTCACGTGTTTGGGCCTTAAGGCCCAATCGGTTGTGTTTGATTTTTGAAGAGAAACGAGGCAAAAAGGGGGTTTAAAAGGGTTTCATAAGGTCGATATTAGCATTGCAAGATGATTTTGTACTTCTTCTAGAATTTTATTTAACAAAGTTCTTGTCGTGTGACCTTATAAGGTCCGATATACACGACATTCGATCAACAAATGTGACAACGAGTCTAGGGATTTAAAGAAAAACGTTATAACGTGTCATATATACTTTTAGTGGTAAAATATGTGCATGTCTTAGCTCATTGAGTTTCTAGTGTCTCAATATATATGTTGGGTTCAGTAAATTACCAAACCCCTTAATTCTAGGTTTTGAATAGAAAATACCCCAAGTGTTTAATCCCTTAAACGTTAACAAGTCACTGAGCGCATAGTCTCTCAGTGAGCTATCTTAGGGATACTCAGTAAGAGACAAAGAAGAAGTCTCTCCACAAAGTAAGGCGTAACTTAAGGGGTGAAGATCGAGTCAAGAAGAAGATGGTGGATTCAGGGAGTGATGACAATAATGCACTGAACTCAAACTCCTCACCAACGACTCAACACCTGAAGACAAACTAAAGACTAAAGACCAAGGCTATGACGACAAAGAATGAGTGGGACAAGGCGGATAATTTCGAACAGATAAGACGAGTCCTTATCAACCAAAGTCAACTTTCCCCAAATCGTTAACTATCGCTAGTGTCATCACCGACAAGAAGAGCGACCTTGTCACTTACCCAATATAATGGGAAGCAGAGACAAAATACATCAGATTTTGTCTTCTCAGAACCTGCCGCTTGTCCTCTGGATAGAGTTAAAACCATACTTATATAAATAGCATAAGTGGTTGGAGTGGAAGATTTTAAGCTTGTGATTAATTGTAAACACACACAACAATCTTCCACTCCTCCAAATACAACTTTGTCCCCTGAGATAGCCTGGTTCCTTTAGAAGTTGTGCTCTGACTTAGCCTGAGCTTAGTGAGGAGATACCATACTTTGTCATTTCAATCCTAAGTACTATTCCACAAGTACTTGGGTAATGTATTCTTTTTTATTCATTTCTAATAAAGAATATAAACGTTGAAAATTTATCAATGTTTTACTAACTTGATTTCAACATTATTCACAATCTGATTGTTTATTACTTTAACTATTTTAATACATTGTGAAACGGAACAACAAGTATCAGAAAGGGTGTGATTATAAAACCCTTTTAAGCCGCTCAAACGCTTTTAAATCGATCCTAATGGTGAAATTGATGTGCCCCAACTTGTCGACAAAAAGGGTGGAGCTTATTCACTGTTGCCCCTCGACTCGAAGTTGGTAAATTTAACAAATGGAAAAAGCGAATGCTTTGCTATTTGACTGGATGGAACCTTACTACATAATGTGTATTAATGAAGGTCCATTTATCCAAAAGACTGCGGAAGGTTTGCCTAAACCTGAAGCTCAGTGGACTCGACGGTGAGAAAGAGTGGTCAACTAGGACCAAAGGCTCAGCAAGCTCGTCATATCTTGTCTTCCTGATGATGTCATGGAGTCCGTTATTGGTCAGAGTGCAATTAAACAAACCTCGATGACTCGTCCACGCTTATGAAGGTCCCTCGATACCAAGGAAACAGGATTATGGACTGAAACTCGAGTATAACACCTTCGGGCTAAGGACTCAGAAACTCTTTCTCAAACTAACACCCGGTACAAAACATTGTTAAATGAACTGTCTAATGATGGTGTTAAGTTGTCCAAACATGAAATCAATGTTGGTTTTGTCAATAGTCTCCCCAGAAGGGTTGAATCTCTCAGTGGACTTAGGAATGCTAATCATATCTAGAATCTTGAACTTCCTGAAATATATGGGAAATTTGTTTATGAGGAAAACCTCATCAACGCGATACCTCGACTTAAAGAAGTCTCGTGAAGTCAAGAAGTCCCCACCACCACTTCAACACCAATTTCTACTGCTTTTATTCTAACAAGGTGGTTCAAGATTTTAGGAAAATTCAGATTGATGAGGTCGATGAGAGGGAAGTTGAAAGTACCTGAACGATTTAAAATATTGAGTTTCAGGAAGAGCACTCTGCTAACTCAAAAGGTTTATACTAAGAAACAAAAGTTTTTCAAATGCTAAAGCTAACGAGGACAATGAATGTTTTAAGTGTCATAAAAGAGGTCATTTTGCCAAAGGCTGTTTTTCAAAAACAATTTCTGAACCCTCTTACAAACCATCATCGTGGTCAAATCAGCCCCTCAGTTTTACCAAATTTCAACCAAAATCTATTAGTCTCATCAAAATTTTCAAAACAAATCGATCAAAACAAAACTAGATTTTGAAGCTAAGTACAGAAAGTCAAAGCCAAGCTAGCACTGCCGAGGGCCACCCTCGAAACAACAAACACTGTTAAATCGCGGGGTAAAACAAGGCCTAGTTTTGAAGTCTTCGACCGGATGAAGCGGTCCCCTCGACGATGAAATGGTGCAAGTCAGCAATCGATGGCTCTCTAAGAGGACAAGCTAGTGTTGGAAAAATCATGCCAGAAATAGAGAGTGGGTCAACATCACAATGAAGAAGGTAAATATTTTACTTTCTATGGATGATGACTCGACACCGCCCGATATGAACTATATCAATGTTGACCTTAAGTTTGTAGAAGAGCAACGATTAAATCTTTTTCAAAATACAACAAGTTAAGTTTTGAATTGAACAAGTTAGGGATGAAGCGCTTTTTTAAACAAGCTAAGCTTGAGGTCACACACGAAATTCAAAAACACCGAACTAGTTAAAAGAAATCAGGATCTTTAAGATGAACTTAAAAAGGAAAAAGATATCATTGAAAGTTAGGATGCTAAGAATCCTGTCTTTGATGCCGCTGGAGCCCCCAAAGAAAAAAAGAGTCATAGGTGAAGATCATCTCCCCACTCTCACAACAAAGATCGAGTCCAAAGCCATTTGTGTCGGTGGCATGATTACCAATATGTTATCATTTCCCAAGCCCGGTGATTGGATTGAACGGGTTAACCTCGAGTAAGCTTCCAAATTTCGATTCGAAGAATACTAGAGCTCAAAGCCAAGCTCTAAAGAGCATGCTTGACTCCTGATGTGCCAGTGGCTTGAACACATCTCTCGAATGGGCAATCTCAAGCACCGCCCCACCTTCGAAACCTCTTCGTGGTGCCGCACAAGCCTTAGCTCCATTGCAATTTAATTCCCACTCACTCAAAAGAAAGGTCCGGACTTGGTAGAACCATCCTGAAAAGACCAACAAAACCAATCCAACAAGATTCTACTCCCACTGAGACTTCCACATCTTTAGTCTACTGCCAGCAATTCAAGAATCGACTGAACTTGTGAGAAGTGACCTGATAAGATGGAATTCATCAAAAGCTCCTGATTCAATCAAGGAAACTAAGTCAGCCACCTCTAGTTCATCAAGGTCAAAATCCACCAACAAGCCCAAGTAAGTGTGATCTCTGCGCATTATACCCGGCCATACCACTAACAACTGTTATAGAATCCTTTTTTGTATGATCTGCAAAAAGGATGATCACATAACTTCTGATCACTTACAGTATGTAAGTTCATTCAGTGATGCAAAACATACCAAAATTGGTCATCAACATAAAGCAAAACCTTTTCCTCCTTGCCCACACTGTGGCTTTAATGATCATCATCCTGATGATTACCTCATGAACACATGCTGTGATATTTGCGGAAACCCAGCTCATGAGACATCCCAGCATGACAGTGTCATCCAAGCAAGGAGAAGTTCAAAGCAACCTCGAATCACTGAGTCATCCTCAGTCATTAAATGCAAAACCTGTGGCAAGATAATGCACTCAACCTCGACCATGAGTCAATTGCCAAATTCAAACAGACCTTTAGACCCAAGCCCACTAGCATGGTACGCCAAGAGAAACTAATTCAGTTTACTATTTGTGCATAGACACGCCGGGCCTATTTGGCATCTAGATAGTGGATGCTCAAGCATGACTGGCGTAGGAGTATTTGCACAAGTATGTAAAGGAACCAAGACCCAAGGTAGTATTTGGTGATAACTCATCATGTCCCACTGAAGGTTATGGTTCAAGAACCAATGGAATAGTTTTCTCTAGAATAGCTTATGTCAATGGTCTAAAATACAATCTCATCGTGTCGGTCAATTATGTGATGCTAAGTACATTGTGCAATTCAATGACAAATAAGGCACCATTTTCAATGCCAACAAAGAAGTTGTTTTGATAACTCCTAGAAGAGATGATGTTTATGTCTTAGACATGTCAACACTCTCTCAAGATGGAACTTGTCTCTTTGCCAAAGCCATTTAAATGTCAACCGGCTGTGGCACAAGAGACTTTCTCACTTAAACTTCAAAAACATCAACAACTTGGAAAAACAAAATAAAGTCCTTGGCTTACCATCACTGGTTTTTGCAAAAGATAAACCATACTCTCAAATGTGAAAAGGCAAACACCAAAGAGCATCTTTCAAAATAAAACAAAATTTCTCCATCAAAAGCTGCCTTCACCTCCTGCACATGGATCTCTTTGGACCAGTAATCCTAGATCAATCCACAAGATGTAAGTATAAGTTGTCATTGTTGATGAGTTCTCAAGATTGGGTTGGGTTTCTTTCTAAGAAGAGTCAAGCAGATGATACAGTAATGTCATTCATCAAGAAAATTGAAAACCAAAATGACATTACTGTTAAACAAATCAAAACTGACAATGGTACTGAGTTCAGAATTCAAGAGCTTGAGAATTTCTGTGATGAAAAGGGAATTTCCCAAAACTTTTCATCTCCTTACACCCCTGAACAAAATGGGGTAGCTGAAAGAAAAAACAGAACTCTCATTGAGGTCAGAACTATGTTAAATGGCTCAAGACTCTCAAAACATTTCGATCATAAGTCAAAATGACTGTTACACTCAAACAGTCCATCATTGTCAAAAGACATAACAAACCCCTATATGAGATATTCAAAGGTAGACTTCCTGATATCAGCTACTTTCATGTGTTTGGGTGTCCTGTGTTCATCCACAATCACAAGGATCACCTAGGAAAGTTTGATGCAAAAGCTGATGATGGGTATTTCCTAGGTTACTCACTGATCTCTAAAGCCTTCAGGGTGTTTAACACCAGAAGACAACAAGTTGAGGAAACCTTTCATGTCACCTTTGATGAAAGTTTAGAAAGTATTAGATTTACCAATACCTCAGTGGAGGAAATAGGAATTGATGACTCATCAAGATATCCTCCTGATGAGTTCAACACTGAAATCAATTCCTCATATCAAGCTGATGCTGACATCTCATACTATGTCTTACCCCACAACCTTCCTCAACCCACTATTAGTGATGTCATTGATAATCAATCAGTCCCCACTAGGATAGGTAATACTGAACCAAATGTTCAGGAACTTGTAATTCATGAACCCCAACCTGAACAAAGCATCTCAACAGATGATCCTAATGATTCTGTGGCTCCTGCACCTGAACTTACTCATGAGTTTCCAGTGACCTCTTCAAGCTCATATCCTAGACCACAAAGTAAGTGGACAAAATCTCAGGACATTGAACTTGTAAATATCATTGGTGAACCCAGTGAGGGCATGCTCACTAAAAGCATACGCTAAGTTAATTAAGCGGCAAACCAATGAATGTCTATATGCGATTTTCTATCAAATAGAACCCAAAAGTGTCACCGAGGCTCTAAAACATCCAAGTGGGTTCGGGCTATGCAAGAAGAACTTCAATAATTTGATAAAAACAAGGTCATGACCTTGATCAAATGTCCTCAGGATGTCGTTGTCATAGGAATGAAGGGTTTTCGAAACAAACTGATGAAAACGGCATGTCATTAAAAACAAAGCCAGACTTGTAGCCAAAGGTTACAATCAACAAGAAGGCATTGACTATGATGAGACATTTGCTCTTGTTGCAAGAATGGAAGCCATCAGGATCTTCCTTGCATTTGCAACTTACATGAACTTCGAATTTTACCAAATGGATGTAAAAAGTGCATTCCTAAATGGTGAACTCAAGGAAGATGTGTATGTTCAGCAACCTCCTGGATTTGAGAGTAGTGAATTCCCTGACTATGTCTGCAAGCATGATAAAGCCCTTTATGGACTTAACAAGCTCCCAGAGCATGGTATGAAACTCTCTCAGCCTTCCTGATTCAAAACAAGTTTGTCAGAGGAAAGATAGACAACACTTTATTTATCTACAGGACAAAGCAAGATGTGATATTGATCCAAGTATATGTTGATGACATCATCTTTGGCTCAACAAATTATAATTTTTGCAAACATGATTCGTTGAGGTTCAGGGGTATGTGTGTATGGATAAAACCAAAATATCGATATAAAAAATAACCACAAGGAATGATTTAAAATCCCTTTAGGAAAAAGGATAATGAATCAAAACCCATGAGTGATAGTGATATGGATTAGGAAATCCGAAGTCGCTTTCCAACGAGGTGTGAATGGGCAACGTCGTTATTCGTTCGTTATTAAAATGCTCGATGTTTTGGATTTTTGAATTTATTAAAACTACGGGGAATGGGAAAACAATTAAGGAAAATTACACTACGGGGAAATCCTAAATACGCGAATTAAACTAAAACGTATTAAATAAAACGTAAATAAAATGCAACTACGTCTATTCTAAGTCCTAAAAATGATCTAAAATTATTTTCTAATTAAAAATGATATTAGAAAATTAACTAAGAATTAAAACTAATTTTTATGATTTTTCTAGAATTTATTTAAATTAGAAACTAATTTAAATGCTAAAAATTACAAATTAAACTAGGAAAAATCTGGAAAAATTATTTTTTTGCTTTTTATAATTTTCTTAATCTAGGAAAATTGAAAAATTATTTTTTGTAACCTTTTCTGAATTAATCGAATTAAATGCTATTTAAAAAGTCTAAAAAACTGATTTTAATTAAGAAAAATAGCAAACAGAGTTGGAAAAATATGAAAATTTCAGGAAAAGTCTAAAATAATATTCTAATTCTATGAAAAATATCAAAACCTAAGCTTATGTGTGAGATTTAAAAGCTGTAGTGCAAACTGATTAAGGAATTAAGCTCTAAAATAAGCTAAAGGATGCTAGAGTGAACCAAACTGTCTCAGAAGCTTAATTATACTAAAAATAACTAATATCAACTAACTCCAACTAATCCCAACACCTAATGAACTAGTCTCAATGATTCAACTTCTAAAAATTCTCTTGGCCAAACAGCCCTAACCCTCTACTTTAAGCTATTGCAGCTATCCATCCAATAAGCTAAACTGAAAACCAAATTTTAGATCTTCAAGACCACCAAGCAAAGATCACTTGTACCAAAATTCAGCCTAAAACTAGCCCAAATGAGGCTTCTACAGATCTTTTAAGTTGGCTGTTCACAATCGGTTTATGTTGATTGTGAGCAGGCAAATCACTCTAAGAACAAGTCTGCTTTAGAGCTTATAAAAGCTTGATAAAATTCCACAAAATGAGATTACTAAACGACCAACTTAAATTTATTATTCCAAAGTTTCAAATATTTTGAACTGGCCCGAACACATGAAAATTCTACAAAGATTGGTGGCGGTTTTACACTTTTGACTTATGACAGATTTTTCGAAGTTTGACTAAAATGAGTTTTGATTTCAATTTGTTTAATGCTAGTGATGTTTTAAGCTAAACCTAAGCTAGATTAAGCTACTCTAACATTATCTAAACACAGATCAAGATTTTGATCTTCAAATATCCAACAGATGTGAAAATTAGAACCTATTTAATGTGATTTTGACTTTCACTGATTTATTGTGCAAATGAGTGACTGAATTGACTGAGTTATGACCTATTGAGACTAGCGTACTAGTTCTATCACTAAAGTAACCTCAAACATACCAATCTGATCCAAACACTTTTCAAAACAGATTTGCAATAAACTCTATCAAATCCTTATTACCAATCTATAGCAGCTTAAACCTATGATCTAATGATAATAAAGAGCTAATGAATGTAGATACCAATACAAACCAGATTATGACTAAGCTAGATTTGCAACAACGAGATATGAAAACAATATAAAAAAGCAGATTGAATTCTACGAGAGGTCCGCCCTATGGCTTGCCCAAAATATCAAAATACCACTATCCTAGGCGATATTAACCCGACTCATTTCGAGTATCAACCCAGTTCCATATTCAAAACCATATTAAGCTTCCAGTTGACTTTGGTTGATGTTTAGAACTTTTGTTGTAAATTGAGATTGAAATGGAGTTAAGCTCACAATAAGCTATCACAAGCTTATATGAACCTAATAAAACAGTAGCTGAGGTTTAAGATAAACTAAAAAGAAACTTGAGGATATTTTTTTTATTTTTTTTTCAACTATTTTTTTGATTTTTTTTTAGATTTTTGATTTAATGAGAGAATTAAACTGCAACTATTTTGAAATAAGCTGACATGAATTAAGCAACTCTAATAAGCAATAATAAGAAACATTTAAAACTTAAACAAGGATTTGAGAACAAAAGTAATTTTCATTAAAACATAAAATTTGAGATTACAAAGGAATTACAAAAGCTAAATAAAACTTGGAAACATTAATTCTGAATTAAAAACTAAATTAAGCTACTGAATAAAAGGTGTGAAAAAAAAGTGTCTTCAATTCGTGAGTGAAAGGGCCTTTAAATACTTGAGCTCAAGCCTCTTAGAAGGATCCAGAAGGCTCAATCTATGCTTTCTCTTAGTCCTTTGCAGTCGTCAGATTACTATCCACCTCTCATCTTCTCATCTTGACCCTTGGATCACATTTGCCACATTGCACTAGCCAATTAGAGGGCAAGGATTGATGGAAATGACACAGTTAAGGTGGCATCCGTGTGTCGAAAGAATGTCAGTGGTACGATACTACCCTTAATTGAAGTTAATTTTGCCAATTAGGATCGTGGGTCATATTAGGGTTCATACTTGTGGTGGGTTTTGGATTTGGGGGTAGATTTTGGCGCGTGAGGTTATTTTATATTTGTTTGATTATGTTGACCGGGTATAAGGGTTTGACCTGGGTAAATTGGTACCGGGTTGGGGAAAAACGGGTGAAAGGGTTGGATATATATTGGACCGGGTATTACTTGGGTTGGTTTTGGTTGGTTATTTGGGCCAAAGGTTATTGGAGTTGGACTAGGACTAGCATTTATTAATCCAAGGACCAAAAATGTACAAGCTAAAAATCCAGGGACTAGATGTGTAATTCTGAAAATGTAATCCAAGGGCCATTGTTGTCATTCTCAAATAATCCAAGGGCTGAATTTGCAACTTTTGAATTTCGAGGGTATTTCCTGCCAAGTGCTAAAAGTTCAGGGACTATTTCTGACAATTCTTCAAACTTGATTATATCTTTCAAATATCATCCTCTGAGCATAAAAATCTTCACAGATGCTTAATTGACCTTCGGCTCGGCTTTAGCTCTCTTAATCTCTCGTGCTTTCGGATTTTCGTGCGATTTGGCTTCTTTTTGCGTGTTTTATCATATCCAAACGCCAAGCAAAACTCGAAAACAACATATAAGCATAAGGCTCTTTCTTGGTTATTTTGGGTTAGTTTTCATAAAGAAAAAATATGTGTTTAAGCACATATCAAAATACCCCAGACGAGACCATTGTCATGTCCCCACGCAATGCAATCAACTCACGTTTCTAAAACCAAGGATTTCAATCTCTTTCTACTAAACCTATGAAGAAGTAGCAAAGATTCCTCAAAAGAGATTAAGAAAGCCTTAATTCTAAAAACGCCCCATTTACCTTTTTATACACATATAGATATTACGATTAAGCACATTCCGATTATGAGTGACGGTTTGTTGAACTTTCATGTCGATCAATAACTCCAACATTTTTCAAACGACATGTTAGGATCACGGAGTAAGAAACACAACACAACGTGAAGTGACCATACGGATATAATACATCGTCCCTGATTTTTCACAAGTCCCCAAACTAAGCGTAAAATCGAAATCATTGTTACATATGACTCTAGATGCTAACACTACCCATGGAAGTTACTTGTGTAATTACCTTTTGCTCCCATTTTCCTATTTTCCTCTAGATTTTTTTTTATTTTTGTGAGAAATGAATTTCTTCAAGTTTCTCGTTTCGATAACTTTTATTCCAATAAAGATACAAAGCTAAGTCGCTAATTAGTTATCCATCTTCCCTCGAAAACCATTGCACACAAGAATGAGGTCCACATCAAGGTCCTAATTTCCATACGATTTAGGGAGATATCTCCCGGATTCAAAGTTTGGCTTAACACTTATTTCAGAACATTTGCATTTTTGCAATTTAGGCCCTTGGTCTTTTCAACCACTAACTCAACGGGATTACCATTTTATCGAGAAGTCTTATTATGACTTTGGATTTTTCCTCTGCCTTTATAGAAGTCTATGACAACTTTTATGGCTTTGGATTTTCAACTTTAATACATTTGGGCTTTATTTCATGTTAATTTTTGTGCCAAACTCCGAATCCTCCGGCTTTTATAACAATAGAAACAATAGACAAACTATCGAGAATCAGTTGTCTATTACACCGAAAGCAAAGCCGATACCTTGATGTATACCCAACCCTCATGGGCAAGGATTCTCTAAAGAAGATAAAGAACTAACTATCGTCAAAACTCAATATCTCTAATTATTATTAACAAATATGGGGTGAAACAATTTTGTGGGAACAAAAGCCATAAGTACCTTCGATGGGCTCTAAAGAGAACCAACTACTCCACGCTTAGCATCTAAACTCATAAGTAACTCTATCATTTCTCGATCTCCGCAAATTTAAAATCCCAAATAATGAGATCCGCGGATGCTTAGCCGATAATTTAAATTATCTATGGTTAAGGGAACAAGCTAGGGCTCAACACTTGGCCGGTCAGTCGATTCTATTCCTACTCTCACCAGCGGAAAGTCAACAAGGTGTCAAAACATATATTAACTTAATCAAGAATTTGCTAGTTTCTATCAATTGAACTTTCCGGTGATCACCCGCGGTCTTAAGATCAAAGTTTGCATGTTTCAAGGCCCAGAATGCCTTATGTTCGAGCTCGATGGGCAAGTGACAAGCTTTTCCATACACCAACTTAAATGGGGTGCACCGATGGGTGTCTTGTATCGGATCGGAAAGCCATAATGCATCATCTAACTTATCGGCCCATGAAGCTCGATTTTCTCTTACGGTCCTTTCTAAAATCCTTTTCAAACCCGCGATGGAGACCTCACCGACGTCAAACCGTTTTGCGGTGATCTGCGGTAGAAAGACGGTGAGTAACTCCATATTTAGCCATAACTTTAGCGAATTGTTCATTACAAATGGGTACCCGCGGTCGCGATGATAGCCGAGGTGCTCGAATCGGAATTCTTCAAAAACTTAACAACCACTCGGCGTCATTGGTGGGGCGCCTTCGCTTCAACCCATTTAGACAAGTAGTCGTGACGGCGAGGATATACTTATTGCCCTTAGAAGATGGAAATGGCCCCATAAAATCGATGCTACGTCAAAATCTACTTAAACTTGAATAGCATTTTGTGGCATTTCATCTTTTTGAGAAATTTTCCCTTGACGTTGGCAAGAATCACAAGACTTAACTAAATCATGAGCATCTCGATATATGGTAGGCCAATAAAATCCGGAATCAAAAACCTTTTTAGCGGTGTAGCTTGCACCATGATGGCCACCAGTGGGTCCGTTATGGCAAGCATTGAGAATATCAAGGGCCTCTTGGCTATGACACACCCGGATTACTTGATCCGCACAAATCTTAAACAAGTAGGGATCATCCCAGAAATAATGATTAACATCTTTGAAAAACTTTTTCTTACGTTGGGGCGACATCCCTTTCACTAAGAAATTGCCCGCATGGTAATTTGCAAAGTCGGCAAACCATGGGGTGTTTGGGTCTTTCTTAGCAATCATCCCAAGTGTCTCAAGAGGAAATGTTTCCGTGATCTCCTTTTCTCGAGCACACTTTGATGGGGATTCTCAAGTCTAGAAAGGTGATCGGCAGCAAGGTTCTCCGCCTCTTTTTATCAAGAATAGTAACATCAAACTCACGAAGAGGAGAACCCACCGGTAATCGTGGCTTAGCATCTTGCTTTGCCAAAAGATACTTTAGGCGAATGGTCTCAGTATACACTATGGTCTTCGATAAGACAAGGTAGGGTCTAAATTTCTCGAAAGCATAAACAACGCCCAATAATTCCTTTTCAGTAGTCGTGTAATTGTGTTGGGCCTCAGATAATGTCTTACTCGCATAGTGTATGGGTTGAAAATGTTTCGATTTACGTTGCCCCAAGACTGCCCCAATTGCGTAATCACTTGCATCACACATGAGCTCAAAGGGCAAATCCTAGTCGGGGGCAACTAAGATCGGTGCTTCGCTTAATTTTTAGAAAATTAAATGCTTCAACGCATTCATTGGTGAAGATAAACGGAGCATCCTTCTCGAGGAGATGGGTCGAGGGCGGCTATCTTAGAGAAATCTTGGATGAAACGGCGATAGAAACCGGCATGACCCAAAACTCAATACCTTTGACGGTAATGGAATGAGGGAGTTTAGCTATAACGTCGACTTTAGCTCGGTCGACCTCAATCCCGGATTTTGAAATCTTATGGCCGAGGACAATGCCCTCTCGAACCATGAAATGGCACTTCTCCCAATTCAAGACCAAGTTGGTGTCTTCACACCGTTTGAGCATGTGGTCTAGATGAGAGAGGCAGGAAGTGAAAGAATCTCCATAAACCGAGAAATCATCCATAAAAACTTCCATAGACTTCTCGATCATGTCATGAAAAATAGCCATCATGCACCTTTGGAACGCATCGAGCATTGCATAAACCAAATGGCATTCGTCGGTAAGCAAACGTTCCATAAGGGCAAGTGAAAGTCGTTTTCTCTTGATCCCGCGGATCGATCGAATTTGAAAGTAACCTGAAAAACCATCAATAAAGCAATAGAACTCATTCCCCGCTAAACGTTCGAGCATCGATCCATAAAGGTAGCGGAAATGATCATTTCGTGTAGCATCATTCAACTTTCGGTAGTCAATACACACCCTCCATCCGGTGACGAGGCGTGTGGAAATCAATTCATTATCTTCATTGGCAACGACGGTCATGCCACCTTCTTCGGACACAATGGATAGGGCTAACCCATGAGCTATCGGAGATTGGATAAATGATTCGGCCGAGGAGTTTAAGAACTTCCTTTTTGATAACCTCATGAATTTTCGGATTAACCCTACGTTGTTGTTGAATAACGGGTTTGCAATCGTCTTTCATTAAGATCTTGTGAGTACAAAAATGAGGGTTTATGCCTTTGATATCGAAATTTGCTGCGATGGCACTCTTATGTTTACGAAGAATATCCAACAGTGCGGTTTTCTCCTCATCTTTCAAGTTTTTAGCAATGATGACGGGAAACTTGTTCGGTTCTTCAAGAAAAGCGTATTCAAGATGAGGAGGTAAATCCTTGAGCTCGGGCCCGGAGGTTTTTCATTAGTCGTTGTATACGGATTTGATTTCTTCAATCGTAATCTCTTTTGGAGGGAGTGACGGTGACGGATCTTCATTCAACAATTGCTCAAGATAAAGAATATCTCCTTCCGAATCATAAAAATCATCATCAATTCCCGGTGGAATCGATTCGTAGCAAGAGTAACGAAACTCATCGATCTCTTCCAAAATGAAATCACCTCCCTCGAATGGAGTGAGAGAGGGGGAAGAGTCGGCAATTATAGGCTCAGAAGATGGTTCAACATTTTCAGAAGGAATGGTGGGATTGCCACCCATAAAATCAAGAAGCTTTTGAGCATACTCCTCTGTAGCAATATCGAGAACGTCGATTCGATTAATAGAAGCATCATCATAATTGGAGGAGTATCTCGAAGGATGGTTAATGTTAAATGAGACGGTTTCCTTATGAGATCGTAAAGTAATTTCTCCTTCATAAACGTCAATCATCGCACGGCCCGTTCTTAAGAAAGGTCTCCCGAGAATAAGAGGCACTCGGGAATCATCATCAAAGTCAACGACAACGAAGTCGGCGGGAAAATGTAGTGGTCCTACTTTCACATAGACATCCTCGGCGATTCCTTTTGGAATAGAGGTTGAGCGGTCCGCGAGTTCAAGAGTCATCTTAGTAGGAGTGAGATCCGGAAGAGAAAGCTTGTTATAAATCGAAAGAGGCATTAAGTTAATACTCGCACCAAGATCGGCCAAGGCGGAGCATTTCACAATTCCTGGAAACTCACAAGGGATAAGAAATTTGCCGGGGTCTCCTAACTTTTCGAAGTTTCTTGAGCACGCCGAGCAATTCTCATACAACGGTGTTTTTGCTATTTCGGCCAACTTTTCCTTATTACTCACTAAATTTTTGATCATGGCGGCAAATTTCGACATGAGGAGTAAAGCGTCGGTGAAACTGATGTTAAAATTCAAGGATTGAACGATTTCAACAAATTTCTCCATTTGGTTTTCGGTTTTATCACGAATCCTTTGATCTTGAAGTCTAGAAGGATAAGGAAGTGAGGGTTTAAAAGTAGTCTTCGGAACATCGGGTTCCGAATGAGTCTAACGACCGGAGGTGGGACGGATGCGGGTTGCACATTTTCTTCAATAACCACGGGTTCTCGTTCCTCCTCCCTCACCAGCGGAGTAGGAAACGATGGTGCATCATAAGCCTTACCACTCCGTGTGGTTATAGCTTTTAACTCACCCTTCGAGTTGGGAATGGTGTCACTTGGAAGAGATCCCGAACTCGAGGGTTTACTTATCTTACACAAAATAGCATTCAACATGTTCTCAAGTTTATTCTGCGAAGCATCCAATTTGTTGTTCTGAAGTCGAATCTCATTCCTAAACTCATTGCTTTGTCTAGTCAACAAAGATTGAAACTCATTTCTCAAACTTGAAATCTGAGTTTGCATGGTATGGATGGTAGCATTATTGTGTTGAACGTAATTCGTGAATTCATTTGAAGGCAAAGGCGGAGCTTGATAGCTTGAATTTTGATATCCTTGATTGTAATTGACTCCTTGATTCGGGTATTGATTTGGTGGGGCTTTGAATTGGTTTTGAAAATTTGATCCACGAACTTGATTCTCGATTAAAACGAGTCTCGATTGTTCGATTGAGAAAATCTCGGAGGTCCCATTTGATTACTAACACGAGGGTTTGGTTCAACTTGAGGACGGTATTGGTTACCTCCGTTTACGGCATTAGCTTCGAAAGGATTTCCATCGGTGGCGGTACAATTGTAGTAAGCATGCGGGCCACCACAAGTAGTACAAGTCGATTCCACCGCTTTGACTTGAGCGGGTGGAGAAGAATTAATCTTAGCGGTCTTAATCTTAACCAAAGCCTGAATCATATCCATAAGCTTATCAATCTTAGCATCGGTGCTAGACGTATTTTCGTAAGACTAGGACGATGGTGTAACACTCACTCGGGCAGCAACCGATTTGCTACGTGAGGTACGAACTTTAGATTTGTTCTCAATAATCAACAAGGCATCTCTCGTTGATCGGGTCAACAAATTACCACCCGCGGCGGCATTGAGAGAGTCTTGATCGGTTTCATTCAAACCGTTATATAACGTATCAAGTTGGTGTAATTCCGTAAAACCATGATGGGGACATTGCCTAAGCAAATCTTTGAATCGGTCCCATGCCTCACTAAATGATTCATCAAATCTTTGTGTGAATTTTGTTATTTCATTTTTAAGCTTGTTGTTTTAGACGGTGGGAAGAATTCGTTCATGAATTTTGACACTAAATTCTCCCATGTGGTTATCGATCGAGGGGGTAGTTTTTCGAGCCAATCCGGGCGGCCCCCTCGAGTGAAAACGGGAAGAGTAGTAGCTTGATAGCTTCTTCCGGAACGTTACGGTACTTAATCGTAGACGTGAGCTTGTTAAACCGTCGGATATGAGAATGAGGATCGCCCCTCTCAAATCCGTAAAATTGGCTTGACGAAACCAAATTTATCAATCCGTTTTTAAGCTCAAAGTTATCGGCAACGATTGCCGGAACGACGATGGCTTCTCCATAACCCTCGGTGGGTGCTTGGAGTTGCTCTAGCATAGATCGGTTGTCCTCCGCCATTTCGACGATGGGCGAGTCGATTAGTTCGAATCTCGGGTTCGACTAATGGAGCACGTCTATTCCGCCTTCGTAATTGTAGCGCTTTCGTATCGGTTCAGAGTTATTAGAACGAAAGCGCATGCACTTTTAAAACCAAGGCAATTAAAACGAACGGTATTCAAAACACAGGAACTTAACCAATAATCCCAAGTGAATAAATCACTTCTATAAGATAAACGCACAAGCGAGTGGAGAAGCTTTTTAGGTCGTACGAAGCTTATTAAAACCCGCTTCTTTTCGCCGCAATTTAATGTCGCCGCCCTTATACCCACCACACGCTTTGTTTATCCGATATAAATAAATCGACTCACAAGCGACACAAAGGCAAGTTTTTGATCTTTGGTTCGGAAACTTACTAATGATAACACCTCCGTTGAAAATGTTATATAATTGATGTATTCTATTTTAGCTCAAAAACAAAAGAGAAAAATCTTTTTGTATTTTTAATATGATATATATATATAAAAGAAAAAGGAAAAATTTTTTACTTTTTTATATTTTTATAAAAAATAGTAACTTCACAAAGGAAGGATCTCGAGTCACTAATCGTTAAACCTTTAACGATATTGTCGCGACACAACCTCACTGCACGGCGCCAAAATTTGATTCGTTGAGGGCTTCGGGGTATGTGTGTATGGATAAAACCACAATATCGATATCAAAAATAACCACAAGGAATGATTTAAAATCCCTTTAGGAAAAAGGATAATGAATCAAAACCCATGAGTGATAGTGATACGGATTAGGAAATCCGAGTCGTTTCCCAACGAGGTGTGAATGGGCAACGTCGTTATCGGTTCGTTATTAAAATGCTCGATGTTTTGGATTTTTGAATTTATTAAAACTACGGGGAATGGGAAAACAATTAAGGAAAATTACACTACGGGGAAATCCTAAATACGCGAATTAAACTAAAACGTATTAAATAAAACGTAAATAAAATGCAACTACGTCTATTCTAAGTCCTAAAAATTATCTAAAATTATTTTCTAATTAAAAATGATATTAGAAAACTAACTAAGAATTAAAACTAATTTTTATGATTTTTCTAGAATTTATTTAAATTAGAAACTAATTTTAAACTAATTTAAATGCTAAAAATTACAAATTAAACTAGGAAAAATCTGGAAAAATTATTTTTTTGCTTTTTATAATTTTCTTAATCTAGGAAAATTGAAAAATTATTTTTTGGAACCTTTTCTGAATTAATCAAATTAAATGCTATTTAAAAAGTCTAAAAAACTAATTTTAATTAAGAAAAATAGCAAACAGAGTTGGAAAAATATGAAAATTTCAGGAAAAGTCTAAAATAATATTCTAATTCTATGAAAAATATCAAAACCTAAGCTTATGTGTGAGATTTAAAAGCTGTAGTGCAAACTGATTAAGGAATTAAGCTCTAAAATAAGCTAAAGGATGCTAGAGTGAACCAAACTGTCTCAGAAGCTTAATTATACTAAAAATAACTAATATCAACTAACTCCAGCTAATCCCAACACCTAATGAACTAGTCTCAATGATTCAACTTCTAAAAATTCTCTTGGCCAAACAGCCCTAACCCTCTACTTTAAGCTATTGCAACTGCTTATCCAATAAGCTAAACTGAAAACCAAATTTTAGATCTTCAAGACCACCAAGCAAAGATCACTTGTACCAAAATTCAGCCTAAAACTAGCCCAAATGAGGCTTCTACAGATGCTGCAAGTTGGCCTGTTCACAATCAGTTTATGTTGATTGTGAGCAGGGCAAATCAGCTCTAAGAACAAGCTGTTTTAGAGCTTATAAAATCTTGATAAAATTCCACAAAAATGAGATTACTAAACCTGACCAACTTAAATTTAATAATCCAAAGTTTCAAATATTTTGAACCAGAACTGAACACATGAAAATTCTACAAAGATTGGTGAAAAACTGGTTTTTACACTTTTGACTTATGACAGATTTTTCAAAGTTTGACTAAAATGAGTTTTGATTTCAATTTGTTTAATGCTAGTGATGTTTTAAGCTAAACCTAAGCTAGATTAAGCTACTCTAACATTATCTAAACACAGATCAAGCTTTTGATCTTCAAATATCCAACATATGTGAAAATTAGAACCTATTTAATGTGATTTTGACTTTCACTGATTTATTGTGCAAATGAGTGACTGAATTGACTGAGTTATGACCTATTGAGACTAAAGCAGCCTAGTTCTATCACTAAAGTAACCTCAAACACAGATCTGAAATCTGATCCAAACACACTTTTCAAAACAGATTTGCAATAAACTCTATCAAATCCTTATTACCAATCTATAGCAGCTTAAACCTATGATCTAATGATAATAAAAGAGCTAATGAATGTAACAGTACCAATACAAACCAACAGATTATGACTAAGCTAGATTTGCAACAACACAGATATGAAAACAATATAAAAAAACAGATTGAATGGGCTTACAGAGGTCCAGCCACTATGGCTTGCCCAAAATATCAAAATACCACTATCCTAGCTGATATTAACCCAGCTCGAAAGATCAACCCGTTCCATATTCAAAACCATATTAAGCTTCCAGTTGACTTTGGTTGACTGTTTTAGAACTTTTGTTGTAAATTGAGATTGAAATGGAGTTAAGCTCACAATAAGCTATCACAAGCTTATATGAACCTAATAAAACAGTAGCTGAGGTTTAAGATAAACTAAAAAGAAACTTGAGGATATTTTTTTTATTTTTTTTTCAACTATTTTTTTGATTTTTTTTTAGATTTTTGATTTAATGAGAGAATTAAACTGCAACTATTTTGAAATAAGCTGACATGAATTAAGCAACTCTAATAAGCAATAATAAGAAACATTTAAAACTTAAACAAGGATTTGAGAACAAAAGTAATTTTCATTAAAACATAAAATTTGGGATTACAAAGGAATTACAAAAGCTAAATAAAACTTGGAAACATTAATTCTAAATTAAAAACTAAATTAAGCTACTGAATAAAAGGTGTGAAAAAAAAGTGTCTTCAATTCGTGAGTGAAAGGGCCTTTAAATACTTGAGCTCAAGCCTCTTAGAAGGATCCAGAAGGCTCAATATGTGCTTTCTCTTAGTCCTTTGCAGTCGTCAGATTACTATCCACCTCTCATCTTCTCATCTTGACCCTTGGATCACATTTGCCACATTGCACTAGCCAATTAGAGGGCAAGGATTGATGGGAATGACACACGGATTGCCAAGCTGGCATCCGTGTGTCAGAGGGTGTCAGGTGAAGTACGATACTACCCTTAATTGAAGTTAATTTTGCCAATTAGGATCAGGGGCATATTAGGGTTCATACTTGTGGTCGGGTTTTGGATTTGGGGTAGATTTTGGCGCGTGAGGTTATTTTATATTTGTTTGATTATGTTGACCGGGTATAAGGGTTTGACCTGGGTAAATTGGTACCGGGTTGGGGAAAAACGGGTGAAAGGGTTGGATATATATTGGACCGGGTATTATTTGGGTTGGTTTTGGTTGGTTATTTGGGCCAAAGGTTATTGGACTTGGACTAGGACTAGCATTTATTAATCCAAGGACCAAAAATGTACAAGCTGAAAATCCAGGGACTAGATGTGTAATTCTAAAAATGTAATCCAAGGGCCATTGTTGTCATTCTCAAATAATCCAAGGGCTGAATTTGCAACTTTTGAATTTCGAGGGTATTTCCTGCCAAGTGCTGAAAGTTCAGGGACTATTTCTGACAATTCTTCAAACTTGATTATATCTTTCAAATATCATCCTCTGAGCATAAAAATCTTCACAGATGCTTAATTCTGACCTTCCGGCTCAGCTTTAGCTCTCTTAATCTCTCGTGCTCGGATTTTCGTCTGATTTGGCTTCTTTTTGCGTGTTTTATCATATCCGAACCTGCACAAGCACAAACTCAAGAAAACAACAAATATAAGCAATAAACGGCTCTTTCTTGGTTATTTTGGGTTAGTTTTGATAAAGAAAAAATATGTGTTTAAGCACATATCAAAATAGTTTGAAAAACTAATGACAAAGAAGTTTGAAATGAGCATGATGGGTGAACTCCTCACATACTTCCTTGGACTACAAATCAGGCAAACTGATAAAGGTCCATCAGTCAAGAGAAGTATATCATAAATCTCTTGAAGAAATATGAGATATCTGACTGTGCCTTAGTGAAGACACCAATGGTCCCTCCTAACAACCTTGGACCTGATCTCACTGGCAAATCAGTAAATCAAACTCATCTCACTGCAGCCAAAAGAATCCTCATATACCTGAAAGGAACTCCAAGCCTTGGACTTTACTATCCAAAGTGCTCAGGGTTTGACCTCAAAGGGTACTCGACTCGATTATGCAGTGCAACATGGACGAAAAAGTACCTCGTGGTCCTCCAATTTCTTGGAGGAAACTTGGTTTGTTGGAGTGCTAAAAAGCAATAATTAGTGGCTATGTCTTTAGTCTGGAAATTTGAATATGTGGCTTCGCAGATGTTGTGCCAATGTATTATGGATGAAAAGTCAACTCACTGACTATGACATCCATTACAAAATGGTACCCATCTTTTCTCGACAACACCAAGTGCCATTGCAATCTCCAACAACCCTGTCCTCCACCAAAGAACCAAACACATTGATATCGATATCATTTCATCGGGGACCACATAATGAAAGGAGACATATAACTTCATTTCATCCCTACTTGAATATCAACTTGCGATATCTTCACCAAACCCTTAGATGAACCTACCTTCGAGAGACCGAAAGTGAATTGGGAATGCTTGACATCGAAAGTCAACAACACCGAAAATCAATCCCAATCTCGGTGAGTTTTCTCTGAAATGGTCCATGCTCCCTAACAAAACCCCAATACAACTTCTCATTGAATGAGTAAGACTCATTCAGGGACCCTGACTTTGGATATTGAGCATTGAATGAGTAACTAAATGCACCAAGTATCAGTTACTTAAATGTCCTAGGTTGGTAAACATACCAATTTAATATAGGAATATATGTCTCTTTATCCTACTGTCATCCAGTACTTGGGTAATGTATTCTTTTTGATTCATTTCTAATAAAGAATATAAACGTTGAAAATTTATCAGTGTGTTTTTACTAACTTGATTTCAGTCATTACTCACAATCTGGTTGTATATTGCTTTTAATTGTTTTAATACGATTGTGAAACGGGAACAACAATATACACATATAACCATTCTATTTAGATGTATGACAACCTTTATACGTGCGATATAGGGTGTAAATGGAAGAAAACGAAATAAAACAAGTTGAGAGAAGACTTACTTCACTCAATCGAGTGGGGATGAAACGAAGATGAATGAGACCGCTATGAGAACTCCCTTGTTCTCCTTATAACCCAAATTAATCAACACAACCCTTAAACGTTTCTTTTCTTTCCCTTCGACCCTGGCTCCACAGTGGACGATTCTTTTGATATGAGTGTGTGAGAATTTAAGTGAGCTAGTGAAGTGTAAGTTGGTGATATTTTTGTCAAGTCTTGGAGAGGTTTATAAACAAAACTCTAGTATGGCCTTAGCATTAGTTTATATTTTAGAAATTTGTATGCTTGTGAGGCGTGGAGGACGTGCAGCGGGTCTCAAGGGCATGCAAGCCTAGTCCCATCAAAATTTAGCAAAGAAACATAATGACCTTTGGTTCTTAAAGTCAAGTGGGTCAAAGTGAGGTTTAGGGTATGTTTATGCTATTAAACAATTAGTTTTAGGGTGGCTAAAGTAGTCTTTCTTATCTCTATTTCATCTCTTATACACGCAAGTCTTGGGACAAGAAGAGGAGGAAATGGACTTGGTTACTTTCTTAGTCGAATAGTTTGGTTAGTTTGAGTTAGGTATGTTAGTCGACCGGTTACACTCAAAAGAACGCAAAAGCATTAGTTAGCCAAAATTAGTTTTATCACAAAACTTAAGTTTTAATAATTTGGGTTGTGGGATGAACGAGGCCCACGAAATGAAATGGGTTGGGTGGTATTTTGAGAGTCCAATGGAAAAATAATGGAGTTGGGCTTGGTGAGGGTCCGGTTAAGGCCCAAGGAAATTCTATATGTTGGGCTCGACATGGTAACAAGGCCGAAATGAAATATGGTGATGAGTTGGGCTCAACTTAAGGCCCAACAAGGTTCCTAGGCCCGATCCAATGTTTGTGTATTTTTATTTTTAGTTATTTTATATTTTATAATATATATATATATATATATATATATATATATTAAGTATTTTAAGAATATCGGGATCGTGGGGAATTTCATTCGGATCACAATGGTATATTTTTGAACGCTCAAGCTGCGTTGATCATGCATATGTCAAATGATATGCAAATGTGACAAGTAGAAAATTTCATGATGATATAAATCGTGCTTTATTTCTGATTAAAGTCTTAAGTACAATGAAATTTTTTAGGAGCTTACAAAACTTTAGTAAGCAGTCCTCTAATTAACAATATAGAAGTGGTGGTCAGAAGTTTCAAGGTGGAGATGTCAAGAAAAAAAGTGGTGGTGTTAGTTCAAGTAATCCTCAACATGGTAAAACTGGTATGAAATGTAGTTTGAATAATGGTTCATCTAAAAATAATGCCGTGCCTGTTTCTTCTAATGATGCTGGTCTTGTACTTAAGCCTCCTCTTAGTTCTAAGTATAATGACAACTTTAAACCTAGAGTTCTGGTCAGAGGTTCTGGGTCTGATGGTAAATTGAGAGAGATTATTTCTGAAAATGTTCCTGTTAATAACTCTTTCCAAGCTCTTGATGATCATGATATGGTGGACAAGGATGAGGAATTTCTTGGTTCTGTTGATGAGGAATATGTGAAAGTGGTCTGGCCAAAGTTGAAATTGGAGGTTGAGAACGTCTTAAAATCTGGGGTATATCCTTCTTTGGCAGTTAGATCTGATTGGTCTATTTCTCAATTGGATTTTTTCTATAAGAATTGTTCAAAGTTTGGTTTGGAACCTTATGTTGATGATGAAGATGTGGATTCCGAGAATGAGGGTATGGCAAATGTTATGAAGCCTGAGAAGATGGATGAAGGTTGTCCTGATGTAGTGAATGATGAACCCCCTAACAAACCTATTTTTAATGAATCTTAAGGCTTTCTCTTGGAATGTTCAGGGTCTAAATAATGATCTTAGTCAAAAACAGGTTATTGATTTAGTAAAGGATGGTAACTTTAGTTTATGTGGTTTACTTGAAACTAAGGTCAAGAAGAAAAATCTTAATAAAATATGTTCCAAGGTTCTTAGAAGATGGGAATGGATGTCTAATGCTTCCTGTGTGTTGGTGGCACTGGTATTATTATTGGGTGAAATCCTATGGCTGTCAGAGTTATGTTGCATAGCAATACTTCTTAGTTAATGAATGTCTTCATAGAATCTGTTAATGGCAATCAAAAATTCGTCTGCACTTTTATATACGCCCATGTTAATAGTAGTGGTAGAATTGCCCTTTGGAAAGATCTTGTTAAACTATGCCATGCTATTAAGGATTCTCCTTGGGTTTTAATGGGTGATTTTAATATCATCTTGGATCCTAGTGAAAGGTCTATGGGTTCTTCGTCTGTCACTGCTGGCATGGTGGATTTTAGAGAGTGTTTATTCAAAATTGAAGTTAGTGATTTGATGATGTCTGGTTTGCAGTTTACTTGGAATAAAAGCCCTAGAAATCCTCATGGTTTACTAAAGAAACTGGACAGAGTTATGTGTAATGTGCCTTTTTTGGACAAGTTTCCAAATGCTAATGCTCTGTTCATGCCATTTGTTGTATCTGATCATGCCCGCTTTGTTCTTAATATTCCTAATGTTCCTGGTGCTAAGCCAAAACCTTTTAAGTTTGCTAATTTCTTGGCTTCAAAAGATGAGTTTTTACCTACTGTTAAGAAGGTTTGGGAATCCAATATCCCAAGTTTTTCTATGTTCTATATGGCATCTAAGCTGAAGTTGTTAAAGAAGCCACTTAGAAAGATGAAATATGCCCAAGGTGATTTATCTGCTAAGGTTGTCAAGCTCAAGGATAATCTGTGTTATGTGCAGTCTATTATGGTTAAGGATCCTTTCAATGCTAAATTAAGACTTGATGAAATTTCTTCTCTTAATGCTTACAAGGCTATAGTAAAGGATGAGGAGTGTTTCTTAAGCAAAGAGATAAGGTGACTTGGCTGAGTGAGGGTGATTCCAACACTAAATTCTTCCATATAGTTATGAAGGAGAGAAGAAACAAGAATAGAATTGATAACGTGGAGGATATGGAGGGTAATTTTTATTCTGGAAATGATGTTGGGGAGCAATTTGTTAAGCATTTTGAGGGAATTTTGGGTAAGAGGGTTGATGTGGTTCCTATATCTGATCCCTATGAATTTTTTCCTAATAAACTGTCTCCTATGGATGCTGATTGTTTGGTGAAGCCTATATCCAATGAAGAAATTAAAGCTGATTTATTTCATATGGAGGATGATAAGGCTCTTGGGCCCGATGGATTTTCTTCTAAGTTTTTCAAGTCTTCTTGGTCTATTGTGGGATCTGAATTCACCCAAGCTATTCAGGATTTCTTCGCTAATGGTAAATTATTAAAGGAAATTAATGCCACTGTTCTTGCTTTGGTTCCTAAAGTCAAAACTCCCAAAAAGGTTTCTGACTTTAGGCCAATTTCTTGCTGCAATGTTATATATAAGTGTATTATTAAGATTATTGCTAATAGACTTAAGGGTGTTCTTAATTCTCTTGTAAGTAAGAGTCAGAGTGCATTTATTCCATCTAGACAGATAAGTGATAATAGTATGTTAACTCAAGAGTTGATGAGGAACTATCATAGGAGGAATGGCCCATCTAAAGTTGCCTTTAAGATTAATATTAATAAGGCATATGATACTGTTGATTAGGGCTTCTTAAAGCAGTGCCTGATTCATTTTGGCTTTCCCTTGAAGATGATTGAATGGATCATGAGCTGCATGACATCTCCTTCTTTTATTGTTAGTATTTATGGTGATCATATTGGATATTTTAAGGGTATGAGAGGTTTGAGACAGGGTGATCCTTTGTCTCCCTATCTCTTCACCTTGGTGATGGAAGTTTTGTCTTTGATGATTAATAGAAAGATTGGTCTAAATGATGGTTTCAAGTATCATTGGAAGTGCAGTAAGGTTAAGCTCACTCGCTTGTGCTTTGCGAATGATCTTATGATCTTTTCTAATGGTGATGTTCACTCTGTGACTATTTTTAAGTCTGATTTAGAAGAATTCAGTGGTGTCTCTGGTCTCAATCCTATCATGGAGAAGAGTCTTGTGTTTTTTGGAAATGTCCCTGCTCACTTAAAGTCTGATATCCTCAAGGTTATACCCTTTTTCTGTTGGTTCTCTCCCCATCAGGTATTTAGGGGTTCCCTTGCTTTCTTCCAGATTATTTAAGAAGGATTGTGATCCCCTGATTGATAAGGTTAAGAATAGGCTGCATGATTGGAAGAACAAGAGTTTGTACTTTGCAGGCAGGCTTCAGCTTATCAAGTCTGTTATTGGTTCTATTCAAGTTTTCTAGTCTTCTGTGTTCATCCTTCTAGTTTTTGTGTCTAAGGAAATTGAGAAATTGATGAGGGGATTTATTTGGTCTCAAGGTATGTTGCAAAGAGGGAAAGCTAAGGTTAAATGGGAAGAGCTTTGTGGTTTGAAGGTTCAAGGGATCAAGTCCTTACAAACATGGAATGTTGCTCTTATGTCTAAGCACGTATGGAATATAGTCTCTAAGAAAGATTATTTGTAGGTTAAATGGGTCAATTCTTATAGGATTTCTGATAGGAGATCATGTGATAGAAATTTTTAGGATGTGCCTGTTCTGTCTGATGTATGTTGGGGATGGAGGAAAATCTTACAGTGTAGAGATATCTTGAGAAATCATGTGGTGACTAGGATAGGTAATGGATGTGATACTTCAATATGGTTTGATAATTGGTGCTTTCTTGGGCCTCTGTGTCAGTTTATATCTAAAAGGGACGTGTTTGAAGCTGGTTTGTCCCTTAATTGTAAGGTTGCTGAGTTGGTTGATAAAGGAGCTTGGAAATGACCATCTACTTTAACTGATAAGTTCTCTTTCCTTTCCTACCTTCCTCCTCCTCTTATTTTTAATGATAGGAAAGACTTGGTGTTCTCGAAATCTAATTCTAACAAAGTTGGCCCTTTTTCGGTTAAGATTGTATGGTCTGATCTCATCCCTTCTAAACTTGTGGTGCCTTGGTATAAGTTGGTTTGGTTTAGTCAAAATATCCCTACACATTCATTTATTCTATGGCTTGCTGTTAAAAGGAGATTGAAAACCCAAGATAGATTGTCTTTATGGGTTAATGTGAACAACCTAAGATGTTCGATGTGTAATAAGGTTCAGGATAATCATAACCATTTGTTCTTTGACTGTGAGTTTTCCTCTAAAGTTTGGTGTCACTTTAAGAAACTTATTAAGTTGGAATGTGTTTCTGATGACCTCTACCATGTGATTGATTATTTTATTGCCAAACCTGTGAATAAGTCCAAACTGCATCTTCCAGGAACAGAGGAATTCTTAAAAAGTCCATTTGAAGGTGAGAAGTTCTAAACAATCTTTGGAAGCTGAAGTTATTTGGAAATTTCATGTGGTAGAGAGTGATCTTGTTAAGAATTCCTCTGTTCCTGGATGATGGGTCTTTTATGCTATATTTTCATGGATACATATTTGGTTGGTTGGACATTTTGTGGTTATTTAAGAGTTTTTTAGAAGAGTTATGGGTGTTTGGAAGTTACTTTTTTCTTATACCTGGAAGATGCTCATTTATTCTTGTTTTCTAAAGGGAATTTGGTCTGTTAGGTGTTGGTTTGGATGCTATTGGATTGGGTTCGTTTGAAATGGCAGGGGATCTCTTTGGCCTGGTGGACTGTTTTGTGGCCTGGGTGGTGTTATATCCTCTTTTGGGCCAACCTTGATCTTTTGCTTGTTAATTTGAAGATTATAGCTGTTATGATGTGGTTCTTGGGCTGATGTCATGTTATGTTGGTGCTTATTAGTATAGGAGTCGTACTCTTTTTCCTTGTCCGTGGTTTTTCCCAAGGGGTTTTACTCTGAAAGGTTTTTTAAGGAGACAATCTCACTTGTTGAAATGCTCCTTTTTCTTCGTTATGCTGCCTTGGCTGGAATGGTGTTGGAAGATCATAGCGATTCGTTGGATGTTTTATTGTCTTATTTGCAATGGAGTTTGTAATAATTTTAGTTATTTTATGGCTTTATTTTTTCTAGCGATGTTACCCAAGCATGTTTTGGGAATGTCATTTAATCTCTACTTATATAGGTTTGTCCATATAAGTTATGTATAAGTTTTCTAGTGTTTAATATATTTGCCGGGGATTGTCCCTTTTCCCAACAAAAAAAATGGTATATTATGTTTTCCCCTAAGTTACTACTCGACCTTATGTCCCGTTTAACCAAGCTTAACCTATGTAGCAAATTAAATCAATATACACTTAAAATAAAAATAAAAAGGTAATACACCCATATAATCTACTAGAACGGGTTACATTTTTGTACACAAATCAAAATAAATATTTGATCATGCAGTTTTGGAAAGGATATTGATAAGAATAAATCACCCTAAAATTTTTGGCTCAATCAAGTACACTTCCTCCTATATTACTAGGAAACCGAATATCATTTAACCCACACTCCTAAAACCCTGAAATCAAAACATACGGCTGCTCTTATCTCGTACAAGAAGCAGGGAGATTCGAAGGGGGCTATTGGTGATTGGTGAGGAGTATAACAGTGCTAACCCTTGGGTGTTCGAGCTTGGGTATTTGGCTGTGGTATATTCGAAAGGCATAGTTTTGGTTCTCGTGTTCACCTTCTTCGACCTGTTTTTGTCAACCCAAAGGTATTCCCATCGTCTTGTATGTATACAACCCTCATAAACAAACCTAAAATAAGCGTGCTTTGTTAATATAACCTTGATGTAGATGGAATGGCTAAACATTCATATGGTAAACTAAGATACGTTAAAGTGATGAAATCTGGAAATCATAGAAATATTATTATCGAGGGTACTTGTTTTTTTTTTATATACGAAGGTTTAGAATGTTGGAAAACTATGGTTTTATGCAAGTCTCTATAATTTAACATGTGTAATAACGAGTATAGTATATGTGCGAGTCATGTGTTCTGTGTGTATAGGTCCTTAATTCTTAACCTAAGGTGGACGTGTATCATGAAATGGTTGAATGAAGTTTGTGTTGTGAATTCATGGGTGGTCGTGGGTATTAATATATACGAGTGCATCAAGAGTGCATGAAGTCTTGGTTAGCATTTTCTATATGTACTGTTATTGTAAATGAAAGAAGTGGGTAGTCTTGTAGGGTAAGTTTGAGGGTGATCGCGGAGTTTATGTGTGAGTCGTTTAGTTTTTTGAAAGTGTGTCGGGGGAGTTGAGTCGGGGGTTAATCATAAGGCATGATTTATAAGTCGTAAATATTAGTCCTTTGACCCCCGAACGATCATAAACATGTCACGAAACTGTATATGAAAGATGTTTTGTAAAACTAAATGCGTATCATATTCTGAATGTGAAATAGATTTAAGTTATAAATTTAAGTTTATTTACACTTTAACCCCTAAGCTTTGGGACTTTGACGGATGCAAACCTTAGATCTTTATAAATTGGCATATTAAACCCTAAACTATAATATTGATAATATTAAACCTTGAATTTATTTGTCACTTTGAACCCTTAACTATGATAACTTGTCGCAATAAACCTTAAACTATGGTAAGTTACATGTTTAACCCTAAACTTTGATAATTGTCGTATTTGACCCTAGACTTTACTAATATGTTATTTAAGACCCTAAAACTATGATATTGGTTACGTTAAACCATTGACTCTATTTAATTGTCAATTATAACCCTAAAGTATTAAAGTTACCTACTAAAGATAGAAAGTTATTTAATTTGGAAAGTTACTAATTCGAAAAGTTTCTAAAAATGGAAAGAAACCCTAATTATGAAATATGAATAACGATGAACCCTAAAACTATGAAATAGCTTTCTAAATATTTAACGATCATTATTCGTATCCGCGGAGGAAGGAGTAACCTTTGTTCCTTGTGTGTTTATGGTGATTTGCTTTACGGTTTGAGGTACAGATATTCTAACCTTTCTCATAAGGTTTTTATTGATCGCTCACATCTTTTGATTACTAGCTATTTCTGATTATGATATTTTTTCTATGAGCCTTCTGTTATGACATTTTTGATACGATACTTATGATATGAGCCTTTGCTATGAACCCTTTGATATGAACCTATGATGATGATATTTCTGATGACCGGAGATTCTGTGTTATTTTTATGACATTCTGTTTGACCTTCAAGTTGATACTCGAGCTATCACTAGTCATGGGGGTTCCATGTCCATGTTATTGATGCACCAATGGCATGACTCTAGGGTAAGGGAGTGATGACCCACCACATCCCTTTCTTTTATATGTTTATGAGCTCAAGAAGATATGGTTGACAACTATGATTTCTGCAGGGGCGTATGGATGCATCCTAGATCTGATCTGTTATGTTATATGATATGTTTCTTGTGACTGGTGTTGTGTGTAATACACGCCTTTCATGACTCTGGGAGCCGATCACTCCATTTTGCTACTTATGTTACTTATAAAGATTATGATTATGATATTATGATATGATATGTTTCTGGGCTCGTGGTATAATTCTGTAACCCTCACACCATTTTCTACACTTATGTTATACCTTCGTTCAGTTACTTCCGTGGGCTATAATTATCATATTAGTATTCCTATTTGCTATTTGTGACTACCATGTTTGTACTTTTGGTTGGTATTTTCCATTGCTTATGATATTGGTTCAACGTAATAATTGATGTTTACTGACGTGTTGATCTGCAATGCTTACACTTCTGATCATGCTACCATTTAATTATGGAATTGTATTCAACTTATGTTATCTGTTTAGTTGACTTGTTTAGTTGCCATGATATATTCTTGTTCAGTTAATTCATTTAATTACGATGTTCGTTCTGTATTCCTATCTGAACATGTGACTACCATGTTTATACTACTGTTAGTATTTCCGCTAGTTATGATACTAGTTATGTTTATTAACTGTGGATTATCTGACTGGTGTGATTGTCATGCTTACATTCTATTCAGTTGCTTCCGCCTGCTTAGAATTCAGCTTAGCTTATATATATTATGATTATCTGATTTATTTGTGTTGCCATATTTATGTTTAGTTGATTCGCTGACAGATATGCTTGTACACTGTTTGGTTACTTGTTTTGTTTCTAATATTGTTTATCAACCCTATTTGTTTATGTCCGGTATTTGTATGTTTGGTTATTTATATGTGCTTATATCTATTCGATGATGCACTGCTTTGCTTTGATCTCCTTTGATTTTTGTTCTTCTTGTTATCTGTTATTATTGTGTTCTGCAAGTTCCTCATTGACTCATTTTTTTCATTGCTAAAACCTTGATATCAGATTCCTTTGATTCCTTTCGTATCTTTATTTTGTTTAGTTTTCGTTTTGTCATATCTGTTCACTGGCTTTTTAAGCTCAACCGCATTTTCTTTTCCATGCGGCAGGTACTAAGCGGGATGTTGGGCTTTGTTGGGCTGAGAGAAGAAGCTTGAGTGGTCCAAACCTAGTTTCTTTTTCGTTTGGACTCATTTTGAAGAACACTTGTGTTTGGCATTTTGTTTATTTTTGACATGGTGGATTATGTATTTCTTTTTAAAGTCATGAGTTTATATGACTTAACTTTTATTTATAAGAGACTTCCATTTGTATTTTCATTACTATGTTTCTGATACGACTCTGTACTGTAGCATTCTGACCCTTGTCAGGTTGGGGTGTTACAATTATGGTATCAGAGCTTCGGTTTCGTCTTGTTAAACCTTAGGAATGACATGTGAGGATTTAGGTAGACATTAGGCTTCCGTTTGTTTTAACCTATTCCGTTTGGTTGGACATTTTCGTTCAGATTTGATGTTGAAATTCTTTTGTCTTCGTTGAATTGATCTTCCTCCTCCCACATTCGATTTTGTCTTCGCAGATTGGTAGTTGATCGTTTAGATGGTGGTTACTCGTAGAATCGAAGATGGTGATTCGGATCCTGAGTTTGCTACAATAGTTGTTGAGTTAGGTAGATTCGTGAAGAAGCTACATCCGTTTAGTACAGTTGCCGCTCCAGCTAAGTTGAATACAAGATTTCTCGTGTCGAGAATATCGTTGGAGTATTGTCACGCTGCTGGAAACATCAAGATGCTGCAGGAGAGAGCTGTACAGAACAACAAGAGGAGCAAAGACGGAGACAAGATTCAACTAGCGGGCACTCGAAAGGCGTATGGGCAGAAGAACTATAACTGGCGTATTTCAGATAGGCGGAGAAACTACTACTAGGATTTTGGGCGTATTGGTGGTCAGCAGTTCAGCCGTGCTACTAGGTCGTCGTATCAGAGAAGAGATGCTAAGAAGGTTTCATCCGCTCTATGAATTTTGGTGGGGCACCGGGCCCATGATTATCTTGAGTATGGTGGAAGATAGAGCTACCGTGATTAGTTGTTCCTCTCATTTGTTTCGTCACGTGTTTTGAGACAGTTGATATTTCGTTAATTGATTTTGATCGGTATTCCCGTTTTATTCTATTTGTTCAGAACTCAGTTTGAATTTGTAAAGTTTTATGGTCTGGCATTTTCGATGTTATTTTAGCTTCGTATCACACCTTCTGTCTCTGTGAGAGATTTCGACTATCATCTGTTTTGTTTATGTGACTCGTAGCAACAAAATCATATTTGTGATATTTTGACACTGTTTGTGAGCCTAAGTCTGTTTTGGATCGTCAGAAATAAGTCATGAGGAACCTTCTCGAGTAAGGCAGCCACCTTCGTTCTTTTCGTGGATTGGTAAGTTTTCGTTTAGTCTTTTGAATATATTTTTTTTTCTGGAGTTTGATTTGATGAACTGCTTGTCGCTAGTATGTGAATCTGATTTGACTTGGTATTAGCAGATTAGTTGCATGACTCAAAATATAATATGATGGCAATAAAGACATGTTTATATGATGCAAGTATTATGACGCCTGATCAACGTGATAATACCGATATCATATGACTTGAACTTATTGGGATCATACGATGTCTTGAGAAGTGCTTGATTTTAGTACGTTTGATGAATTAGAATTTTATCCGTGATTCGTCGGCCTTTACATTATTCTCGACTGTGCGGGTCTCCTACCCATTCAATTTCGCATTTTGATACATTTTGATGTTCCGATATGTGCTCAATTGATCGTTTGTATGAATATGTTAACCATCTCGTAATGAAACTCATGCTATGTTTGATAATTCGGTCTGTGTTTCTCTGGTTATTAGTAAGTTTCTTGATTCGTTCGGAATCTGGTTTGAGTTGATGAATTTTTCCTACCGTTTAGCACTACCTCCGTATTTGCCTCGTGTATATATGTGTTCCATGCACCTCTTTGTGAGATTACTACTATCATTTGTTACGTATTTGTTTCGTATTCACTAGATCCTCTTCGTAATAATCTATCTCTTGTTGAGAAGCCTGAGGCTATCTTAGATCGTCAGGATCGGGACATGAGAAAAAAAAAAGATTCTGTTTGTGAAGAATCTTTTAGAAGAACCTCTTCGGGCGTGAGGCTATTTATTGTCATTCTTTCGTGATTTATTACGTCTCCATCTAACTTTGCTACTTCAATTTCGAGGAAGAAATTTCCTTTTTAGAGGGGAAGAATTGTAATACCCTAAAATCCGTTTTCCGAAATTCTGATATAATTTGAATTTTAACCTAATTACTGGGAACATCATTAAGTATTTAAGATATTACGTTATATGATAATTGAATTAATGCAATATTTAACTTAAGTTCTTAAGCAAATAAATTAACGGTACAACTATATGTATGTGTATCCTAAATCTAGCCACGTTAAACCGGTATACTTTGTTTTCCCCTAAGTTACTACTCGACCTTATGTCCCGTTTAACCAAGCTTAACCTATGTAGCAAATTAAATCAATATACACTTAAAATAAAAATAAAAAGGTCGTACGCCCATATCATCTACTAGAATCGGTTACATTTTTGTACACAAATCAAAATAAATATTAGATCATGCAGTTTTGGAAAGCCCGAGGATCACACATGTCAGTCGGGTGCAATATTCAATGAACTTTTAGATGACATGAATAATCTTCATATGGACGAAGGTGGTGTGTTGTTTAACGTGTTATTGTTGTGTTTAATAGTAGTAGTTATTGTTATAGTTGTTTAATGTGTTAATGTGTTATTGTTGTTGTGTAATAAAATAGAAACACCTTAGATATACAAATTACAAATTAACCCCTTTAACTAATATTTCATTCCATATTTTTTAAACAAACTAAATTCATTTCATTTAAATAAAATACAATGCGAAACTAAAATACAATAAAAAAATGTGACAATTTACAATACGATACGAGAACACAAATTACGATACAAAATTTAAAACACAAATGATTATACGATACGAAAACACAAATCATCCAACGGATTTTTAGCTTTTAGATTGCTCGGTAATTGTTGATGAGTTCTTGCTTCTCATTTATGGTTTTCACCACTTCTTCCTTAACGGCCTTCAAGCCATTTGAGATATGCATATCTGATTCTGAGGTCATTAGCAGTGTATGTAGACCGTAGCTGTTAAGTGGCTGGTCGAGAGGCAGCGAATGCATCCTCGTTTCCTCCTCACTACGGCTACGACTCTGTAGCATATAACGAGTCATCTAAGCCAACAAATTGTTAACCAACTGGAGCTCCGCTTCTTGTTCGGTCCGTAGTCGCCTAAGGATAGCATTTCACACCTCATCTGGTTCATTAGCCATAGTGTTTGTGTGAAAATAAATGATAGTTAAGAGAGTTTGATAAGAAATTGTGTGAGAAAATGAATGATAAAGGCACATTTATAGGGGAAAAGTAGCCGTTGGAGTAAGAATTCAAAAAAAAAGAAGTTGTACATGTACGAAATTTAAAATTACAATACGAAATTGAAAATTACAACACTTCAATTATTAAAGTAACAATAAAAATAGGTGTTATATTTATAGGACGGGTGTTTAAATTTAGTTTTTAAAAAGGAATAAAAAAAATAAAAACTAGCCGAGAAGGGGGATGGGGGGGGAAGGAGTTTTGAATTTTTATTTTTTAAAACTAGCCGCTAGTGGGGGTTTTTGAAAATTTTGGTGCGTTATAACCCAAATTGTTGTAGCAATTTGGGATGAAACGGCGTTGGCATTTTAATGCAAGCGGTATCATAACGCATCTCAACGCGAAGCCACGTAGGCATAGACACCGATCGCTCTTAAGATTAGTATTGTACTTTGACGCCGCTGCTTTTAAACAATACACACAGTACAATACTAATTCAAATATGCATTAAACCATCATTACTACTTTTCCATGTTTTAAAACCTTTTAAATTACCATTACAAACATTAATTTCCAGAGAATATTTCCACAATCCTATAAAAAGTAAAAAAGATTCCACCAAAATTTAAACTAAACTTTTAAAATTCCACAACAAGAAGCTCAACCTTGTTAATGTACGCAAGTGTCACTCTATAATCTTGTCGGAATTATCGAATGTCAGTTAAACTCTGACTAGAACAAAGCGCGTGCACCTCACTCTCCCTGTTTCAAAGGTCATTTCAGTTAAACCAGCATTAAAGTTTGTAAATTTAATCCTAACCTTTTGTCTCCTAATAACTCCACATTTTATAGAAAACATAATTCAAGAAAAAGGGTTTGTGTGTTTACTGATCATTTTTTTTTATATATAATTGTATACCCTTTTCAATGTTGTTTGTTATATCAAATTGGAGCATTTTTTTAAGGGTTTTTCTTAGGTTTCAAGATTTTTGATTTCTTGTTGTAAAGGAGGAAATTAAGGATTTTGAGACATGGGTTTTTGTTTTTGAGGTTATATCTATGTGGGTTTTTAAGGTTTTTGATTTTTATGGTTTTATGAGGGGTGCAATTGAAGGTTGAATTTTAGGGCTTTTAAGGTTTTTGATTTTTATAGTTTTGTGAGGGGTGCAATTGAAGGTTGAATTTTAGGGTTTTGAGATTAGGGTTTTTGGTTTTGAGGTTTTTTATATGTAGGTTATTGGTATTATTATAGGAAATGGAAGACATTGGTGTTGGCATTGTTAAAGAAGCTGAGGTGGCAAAACCCCGCGTAGATGATGATGGTGGAAATGGCGAAAGTGGTGTTATCGAAGAAGGTGGTTTAAGAAAGGCCAGTTTTGGTGAAGGTGATGAGGTTAATTTGAATGTTGGAGTGGTGATTGAAAATGATGATCAAAATGTAAAATCTGAAAATGAGATGGTAAAACCTCGTGCAGATGATGGTGATAAAGGGCGGCTTGTAAGTGGCGGAAATGGCGAAAGTAGTGTTAAGAGGACCTGTGTTCGAGGCTGGTTACCAGATGAGCAGGTGGTTCTTGGTCTTTGTTCTAATAGAGGTGATTTTGCAGCTCCCAAAAAGATTCCCCGTAGTCGAAAGCCAAGTTCAAGTATCAAAAGAAGGAAGCTTTCTGATATTGTAGCTTGTGAACAAACTGGGGTTAATGAAATTACAGTTATGGACACTGATTTTGGTGAAAAGGATGAGAATAATGTTGGTGAAGGTTCCGTTAAGAATCCTGAACAAAGTTTAGAGAAAAAGAAGCGAAGGAGGAAGAATGTTCTTGGTGATAATGATAATGGTGTTAAAGTTAAGCGTCTTGGTAGATTAAAGGGCTCAAAGAACAAAAAGAAGATTAGTCCAAGTCAAAGTCAAAATATGGTTAAAGAGCATGCTAATGGTGAAAATGGTAATCCAGCGTCTGGATTGGATTCGAAGGAATCGGGCTTTGTTGAACAAGATCAGAAGCTTGCAGGTGAACCGTCCGATGGATCTCTAAATAAAAAATCAAATGAAGCTTGTGAACAAATCGGGATTGCTGAAATTTCTAGTAAGGACACTGGTTTTGGTGAAAAAGATGAGAATAAAGTAGGTGAAGGTTCTAATATAAATCCTGAACAAAGTTTAGAGAAAAAGAAGAGGAGGAAGACTGTTATCGGTGATAATGATACCGGTATTAAAGTTAAGCGTCTTGGTAGACCAAAGGGCTCAAAGAAGAAGAATAAGATTAGTCCAAGTCAAAGCCAAAATATCGTTGAAGAGCATGGTAATGGTGAAAATGGTAATCCAGCATCTGGATTGGATTCGAAGGAATCAGTCTTTGTTGAACAAATCGGGCTTGCTGAAATTTCTAGTAAGGACACTGGTTTTCGTGAAAAAGACGAGAATAAAGTAGGTGGAGGTTCTAATATAAATCCTGAACAAAGTTTAGCGAAAAAGAAGAGGATGAGGAGGAAGACTGTTATTGGTGATAATGATACCGGTATTATAGTTAAGCGTCGTGGTCGAACAAAGGGCTCAAAGAAGAAGAATAAGATTAGTCCAAGTCAAAGCCAAAATATCGTTGAAGAGCATGTTAATGGTGAAAATGGTAATCCAGCGTCTGGATTGGATTTGAAGGAATCAGTCTTTGTTGAACAAGATCAGAAGCTTGCAGGTGAACCTTCCAATGGATCTCTAAATAAAAAATCAAATGAAGCTTGTGAACAAATCGGGATTGCTGAAATTTCTAGTAAGGACACTGGTTTTGGTGAAAAAGACGAGAATAAAGTAGGTGGAGGTTCTAATATAAATCCTGAACAAAGTTTAGCGAAAAAGAAGAGGATGAGGAGGAAGACTGTTATTGGTGATAATGATACCGGTATTATAGTTAAGCGTCGTGGTAGACCAAAGGGCTCAACGAACAAGAAGAAGATTAGTCCAGGTCTAAGTCAAAATATAGTTGAAGAGCATGGTAATGGTGAAAACGACAATCCAGTTTCTGGATTGGATTTGAAGGAGTCGGGCTCTGTTGAACAAGATCAGCAGCATGTAGGTGAATCCCCCAATGGACCTCTAAATAAAAAATCAGACGAAGCTTGTGAAGAAGTTGGGGTTGCTGAAATTTCTAGCAGGGACACTGGTTTTGGTGAAAAAGACGAGAATAAAGTAGGTGAAGGTTCTAATATAAATCCTGAACAAAGTTTAGCGAAAAAGAAGAGGAGGAAGAATGTTCTGGGTGATAATGATAACGACATTAAAGTTAAGCGTCGTGGTAGACCAACCGGCTCAAAGAACAAGAAGAAGATTAGTCCAAGTCAAAGTCAAAATATAGTTGAAGAGCATGGTAATGGTGAAAATGACAATCCAGTTTCTGGATTGGGTTTGAAGGAGTCGGGCTCTGTTGAACAAGATCAGCAGCATATAGGTGAATCCCCTGATGGACCTCTAAATAAAAAATTAGATGAAGTTTGTGAACAAGTCGGGGTTGCTGAAATTTCTAGTAAGGACACTGGTTTTGGTGAAAATGATGAGGATAAAGTAGGTGAAGGTTCCAATAAAAATCCTGAACAAAGTTTAGAGAAAAAGAAGATGAGGAGGGGGAAGCTTGTTCAAGGTGATAATGGAACTGGTATTAAGGTTAGGCGTGGTAGAAAAAAGGGCGCAAAGGACAAGAAGAAGAGGGTACGTAGATGTCCTAAATTGGGTCCGGGTGGGGTTATTCCAAGTCAACTTCAAACTAAGGTCAAAGAGCACGGTAATGGTGAAAATGAAAATTCAGTTTCTGCATTGGATTCAAAGGAATCAGGCTTTGCTGAACAAGATCAGAAGCATGTAGAAGAACCTTCCAATGGATCTCTGAATAAAATTTCGAATGAAGCATGTGAACAAACTGGGATTGGTGAAAATCCAAATATGAACACTTGTTTTGGTGCAAAAGATGAGAATAAGGCAGATGAAGCTTTCAATAAAAATCCTGAACAAATTCTAGCGAAGAAGAGGAGGAAGCGTATTCATGGTTTTAATGATAATAGTACTAAAGTTAAGCGTCGTGGTAGACCAAAGGGAAAAAAGGACTCGAAGAAGAGGAAATCATACTCTCGGGGATTGGGTCAAAGTGATATTAGTCAAAGTCAAAGTCTGGTTGAAGAACATGGTAATGGTGAAAATGAAAATCTAATATCTGGATCGGATATGAAGGAATCAGGTTTTGCTGAACAAGATCAAAATCATGTAGGTGAACCTTCCAATGGATCCTCAAGAAAGAAGTTACAAGTGAAGAGGCGAAAGATGGCGGTCACCACAAATGATGGCACAAGTGCTGATGAACTTGTGGCTGCAGGGGTCGATGTGAGTTTCTTTCTTCAGAATTTTCTCTTTAGTTGCTTGTTATTGTTTTTTGTGAAGCTAGTTATCATGTACTTATGATTTGGAGACTATATTAACTTCTTCATGTAACTAGTAATGGATATGTTAGAAAGGTTTAGTCTTAATTTATTGTTACTCTTTCTTGCTTCTTTTATTTGAATTGTTATTATTGTAATGTACTGATTTCTGAAATAGGGTGAGACTGATCCTCTGGTGGTTGGGAACGAGTTACAACTAGTTGCAGCTGTCCAAGAGGATGAAAGTGGATCTAGTGAAAATTTCATAGACGACGATTATTGTGTTGTGGAAGATCAGAATCATACAGGTAAAGCTGGCAAAAGAAAAAGACAACGAAGGTGTACGTCAACTAAGGGAATTAGGACGAGGAAACCACGGGTAATTGTAGCTGGTGAAATCTTGCATTACTCTGAAGGAGAAGGATGTGAGAAGGTTAAGACATTGGATCCCAACATCCCGAGAAGGCCCAGAGGCAGGCCTAAAAAGGATAATGATGGTTCTCAAGAAGTCAATGGGGAGTCGAATGCAGTTGTATCAGTGAGTTCTCTCTCTTTCTTTCTTCTTCTATTAGCTATTAGCTATTTTACTTAGTTTCTAAAGATTATTATGCTAAGAATTCAAATCAGTTGACTTTTGTGTATCATTGGTGATGGCCAAACATGTATTTGAGATACCTTGTCATACCTTAGTTAATATGCCGTGTAAATGAAGTTAAGCATATGGGCACAACTCAAGATTAATGACAACAAACACATAAAACAATATGATATAGCTGTGAATGAATTAAAGGATTGGTCACAAATGAAATGATTGTTTGATTAGAGTTTGAATGACAGAAAGTTACCATTTCAAGCCTGTATATGAATTAATGTTCTGCGTGCTCTTAGTTCCATATGAAAATATACCAAATATTTATAAAAGTGAACAAAACGATTAGGTATAAATACACAGGTGTCACTGAAGATATCCACTTGGTAACTATAACATCACCCATACCTAACAAATTTGGAGGAGTAGCGTGGTTGAACGATTTGCCTAGATCCATGTTTGTTGCTAGTATGCTTGTTATGACTTGTGAACTTGTTATGGCTTGTGAACTTTCGGCAGCACAAATTAAGCAAATATCAACTTGCTTTTAATTTATGAAATCAAGCAGAAAATTTAAAAGAGAAGGGATAACCTATTCGTTCAGCATTCCCAATATTTTCGTTCGGTTTACAGCTCAAAAGAGGCTCTGTGTCCAACAGATTCTATGTAGGAATCTGCATGCAAAGTTGTCTACTTTTTGGGGGAAGGTTTTCAGTGCTGACTTGGTCAGCACTTCTGCAGTTCCGATATATGCAAAGTCAATGGTGCTTTTTTATCTTTTTCTGACTAAATTTTCCTAACGCAGAATGGACATCAAGGGAGTATGATGTGTCACCAGTGCCGCTTAAATGTTTATAAAAATGTTATCTTCTGTTCAAACTGCAAAAGGAGACGCTACTGCTATGGATGTATTGCAACTTGGTAAATGACTTGAAGTCTCTCTAATCAATATTGAATATTTACTTGCTTCTATTTCTATTCCACAAACCATCTATTTTTATCACAGAATATGTCATTTTTGGTCATTAACTAATTATATAAAAATAATCTGCATACACTTGCACTGTGTTTGGTATGCAGTAATGAAATAAGGAATGGGAAGGGTTATTCCTTTGCATTGAATTAAACTTGTTTGGTTTGATTTTTGGATTGGAATGGTTCATTCTTACTCTAACTGCCATTTTCATTCATTAGGTGCCCCATGTTTTTGTTTCATTCCTTTCCTGCTCTGACAATGAAATTAGGATAGTACCCTCTCGTCCTCAACGATTATAAAAAGCTCGTATCAAGTATCGACCGGATAACATACTGACCTTTTATTTATCTCATTGTCCATTATAAATAATTTTAAATGAGGTCATTGTAGCTTCTTATTAACTTCTGTTTTATCTCAAATCTCAATTGCATTTTTTATTTATTTACCGGATGATGTTGCTGAAAGACTTTTTCATGCCTAATTAATCTATATTGTCATAGTTTCGTAGATGTTTGGAGGTTAACAACGCAATGTAACACTCTAAAATAATTGGAATTGACAAGATCTTTTACTGAATCACATTTTATTTATACTATTGTTAAAACATGAGGATATGTAATCTACATTTGGAGGGTAATTTTGTCAGTGGTCGTTTATTTTATTTTATTTACACGTCTATTTCTACTCCAAACAACATAGATTATTGATTCATTCCATTTAGATATAGCAACCAAACATGGCAATGGAATCGTAATGGCCCATTCAATTATCATATTCGTTGATTAATTGCATTACAATGTTAATTCCATTCCGTCACTACTATCCTTGTACATCTTCTTATCTGATTTTTCGACTTTAAACAGCAGAAGTACCTCCAAACACCATCAAGTCAATTATGCTGTTGAAAGGTTTCAATAACGAGTTATACTAAAATAAATTTTCTAATGTAATCATAGGTATCCGGGGAGAACAAAAAAAGAAGTCGAGGTTGCATGTCCATATTGTCGTGGCAATTGCAATTGCAGAGCTTGTCTTCATGCAAATGTTATTGTACAGGTAGATGCTTATATTCTAGAACTTTCAGATTGTTATATGTTTTGACTTTAATGATTCTGGTAAATACTGATGGCAAACTGTTGATTGCAATAGGCTACTCATAAAGAAGCCAATGAGGATATCAGATTGCAAAGGTCACTTTACTTGCTTAAAAGAACTTTGCCTCTTTTGAAGCATTTACAAGCGGAGCAGAGATCTGAGCTCATGGTTGAATCTGGCATACGTGGTACTGTTTCATTTATAAGCAATCACAGTGCTGCTTTCTTTAATAGAAAAAAGAGCTTAAAAAGTTTTGTTTTGTTATCTACTCATAGGTGTTGAATTGACAGAAGAACATGTACCGAAAGCTTCATTTGATGATGATGACAGAGTATACTGGTAATTCCCATGCCTCTAATCCGTTAATTATGATGCCATTTCACTTGTGGCATAGTTATAAGAACTACTAATTTTATTAAAATCCAACTTTTATATGTAATGAAGTAACATTGAGCAAATAACATTGAGCTTTCATCTTTAACTTAATCGTTTATTATGTATTCAGTAAGGCAGAATATACGGTTAAAAAGACTATTGAATTTAAAATGACAATGGGTAATATGAGGGCTTTCGTAATATCTTTTTATCCTATTAGATATGAAAAGAGTTACTTGTCTATGTGTTGGCTGGTCAACTAGTGCCTTTCGTAATAATGTATGTTCTCCTGTCATTTTATAATGCCGACATGCCATTCATGATGAATGTTAAGTTTTGCTAATTTTTCTTAATTATTCTGACACTGGAGTACCTGGAAATCTATGATCATAATACGTGGTAGGTTCTAGGAAGAACTTTCCAATCGTGAGGGTGTCTGAATTTTCGTTTGGGAACTGGTTATGTGAGTATTAAAGTTTAGATAAATAGATTCTGCTTCTGATTCTTTAGGGGTTAAGTATATGTTTTATGCAGTTGTAAATAGAGTTTACCTATTAACCCTTATAGCAGGGTACCCGCACGTTGCAGCGGCGGGTACCCTGAAATAAAATTTCCCGGTAAATCATGTATTTTAGTTTATTATGTTCTTTTTGACAATAAATTTACGGATATCAAAAATTTCGTTTATCCCGTGCCCGTGCCCGTTCGGGCTCGAGCCCGTTTGGCCGTTGCCCGTTCGGACTTGAATATTTGTATAACGTGCTTTATTATTTGTATTAGTGATATTTAATAATTGTGTTTGAGTTGGTTGTACAACATGCTTGATAATTTGTATTTTTTTATGTAAGGGGTGTTTTAATAACTGTAATAATTGTATTTATTGACCAGTAATTAATTGACTACATTGAATGTCTTGACCAAATTAATTTCTTGTTAATTTCTTATTATAGAAATGTTTTTTGTCTTATTTTTTTTAAGACTTCTAAATATAGATGTCCTAAATATATTATAAAGTAGTATAGATTCTTATCCTATGTAAGAGATTTCTACTCTCGTTTTACTAGACTATGCCTTTTTTTTTTCTTTCAGAAAATGTCTTTGGTCATTTTATGTGTTAATTCCTACAATAATCATCATCATATTATTACAACTTCAATTAGCACAAGCGCATCCAAACCCTTTATTATTTGCCTATCTGATTCCGAGGGATCATCCTTGTTTGACAGTGACAACTGCAATACATCAATTGTCAATTTCCACAGAAGCTGCCCTAGCCCCGATTGCTCTTATGATATCTGTCTCAATTGCTGTCGGGAACTCAGGGAAGGTATCCAGCCTGGTGGGACCGAAGCTGAATCTTCTTTCCAACAATTTGTTGAAAATTCTCAACCTCAGGGCACCACCGATGCAAACAGGCAATTTTTTGGATGGAAAGCCGACTTTAAAGCAGAAACTTCTATAGCTGATGACTCCTTAGACTTCCCTATATGGAAAGAAAATACAAATGGAAGTATTCCGTGCCCTCCAAAAGCCCGTGGAGGTTGTGGTAATGGAATGCTAGAATTGAGGCGGATATTTGAAGCCAATTGGGTGGACGAACTTGTTGAAAAGTCAGAGGCTTTGACTTCTAATTATAAAATGCCCGACATTGACTTTGAAGAAGTGTGTTCAATTTGTCATAACGAGGAAAATGATGATGTTGTAAGGAAATCGGCTTCTAGGAGTGGTAGTTTTGACAATTTTCTTTATTGCCCGAATGCTATTGATTTAGAGGATGATGATTTTGAGCATTTTCAAATGCATTGGAGGAGAGGTGAACCTGTTATTGTTAAAAATGTTGATAAAAAGACTTGTGGGCTTAGTTGGGACCCACGGGTTATGATACGGGCTTTTAGGACTGCTAAACTCAAGTTGAAGGAGGAGAATCAATGCGTCAAGGCTATCGATTGCTTGGACCTGTGTGAGGTACGCAAGATTCATTTTTTTCAATTTTAACTTCTAAGAATCGCGTTTCTTGAATAATCTTATTTGAACCTGGATCAGATTTAACAAATGGTCACATTCATTAGGGGGATGTCGGAACTAATTATCTGATTATTATGTCTTATTTTCAAAATAAATACTTCTCCCTTTTCTTAACCTAAAAAGACTTTCTTTTTCCCTTTTCACACCATCATTATTTTTTTTTTAAATGTTCTTTTTGTTTGTTTTATCTGATAGTTTTCTAAATTATTAGAATCTATGAAACGCTTAAACAGCCTGATCGAATTATTACAACTTCAAACAACAAAAGCACATCCAAACAATATTGTTTAGTCTCTTGCGCCACAACTGGCTCTTATTACTCAATGTCACTTAAACTCTTCCAAAACACACACCCACCCACCCCCTTAAGATGGTCGTTCCTACTATTAGCTTATAATGGCTATTTTTTATTTGGTGTTAGGTCGAGATTCATCTTAACCACTTCTTTAGAGGATATGAAGAAGGTCGTAGACATCAAAATGGATGGCCGGAAATGTTAAAGCTTAAGGATTGGCCACCAACAAATTCATTTGATGAGTATTTGCCAAGACACTGTGCAGAGTTTATTGCAATGCTTCCTTACAGTGATTATACTCATCCTGTATCGGGTCTTCTAAATCTTGCTACAAAGCTTCCAGATGGTTCTAGAAGGCCAGATTTGGGTCCTAAGTCTTATATTGCTTATGGGTTTCCTGAGGAGCTTGGTAGGGGTGATTCGGTCACAAAACTACATTGTGACATCTCTGATGCGGTATGTATTATTATTATAGTATTCAGTCTGTTATCGAGTATGCTGATTTTGCTTGTATAAATTGAAATGTTTGGTCCAATGCGTAGTTTTAAAATGTCTTAGATGTCATCGAGTAATAACAATAAAAGAATCTTGAGGACGGAAAACATTTACACCAAAATATTGTAATAATGACAGTGGGCAATGGGTTAATATATTTTCCAAGTAGGTGTTCGGATTTTGGTTATCCAGCCTGATTAGCAAGAATAAGTTCTCACTATTTCTTGATCAATTTGTACCAATTGCAACAACACGGATTATCCATAGGGTAAAATAAAAGTACCTAGTGCCCCTAATTTTAACCTAATATGAGAGACTTATACTCCTATTCTACAAAATGTCCAGTCGTCTCACAGTAATGTCATTTGGATCAGAATCTGATTATGTGATGGTTAGAACTTCAAGCATCACAGGAACATCCAAACACTATCTTCTGCAGGCTGTAATAGCACATGAATTATGATCACTTTCAAACGAGCACCCAAGTGGTGAAATTTTTATGATGTATGAAAATAGCTCTTTATGGGTTTTTAATTTAAAACTAAGTAGCAACTACTGATATCCGCCCGTTTCGTTGAATGAATTTCTGATTTTGGTACAGGTAAACATATTGATACACTCGACCAAAGTAAAAGTTTCTTCTACGGAACTTAAAAACATCGCTACGCTGCAGAAGAAATACAAAGATGAAGATAGGCGTGTCGCTCTCACAACAAAACCACCAAAAGTTTCATGCAATGTTGATTCTTCATGCATACAAAAAGGAGATGCTGACAAGAACGAGGCTTTAAAGGTTGAAGAAATAAACGTTGATGGGAATTTGAATAACAGCCAAGATAAGATTGTGGATTCCTTGAATCCATCGACTTCAGGAACAACCGAATCACACAGAAATGAACACGATATCAATCTTTCTGGCAATGAACCCTCTGTCTCGGGCTCAGATATGGGAAACGAAGATTCAGAGGACGATATTCCACAATGTGTTAATGGTGCTGCTGATATTGAATATGGTGGTGCTCTATGGGATATCTTCCGTAGGGAGGATGTACCCAAGTTGACAGAATACCTGCACAAACATCAAAAAGAATTCCGTGGCATCAACAACGCTCCTGTGAGCTCTGTAAGTATTACCGTTATTATAAAGTTGGGGGACAAACTATCATATTGTAATAGATATAAATATCTGATTGAACCTTTTTTCTTCTTCATGTTTTAGGTTGTTCATCCCCTCCATGACCAAACTTTTTATTTTGATGAAAAGCACAAGAGAAAGCTCAAGAAGGAGTTCGGTAAGATGATAGTGCATCTGTCTCATGAAATTGCATTAATATACCTACATTAAAATTAAATATCTGTAATACTCTTCTATGAGACCATAATAAATTTAATCTTGAATTTTGAGGTACCCATTTCAAGGGGTTGTTGAATGTGCGTTTTGAAAATGTGTTTATGTAATAAGGTGTTTGAGCCTTCAGCAAATTCTGATTATGTTAGAAGTTGAATAATGACCAAAAATGACATTTATGTGAAAAAAGGAAAATGACATTTTTGTCATATGGTAAAACATTTTATAAATATTTTACCGTTAGACGATCATCATTTTTTGCAGCTGGTATAAAACTGATTACTTAAAACTTCATATATGTCCTTTAAATAACAGAAACAAAATATGTTTAGCTAACGTTAAGAAATCTTGTTGCCAACTTTAAGCCAAAATAATCAGATACTTAGTTTCAGCATGCAAATCCAATCACATTTTTGTCATATGGTAAAACATTTTATAAATATTTTACCGTTAGACGATCATCATTTTTTGCAGCTGGTATAAAACTGATTACTTAAAACTTCATATATGTCCTTTAAATAACAGAAACAAAATATGTTTAGCTAACGTTAAGAAATCTTGTTGCCAACTTTAAGCCAAAATAATCAGATACTTAGTTTCAGCATGCAAATCCAATCACCTACTATTGTCAGATTACATTCAAAGACTGGAATTGTTGCTATTTAATGGAACATAGTATGCATTTACTTGAGACTCGCTTGTAAATTTGGTGCTAATTCTTGGGTGTAACTTCTTAGGTGTGGAACCATGGACATTTGAACAATACCTTGGTGAAGCTGTCTTCATTCCTGCGGGTTGCCCACATCAAGTTAGAAATAGACAGGTCAGATCATCCTCAACTCCACTAAGTTGTCTACTGTTTTTTTAAATATTTGGAGTGTTATCTTTGTTTTTTGTAGCCTATTTGGCGGTCTTTTTATTATATTCGCTTTGCTGATTTAGTAATATATTGTTGAATCGTGTTTTGCAGTCATGCATCAAAGTGGCTCTTGACTTTGTGTCACCAGATAATGTCGGAGAGTGCATCCGCTTAACAGAAGAGTTCCGCTTACTTCCCAAAGCCCATCGATCCAAGGAAGATAAACTGGAGGTACTTATTACATCACTAATATAATTCTTCTAAAACTAATTATGGTTTCTAGTGATTTTATGTGATATCATAGTGGTTTGCTCGAGGGCCAGTTTAAAAGCTGTAAGTCATACTATTTTACAGGTGAAGAAGATGGGGTTATATGCAGCAAGTGTTGTTATCGATGAAGCAACTAAACTGACTCTGAAACACAAGTAAATTTCTTCTTAGATAAGTTTTTGTCCAATATGTTTGTAGAACTCCAGTGCATAATAAGGCCTACAAAATCTTTTATTGCAGTTCTCAATCGCAACCCGACTCTATAGCTGAACCAGACCTGCCAACACAACCCGAACCTCAAATAGAACAAACCAGTGAAAACAGGAAGCAAAGTGTCGAAGCAAGGGAAGAACTTTCAATAGAACAAGCCAATGAAAACCTGGAGCAAAGTGTCGAACCAAGGGAAAAACCTTTAATAGAACAAGCAAATGAAAACTTGGTGCAAAGCGTCGGACAAAGGGAAGAACATCCAACAGAACAAACCAATGAAAACTTGGTGCAAAGCATCGGACAAAGGGAAGAACATCCAACTGAACAAACCAATGAAAACTTGGTGCAAAGGGTCGCACCAAAGGAATAACCTCCAATAGAACAAGCCAATGAAAATGTGGTGCAAGTCAACCCGAGGGAAGGTGATATGTCAAGAGACACCAGTTAGGAAAATATACAAGTTAGTCATGGTCTGTATTGATGTTGTAGCTTCTTATTGCTAGGAAAAGTGTATCATAACTGTCTTTTTGTCTAACTGATGATTGATCAGTGATTAGGACCAAGAAATTTGGGTGTAGGATTTTGATCATTGTCGATTGTTATGGACTCCTTTTTAAGAATTGTCCTAACAAAATCAATCTAATGAAGAAGTAATGTCAAGTATCTTTTGTAGGATTTTCTTTTTTTTCTAATTGCTTCATAACTGAAAAAAAATACCTCTCCTAAATTAGTATCAACATGTGCTGACCTTGTTTGCTTACATTTATACTACAAATATGACAACGATAGTCAATCCCGCTAGAGCGGGGTATGAAATAGGTAGGATGTAGACCTTTATCCGATGTTAACATGACTCCTTCCGCCGGCAAAAATGTGTGTATATTAAGTATTATATAAAATCAATTAGTAGAATGAACACTTCCCAACAAGAATTACGAAAACCGACACTTTTTTAGAGATTTACCAAAATAAACACATTGAGCATTTTAATTTTGCTTGCCCTCCTTTTTTGCTCGTCATTTTCAGAAGAAGACAAACATTTTTCAAAATTCAAATGTTATTAAATTCATGATGACATTATCTTTTAAACAATCGTGCACACCTCTACTTGTTATCAAGAAATAAAAGTATTTTGAGGTCAATTCTATATAGATGTTTGTGGAGTGGCTATTGGAATTGCTAATATTATGCTTTGATTAAGCACATATGATCACTTTTTTATTGTTTTGAAAAAAGGAAATGCTTTATGATCATTTTAGGGTGGCGTAAAAATGTTGAATAAGCGATTTGAGGGTTGTTTATTTAGCGTTTTACTTTATCTCATGGTATTACCTCTTAAACTAGTAATTAAGCAAAATTGTTAATCTTGTATTACGATCTTTCTCATGTCCCCGATTGATGCAAATCCATCTTTAAACTATTGGATGCATAAAAATATATTACGCTCTACTTCAAAACAATTTATTTGATCTTGAAAATAAGTCCTAATTCTGGTGCTTGACCAATACCAAAAGTAAAAAATCAGAACAAATTATTTGGTTGTGAAAATTACCTAAGGGGACACTGTACCACACTATACCTTTTGCAGAGGACAAACGTTTTACAATTTACATCAAAGGACTGGTTGGTAGCGATTTAATTTGCGTGTACAAAATACTCAACACGTGTAACTCTTATAATGAATGAAAAATAAAATGAAATAAAAAAAAAACCCTAATAGTTTGGTCGCGAATTAGTTTTAGTGGACAACAATTTTTCGAGACCAAGAGCTACAAAACAAAAATGTAGGAATATGTATCATCTTTAATTAACTTTGGTCACGAATTTTTGGATGGGACCAAGTTTTGATTTTTGCTTGGTCGCGAGTTTTAGGATGTGACCAAACTTTTTTTTCCCCTAATGTTATCTTAATTTTTTTTTCCTAATGTTATCTTTATTATTACCAATTTTTTTTATCATAACTTATAACATATTTTTGCAATCTTTATACACATTTTAGTATATGTATAGCTTGTATAAAATTTTGTTGTTTAGGTGATTTGCGCTCTTTTCGATGAGAGTTTCGCAACGAAGTAATGCTTATCCAAAATGAAGTTAATATGGATGAGATATCATGTCTTAAAGTGAGTCACGTGAGTGAGAAATTGATTTGAAAAATGATAAATTGCAATCTTTGTACATGTTTTAGTATATGTATACGTTGAAAAGATAATTGTTTGTTAGCGCGATTTGTTCTTCTTGATGAGGTCTTCACAAAGAGCTAAATAATGGCTAAAATGAAGTTAATATGAATGAGGATGCCAATGTTTGAAAGTGAGCTAATTGAATCACGAATTGATTTTTAAAAAGTTAAAATAAATGAATGCGAAAATTTTTCATTGAAAATAAAAATTATGATTCATTACATTAATTAAACTATATACTACAAATTAACTAGAACTCAGAAAAAACAAATTAAAAAGGTACTAATACATTAAAAACCTAAGAAATTACGCCAACTAGTTTCATCCTGAGTGTTTTTGTCATCTAGATGTTGCGAGGCGTACTGTTGAGAATCGTATTGTTCAAACATTTGAAACGGGTATTGATGATCATTTTGTTCATGAATTGGTTGCGATGGGTATGGGTTTTGATGATAGATTTGAGATTGACTTTGGTTTTGATCATAAGTTTGAGATGGGTATGGGTTTTGATTATAAGTTTGAGATGGGTATGGATTTTGATGATACGTTTGAGATAGGTATGGGTTTTGATGATACGTTTGAGATTGGTATGGGTTGTAACTCTGAAAATTGCGATCATATGGTTGAGACGGGTTGAACGAAGGTGGAGTTTCATGATGTTCATACACTGAAAATTGTTTGTTCTTTGTTTTACGTTTGTTTGATGGTGGATCAGGGACAAATGATTTTTTGAATTGGTAACCTTTATGGCCCGCTTCACCGCACCTACCACAATTTATAATTCTTGGTTCCTCGCCCTGAGATGGTATACGATCGGTATTTTTTGGTCGACCAGGTTGAGGGTTGTCCATTCGTGGTGGAATAATGGGGTGTATATGGTCTGGACCCATTCGTGAAACTCTCCAACAAAATGAACTGACTCTGCGTATGTGGCTTGGTATTTTGGTTTTTTAAACCAGTCTTCTACGAATTGTACACAATCTGTTAGACCTAAAAAAGTAGTGACAACAAGAACATGACCACAAGGTATCCCAGAAAGCTGCCATTTGCAACATTCATATGACCGGTTCGTTAAGTTAAGTTGACTTCACGGTTATATCGGCCATCATAAACCTGGTACCGATATTGATTAATGCCATTAACATTCCATGTGGCACTTTTTATTTTTCTTTTCGCCACCTTATCGGCTGCCCAATCTGTGATTTCATGCTTCATATTCTCTACATTAATGCATAAACATAAATTAATTAGTTTATAGTAAACAAAACAATTTTTGTCTTGAAAGAAAAATACCTGCAGCTTCGCGACGGTTATAATACCACTTTTGCACCATTGATCGATATGACTCGGTAAACATTGTGATTGGCAGCTTTCTGGTTTTTCTAGTACAAGCATTAACAGATTCGACACTGTTAGATGTACAATAATTGTAACGAATACGTGGGCAATGTGCTCTTGACCATCTTTCGATGCCAGATTCAATTAGCTTGTTGTACGCCTCAGGCTGAATAAGTTGGAGTGTGTGCATCTTCCTTGCAAATTCATCACGCGTATACGTTTTGCATATGCTCCAGTATAATGCTTTTGTTTTTTTCTTTTTCAAAGAAAGGTTCATCATTAGATGACGACAACATATACCATGGAACGCTAACGGATATTGATTGCTTACTGCTAAGGCTATAGCAGGATGCCTATCAGATATAATAACCAAATCCAGGCTATCACCTATGCATTCTTTAAGTACGGACAACCACCATGACCAACATTCACCAGTCTCCCCTCTGCATATACCATAAGCAATAGGTACAATTTGGTTGTTTCCATCCATGCCTACAGCCAAAAAATTTGTACCTTTGTATAGACCCTTTAAATGTGCCCCATCGATTATAAGCAAAGGGCGAAGATGATTCACGAACGTACGAATCTGAATAACATAAAATTATTGTAAACATCTTATAATAAACGTACTATAACAAAATACATTTAATTATTCAAAAAAGATAAGCATGACTTACTGAGACACCAATGGCAACGAATAACATCTCGAAAACTCCTTCTTCGTTTCTCTTGATACGTGTGACAGTCCCTGGGTTTTTTCTTTCTAGATTGTAACAATAATACGGTAACATTTCAAACGATTCTAATGGTGAACCCCTTAGCATCTGTAACCCATATTCCTTTCCTCTCCATGCTTGTTGGTAAGATATATTTATTTTATATTGTGCCATGACATCTTTTTGTATATCTTTCCCTTTTAAATCACGTCTAGCATCTTGTAACTTATCTTTGAGTAGGTAACCAATTACTTTTTTTTTGCATTTCGATGGTTAGGATATGTTTGAGTTTTAGGACACGTATGAATATCTTGCATCCCTGTAACTTCAAACACATCTCTACCTTTCCAACGGTTAGATGTAATGCTCCAGGCACATTTGTCAAAATGAATGCATTTGAAATCATACCTATTCGGATTCGACTTCTTTATTAAAAACTGGAAACCTTCTTCAATAGATTTCAACCTAACGGCTAAGTCTAACTGATCTTTGTTGTCAAACAATCTTCCGACATGAACATCCGAGTTTGGATTATATTGCTTTGAAATCGTGGGTTTTGACACGTAAAGTGGTGTTTCTGGAACGTCGGGCATAAATGACAAAAAATTCTTCCATTTATGGTGAAATGGTTGCGGGTTTTCATCAACACTAACAAAACCATCATTTTCTTCATCTTCTGCATCATCATCTGAGCCGAACGCAAATGATGATCCAGGTTTGGTGAAATTGGCCTCATTTTTATACCCAGACTCATTTTTTTTTATAATCATTAGATTCAAAATTAAGAAATTGGCCATCATTGAAAATAGACGTATTATTTTTGTTATTATTGAAATTAGATTTCTTGTCTTGAAAATTAGATGACCCGATGTGTTGATTAGGTGTTTGTTCAAAAAAATTATAAAACATTGGGTTTTCTTGTGTTGACCTAAAATAGGTAGTTTCTACCATTTGTTTAGGTTGACCAACATACAAATGAGGTATTCCATCAGTAGAACTACAAGCGCAATCAACAAAAAATGTTACCTCGTCGTCGTCTGTAATATCTATCCCACTGTCAAATGAAGGGAGCTTAACCGAAAAATTAACTGGAACATTGGAATCTAACTTGAATTTCTTCACCATCAATCCAACTAACACTGAGTACGTCATATTATTATACATAGTGACACCTCGTTTTTCATCACCAAAATGTCATATACATTTGAATTTCTGAACATCTGAAGTCATGGTTATGTTAGATAAACGTAACAATGTGGTATATTTGATAGAGTTTAAATTGTCTATATGTACGAACCCTATGGAAACATGTCCCAAGGTGTAAATTGTCTACTAGCCTAAGGTGCCATCCCGGCACATTATACTTAAGCTCATGTCCTATAAGCACCGTCTCCAAAACGCATAACAAACTAACACGAACAGCATCGAGGTCGTTCAATTTATCAAACTCATTGCTATAAAACGTTTCTAACAACATTTTAACTGTTATAGCCTTACTATCACTAGACGATTCAAAGACTCGTCTCCTAAACGGATTAGGACCACTTTCATAATCTTTCCTAAAATCAGGCCCGAACCTAAACCCCGTTACTAAACAAAATTCCTCCCTTCCAAATTGTACCTCAAAATTCCTCCCTTCATTATCATTTAGTGAGTAAGTAAAAGGAACAATCTCTGTGTCTCCCTCATCACGCAGCACTTGGTGACAACTAAAATGGTGTATTAAGCAACAAGCCTCTTGCATATCATCTAAGTTTAACAACCAACCAAAACACGTGTTCTTAAATAATTCTAACCTAGGGGTGCCTCTAAATTTTTCTCTAATTTCAGGAAGTAAAGTTAACTTACTTCTACATGTAATTTTGCAGCATAATCCTAATATATATATATATAATAAATAGATATGAAAATAATTATAGAGCAAAAAAAAAAATATCATACCACATCATTTGCCATATTCAGCAGAAATAGAATAACTCAACAACTATAGTCAACAACGCTATTAATCAAATGTTATTACCACACTGACAACAAAATTATCATTCACAACAACAACTTCACCGCAACCATTTATATGTTTATATGATAAACTGCTTTGTATGTTTGTATTTGTGAGTTGTGATATGAGATAAACTGATCGAAATATCATCTTATATAATCAAATTGCTATGATCTATCAATCAATAGATTTTCCGGTGGATTTTGCTTATTACCGATGCTATGATATGTCAATCAATAAATTTGTTTTTTCTTTTGTCCAACAATTATGTTGGTAGTTGTTGGTCCCATAAAAACCTTTGTCCACCCATAAAATGTCGTGACCAAAATTATGTAGTTATTAGATTTTTGTCTCGTAGTTGTTTGTCCCATACAAACCTTTGTCAACCCAAAATATTTCGCGACCAACATTTTGTAATTATTAGATTTTTGTTTTCTAGCTACCTGTCCACATATTTTCTTTCGCGACCAAATAATATATATATATATATTTTTTTTCATTTGTTTTGGCAGCGACACGTATTGAGTATGTTGTACACGAAACTTAAATCGCGACCAACCGGTCCCCAAATGTAAATTATAAAAAGTTTGTCCTCTGCAAGATGAACCAGTATTACAGTGTCCTCATAAGTAATTTTCGCTATTTGGTTTGTTTCCTCAAACAACTTGTGAATGAGTCACACATTTTTATTTAATTTTAACTTATGACTGAAACTCAACAGTTTTCGTGAGGATGTATTTGATCTTGACTAGCAGGTACCCGCGTAATGCGGCGGCGCGTACCTAAGACTAAATTTTATGACGAGTAAATCTATACTATCTTATAATGCATTTAGGCCTTCTAAAATTAGAAGGCTTAAAAATTCATACTTTTTTAAACTTACTTAGAATAGATAAAGCATTTAAGTTGTGGGCTCCACAAAAAATTAAGATAAGGAACTTCAATCATTGAGTGACATGTGTCACTTCTCTAACTAAAAATAACAAAAAGGGAGGAGCTCTAACAAACTAAAATAAGGAGCTCCAATAATAGGGTGACACGTGTCACTTCTTAATTAATTAATCACTTTTATTTTTAAATTTAAATATCTTTTTATTCGTTTAATTTTTTTATGATCTAATTTCACCATATTTTCTAAAATTTTGTGCTCTTTAATTCAACATCCATTTTTATATATTTTTATGACTTTTTAGTTTTTACATTTTTAGTATGTTTATTTTATTTTGATTCAAATTTTTATAACTTTAATCTTTTTTTCAATCAATACAAACTTGATGTATCAAAATCATTTACTTTTGGAAGAGTGTTTGACGGGTAAGAGATTGTGAAAGTATTTTTATATGCGGGAATAATGATGTCACGGGAAAGATACGAAAAACCCAAACAAACACATACAACTAACAAATATACATTTGGAGTGTTGTGAAATGAATTCACTAAGCGCGCAGGGAATTGCGGGGAGAGTTGGGTTAGCAATTCATTTAATATATTTATTATATAACTATATTTATCGCCGCTGCTGTGCGCGGGTATCCAACTAGTGTCTTTCAATTAAGCGAACGAATCCAAGGAACACACAAATATGTAACGGTGAACGGATGTCTTTCGATTATACGTTATTCATGATGATAATGTTGGAATTTAAGTATCATGACTATCATGTAAATAAACATAAATCACAGAGCACACAACGGAAAACTAGATCTAATATGCATAATTAATTAACTTAAAACTAAATGAGAACATACCTTGTTAGCTTTCATTGCAATTAGGGTTCATAGAAAATCCCTAATTAAATCAAACGCAAGATCAAAACCCGTAAACCCTAATTTATGGTTTATAGAAATCGACTAAAGGGTTTAGTCGAATACTTCACCACCAAATATCAAAAGTAGGATTTCTCTACGATCTCACACACAAGTTGTTATAGCAATTCAATTAGAATGTTAGTTCTTGATCACGTAACAAACCAATCACTAATGTTCAAGAACCAAAATCGAGAACCCTAACCTTTTTGGGGGTAGTCGATTCGGCCAAGAAAAGAGAGGAGAAGGAAAAGAAGATTGACTTGCTATGTTTCACAAGAAATATCAGAATAATAAAGCCTAAAGGGTTCATTATATAGGTTTCTCATAGCAAGCCAAATCCCTCTCTCCACCTATGTGGGATAGTGGGTTTTTTCGTGAAATAATTAATATAATACTTTATTAATGTTAATTATAATCGAATCTTCAAATGTAATGTGTCCGATCCCATAGGCTCGAGTTCGAAATCGGACATACGTTTATAAAATATGCTCACAATCCAACAACTCCCACTTGGACATGTTTTAATAAACGTAATGACATTGGTTAGCGTCTAGCAACACACCAATGCCCTCAGAACAACTAGAGTGTGGTTTCACGAAGCACTTTTAATGGTTCATCATTATCTTATCCTTTTGTTTCTAATAGCATGTTAAATATGGATATGGATCTAAGTCATTCCATAATTTAACTATTCTGTTTCTCGTTATATTTTGACTGAACAAGATTACCAAATCATAAGGACGTAATCCAGATCGATCTTGGGTGTGGCCACACAAACATCTTGTCAATCCTACGAGAGGCCCATTAGTATTATACTTCAAAACAAATTCGAAGGAACAAATTCTATCTTAACTACAAACACAACTCATGAATTTCACAACACTTCTGAAAACAGTCCTTATTACTACCAGTTACGGATAGCGTTAAACTGCTTTACAGAAATGGGCTCTACCCACGACCGTTATGTCTTGCATCTCAAGTCTAAGGATAAAATTACATGATTTACTTGATGACAAAGACCCATAAAGTACAATCATGTTAGTTGGGATAAGTTTGATATACATCCTATGAATATCATGTGAGTTTGGCATGATCTTCCTTAATATACAAAGTATATTTTTATCCAACACCTCAAATTTGTCTTAATTCAATCATATTCCCATATGATTGATCGAAAATAGACATTTAGAATAACATAAGTTATTCAAGGATTTAAACATGCAAATATATGATACAATCTATTATAAATGAAAACAAACATACCAAGTATTTTAATTCATTAAAATAATAATTTTTTATACATCCTTTGTCCAAATACTAAATGGATCAATGCATGATAATTGTAGTTAATGAATTATGCCTTAAGTCATGACAATCATACTTGTTGACAAGGCATACATCCAACTAACTTTGATCTATCAGAATTTTGAGAATACTTTGTAGAAAACTAGAAGGTGGGGGGGGGGGGGTTGAATAGTTTACCGATTTTAATTTAGATTTCAAAATTTTAGATTCAATCTTATGGAACATCTTGTGGATGAATAGATAGTACCAAACAATAAATAAAGTAAGTAAACTAAGAGATAAAAAGTAGCGACACAAGTGATTTATAGTGGTTTGGCTACAAGGACACCTTTCTTGCCCTACTCCACTCCCCAAGTACCCCACTCGAGAGTTCAAGCACTATGTCAACAAGCTCCTTCAAATCGGCGGAGAAGCCTCACAACATTGCTTACACCTTTTCCGGTACAAAGCTAAATACCGAGTTCTTCCACGAGGTAGAACCAAACCTTTACACAACTATTACACAACAATATGTGAAATAAGAAATACAAGATATGCTACTGAAATCTTGTGGATGGAAAAATCAATCAAGGACCCTTTGCTTGGATGACTTGTAGAGTAAAGTGATCTCGCCTTCGTGAAGGACCTAAAAGAGAATCACAAAAAAATAAAGAAGAACTACAAGAATGATCAAGTGATCTGAGGTTAGGAGAGTGAGATAATATATGAGAGAGTTGTAAGAAGAAGGGTGAAAAACAATGGAGAAATGACTCACTATTTATAGACATTCTGTCTACAGGTAGGCTGGTTCCAGTGGATCCCTCACCCAAGGGATCTGGACAGTGTAAATTGAGGGATCCGGCCTCTGGTGAGTCAAGTCCGGATTTTGGATACCAAACCGGGTTATAGGTTATGGACCATAGGTCATGGACTTTGAATCATGGATACCCAACAAGATACATTGTACCTTGTCAATGGATCATGGGTCATGGATCATGAATAATACCCAACATGATTTCATGCATGATGTCATGCAATGGGTCATGGGTTATGGATTTAGCTCCATGGGTATGGGTTATGGGTCATGGTTATTACCCAACTTATTACATGTTTTATTACAACACATTTTTATTACAACATATATGTAAATAACCAAATGTATATATTTTGCAAAACAACATGTATTCTTAGAATTATACTTATGATAACTTTATATTTGTTATCAACAAAACTTAATGAGATCACTAAATATAAACAAACGTTTTTACGGTTTATTTGTATTAACATACTTATTTCTAGAATTCAGTTAGTGAAGTTCTTGTATGTGTGCATTCAAATATCTTGATATTGCCACATAATATTTCATAAGGTGTGTGACAACATCAAACATCTTATTTATGATAACCATCTTTCAAACTTCTAAAGTTTAAAGTAGATTCTTATTCTTTTATGTATAATCAACTATGCTCTTAGTTGAGCAAAGCTAGTCCACATGGTCATTATCAAGAATGAAATTCTACCATGACTAGTATTGAGTGTCATCTCAACTAAACCAGCATCATTGTATACAAACAACAATATGCTCCTTTAATAATCATCCGTAAACTTTGAACAGTTATTGTGTAATGATTGGTGCCTTTCAAAACTTCAAGTTTGTTGGCTATGACAATTTCACAGCAATTGCCGTATGTACATCCATAGAATATGGGAAATAGCTCCTGGATGTGGAATGTAATTCTAAATCCAAACATATTACATTAGAATATTTATTATACTAGTTGTCTAATAACTTTCAATGTTGTCAAATCATCTAATATTAAAGCATGATACAGTAATTTCAATAGACAACATGATGTACATGATGAATCTTTGAGTTAGATTCATGTTTTATCTTATCAAAATATATGTATCCATTGAGACTTTCTAAATGATATGTCATGTTCTATTAGATTCATTCACCGCACATGTTTATAACAATAAACATTCATTCCAAGGGTATATGTTTTACTCTTAAATCTTTCAAGTGAAGTTTCATTCTAAGCTTAACATTTAACTTATAATGTTACGGCCGATATGTTATACAACATATATAATTTAAGAAAATAAACATAATACTCCCACTAGCTTTTAGGAATATTTAAGAGTTATCTTATTTTAGTTATAAATCAAAACTTGGATTTAATATTTAAACGTAAAAGTCATCTCCTAGATGCATGCATTGATCCATACTTGGATTCTTGCATTTTGTATACTTTCAAAGATTATATGAATTCATAAAACTCTTGATTACTTACCGTCCTCGCTTAAGTAATCACACAAGAAGGAGTTTTGATATTCCATTGTCAAATTTCATATGAATGAAAATAGGTATGACAATTATCATCTTTATATACTTAATGTGTCTAGGAAAGAATATTCGATCACAGTTAATTGCTTAAGTATGATTAATAATCTTGTCACATAACATGCATTAAATATGTGTACAATATTGTTCATATTATTTTTACACAAAGAATTAAACCACTAGAGTTTTCCTTCTCTTTGAAGAAACTCATCTTCATTCTATAGTCTAACTATTTAGAATTAAGATAAACCAAGTTTCTAAAAATTAATTATCTTTATGGACAACATCTTTAACATTCATAGTATGAGTAATTTACCAAATTCAATATTTAGTAATGCATCATTATGATTAACATGTTTACAATGATCATGTAATTATTCCTCATCATTGATATTAAATCATATCAATTATATGTTTGAGATATCCTTGCGGATCTATGAATAAGAATTCTATCATCTTGAGGTCTATCATTTACATGTTTAGCCTTATCATGATATTCACTAGTGTGTTTTAAAAGATTGTGTATTTTGTAATTTTATCTCTTCAAGATAAAAAAAAACTCCCACTTGCCTTTTGTAATTTAGAGACTACTTGTTCTCTTTTTGGGACATTACAAAACACATTGACAGTTCCTGACTCTAGTTTGTTAATAACCTACTTCATAAGAAGTTTAACAAATTCATAACTTCATTTTAAGACTTCATGTGATTCATCACATTCCATAATATAATGGTGTCTTATTAATCTTCTAGGTTGGAGTCATATTGAGTATATACAAGTCATACTCAATTTTCTAACCTTGATAACTTTTGGAAGAAAAAAAGTTATAGTTATCTTGAATCAAACGATACATATAGAGTTTGATTCTCCTAACTAAACATACCATTAACATTATGTTATTTCATTAGAATTAATATTGTGAGACCATCTAACAATATGTAAGATAACCATATACTCTTTGGCTTACCTATTTATCAACCAAGTCAAACTAAATGGTATAATAGAATTTCCAAGCAATTGCATGCTTTAAAACACAAGTACTTTTTGACCAAGTCACCGACTTCATGTCCATGTCTCAACAAAAAATACATAGACTGTTATAATCCCACTATACGTTATAAATCATTAATCAACTCAATGACTTCATTTATATGTCTTAATGTGAAGACATAAAAAGTTAGCGTCTTACTTTATATTATTATAAGTCTTGCAACAATTAAAAGACTTCATGTTTATATCTTATAAGAAGATATAAAATGCGTTTGTTTATGTCTTATAAGAAGATATAAACATGTATAACTGAAGTAACCATGAACACCACCTCTTGGTTTCAATAGTAATTTCAAGTTAATTGATTACTTTATTTATTTATGTCATTCCAAGAATACATAAATATTCAAACTGAAGTAGTATTAGATTACTTCATTTATTCATGTCATTCCAAGAATACAAAAATATTTAAATTGAAGTAGTTTTTGTTATCATCTGTATAAGTCCTATTAGAACGTTAGTCTCTTTCCTTGTGGTCAAGAGAATCCTTTACTCATATTGCTATGTGTTGTACCTTACACACAATAAAGATTTCTCCCACTTGTGCATGGAAGAACATCATATAGCAGACAAACAACACGACATGCGTTTGTTTATGTGAACAATATGATGGTGTCATATATATTAGCATTACAAGTAGATATAGAACCACTTAATTAAAAAAGAAACACACATGACTATCCTTGAAAATATGAGTGTCTATAAGTTTGAAAGTAATGTATTATCTCGAGACAATCGAGAAATAATCTGGGTTACTACCAAGGTGATAAAGCTTGTAGCTTCCACTGATTTAGACAATGTTACAATAATGCCTTATTCAGTAATACAACACAATGCTCCCACTGGATTTGACAACATTGTAAGTTTTTCATAACCAGTGAAAACTAATAGCGTGCTATTTACTTTCCTACACTTTTGAAAGCCCACACGTAATAATTACTTAGGTACTAAAAAAGTGTATTCTACTATGTAGATGAGGGACTATCCATCAATGCTATTAACTTAAAAAATTAGGCATGCAATTTCTTCCTTAATAGGCCTACCATTCCACTAGGATATGTAGCACCTGTAAAGGGTTAAATAAAAAAAAATCATGCTAGTATGCATTTACCACTTTTGCGGTAATTTGTCCAGCTTCTAATTTAATAACTCATAAAATGTCATATATTAAGATATGGTTTAACTATATGAACATATTCCCCAATTAACCAAATGTCTTATTCGTTCAAAAGAATTCAAGGGTGAGGAAATCTCTATGAAAAATAAGACGTGCAACCCACTTAACTATTTTAATGTTTGCTATGAATTATATTAGAATTAGACCAATTCTAATATTCCCATTATAACTTTCTCAAATACGAAACGAATAGGAATGAGTCTCTCTATTTCTTATATGGAAAGTAGACTCAGTTTATCTTTTCAGTAAATTTTTTCTCGATCAAACATTAGTTTGAAAGCAGAACTAGATAAATTTACGAATAAAAGATCAAACCACGTTTACGGTTTCTTTGTTGCATTAATACATTTAAAAGAATGTATAAAATTCAATTTTAGTATATTCGATAGTTAAATCTTTAAATAAAATTAAATACCCATTGGTTAATATTCATATAAACCATATAATTTTCTTAAAGCTAGGATCCAGATTGACATAGTACCATTATATCAGTTGATCTGCTAGTAATGATAGTATTCAATAAGGTAAGAGTTAAACAATAGCCTCCAAACATTTTTGCAACTCCTAGATCATTATGGGACTTACTAATGTCACTAAGGACAATCACATAGTGTCATGTAAGCATGTTTCATCCTATTTAATGCCTTGGGTTAAGGGATCTCACCATGTAACTCAATTAAGTTGTCCAATTTAAGAAACTATAAATTTATTCCAGCTACATCTCACGCAACGTGGAGATTTACCTTGAGATTACAATCTAGCCACGTCTCACGTAACGTAAATGGTAACTGTAAGTGTTTCTTTAATCTTGGATGGCATAGAATTAAATTGTTCAAGGGAACGTTTTATTTGATGTGTAATCAAATATGTACGAAGAAGCATGCATACATCTTCGTATCATAGAATTTCAATAAAAAACTTTACTCATTCAGTTCTTTTTATTATGGTGTGTGTCTTATTTATGTCTCAATCAGTGAACATAAATTTATGACCATCAAACCTTTAAAATCAAAGATTCAACGTGATTTTAAGAATAAAGTAAAGAGCTTTTAATCTTGACATTATCTATCAAAAGTCATCGGTAGCACCATTTGACGCACAAAGAAGCGGAGAAGCGGTCAACGTGAAACTTATTAAAAACCTTCTTCTTTAGGGATAAACCCTCCTTATATCTCTCTTATAGTTTTTCACAATGGGTGAGCCGATTTAGACGAATGAAACAAATAATACAAATAGAATAAAAGTTGAGAACTTTATTGTTAAAACAAATTAAAAATTATTAACTCTTGAAAATCTCGACGAGATGATGCATTTAACGCATTATGGCATGTAAGGTCAACCCTTGGTGTCACATAAGATTTCAAAAGCTTAAAAATTTATAATAAATCAAATTTCACTATTGATTAGTCCGGTTTATTTTCTCTGCTAAAAACACCCTTTGCTTGTTATTTGTCAAACAATAATAAAGCAAATAAGAAAAATAACCAACTAATACAATTAACATGCGTAATTTAAATCAACTAACATGTATATTATTAACTAAGGCTCCCACTTGTATTCGATCTAATGGTACAAGTGGACCACATACATCGATGAACCGATTGCATGAACCTCACGTTAACAATATACAGTAACCGCATAAGTTGATAAAATAATGATACATATGGGGTCTGATAACGCTCAAATTGTGCATGTTTTTAGTAGCGTTTTCCTTGATTTTATGTGTGTTATTTGGTTATAATCATATGCTTTTGATGCTTAATTGTACAAAAGTGCGTTTGCTAGTTCATTTGTAGCCAAGTACATGAAAGTGGAGAAAAAGACGGAAAAAGAAGTAAAATACGAAGATTTCTCCATATATGAAGAATTCCCGACAAAAGAAAGTCTTGTGGAGTATATTCGAGAAGATAAAGTCATCAAGTTAGTGGTCCAAAGAATCAAGAATAAAGTTCAAGAAGGAAAACGAGAAAGAAATGAAGAAAAGAAACTAAAACGAAGACATATTGGAAGACTCGTTGTTCCCGACACACCTTCACCATTTTGGCCATAACTTTTGCATACGGACTCCGTTTGACCCCCGGTTCACGGCCACAGAAAGCTAAGAGAAAGATATACAACTTTGGTGTTTATCATTTTCTGTGAAATTGCTCCAACCGATCGGTCGAGCCCCGCAATCGGATCCGGTTGGAGAGTAGTCAAGAAGACCAACCGATTCGGTTGGAGCCCAACCGATCCGGTTGGAGGGTCTGTTTCTGCCATTTCTTCATCACTAAGACTCCAAACTTGTTCCAAACGATTCTAGTCCCTTCCTACATGGTTTGTAGTCCCTTCCAAGCTCCTTGGTGACCAAGAAATGCATTTATAACCCCTAGCCTTGGAAGTAGTATAAATAGAACCCATTTGGCACCTTATTTCATCATCCCTTCTCCATCCTTCTCATCCCTTTCACCCACCACTCCATCTCTAGGTGTGAAATTCGATCCTCCACCCTTAAGGACGAATTTCCACCTAAAACAACATCCCTCTCTCAACTTACCTTCACCAAAGGTGTGAAATTCGATCCTCCACCCTTAAGGACGAATTTCCACCAACTATCCACCAAACTTATCTTCCCCAAAAGACCACAAACCTCTACCATTTCCAGAAGTATGCTTGGTTAGATGTTGTAGTTGATTGGAGGCTTGAAGGAGTGCTATAATCCTTCACCCTTGCCTAATGTAATCTTACTTTGGGTAAACTCTTGTTACTTTTATGATGTTGAATGCTATTGTTCATGTTTGGTTCTTTGATTGTGTTGATTATGTGATTCTTGTGATTATTTGTCTAAACATGTATGTTCTTTGTGTGCTTTTTCTTAGTGGTTTGATCCGTGACAATCATAACCATGACCTTGATACATGCTTGTTCTTATATTGCTTTTCTTGTTGGTTTGATATGTGACAATCATAACCATCAACTTTTTACTTGCTTAAACAAACAAACAACACTTGTAGTGCAACCAAGTCTCTTGGGACGACCTTGATTTACCATATACTATACTACAACTTGACTAGGGTATACTTGCCCGAATGTGTTCCTAGTTAACCGGTAATTCTCGATTATAAATTTAAAACCTCCTGGGAATCCATCAAGTTTTTGGCGCCGCTGCTGGGGGACTGCGTTTGTATTCTTGTGTTTGTTTGCTTGTTTGCTAGTTTGTTCGAATGCTAAATTGCTCTTGCTCATGAATAATGTTTGCTTAATTCGATTTATTGCTCTTGATGTTTGCTCATGATGTTTGCTTGAATGCGTGTCTTTTTCTTAAAATCTCTCATTTTCTCAAAATTGCTCAAATGATCTTTGCATCAAAATCAAGTTTTTGATGTTGGGATTTCGTTTCATGTGTTCTAAAATGCTCATTTCAATGATTGCTTTCTAAGTGTGCTCGAAAACGTTTGCGAAAAAACCACCCAAACAACTCTAACCAATCGGTTGGAATCCCAACCGAATCGGTTGGAGATCTCGGTAAATATTTTTCAAGAAAAATCCACTCTAACCGATAGGTCACCACCTGTAACCGATCCGTTGGAGTGTTGTCAAAAAAAAAACAAAAGAAAAAAAAAATATTTCGTGTGTTTCTTGTTTCGTGTGTTTGTGTTTTATATGTTATGTGATCTCTTGCATGTCTCTGTGTTATTTGTTTGTGTTAATCTTGTTTAGATTAGTTTCGTATTAATTTTGAATAAGATTATCTTGTTTTAGGTTGTCTTGTTTTGATTTGTGTTACGTGACTAATTATGTTTGCTTACGTCTATGTGATTTTCGTTTTTTTTTCTTTCTTTCTATGATCATGCTTTTATTTGTCTTAAGTGTCGTATTTTGTTTATGGTGTCTTCTAGTTAATGTGTGTTTATGTGTTTTATTTAATTGTGTTCGTAACCTTTCGTGTTCTTATTTTACTTTATCAATAAATGGTTTGAAATAAAACTTGTGTAAAAAAAAATATATAATAAAAAAATAAAAAAATAGAAAAACTCCTCCAACCGATCGGTCGCCGCCCGTAACCGGATCAGCTGGAAGGTGGGTTAACTTTGGTTCGTCCCAACCGATCGGTTACACCCCGTAACCGGATCGGTTGGACTAATCTGTTAAAAAAAAAAAGAAAAAAAATTCGTTTTTTAATTTTTTTTTGTTTTTGTGTGTTTGTGTTTAGATAAAATATGTTTAAATGTCTTTTTGTTTTTTCAAGAGTATCATCTCTTTTATTTGGTTTTTCCATTTTAAGTTTTGTTAATTTGGTACATTGTGAATAAATAAGTGCTTGTTTTTAAAATAAAATGTTTTGAACTTTGTGGGTATGTTCACTGGAAACCCTCACGAGACTATAACTCGTCCACTCGGGCCACCGAGGGGTTTAAAGGCTTGTTGCATACGCTAAATGCAACCGTGATGCCTACGAAAGTGAGTTTTAGAATTTTACGCGTTTCTTGTAGTTTTGTTTATTTTTGCAGATTTAATAAGCTCTTGGAGGAAGGATTGGTTTTGCACTCTTGATTGGACATGTTTGGATGAGAAATCGATTGATCTCACACGCTTATGCTAGCGTTTGCTTAGCACCTTATCATATGGAGTTCGATCGTGATGTTTAGCCCGGGAGGTTTCGTTTATCTCAGACTTATAATACCATTTTTCCCTATCTTACATGCTTTAAAGTTTTCACAATTCGTTTATTTTGTTTCTTTGTTATTTTTTTCCTTTGTTGGTTTGTTGGTAAATTATTTTAATAAATTGACTTCTTTTAATCCCTCGAAAGTAAGGCTCACCCATTGTAAACAAATTGTGTGAGAGGTATAAGGCGGGCTCCCGATTCCCTAAAGAAGTTGGGTTTTTAATATGCTTGCGCGACCGCTTCTCCGCTTCTTTGCGCGTTTCAATGGAGCTACCGAGAACTCGTGGGAAAAGAATAAGTCATGTTTGGTTTAAAAAAAAAAAAAAAATTAAAAAAAAAAAATAATTAAAAAGAAAAAGAAAAAAAAGGGTCGTAACTAGTTTATTTTTCATAGTTTTCTCATAGCAGATTTTTTTTTTCATTAAGTTAATTTTCTTTTGTGTGCTTAACTTAAGTATGGGGGGAAAATATTATTGTGAAGAACGAAACTAGTTTTTAATTTCCAAATGTTTGGGCCAATTTTTAAATTTTGTGAACTTGTTTGCCCTTATGATCTAGTTGTTTTCACGCGTATAGGATAATATATTAGAATAACTGGATCAACCCACTGGTGAAATCGGTAATTTTGAAAAATTCGAGATGTGTCCCGATTATTATTGCAATCCATTCTGGGATCAATGACATTTGCTAGCACATATTATAGCCCTTTCCACTAAATTGTGAGGATTTGAGCCTATTTCTTATTAGCATACATCTTTTATAATTGAATCTTTTGCTATGAGTGTGCCGGTGATTTTATTTATTCTAGAACTTGTACTTGTAAATCATTACCGCATCCAGATGAAGATCACATTCGTGTGACATAAGTGTATTCGTGTGATAAAGAGGCACCTTAGGAATAAAACCAAATGGCCTTCCATTTACATTTAATGATATATTAGCTAGCCGCATCGGTTAGTTAACCACCCATATGGACCCATTTGTTAGCGCTCATCTTTAGCGCTAGATACCCTTAGAACACCCTCTGAGCCATCCTTTTCGTTTTTGTTAAATCCAGAAAAATACAAAAATATTTTACACTTTGAACCTTATCCTACCCCTTGTCAATGTCTAAACGGTTGGTTGCTAGTTGCTTGGTATGATTGGATTGTTTTTTTATGATTATGAGTTAGCCGCACTTTCCCATTCGTGTGTGCCATTCCGACAAAGATGAAGGTGGCCAACTTCTTATTTGTATTTTTGTGGTGTGTGCTTATACGAAGTGTGGGGGAGATGTGATGTATGTGGAAAAAAAATGAAAAAAGAGAAAAAAAAATGAAAAAGAATAAGTCATCGAAAAAAAAAAATATGTGATGCAATTATAGCCAATGTGCTATATAATTATGAAGTTGAAGGAAGATGAAGTATGTTTGAGATATCGATTAGCCAATGTGCTAAGACGTGATATATATATATTTGGTGATCGATATGTGAAGAGAAGATTGTAAATATAATCCTTTTCGGGTTTGCGGATTGTTCGTGACTAGCAACATGGGTATTAGATTTGACTTTATTTTTCTTTTTACACCAATTTTATAATATTCCCATGCCTTATCCATACCCTTAACCCTAAACCTATCGTTATAACATGAATAAAAGCCCTCTTTAGATGTTTACACTTGGTGCTTACGCCACGTTGGTGGAGTTTTGTTTCTTGTACAAGCCTATGGTAATATTTAGATCATGACTGAGCAATATGAGTGTACTATTCCTTAATACTATCAATCACTAAATAAATTGAGTGTTGAGTGAATTATACATCCGTTCTTTTTCGTGAGGTGCTTAGCCATGTTATCAAGCAAGAGAATCCATATGTTATTGTCAAACATCTCGATTTTTCACCCTCTAAAAGCTTAAAACGATGAATCTTATCTTGTACTTGTACTTGGTAGATTTGCATCGCATTTTTTATGAATCATATTTCATGCACCATGTGGGATTTTTTTTAATTTCTAGATTTGCTTGAGGGCAAGCAAAACCTTAAGTGTGGGGGAGTTTGCGCTCACTTTTCGCTTATTTTTATGTTTGTTAAGAAAAAAAAAAAAAAAAAAACCCCAAAAATATTTTGATTTTTAATTTTTCTTTTCGTTTTGTCATTTAGGTTTGTCTTTTATTTTTCTTTTCTTAGATTTGCTTGATGGCAAGCAAAGTTTAAGTGTGGGGGAATTTGATAACGCTCAAATTGTGCATGTTTTTAGTAGCGTTATCCTTGATTTTATGTGTGTTATTTGGTTATAATCATATGCTTTTGATGCTTAATCGTACAAAAGTGCGTTTGCTAGTTCATTTGTAGCCAAGTACAGGAAAGTGGAGAAAAAGACGGAAAAAGAAGTAAAATACGAAGATTTCTCCATATATGAAGAATTCCCGACAAAAGAAAGTCTTGTGGAGTATATTCGAGAAGATAAAGTCATCAAGTTAGTGGTCCAAAGACTCAAGAATAAAGTTCAAGAAGGAAAACGAGAAAGAAATGAAGAAAAGAAACTAAAACGAAGACATATTGGAAGACTCGTTGTTCCCGACACACCTTCACCATTTTGGCCATAACTTTTGCATACGGACTCCGTTTGACCCCCGGTTCGCGGCCACAGAAAGCTAAGAGAAATATATACAACTTTGGTGTTTATCATTTTCTGTGAAATTGCTCCAACCGATCGGTCGAGCCCCGCAACCGGATCCGGTTGGAGAGTAGTCAAGAAGACCAACCGATTCGGTTGGAGCCCAACCGATCCGGTTGGAGGGTATGTTTCTGCCATTTCTTCATCACTAAGACTCCAAACTTGTTCCAAACGATTCTAGTCCCTTCCTACATGGTTTGTAGTCCCTTCCAAGCTCCTTGGTGACCAAGAAATGCATTTATAACCCCTAGCCTTGGAAGTAGTATAAATAGAACCCATTTGGCACCTTATTTCATCATCCCTTCTCCATCCTTCTCATCCCTTTCACCCACCACTCCATCTCTAGGTGTGAAATTCGATCCTCCACCCTTAAGGACGAATTTCCACCTAAAACAACATCCCTCTCACAACTTACCTTCACCAAAGGTGTGAAATTCGATCCTCCACCCTTAAGGACAAATTTCCACCAACTATCCACCAAACTTATCTTCCCCAAAAGACCACAAACCTCTACCATTTCCAGAAGTATGCTTGGTTAGATGTTGTAGTTGATTGGAGGCTTGAAGGAGTGCTATAATCCTTCACCCTTGCCTAATGTAATCTTACTTTGGGTAAACTCTTGTTACTTTTATGATGTTGAATGCTATTGTTCATGTTTGGTTCTTTGATTGTGTTGATTATGTGATTCTTGTGATCATTTGTCTAAACATGTATGTTCTTTGTGTGCTTTTTCTTAGTGGTTTGATCCGTGACAATCATAACCATGACCTTGATACATGCTTGTTCTTATATTGCTTTTCTTGTTGGTTTGATATGTGACAATCATAACCATCAACTTGTTACTTGCTTAAACAAACAAACAACACTTGTAGTGCAACCAAGTCTCTTGGGACGACCTTGATTTACCATATACTATACTACAACTTGACTAGGGTATACTTGCCCGAATGTGTTCCTAGTTAACCGGTAATTCTCGATTATAAATTTAAAACCTCCTGGGAACCCATCAGGGTCTTCCCCAATTTAATAATTAATTTAATATTAGGTAATCTTTTATATAATAAAAGAATTACATCATTTCGGAGTAATTTTGCAAATTCATTCTTATTGAAAAAAAATTGGGCTAATATGAGAGCTCAATTTTGCCACGTAAGCAAAATCGTGGGATGTGATTGGTTAATAAAAGTCAAAATTAAATTGATTTTGGTCAACCTTTAATAAATTTGATGGAGAAATTTGGCTGAGAAGAAAAACACATAAAACCATAGGTGTCAAATTTGTGAAAACAAAAACTAAAAAAAAAATGAGGTAATTAAGAAAACTTTAGTGGTTGAATGTTTAAAAATTATATAGGGTTAAGTGTAATATTATAGGTTTCCATGTTTTATAATAACTTTAGAAATTAAACAAATTTCCCCTTATACTTTATACCCCCTATTCTTTATATATTAAAAATACAATATATATGTTGTTTTAAAATTACAACATATAAATATGCATAGGATTATAGATATCAAAATATTTCTTTTACTATAAAAGTTCAGTAACGACTCATTTATTTTATTTTAAAAGTATGACTTATGTTGACATGAATTTGCATATTAAATACGGCTAAATTTTTGAGAACGCGAATATAATTATCAAATTATAAGTACGAGATACTGTAATATGAAAAAAAATATACGTGATTTTACTTATAACAACGACTAATGTAATTCTTATTTATTTATATAAGGATATGTAGAAAAACATTTTTTTATAAACTTGAAGGAATATATTTTAACTTCATCGACGCTAATTATCTGCTACTAAACTCGCATCTTGTGTACATCATAATATCAATAGTGAAATTTAAATAGTAACATCAACATATATGTCAGCTAAATATAGTTAAATCTTGAGTTATCTAAGAGAAATTTTTACAAAGTTTTATTTTATCAAATTCTAACGGATATTAATGTATAATGAAAAACTCATGCATAAGTATATAATTATATGTAATTACCTTTAAACACAAAATATTCAGAAGTAATACAAAATAATTTTTTTTGTCAAAACCTCGTGCGTGCACGGGTATTATAACTAGTTAACATGTCATACAATTTTAACTACTAAAAAACCCTAATTAATTAATCATATATCGCATAATTAAGCATGTATAAACACTTAACAATTAATGCACAAAATATCAAGATTCATATAACCATAACAAAACATGCATATTTTTGTCATGGATCGCATATAATCACATATTCACGCATTAACAATTAATAAACAGGGTAACAAGATCGATATTAACGCCATAAATCTCAATTATACGCTAACAAATCTCATTAAAAAATTTCATGCAACCTATGGTTTTTACAATTTTCAAAAACCTAAATAAATTTTATTTTATTTTATTTAAGTCAATCGACCATTAAATAAAATTAGGGTTTCAAAAAATTAAAACCTAGAAAAAATAGTTAAACATGCAAAAAATCTTTCAAGATTCGCTTTTTATGCGTTTAAGTAATTAATTACAGCATATTAACGGCTCGTGATGCCACTGTTGGAATTTAAGTATCATGACCATCATATAAATAAACATAAATCACAAAGCACGCAGCGGAATACCAGATCAAATATGCATAATTAGTTAACTTAAAACTAAATGAAAACATACCTTGTTAGCTTCCATTTCAATTAGGGTTTATAGAAAATCCCTAATTAAATCAAACGCAAGATCAAAACCCATAAGCCCTAATTTAGGGTTTATGTAATCGACTAAAGAGTTTAGTCGAATACTTCACCACCAAAAATCCAAAGTAGGATTTCTCTACGATCTCGCACACACGTTTTTATAGCAATTCATTTAGAATGCTAGTTCTTGATCACGTAACAAACCAATAACTAATGTTCAAGAACCAAAATCGAGAACCCTATCCTTTTTGGGGGTAGTCGATTCGGCCAAGAAAAGAGAGGAGAAGGAAAAGAAGATTGGCTTGCTATGTTTCACAAGAGATATCACAATAATGAAGCCTAAAGGGTTCATTATATAGGTTTCTCATAGCAAGCTAAATTCCTCTATCCACCTATGTTAGATAGTGGGTTTTCCGTGAAATAAGTAATATAATACTTTATTAATATTACTTATAATTGAATCTTTAAACGTAATTTGTGCGATCCCATAGGCTCGAGTTCGAAACCTGACATACGTTTATAAAATACATTCACAATCCAACATATAAATTTATCGATGGCGTTGCGTGTCTCTGTTGATAACCTTATCGACGTTTCACATATATATCTTTTTTGTGTTGTAAAAATTGGCCCAGGCAGCCGATTAATCCCCGCATAATCGTTGATCGGTCACTAAGCGCCCGAATCTATCATAATCGTCCTATTTAATCGGTTTGGTCAAAGATCGCTTAAAAATCGGTCAACAAACTGATTAATCGGACAAAATCGGTCTAATTAGATTAATCGGACAAAATTGCTTAAAAATCGGTCAATAAAATCGCTTAAAAATCGGTCAACAAATCGATTAATCGGACAAAATCGGTCAAAGATCGCTTAAAATGGTTTACAAACCGAGTAATATCTATGTTTGACTTTGAACTTTGAAGAATTATGTATTATGTTTATATTTGAACACTTGAAATATTTGAAATTTGATGCACTATGCTTATCTCATACATATAATATCTAAAATTACAATTTTGTGCATAAAAATTCCAATCCGATTAATCCCAACCTAACCGAATCTGACAAATCAAATACATTTTCTTCTTTTGTCTTTTGCAAGCAGAATCACAAACAGAATAACACCATTTAATGGTTTTCTTTCTACTATAAACCGAAATACAAATAACAGCTATCAAAACAACCTTCTAAAAAACAAATAGACCACACTTGTTCTTGTTTTTTTTTAATCTAAAACGAACCATTAACACAACTCAGAACCTTTTGTTGGTTTCTCTTACAGAAGATAAGGTCTCGGCTAAGATCTTTTCAATATATCTATGATTGAAGATAACTAAACCCGTTTAGAAAAGGAGACACTGGTGCATTTTGATTATCGAGGCCAAAAAGGGATGACTGATAGGTAGTGGAGGGAGGGAGAGAGTAGCCGCAAAGAGTCCCATTCTCCCTTCCCAAGCTATGGAATCTATATAATGGGTTACTGCATCATACCTGCATCATGCTTGTTCGTTTACATCTGATACTACCAACCATCTTTACCCTTAATATATGTAATATGATAGATAAAAAAGATGGTGGTAGTAGGGTTCGATGGTTGTGATAAACAACCGGAGATCTTGTGTTCTCTTTCATTTATAGTTCATGAGATGAGTCTTTTGTTTGTGAGGTTGTTCTTCATAGTTAGGTAGTTCGAAGAAGGGTTTAATTCCTCTCTCCACCTATGTGGGATAGTGGGTTTTTCGTGAAATAAGTAATATAATACTTTATTAATAATAATTATAACTGAATCTTCAAACGTAATGTGCGAGATCCCATAGGCTTGAGTTCGAAACCGGACATACGTTTATAAAATATGTTCAAAATCTAACAGATAACTTTATCAACGGTGTTGCGTGTCTCTGTTGATAACCTTTTCGACGTTTCACATATACATCTTTTTTCTAAAGCAAAACATCTATATTAATAATAGAGTAAATTGATAGCAGTTTCACTTTTAAATTTTTTATCATTAATATACACGACTGTTACAAGTTAATAGGTGCTCAATGTTCAATTTTTAAGCAAATTATTAAAATGATGGTAAGTTTAATGCGTTACTTTTATTTATGAGTATAATGCAAGCTATTTATTTAAAAGATCATCAACAACAAAATATTGAAGCAAAAAAGAAGTATACTAAATAAAAACATCATTACATTAGATATTCAAAACATCAAGAAAATATGATGGATGCAGTTACATATTTTTAATAATAATTATTGATAGTAATGATTTTTAGCGGTTCCAAGTTTTTAATAATTATTGACCAAGGAATTTATTAGTTTTGATGGTTTTTATTTAATAGCAAAAGTAACACATTTCCTTCCAAGTTAAGCAAGTGAGATTGTCTGAATTTAAAGCCTTTATATTTAAATAAAAGTCTCAAATACATTATAATGAAGTAGAGATAGAGAAGAGATAACACCCCTTTCATTATTGATATCAAAATTTATAAATGTACATATTTTGCTACTTTTATGTGCCAGTTATTAAAAGTTTCATTTATGATACTATTCTTTTAACTTGCTCACATCTTTCGTCCAACCTTTGTAGAGATACATATAAATATAGCTTCCGAAAATCCAAATCACTTAATATGCAATACCCAACAATGTAAAACTTGGATCTTTTGATATCAGTAGCCCAAGTAAAAGTACAAACAATTAGATAAGCTCATAAGCCAAAAATTCGGACCTAAGAACTACCAGCCCAATCCAATTACCCTTCCCTAATTTGACGTTATAAAAAACACACTTTTTATAACACATAACTATAAATTTTCTTAGCACAACTAACTGTAATCCTTTCATAAAAGTTGTAGCCACTTTTCTTTCTTTCTACACAAGCCGAATCTCACAAATCAAATACATTTTCTCTTTTGTCTTTTGTAACCAGAATCACAAACACAGTAACACCATTTAATGGTTTTCTTTCTGCTATATACCGAAATACAAATAACAGCTATCAAAACAACCTTCGAAAAAACAAATAGACCACACTTGTTCTTGTTTTTTTTTAATATAAAACGAACCATTAACACAACTCAGAACCTTTTGTTGGTTTCTTTTACAGAAGATAAGGTCTCAGCTAAGATCTTTTCAATAGATCTATGATTGAAGATAACCAAACCCATTTAGAAAAGGAGACACTGGTGCATTTTGATTGTCGAGGCCAAAAAGGGATGACCGATAGGTAGTGGAGGGAGGGAGAGAGTAGCCGTAAAGAGTCCCATTCTCCCCTCCCAAGCTATGGAATCTATATAACGGGTCATTGCATCATACCTGCATCATGCTTGTTCGTTTACATCTGATACTACCAACCATCTTTACCCTTAATATATGTAATATGATAGATAAAAAAGATGGTGGTAGTAGGGTTCGATGGTTGTGATAAACAACCGGAGATCTTGTGTTCTCTTTCATTTATATTTCATGAGATGAGTCTTTTGTTTGTGAGGTTGTTCTTTATGGTTAGGTAGTTCGAAGAAGGGTTTAATTGGTTGTAGTTTAATTATGGGTGTGATGTGAGCATATTTTTAGAGTGTGTAGAGGTTTTGTTTTTGTTTTTTAGTTTTGAGAGGGTGAGGTAATTTATATGAATATTATGGGCTGTTACAAGTTTATATAATTGATGATATTTAATTTTCATGTTGTTACAAGTTTATAGCATTGAATACATTTAATACATGATTAAATACATTTAATTATGGGTTGTTACATGTTTATAGAAATGAAAACAATTCTTTCCATTATAAGTAATCTAAGAAGTCTGAATTTTAAGCCTTGCAATTTAGAGAAATGTCCTAAATGCATTATAATGTAGTAGACAAACACCTTTATCGTTTTTTATCCCGCTAAATAGTTCTTGCTAAGATTGTATATGCCGTGAATACATTCATATGGTACCATATGAGATTGAAGCTTTACTATTATGATAGTGACTTATGATGTGTTTTCTATCCCGTTATATCGTTAGTATTAAGATTGAAACTTTGACATTTTTCATGACGTGACTTTGGAATTTTCATGAAAATACCATATGAATTTATTTTAATGATTGAGGAGAAATCCATTGACTTAAATCTCGATTCGATGTTATTATCAATGGTCTATCAACTTATAAGTTGTGAGGTCAAGTCTCGTATAAAACATTATCAACTTATAATTTGCGAGTTCAAGTCTCGTATAAAAGGACACGGTGCAGTGATTGTTGAAAAATATAGAGAAAAAACAGAGAAAATGGAGAAGACAAAGTATTGGAGGGAAAAGTTGTTATATTTCTTGTTAATACAAATAAGCCGTAAAAATGTTTATTTATATTTTACGATCTTCTAATGTTTTGTCCATAACAAACGTAAAATCATTTTAACGAAACATATAAAATACGTAAATAGTTTGAGCCAATAGTTTACTAACACACTTACATTTTCATAATAAAACACTAAACAAGTAATAGTGTTTACATGTTATAGAAATGCATATGTATAACAACTAGTGTTTAAATAATATGAATATGTACTTATATATACTTAGTATATATATTGTAATGGGTAATGTAATGGGTAAAAAATCTAAGTACTTGACCCATTGACTAGATACATTGAATGTAGTTGGCTAAAACCCAAAGTCCATGACCCATACCCATGGAGCTTGATCCATAACCCATGACCCATTGCATGACATCATGCATGAAGTCATATTGGGTAATATCAATGACCCATGGACCTAAACCATACCCATGTTCCAATGTCTATATACATTGTATCTATTTGGCTACCCATGACCCAAAGTCCATAACCCATGACCCATGATCCATGACCCATAACCCAAATATGGAGGAGCGTCCAAGGATCCCTCATATTACACTGGACGGATCCCTCAAGTAAGGGATCCGTGGGATCCGGGGAACAGTAGATGATTTTGCCTATAAATAGTGAGCCATTTCTTCATTGTAACTTGCCTCTTCCACACATACTTTCTCTTAGTCTTGTAAACTCTCTAACCTCAGATCCAAGGGATCTTTCTATGTAGTTTTATGTTTGTGTGATTCTCTAGGTTCCTCTTAAAGGCGAGATCACCACCTCTTGAAGTCGAGCAAGCTCAAGTCCATGAGTTGCCAAGCTTCGTCATCATCAAGACTACTGAAGTAATCTTGTTGATAGTTCTTTCTTCCTGCATAGAAGTGTAGTGTTGGTGGCATTAGTGAAAGGTGCCGAAGGTCCGTGTCGAAGGCATTAGTGAAAGATGCCGAAGGTCCGTGACGAAGGCATTAGTGAAAGGTGCCGAAGGTCCGTGTCAAAGGCATTAGTGAAAGGTGCCGAAGGTCCGTGACGAAGGAATTAGTGAAAGGTGCCGAAGGTCCGTGTCGAAGGCATTAGTGAAGGGTGCTGAAGAGTGGTATCAAAGGAAATATTAAAAGGTGCCAAGGGTGTACAATCGATATGGTGCATTGATGTATAACATAGATAATTTGGGTTAAGGATAGTAATATCCTTTTGATGTTGTAATAAGGAGGGTGTCTCCTTTGGGATAGTTGTGTTGTGTTGGGTAGTAGTTCCTCCTTTGTAATGGAACTCGGTATCTAGCCTTGTACTGGATAAAGTGTAGGCGACGTTGTGATAGGTTTGGTTCTACCTCGTGGAAGAACCCGGTGTCTAGCCTTGTACCGGATAAAGAGTAGGCGACGTTGTGAAGGCTTCTCCGCCACAAGGAGTTTGTGTTGTGTAGTGCTTACAAACTCTCGAGTAGGTGACTCGGGGAGTGGAGTAGGGCAAGGAAGGTGTCCTTGTAGCCGAACCACTATAAACACTCGTGTCGTGGTTTTGTGTTTCTTACTCTTTACCTTTGCATTACATACTTACATACTTATCTATCAACATCCAGCATACACATCTAATAGATTGACATAAGTCGATCTAAATAATTTAAAACGAAGTTTTAATCGGTAAAACTATTCAAACCCCCCCCCCTTCTAGTTTTCCACAATTGGTACCAGAGCTTCATTACCAAGTTTCTTAGAGTATATTGTACTTTAAAAACTTGATACGATTCGTGTATGTTTGAAAACTACAAAGAAGGAAATTTCTTAAAAACAAAAAGTCACGTTTTTAGAAACCATCATATTTTATAATGTTGGATAATGATAGATCCTTCTAATATTTTCTTTGGTGAGAATTCTCCATACTAGGATTTGGGTATCTTAGAAGATCATGAATAATTTCGGGTCGATGTTTCTTTTTCATAAAAGAATATATATAGTAAAGGTATGCTCTTTAATAACTTACTTATTTATGAATGTATAATTCCTAGCTTAATTAATAATATCAATTCTTATAACATGTAAAGAATAGTAGACTCAATACGTATACTTCAATATCACTAAAGTTTTTATCTATATTGAACTCATCATCAAGAATAGCATTCTTCGTTGATCTCTATAGACAAAACTACAAACTAGTGATAATGATAGCTTGGCTATTCGAGAGCCTTGGTCATCATTTCTCACATAAGGTTGTTGACATTTCATCTATGTCAATAGTGTCCATGTGAAACTCCTCATATCATGATAAAATAGTATTTTATCATAATTCATAAAACTTCCCAAAAATTATGATTCATTCGTAAAAAGGGAACCTCGTCAAATAGGACTAGTAAAACACGTCAAAACCTCAAACCATAAGTTATAGATAAAAAACACCAACTCTAGCCAAGAATTAAAACTCCCAAATCAAAATTATCAAAGTTCACTTAAACTGTTAACTGCTGATATGCCGGATCCCTGAGTTTGAACTATCCGGATCCCTCATTCAAGGGATCCGTGGGAACCGCACATCAGAAGACAAAATAAGTGATAGATGATCATTTTCGAGTTTTACTTTTCACTTTACTCTTCCAACTCACGAACATAAACCCTAAGTTACTGTTCACAGGAGTTCATTCATCATCATTTCAAAGGAAACAATCACTTGTGTAAGTATAATCTTCACTACATTGTTATTTCCATTCTCTAATTCCTAGAAGTACAATTTTCATCTTTAGAAATTGGGTTCAAAATGGGTTTATCACAATTTGGTATCACATTGTTTTCTAAGATAAACTAAATAAAAGAATCAACATTGTTAATACAAATTAAAAACTCATTTTTGAATTCAATGAAGATGTATTGAGCAAAATTGTGATGAACCTCATTAGGATACTATTAGCACAATTGACACCACATTGTGGTTTCGATGTTTAGGATCGACCATGACAAGCAATAGACAACAAGATTATCAAGACACAGCACATTACATTCCTATGTATCATAGAAAGGATGGTTTAAGCCCGGAGGACCGAAAGGTCTTTAAATTGTTGCAAAAGAGGTTATTCCACGAAGGGCGTGTAGTTGAATCCTCATTCATCAACAACACCGACATTCCCCAAGTCTTTGCGGGAATCAGCTTCCAATGCCTCTTAATCATCAATGAACAAAATTTTCCGGTGTTTGTCCTAGAGTTCTACAAGAGCATGAGGATCATTCGAAATGAAGATGGAACCATTTCAATCGCTTTTGTCATCAATGAGCACGAATTCAATTTCACCCTTGAAGAGTTTGCTCGGATACTTCGTATCCCTTGCCGAGGAGTATGCATGTACTCAAATGAATGGTCACTTTCCGATCTTCATGACATGGTTGATCATCATGAGGTTTATTTCACACCCCTCCCGGAACCGGCTACGGTAAGGGATACCGTCTTCATGCAAAGAGCCTCTCCGTCACGAGTCACTAGGAAGTCAAAGGTCATCTATAGAGATCCCTTTCAAATGGAGCTTTCAGAGATGTTCCCATTGTAAAAGAAATGGGAACTAGTGTTAAGGGAGAACGTCCTTTGTTTGGTGGGAAATAAGGATCATCCCATGGCTTACCTAGTCTACATGATCTATTGCCTTGTCAATGGGACTCATTTCAACCTCGCCTATTACATGGTCAAATGGATGGCAAGTGTGAAAAAGACGGACAAGATGGCGCTCCCCTATGCCATGCTCTTAACTCGCCTAGCCAATTTTGTCTTTGCTCTAGATCCATCTCCCTACACCTATGACCACACCTTTTGCAACAAGGTCATGGTGCCCTTGTCCGATGAGAAGACTACAAGGATTATGGTTGAAGGCAAGAGACCTCACCCACCAACGGACTCATCAGATGAAAGTGAGGGAGAAGGAAGCAACCCCATTGGCAACGTTCAACTTGACCCCTTAGCATACATTGACCAACTGCCAGACATCCCGAGCCCATCACAAGAATTTCAATAAACAAAGGGGATGTTCAAATGTTTTTCTAACTTCCTCATGAAGAAGAAGAAGTAGGGGTGAAGGGTTAAAGAGTGAAGATTGGAGGCGATGGAGTAGGAGATTGAGTAAGAGGGAAGGTAAGGTCGTGGACCTTAAAATTTGAACAATGGTCTTTAAAACAACTTAAAAAATATTTCTGTAGCTTAGGACTTAGCTCTAGTAGATGGCATGACATGAACAAAATCATTTTAACTTAGGCAAACCAAAATGAGAATTTTACGACGGCTTGATTGAAATCAAGAAGTCGGTCCTGCTCATTTTTCTTACCTTTTAGTCGTCCTTACTTACCATGCGTGATATTTATTTCTTGCATATTTGATTATTTTATATAGAAATGATTAGGATGATTTTTTGCTAAGAAGTGCAAATTCTGCACATTTGCTGTGAAGCTACTGGTCAGCAGGCGGATGGATCCCTGAGCTATAACTAGCCGGATCCCTCGGATGAGGAACCGGGGATCCGTAAACAGTTTACATAGGATTTCTACACTGTCACTTCAACCCATTCCTCTAGACCATTTCATACTAGCTAAACATGATACTTTAGGATCACTCAAATCTTCCTCAAGCTTATTAGGTCTCACACTCACTCATAGATAACTTAGAGAATCATTTTCAAGATGTTCTTGATTTATCACTTCACCAAAACTCACCATATTTCCGCTCCAATGCTCTCACATTGTTCCTCACATCTCAAAACACCTAGTTTGATATTTATCTCAATTTTAGCAAATTGATCTTAGTCATTCTTACCCCAAAATAGGCTAAAAACTAGTTTTTCATTTCTTTTGATTTTTTAGGAATTTTCCAAATTTTTCTTAAGTCACCATTTGATCTCTATGATCATTTGTCTTCATTTGTCATCCTCAATTCATTAGTGTCATGCTTAAATACTTGGTTGCACTCTCAAAAAGTCCACTTTCTTACCAAAAACCATCATTAGGTATCCTCACTCCTTATGGTTGGACATTTAAGTCACATACCATTTAAGACATCCTAGGAAACCCAAACACTCAAGATTTATAGGTACTAGACCTTAATAGAACATAATCACTCCACCACTTTGTTGTCGATAGAGGATCCCTAGTTTATAACTAGACGGATCCTTAAAGATAGGGAACTGTGGGATCGGGGTCTCCAGAACAGTTTATGATCAATTTTCTCTTCTAATTCAAACTCTCTTTGGTAGTCTAAACACTTTTACTTGCCATTAAATGACTCTCTAGAATAGAACAAAACTATAGTTGACCTTAGTGCATGCCAAAATTCTTAGTTGTCAAGAATTTAATTCATTGTGGTCAAGAATTTAATTCATTAACCCAATTTCATCCTTTATAAACCTAGTGTTCTTATGTGTTTAAACCGTCATTCAAACCATCATTCAAAATTCAGTAGCTAAGACATCCATTACATCCTCTCTTTCACTATGACTAAAGCATCTAGCAAAACTTCTTCAACCAAAGGTTGCTCCAAAATAATCGATATGGTTCATGAGATATCATCAACCGAAGTTCATCACACAGTAAGAAGTCCGAATGCTAGAATCCTTCCTCAACAAACTCAATTAACACTAGAAAAACCACTAGGATTAGCATTCGACCTTTTGAGTTGGAAAGGCCTTCATCAAGCACTAAACCAAACACACCTAGCTCAAGTAAAACACCCAAGCCTTCTTTTCTAGAACCTATGCTACATTCCTTTTCTAAGACCTCTTTCCCATCAAGATCTCTACTCGTTAGAAGACTCACCACCAAGGACTTCTCATTCACCAATCTTCTCATTAAATAAGGAACCACCTTCACCATCAAATAGTTCATATTTGGAGACAAGGAATCACCAAAGACCCAACCATATAAAGGACTTCCCATCTCCACCACCAACTCATGCATTATTGTAAAACCCTAAAATCTCAGACTTGTTAAATGACCAAATTGCCCCTCAGCTTTATAATTGGGAAATCCGAAAAATAAAACCATGCTCGATAAATTTCACTAAACACTTATGATAAGTAAATTTCATGAAAATTGAAAGAAATAAAACTTGCTTATATACGGAAATAAAACACATTGAATGTTACATGCAATATTGCTAGACAAAAAAATATAACATGTACAAGTAATTATAGTAAGTGAATAAACATTTGATTTTGGTCTTGCTTTGACTCCCTTTTTGCTCGGCTCCTTCCCAACGCCTCACCCTAAAACTTTGGCCTCATTTACTCCTAATTATCACATTTTATTCTCCTTAATTATCCCCATTTGTCATTCAAAAATAAAACACCATAAACCCTAATCATCCTAAGTAAAAGTGACGGCAAGAATGAGTACCCTCCCTCTTCCATTTACATCGACCAAAGCAAGGTTCAAGAGGAGTTACTGCAGGCCGTTTCATTATTCGATATCAAGTAGTTGGTTGAGGTTAGCTGGTTATGCTCGTGGGTTAAGTGGTGCTATTGTCGTGGGTTAGAAAGCACCAAGGGGCTTGTTTATTTGTTTTGTTGATCCTTGTTTCTTCAGCCATGTCAGATTGCCATGGTCTCGCCACTTTTCTTTTAGTTTTCATGATTACGGTCATGACCATTTAGTGTCACGCTTACGTACGTTTTTTTTAAGCAAATATAACATCCCATAGGTGTAAAAACAAGGCTACGTTAATCCATAAGTAGTGGCTACATAAATTATGGAATGATAAGCATATTGGTGCGAATCTAATAGGTACCAAAAAATCCGTCATTTAATGTTGCTCTTGACCTACAACTCAGCATATACATACATTTATTTGGTCAAGTTGAATGGGAATTAAACACATACGATATAAGCATGAATAATTTTGTGTGAAATAATTTTGGTCAATGGTGTATGGAAAGACAAATGAATTCTTAGTCTTGCCGAGGGTCATGTTTAGGGGTGATAGCAGAGCAAATGCAGGTAAACCATTTTGTATGTTTGAAAGGGTGTAGCCGGGGAAGGTGGTAGGGGTTAATCCATTTATACGTTTACCAGTCATAGATATTAATATTGGAACCTTGAGCAAGCGAATAATGTCGAGCATGCATATGAAATCTTGTGGGAGTACTTTGAGGGTGACCAGGTTAAAAAATGGTTGGGTCTTTTTGGAGTTTTGAAAGTGTTTGGGAAGG